>CM056501.1:44098339-45298339 GCA_029783415.1 Anisodus acutangulus | reverse complement strand
CTCCGACATTATGCAAATCCTAATTCCCCAATTCCGTAATAAAACAATAAAATACAAGGCTCCGGTTTCAGCCCAGCAGCGGTCCAGCATTGTTCCAGAAACAGTGGGCCGATTCGAACTGGGCCAACACATCCAACAGCACTCCAGTGGCCCACAAACAGCAGCCCAATTGTGTTTCGGCAGTGCCCCAGCAACAGTGGGCCAAGTCGGCCTGGGCCAGCCCTTCCCGCGGCGCTCCAGTGGCCCAAAAGCCGTACTCTCAATGGGCTACACCGAGGCCCAGTCTGCTGCCAGCCTATCCGGCGCCCCCTCAGGAAGGCCCTAGCCTTCAGGCCTACTACGCAGCGGCCAAGCAGTAGCCGTCCAGCCTTAATCCAATGGATTTGGGCCTTACTTTCAGTTCTCTTAAATTGCAGTGGCCTGATAATGCATGGTATATGCGTCACGTCTCACCTCACCAACAATTCTGGTAATCTTCCTCAATTGCGCAATTTAAATACTCCTCAATCTATTATGGTCGAAAATGGTCATCGCATTCCAATACAAGGGTTTGGCCACACACTAACCCCACCACCGCATCCCCAATTCTCCCTTCAAAACATCCTATATGCCCCCAATATTATCAAGAACTTAATCTCCGTTAGAAATTTTACTACCGATAATTCCGTATCCATCAATTTTGACCAATTTAGTTTTTCTATAACGGACCTACGTACGGAGAAACTTCTTACCAGATGCAATAGTGAGGGGACCTCTATCCCTTCCTATCCACGCCCACTGCCCATGTCACTCCTCCTTCCGCTTTTGCTACAATATCTCAATCAACGTGGCATAGTAGACTTGGTCATCCGGGTGCTCATGTTTTTTATTCCCTTAGAAACCAAAATTTAATCCAATGTAATAAAGGGAAACTTTCCCATATTTGTTCCTCTTGTCATTTAGGGAAACATGTTAGACTTCCATTTACTCTTTCTCTAAGTATTACTTTCTCTCCCTTTGATATTATTCATGCAGATTTATGAACTTCTCCCATCACTAGCAACCTAGGCCATAAATATTATTTGGTGTTTTTGAATGATTTCTCTCACTTTCTTTGGGTCTATACTCAAATCTCAAGTGTTCTTCAAATTTCTTGAATTTCGTACATTAGTTAAAACACAATTTAAAAAAGACATCAAAACGTTTCAATGTGATAATGGTCGTAAATTCAATAATTTTCTTTTTCATAAATTTTGTGCGGCTAATGGCATGACCTTTCGTTTTTCGTGCCCCCATACCTCCCCTCAAAATGATAAAGCCGAAAGGATTCTCCGCACCATTAATAATATGATGCGTACCCTTCTTTTTCACGCGTCTCTCCCACCTACCTTTTGGGTATATGCATTAAAAATGGTAGAACACATTCTTAATATCTTACCTACCCGTGTGATTCAAAATAGGACACCCACCGAAATTCTCTACCGTCGGATCCCTACATATGATCACCTTAGAATTTTCGGTTGTCTTTGTTACCCAAATATGACATCCACGGCCCCCCACAAATTAGCACCTCGCTCCACTCCGTGTGCCTTCCTAGGTTTCCCGTCAAACCATAGGGGGTACTTGAGTTATGAGTTATCCACAGACAAAATCATAATCTCTCGCCTCGTCACGTTTGTTGAGTACGTTTTCCAGTTTGACAACATTCAAAAATTTTGAGTCACTGATTACAGATTCATTGATGATTCGGACACCTCACCTCTAGTCCAACATGCACTACAAAACATACAGTTTGTCGTCACCCCGGCACACCCACCCATCCCGCAACCCAACCACTGGTCCCGCACTGCCCCGACACGACCCGCTACCCAACTAGTGCCAACACTGCCCCAAACCACAACCTTCCCCCGTCTGCCTCCACCCCGCCAGTGCCTGCCCCACCTCCGGCACACCTAACCAACCCGCAGTTCACTGCCACCCAGCCCCCTGCCCCTCATCCTCCCGACACCAACCGCCCAGTCCCACTCCACACTGCCTCATCCCGAACCCCTCCCCACCCACTACCACAGACCCCGAGACCCCCTGCCCCGCCCTCGTACCCACACACCACATGAAAACTCGTGCCAAACACGAAATTTTCAAACCCAAAGTCCATTTTAACCTATCCACCCAATCCATATCACTTTTACCTAAAAACCCCAAACCAGCCAAACTTGACCCAAATTGAAATGCAGTCATGCATGAGGAGTTGGATGCGCTTACCTCTCAGCGCACGTGGGATCTGGTTTCGAGGTCAGAGAGAGTGAATGTGATTCGTTGTATGTGGCTCTTTCGTCATAAGTTCAGAAATAATGGTGATCTTGAACGCCACAAGGCTAGACTTGTGGCTAATGGCACAGGGCAGCAGTAGGGTATTAATTGTGGTGAGACTTTCAGTCCGGTGGTCAAATCGGCTACTATTCGCACTGTTCTGAGCATAACTATGGGTAAGAACTGGTCGATTCATCAGCTTGATGTGAAAAATGCGTTCTTACATGGAGATTTGAAAGAAACAATCTACATGCACCAACCGCCAGACTTTGTACATTCAGAGGCTCCTCATTATGTATGTCGTCTCCGTAAGTCCCTGTATGGTTTGAAAGTTGAAACAATCCCCCGGGGCTTGCTATGAGCGCTTCGCTACTTACATTATACGGACTGGGTTCGTGTGCAACAAATCTGACCATTCCTTATTCATTTTTCATCGAGGTAGTGACATTGCGTACTTGTTATTATATGTGATGACATTGTTCTGACTTCCTCGTCTTATGTTGAAAAATGAGATCATTCGGCTGCTAAAATTCGAATTCGGTATGATTGAGTTAGGGAAATTGAGTTACTTCTTGGGGATTTCTATGACTAGATCTACAAATAGCATGTTCCTATGCCAGCGTAAGTATGCGGAAGAAATTGTGTACAGGGCTAAAATGGAGAATTGTAAAATTATGTCTACTCAGGTCGACTTGAAGTCGAAACTCAGTGTTGTGAATAAAGTAGGAGTTAAGATACCTCTGAGGAGATAGAATCATTACTAGAGGAAGTCATCCGTATGGACTTCCCAAAAAATGATTCGACGGTGATCCAATGTCCGATCCCACTCTCTACGGGAGTCTTGCAGGTGCACTTCAGTATCTTACATTCACCAGACCTGATATTGCATATGCTGTTCAGCAGGTTAGTTTATTCATGCATGCCCCCAGGGAGCCTCACTTTACAACTCTTAAATGTATCATTCGATACGTAAAGTGCACATTTGATCATGGATTACATCTCTACCCCTCTGCACCGACCAGGCTGATATCATATATGGACGCCGATTGGGCAGGCTGTCCAAACACACATCATTCAACGTGCGGCTACTATGTGTTCTTAGGTGACAATCTTATCTCCTGGTCTGCCAAGAGGCAAGCCACACTCTCCCGATCGAGTGCAGAAGCAGAGTATAGAGGTGTTGCAAATGTTGTAGCTGAGATCTGCTGGCTCCAGAACCTCCTCTTAGAGCTTCAGTGTCCCTTACGGAAGGCTTCTATGGTCTACTGTGATAGCATTTTTGTAGTCTACCTATCTCATAATCCAGTTCAACATCAGAGAACCAAACACATTGAGATGGATATACATTTTGTTAGTGAGAAGGTTGTTGTAGGTCATGTTAAGGTGTTGCATGTGCCTTCTTCGAACCAATATGCAGATATTTTCACAAATGGTCTTACTCGGCAGCTGTTCATCGACTTCAGATCCAGTCTCAGCTTTCGGCCTCCTCCCGCTCCGACTGAGGGGGTGTATTAGTGAATATTACAATATATTTACCATATAATTTGTAATTAATAGTAGCGTATAATTATGGTAAATATAGAATCATTATTCTATTAGGATTCAACATTGTACACACTATATATATTTGTATTAATGAGAAAGACTCCACAAGGGAGATTAATACAATTCTACAAAGAGTGGTCTCCAGTAATACCTTCTGACTTTCCTTAGACATCAACTGTCAGGGAAGAATATCTTGCCAGGCGTACTGATTTGCTGCAATTCAAGTTCATTGACCCTCTCGATGTAGACTTTCTTACTGAGGCAAAACCTCATGAAAATATGCATCTTGACAAAGACAATATCATATTTTCTCAGGTAGTATATCTATCATTTGTCAAATGCTACAGCAATTTATGAAAAAGATGAGACTAAGAATGAATGATGTGTTATATTATTTTGTACCCCTAAGGAATGTGGATGTCTAGTAGCTTAAGCATTACACTTTTTTTCTTTTTGTAGGAGTTTTGGTGTATTACATGTTTCTATGACCTGATACAGGTTATTAGATGAAAAAAAACATACCGATCACCCAGTGTTCAGGAAAGCGGGCGCGTCACCGCTTAAAGCGAGGGTCTGGCGCTTCAGTTAGCTTCAACCCCTGAAGCGCGAAGCGTGCGAAGCAGAGGAAGGACTCTTTTCATAAGAAAAAGACACAGACTAGGGTTATTTGGTGCGACTTCTTTCAGAGACATTGAGTTTTCTTGGTGCGACACAAACTAGGGCTCTTCTCTTCTTCAGATATGTCTTCTTCTTTTCTTCTCCTCTTCTCTTCATCGATTGCTCACTGCTGGGGGAGGTGCTGGCCAATTTTTTTTTTCATTCTTGATCGCAGTTGCTGGAGTCGCTGGGAGGAGCTCTGTTTTTTTTGCTTCCTCTGTTTTTTATCAGTTGGAGAATGGAGACAGTAACTGGCGGACTGGATTGTTCCTCTTAATTTTTTTCACATTATTTCTTTCTTTCTTGTTTTTAGTTTTTCCATTTTATTAATTTAATTGTATTAGCATAGTAACTGGTAGTTCATTAGTTAGACAGTGCAGTTTTTAGTCTTTTTTTCTGGATAGTGCATTAGATTAGACAGTACATTAGTTACATTTTCCTGATTTTTATTTAATAAGCAGTTCATTAAGTAGTTTTTCTGATCTTTATTTATTAAGAAGTTCATTAGGTAACTTTGCTGCATACTTTTTTAGTTTTAAAATTGAAACATTTGCTTATATATTAAGTCTTTGTGCAAGGTTTTTTTTTTGTCTTTTTTTTAAAAATTGCGTCTTCACTTCACACTTCACACTTCACACTTCACTTAAAGCGTGAAGTGGGGCCTTGTCGCTTTTTTTCGCTTCGCGCTTTCCTGAACAATGCGATTATCGTATCGAAATAGAAATTTTTTATACTGTAGTTTTGATATTATGGTATTTGGTACAATATTTAGTATGCATTTTAAAATTTTTTGATATTCGGTATGGTATTCGGTATTGATAAAAAATATATCGAAATACCGAATATCATACCGAAGTATATAGTTACATATATAATTCATATATATTAGTATTATAATACTAACAAATATATAAACAAGCATTAGTACAATATTAATTGTTTGCACATTGTATTTTTGACTAATCTATTTTTATTGAAATACACTTTTTGTGTAATTGATTTACGAAGGGGATTGCTTGTGCTTTCTTTTGAATATATTTATATGTGTAAGGTGTTAGTACAATATAATTGGAACGTTTCTTGAATAGCTGAAGTCGTAATTTTCTATTATATGAGTATATGTAAGCTGAAGTCGAACAAACTATGGTACCGATTTAACGTACCGCAAAGTACCGAATCGAACTTAAAAATACCGAACCATACCGAATTAATTTGGTATGGTAATGGTATAGTATTTTTAAAAACCGAAAATCAAAATTACCGTAATTATTTTTCAATAGCGTACCATACCATACCATGCCCACTCCTAATAGTAGGTGTCCACTTCACAATCACCTTCTATTACTTTTACTATGCTGAAGTGTGTGGTCATCTCATCTAAAAACTTAAGCTGTTAGAGAGAACACACTTTTATTATTTAGTTATAACACACCCCCCTCCACGTGTGGGCCTGATTCTTTTTCATGGCCAAACACGTCGAAATTACTTTTTGATAATGGTGGCAGTGAGATTTGATCCCATAACTCTACCTGCTCTGATATGATGTTGAAGTGTTATGTAAGTTCCGGACTCAGGTTAATGCACTTCTATCATTGCATATTATTTTTGAGAAGAAAAAAGATATCGTATATACATCAGTACCTACTCGAGTTATACTTGGGAAAGTGTGTCACATATATGTTGGAACCGATTTTTTAGCAAGCATGCCTCTTGCTATAGAAACAAGTTTGTATCATTTTTTTCCAATGACGAGAAACATTGAAAGAACCAAATCCACCATTACAACTTCTGATTGCAAAGCCCGAAACAACTTCAAGCATGTTCAATCCTGATGCAGAGATTTTTTCTTTTTCAGAAGAACAATTGTTTTTGCACTTCATGTTCAATTATAACAGGCTCTTTTTTTTTTCCAGAAAAATAATTGTCTCCAAAGAATATTTCCTTTGAAAGTATTCAGCCTTAAGAGCTGCATAACATAAAGGCAAGCGGAAGTACCACAAGAGCAATCATACAATTGCACCAACAATTCAGGCATCTTAAAAAGCAATGTAAAATTATAACTCAAAATCCTCAAAGTTATAGCTTAGAGAAAAAGAGTTGAGCAAAATTTTCAGTCCGTGTCTCAAAGTTACTCTTTTGCTTCCAATAATCACACCACTATATGAACATCCTTGATTAAGATTATTAACATGTGATGTAAACTATTTTGAAATCCCAAAGTTAGACATCTGTAGTAGAGCTTAGTCATTTCAATTTCCACTTTTATTTCCAAAAGATGAACAATTTGGCGCACAATCTTGCACCAAAAGCTGGTAAAAATGATCGCCAGGAAGCAAAATAGGTTCAAAACAGGACCAGCCAAACTGCCATTACATCCATATGTATCATATTCTTCCTGTTTTTCACTACTTTCTCTGGTCATCATAGAAAGGGTACGTAAAAGAACAGAAGGGGGTAACGTTACCCAGATGAGGAGCTGAGAAAATAAAAAATAGTATAGCAAGAATCATGAAATTATCATTTCTATAAAATAAAATAAAAATCTAGAAACTATCATTAGAGATTTTTGATAGAGCAATAGCATAAATTAGACATAGTTCTCTGCCCAAGATCAAAACACTGATCACTAAATCCAGCATAAAATTCTTCTCTTTCTTTTATTCAATTTAGAGATTATACATGGGAGGAAATTGGCACATAAGTTAGTTGATGTGTTTATAATCTATCAAGTCTTCAATGAACATCCATAGGAAGTTAGACCAAAAAGCTCATATGATCCAATTGGCAAGCATGATCCTGACACTTCTAAGAAATCCATACATTAATCAAGATGATCTGTGCTAAGTTGAAACTGCAGTACCTTTTCTTAACAAAATGAATTCTAATTTCAGAGCTTGCAGCCAGCATGCTACTCATAGATACAGGCGTTGTATCAAGTCAGATCTTACAAAACATCCTTCAGAAAATATCAAAATTGTTTTCGCTTGTTGGAAAAGAACTTATCTCTCTTTACCCAAACATACAATAGGAAAATTAGAACTCCAGTAGTCATTGAAACTGACGCCCAGGGAAATGGTGGGTCCTTGAAACAGACTAGCGATGCTTCCAGCTCTTGAGAAGCATGATAAACAATAGAATGAATGGCATATATGTCGTGATCCGACGCCCTCATGTAATACAAAGCCATTTCATAGTCAAAGTGTGAGAGCGCTGAAACTGCCTTGTCTAGCTTGTACTTGAACAAGTTCCACCTTTGCATGAACTCAGTAAGTTGATTATGCTTGAGAAGCTTTCTCTCCCCGCCATGTGCAGAAATGGATTCAAGAACTTCAAGAGCACTAGTAATACTGAAGTTCAACGATGTCAACAATACATTTCTCCTTGCAGCATCCTTCTGTACAAATGACAACGAAGAAACCTCCGAAAACGGACCAAATGGTGTTTGCCCGACACTCCACGTATAATCTACTAGAGTACTATTGTGTCTCGGGCTCCACATTAAATGTGTTGGTGAGACTCCCCACATGCTCTGTAAAATGGAACCTATAATAGGCCTCTCTAATTCGCGAGTCTGAGTAAACACATGACGCCCATTACAACTATAATCACTCACAGTCTGTGTACTCTTTGTCCTGACTGCTATAACCATATCCTTAAAGGCCACAGACAGATGATAACGATCAAGCAACAAAATCGAACTTACATCCAAATCAAAAACATAAACCGGAAGAATCCTACCACCAAAGTCCTCTTCAGGAATCTTAGCTACCCTTCTGAACTCACCAGCTGATTCAGACAACGTCTGGTGTAAACGCTTCGAGTCCAGGTATTCACTAACAATCAAAGTATAGTTATCAAACAAGTACCTAGAAGTATACGAAGTAGCTGCCCTCGAAATGGCAAAAGAACAAATGGGACACTCAGCTAAATTCACTTCATACTTCTTAAATCTCAAAGATTGATCACCAAACAACAACCCATTTTCGTTTACTTCATCCATGAAATTCCTCTCTATCGACTTCCAATCTAACCCAAAACTATCCTTATTATCTAAAGAACCAGATATATGTATAAACTCAACTATCAAAGAATTCTCAAACGGTACAGGAATTCGCAAAGAGGGAACCATAAGAACCTGATAAGCACTCCAAACAAGCGACGCCAAATCAGAAAGCAACGCCTTTTGTGACTTTGGTCGACCGTGCAATGTTGCAAACGGATGAAACTCGCCACGTGGCAGCACACCGTCACCCGACAACCCCGGCCCATAATCAACCGGACCAGCCCCCAAATCAATCCATAAATACCGCTCTTTCCCCGTCCATACAGTACCCAAACACTTGGTAAAAGCAGGTGATGCATCGCCAGGTGTGTAACTATAAGCAAAGGGTTTTGATTGGGTACCTAAATTGAGTATATATATATAAATCCCATGAATGGGTTTCTCTTTTTCGTAATCTTGTTTGATTATTTCATCGATTATTCCGTGTGGGACCGATGCAAGTACGGATCTGAAAGATGAAGGAACCGTGTTGAGATGGGTTTTAAGGGTTTCGTATAAACGTGAAGAAAGAGAAGAAGGAGATAGAGATACGTCGAGATGAAGTGAATGAGATATCGTGAGATGATGAGATGGTTGAAAGGAGAAAGGGGTGATGACGTGGAACTGATCTGAGGTAATAGCAGATGTGAGAAATGAAGAGAGTTGAGATTTGGCGTTAGAAGAGAAGTTGGTGCCGACGAGTTTGACGGTTATAGGGACGGAGAGTTGGAGGTTGAGGAGTGAAGAAGGGGTGGGTGGATGATGTATGGAGGGATGAGAGAGATGTTTTTTGAGGGAAGAAGGGAGAGAAGGGAAGGAATCGTTTGTGGCTGTTGGGTCAACCCGGGATTGTTGGTTGAGGAAGGAGTCTAGACCCAGGATTGGGGCGGAGGTGGTGCTGGTGGTGGTGAGAAGGAAGAGGAGGACGACGGCGGATATGGTGGCGGTCGGAGGCATTTCGGATCTTTGGAGGGTTGAGGAAAATAGGATCAGTTGACGGAGTTGCTAAGGAAGCTGGTCAATAACTCTTTTTCGACACAAAAAAACATAATCCTTTTTAGTAATTATTTACTCACTGTGTAGTTTAGTTTGTTCCATTTTACTATCATGATACGATACTTTGAGATTATAGGGTAGTCGTACTAAAAATATTATTTTTGCAAATTGTGAAAATTTTATAAAACTGTAGGTATATACCTTGAGATGGTTTTAGGTCTCAAATTTAAATAGGTCAAATTTTAGTATAAATACAGTACTTTAGAATTCGATTTTTAGTTATTGTTGTGCAAGCATAGTAATATTTTCCTTATGCTAATACATTGGAATACAATCAAACTTTTTTATAACAACGAATTGAATATTTTTTTCCTAATTTTATAGCAAAATAATATTATACTAGAGAATATAACATAACATTGAAATGAATTCTAAAGTAAATTTGAATGTTATAATGAAACGTTGAGTCTCACATTGATTGGGTAATGTAATAGTTGTTTGCTTATATGGAATTGAACAATTCTGTTAAGTTAGATTCAAATGTCATATCTTTAGCTAAAAGAAAACTATTGTGGAGAGGTTTTAGTGTGTATAATTTGCATCACTTGGTTAGTTGAGTTTTAATTTTTTTCAATTTTGCTAATCAAGATAAGATAAAACCAAAAAACTATAAAAAGAATCGGAGTAAACCCCACTTTGGAAATTGTGAAACTAGCTCTTCCTTTCCATTTTAATATACTATTAGTACTATTTTCCCACTGAGTTCATAATCTGATTCATCTGCTTTCGCCTTGGACCGGGTTGGTTAGAAAGAAGAGGCAATTGTTGCCAAATGCTCCTGTTATTCCTTTTTTCGTATATACTTTTGTATACGGTGGAAATCAGCATGACACGTGGCGTGGTTTAATTGTGAGGTCGAAGGGAGTAATGCTAATGTGCACCCGATGTGAGTTGACTCGGGGTGAGGCGTCAGTATTGTTAAAGCTAGTTAATGAATAAAACTAGCCAAGTTGGTGTGAATGAGAAATGGAAGGCAACCTTTCCGAACAGTCACCAACCTATTCCGAAGAGGCACCTTCAAGGCTATATAAACTAAGGCAATGCCTCATTTTAAAGATACCAAAACGAAAAATTTCTTCATCTGAAATTGTGCATTCTTTTTCAAAAATAAAAGTATCGAGTCTTACTGTGTTTCGCTGCCAACTTTGAGTTCATCAAGTCGGCGCTTGACGCACCGCTACTCTGCGACAGGTATATCCGCTTTATTCGGGAGGAAGTAATCCATAACCTCTGCACAGTGAGGGGATTAAATTCCTTAAGGACACAGTGAATTCTGTGGTCTCTGATATTTTCTTACTGTATTATTTTTCCGCTGCTTTTTTCTGGTTTTTGTCTTTTCGTTTGGTTTCTGTTTTTCCTGATTTTGAACACAGGCACAACAACAAGCTTAAGGAATTTAAACATTATTCTGTGTTCATTTGTTCTTGTTTAACAATTACAGAACATTGTCGGAAAAAAAAAGGTGTATGTTTGTTGTTTCGATGTAACGAACTTGTATGTTGTTTGGAGACTAAAATCTTCGGATTTTCTACTCCGGTTGAGATTAAAGTTTCCATAACTTTCTACTCCTTTGGGTACTTGATTTGAAGATATAAAAACTTCATCAAGTATACAACATACAATTTACTGGAAAAAAAAAGGAAAAAAAAAGTGTTTGTTGTTTGATTAACGAACTTGTATGTTGTTTGGAGACTAAAATCTTGGATTTTCTACTCAGTTGAGATTAAAGTTTCCATAACTTTCTACTCCTTTGGGTACTTGATTTGAAGATATAAAAACTTCATCAAGTATACAACATACAATTTACAAGAAAAAAGAAAAAAAAAGGTGTTTGTTGTTTGATTGTAACGAACTTATATGTTGTTTGGAGACTAAAATCTTGGATTTTCTACTCCTAGTTGAGATTAAAGTTTTCATAACTCTCTACTCATTTGGGTACTTGATTTGAAGATATAAAAACTTCATCAAGTATACAACATACAATTCTTTGCATTTCGTTTCAAGTATTTTAAATCTGTTTGTGTAACCTTGATTCGGTTTGAAGAAATAAAATATTCACCGTTGTGTATTATAATTGTTGCTGTCAAAACTGATTCAGTTCGATAATTTATGGCATTCACGTTTAGGACATGTCAATTATAGAACCTTGCGAAAAATGATTAGTTTGGAAGTATTGCCTAAGTTTGAATGCAATCAATCAAAATGTCAAATATGTGTTGAGTCTAAGTATGTTAAACATCCTTATAAGTCAGTTGAAAGGAATTCGAGTCCTTTAGACTTAATCCATACAGATATTTGTGACATGAAGTCAATCTCATCTCGTGGTGGGAAGAAGTATTTCATAACTTTTATTGACGATAGTACGCGGTATTGCTACGTTTGTTTACTTAATAGTAAAGATGAAGCAATTGAAGCATTCGGGCAATACAAAGTGAAGTTGAGACTCAACTTAACAAAAAGATTAAAATGATAAGGAGTGATAGGGGCGGTGAATATGAATCTCCTTTTGACCAAATATGTTTGGAATATGGCATTATTCATCAAACAACTGCCCCTTACTCGCCACAATCAAACGGAATTGCGGAAAGGAAAAATAGAACCCTGAAAGAAATGATGAATGCCCTGTTAATAAGTTCTGGTTTACCCCAGAACTTGTGGGGGGAAGCCATTCTAACAGCTAGCCGAATACTCAATCGAATGCCCCATAGCAAAACAAAATCTATTCCATACGAAAAGTGGAAAGGAAGGAAGCCCAATTTGGGATACTTCAAAGTGTGGGGGTGTTTGGCCAAGGTGCAAATTCCTAAACCCAAAAGGGTAAAAATAGGACCTAAAGCCATTGATTGTGTTTTCATAGGATATGCCACAAATAGTAAGGCATATCGATTTCAAATCAGAAAATCCCGACATTCAGGGAAATACGGTAATTGAATCAGGGAATCTTGACTTCTTTGAACCCATATATCCGTGTAAAGGAATGTGAGTCGTCTAGCAAAGAATCTAAACGACCTCGGGAAGAAACAAAGGAAAATATTCTGATGAGGAAAAACCGAGACGCAGAAACGCCAAAGGACCTCTACTTCATTTGGACCAGAATTTCTAACATTTTTGTTGGAGAATGACCCTCGAACCTTCAACGAAGCTATGTCTTCATCGGAAGCTCAATTTTGGAAAGAGGCAATCAATAGTGAGATAGAATCCATCTTAAACAACCATACTTGGGAATTGGTTGACCTTCCTCCAGGGAATAAACCTTTAGGTTCCAAATGGATTTTCAAGCGAGAAAATGAAAGTCGATGGTACTATTGATAAATATAAGGCAAGACTAGTTGTTAAAGGGTTTAGACAACGAGAAGGTCTTGATTACTTTGATACATACTCGCCGTAACGAGGATTACATCTATTCGGGTGTTAGTAGCGTTAGCCGTGGTATGGTCTTGAAATCCATCAAATGGATGTGAAAACAAATTCTTAAATAGAGAGTTAGAGGAAGAAATTTACATGGAACAACTTTGAGGGGTTTGTAGTTCCAGGAAAGAGAGAAGAAGGTGTGTCGACTTGTTAAGTCTCTTTACGGACTAAAACAAGCACCCAAACAATGGCATGCAAAATTTGACCATACAATGTCAAATGGATTCAAGATAAATGAGTGTGATAAATGTGTCTACATTAAGAACACTCCAAACCACGTAGTCATTGTTTGTTTGTACGTGGATGATATGTTGATAATGAGTAACGACATTGCTAACATAAATGCTACTAAGCGCATGCTTGCTAGTAAGTTTGATATGAAAGACTTAGGAGTTGCCGATTTAATTCTGGGAATTAAAATCCATAAGACTCCTCAAGGTCTAGCATTGTCTCAATCTCATTATATTGAAACGGTACTTGAAAAGTTCAAGTATTTGGACTTTAAAGTTGCAAATACGCCAATTGATATGAACCTTGCTCTTGCAAAGAATAAAGGTAAAAGTCATTCTCAATTGGATTATGCCAGAGTGTTGGGAAGTTTGATGTATATCATGAATCAGACGCGACCGATATTGCATGTGCTATAAGTAAACTAAGTCGCTACACTAGTAATCCCGACCAAAAACATTGGTGGCAATGAAACGAGTTTTGGGGTATTTAAAACATACTCAAAACTTTGCTTTGCATTATAACAGTATCCCGCAGCTTATTGAAGGATACTGATGATGCAAATTGATCACCGGTTCAATCTGAAACTAAATCCACAAGTGGATATGTTTTTACCATAGATGGAGGAGCAGTGTCTTGAAGTCATCCAAACAGGACATGTATCGCCCGCTCTACAATGGAATCTGAGTTCATAGCTTTAGACAAAGCCGGTGAAGAAGGCTGAATGGCTTGGAATTTCTTAGAAGATATTCCATTTTGGCCCAAACCGTTGGCTCCTATATGCATACATTGCGATAGCCAAGCGGCAATAGGAAGAGTCGGGAGCCTTATGTACAATGGAAAGTCTCGTCACATACGACGAAGACATAATACCGTTAGACAACTACTCTCTAGTGGAATTATCACAATTAACTATGTTAAGTCAAGAGATAATGTGTCGGATCCACTAACTAAAGGCCTAACTAGAGAGGTAGTTGAAAGATCATCAAGGGAATGGGACTATGGCCGAGGACAAGTCATCGTGGACGGTAACTCTACCTAGAAGACTGGAGATCCCAAGATCTAGGTTCAAAGAGATCAAACAAAGTCATTAATGACGGTTCAACATTGTCACAATAACTCTTTGGTCCATTCTCGTGATGAGACAATGTTGATGCAGGATAAAGCATTGCGGCTTTTTAATGGTTCCTAAGTTTGGTGCAGGGTATATCAAATAGTGTATCTACGGGATGACACATTTAGGAATCACCTATGTAAGTGTGAAGTGTAAGCCGCTTCAAGGAGAATTATGTAAGGCCAATTCTCTACGCACTTATGAACCAGGCAAAGTGTTCATGGTCAAACGAACAAAACAATGAGAACCAAAGACGGTTAAAGGGTTAATTGTGTGACATGTGGTTGTCTAGGTATACACCAAAGCTCGACGGTTCAAGGATATCACATCTACCGATTGACCGAGTATATCCGACATATGTTCACTACGGAAAGTTCAAAGAGAAATCTACTTATCCAGGATGCGATTAATCTTTGCTACGAATCACACAGTTTTTGTCATGCATGTTTTTCATCATATAGCCATTCCCCATTCATGTGGGGATTGTTAAAGCTAGTTAATGAATAAAACTAGCCAAGTTGGTGTGAATGAGAAATGGAAGGCAACCTTCCGAACAGTCACCAACCTATTAGAAGAGGCACCTTCAAGGCTATATAAACTAAGGCAATGCCTCATTTTAAAGATACCAAAACCAAAAATTTCGTGCATCTGAAATTCTGCATTCTTTTTCACAAATAAAACTATCGAGTCTTACTGTGTTTCGTTGCCAACTTTGAGTTAAGTCGAAGTCGAAGGCGTTTGACGATACCGCTACTCTGCGACAGTATATCCGTTTTATCCTGGGAGGAAGTAATCCATAACCTCGGGTACAGTGAGGGGATTAAATTCCTTAAGGACACACAGTGAATTCTGTGGTCTCGGATATTTTCTTACTTCTGTATTATTTTTCCAGTTTCTGTTTTTTCTGGTTTTTGTCTTTCCGTTTGGTTTCTGTTTTTCCTGATTTTGAACACAGGCACAACAACAAGTATAAATTCGGGTGTCCGAGCAAAGATCGGGTAGTGTCTGAACCAGTTAACACCGACAGAAGGTCGAAGAGACTCAGACTTAGTATCTCTCGCTGCCGTTATATCATGTTGAATTGTGTGATTTACCTCGACACTTTCATTCGTTTTTTTAAGGCCTACAACATTTTGATTCTTGTTTATTTTAGTTTTGCAGCAATTAGAATTCTGATACATATTTATTGTCAGAATTATAAATTTATAATATTAGTGGTAACTAGCTTACAAAGTTTGGTAAGTCAACTAAACAAGTTCTAGATTAGCCAATTCAGGATCGTTTACTTCCCTTTCAAATATGTTGTCTTAGTATGACGTTTCCTTTTAATATGTGTATCAATATCCATAATACTACTAACTGCTGATTAATTCCATTTGAAGAGACACGCTTGTATAGTACCAAGATGCAGAAAAATGATAATCTTTTGGTAACCTCAAGCTTTGACCATTCAATTCGACTATGGTGGAAGGTAGTTTAAATAACTCAAGATGAGTTTTAGTTCTTTTAACATTTATTTGAATACTTGTGTTTGTCTTGAGTCTCCTGACTAATTGACCTAATGAGCTTATGAGACTCATAATCAGATTTTACCCTGTCTGTGACGTTATAATCTGCATATTCTTCTACTTGAGTCTCTTTTAGTACTAATTTTTAGTTTTGTTTTCACTATATTATGGAGTTGTCGTACTCAATGTTTTACTCTTTCCTATTCTTCGCTGAATATCATTTTCCTATTGCAAAAGAAAGAAACAGAATATTTTTCTGATGCATCATAGCTGGTCTATAGTCTATAGGATTGTGCGCAAAAGTGTATTTACATTACGATGCAGATTTCCATCAGTGGAACTATTGAGATTTTTCATGTTTTCTGTTTTGTGCAAAAGTATGTTTACTTTTCGATACAGATTCCCATCAGTAGAACTATTGAAGTTGCAGCTTCACACCTTGAGAGAATATGTTGGTTTTTTTAATTAGGCGAATGTCATGTTCTATGCATATGAGCATGCATCAGTTTCTGGTTATGTTCGTTTTTTAGATTCTGTGTATGGGTATCCAATATGTTATAAAAGCTATGTTTTCCATCACTTTCTTAGTTTTGCCTTTGGGTTTCATTCCTAGGGGCATTGTCATCGATGTTTCAGAGGCCATAACGCTGCAGTTTCCACACTCAGCCGTTCAGCGGTTGATGAAGCTTTCTGCCGTCCCAATAATCTTCAAACTGCATTCTCCAAAACGCAAAATCCGTACCATCGAATTTTCTGATGTCGTGCGCCGAACCATCTTCGCCTCCCATTGTATTCTGAATCGCAACACAACATGTCGCTCTACCAGTTGTTAGGATTTGAGTCCCAAAAACTACCTAATCAGAAAACAATAAATAAGGGAAAAACAACTAACACACAGATTTATAGTGGTTCACTCTTAATGCGAGAGCTACGTCCACTTTGCCGCTGTAAATTTCACTATAATCAAATAGGGAGTTTGAGTTTACAATTCTCTCTTGCTCGACCCAAGAAAGAAAACGGCGCCCTAGTCTATATGTAGCGAAAACTAGGGCGAACATAATATAAGCCCGAAATTTCAAAAATATTCTCCACTAAATAACCTTACATTATAAAAAAAATCAGAATGTATGAATTAGGCTTCACGACTCAACATACCTAACTGTCTGAGGTTGTCTTTGAACTCACTTTCCCTACATGTATGAAATTTGCAAAGCCTTGCTAGAAATTCCGATACTTGATGTGTTTCCTACAATTTTTTCCCTTTTAAACCGAGTGAGTTGTATTCCATAATCATATAGAAGCATTATATGTTCTTATGATGGATCTTTGCTTTTCGTGGATCTTGATAATCAACCACTCTATCCTCTAAGCTAATATTTCTGTGATCTCATTTGCAGAATCTAGTTTGCACAACTTTTTGTTTTGATTGACTAGGCATCATTTTCTATATCGCTTTATTCCTTCTCTACTTTTTTCAATGTGGTTTTGCAGAAGAGTAAATTTCTTTTATCATTTATATGGCTCATGGCCAAATTACAAAGAGAAAAACTTCAATTCCCTTTCAGCAAACATTCAAACTCTCAGTAATAATCATTTTCACATCACACCATTTAAGTGAAAATAGACTTAAGTGGCTGAAACAAGCATTACAGCCACTTGCCAAACTAGTGCTTTTAATTGATTTGCAATGATCATCCGCATATTTGCATCCTTGAACCACTATTGCGAAGATGATAAATTACCTCTTTAGTTTAGCATCTTTTGTGCTTCTTGTTGTAGAACTCGGGGCAGGTGATGGTTTGGGACACTGCTACTTCATGCTGTGTGGGAAAGAGCACTGTGCCTGGCGCACCTAAGGCAATGAAGTGTCACGAATCACTGATCTATACTGCGGCTGGTTCCTCAGTTGTTGCAATTGATATAAGAACGATGTGTCAAGTCTTCAAAGTTAACCATCAAGAAGAACTGCATTCATTTCAACTGTTGCCAGAAAAATCATTGATCTGCATAGGGTTAGCTCAAAGGTATGATCTTTCCAACTCACTGATAGGATTCATCCAACTCATATGGTTGACTTTGTTTGACAAGTTTGTTCTTGAACTGTATCTAACTGATAAAAACTAATGCAAATGGTTGTTAGAGCAATGCTCTGGGATGCGAGAAGAGGCTGTGGCATGCAGAAGGGAGAAGCGGTAGCTGAATTAGATGGACATATAGGCAATTTAAATAACTTGCGCATGGATCCCTACAAAATTGTTAGTGGTGGGCTGGAGGATTTCCAGGTACATGTTTGGGAGACGGGGAATGGTAGACGAGCAAGTTCTTTGATTTGCTGTCCTCAGTGTGATTCCCGTCCATGCTTTGGTTGTTCTGCAATGGCTGTCAATGGATGTCGAATAGTTAAAGCTTGTAATGACGGAGACCATAGTACCTTATATTTCCGGGACTTCAACAACGCCACGGTTCCTATCGCTTCCGCTTCAAGCATCCTCCAATCAAAATTTTTGGGTCCTCAATCACAGAGTGATACCGAAGAAGAATCAGATAATGATTTAATGTAGCTGCCGCCCCGCCCCGCCCCCCTTCTTCCCCGCAAGTTCACAAAACTCATGCCTGGCTTGGTGCAGCTATCATCGGTCTTCCTTGCCTATTTTATTCCTGTTTTGAGTTTGAAACCGGATGTGTTAGCATATGCTCTTTCTTCTACTATTTTAACGTGTCAAATCTGAAAAAAATGATATGTATTAAAGATATATAAAATATACGGACACGAGTATGCATTCCTATGTACATTTAAATTATATATTTTATATATATATATATATATATATATATTAGGAATATTCATGTGTTTATATTTTCGTTCTGTTTACTAATCCTTCTTTTCTTTTATTTTATTTACACGAAATGCCTCGGGAGTAACGAAGAGTCTCGTTGTGAGACTCATCATGACTTTGTCCAAAACGAAGAACCACATTCGCGTTCAATGCACTCTCCAGCCTCGAAACTTCAAAACAAATAGGGTACGATGATATCATCATCCGCCCTAGTCGATGCCTTTATTTATTGTCTAATCTGTCTTTCATTATTATTCGAGTTGTAATAATTATTTAATTATGTATTGTCATTAGAATGCTTAGAATAATTAGGTCGCGAATAGATGAATGAATGTGATGGTTTAACTGTCGTTAGTTTATTTCTTAGTCTCGGTTAAATTGGAAACACATCGCTAGCTTTATTCGTTTTAGGGCCGTCACGTATGTTCCAAACTCAGACGCTAGTTATTTTATTTTAGGCTCATTATGCATGTTTTAATCTCTTTCAAAACAATTTTGGCTATCTTTTACTCACCTTTTAAAATCCTAAAAAAAAGTTTGCGTTTTATCCGATTTGTAATATTGAAAGATTTCCATAAAATCACCTCTTCACATTATAAATAAAAATTGTTTTCTTCTATTATCAAATCGCCAAATACGTATTTTTGTAAACAAATAAACTTTACATCTATTTTTATAAACATTGTCATATAAATGCATACTTTTCTCAACTCTACATGTATTTTTGTAAATAATGCTTTACAAATGTATGCTTTATTATATGTATTCTATAAATAATGCATGCCTTTTCCAAAATCAACTTCATATATATACAAAAAATGCATACTTTATGTGTATTTTATAAATAATGCATATTTTTCATCAAAATCAATTTTATATGCAAACACATACTTTTCATCAAAATCAATTTACATGCATCTTGTAAACGATGTCATACAAGTGCATGCACTTCTTCTCAAGAATCATTCTACATGCATCTTATAAACCATGTCTCACAAATGCACGCTTTTTCAATCCTACATGCATTTTATAAGCTATGTCATGCAATACATACGTTTACTAACAAATCTATTTTATATGTATTTTTTGTCATGCAATTTGTCAAAATGTATCTTTTAAATTAATTATTTGCAATATCCTTTTCTTAAACTTCATACTTTTAAACATACATTTTCAACATAATAAATAACCTAGGTTTGAATGGATAACCGCAAGTTAGCGGATCTTAAAGGATGCCTAACCTCTTCCTTTTATGATAATAAAGAATCCTTACCCAAAATCTCACAGTTTCGCAGACCATTAACCGGAGTTCATTTTTAGCATTTATGTTAATATTTATAGGTGTCCTAATTTACCATAGAATAATTAGGTGGCGACTCATCAACAACATTTAATCAACTCAGGGGAATACGCCTGTGTGTCACGACCGTTGGGTAAAAAACGGACGCGCACAATACCTAAATCCTATTCTAGTAGTACAAGAATCTTATACTTATGGTAAGTGTACAATGCTAATTAATACAAAATAATATACACAATATTAGGACAAAACCGTGTGATACTTTCTATACAAACCATGATATACACTCCATAAGAAAAGTGTATATCACGAGAATATTACTATCTTTAACACACACCTGCAGTCATAGCGGACGGTCTTTCGTACGATGAGATTGTCTCTAAAATCTTCAAAAAGGACCGAGGAAGACCATTTGTAAAGATGTCTGCAATTTGATACCTGGAAGGGACATGACAGACGCGTATTTGACCACGAGCAACCTTTTCGCGAACAAAGTGAATGTCCATCTCGATATGTTTAGTGTGATGGTGCTGAACCGGATTACCAGAAAGGTAGATAACACTAACATTATCACAATAAACCAATGTCGCTTTCTGAATAGGACAATGAAGTTCTAACAGCAAATTACGTAATCAACATGATTCAGAGACCACATTAGCTACCCCTCGATATTCGACATCTACACTGGAGCGGGACAAAGCCGACTAACGTTTCATGTTTCCATTCCATATCCGATGTGGGACTCTTAACACTCCCCCGCACGTCCAGACCTTGTTAACTGGAGCGTGAATAATATAATTTGGGGGCCCAACATCGGTCAACAAAGAATTGGAATGGGCCTGACTCTGATACCATGAAAGAAATAATCCATTGATTATTTTCATTAATGAAAGAAAATATACAAGTTACAATTTCCATAATAGGAAAATCCTATTCATATTCTAATACCAAAATCATATTCTAGTAGTACAAGAATCCTATACTTATGGTAAGTATACAATGCTAATTAATACAAAATAATATACACAATATTATGATAAAATCATGTGATACTTTCTATACAAACCGTGGTATACACTTCATAAGTATATCACGAGAATATTACTATCTTTAACAGTATGGTTTGCGCTCTCAATAGGTCGATTTAACAAACGTCAGAATACTTCAGATTAGATTTTTTCTTTACAATGTGCTTGATCTAATTTATGAGTCTTTGGAAAAAGAGCATAACACTAATGTGAAATTCGAAAGACGTAAGACCCGGTTGGTCATGAGAATTATTCAATTTTTTTGAAAATTAGCGTTTGGCCATAAAAATTATTGGAAAACACCTCAAACTTTATTTTCACAATTTTCACTTTTTATTTTTTGTTGTTGTTGCTTTTGTCTTTCACTTTTTAATTTTACCCTACACTTTTTATTTTTATAAATTTGACCTTCATTTAATTCAGCTGATTGAATATTATATACTCGACTGGAACAAATTGTTCACACAATGTGGAGAATTTAAAGAATAGCTATTACTAGTGTAATTGATTTTTAATACTAATGAATCTTTGTAATAATATTTAGAATTGACGAAGTGTAATACTATATATGGTGAAAAGAACGCATTGTGTCATTTTAGTTCTGTAGCTTGTATGCATCAGTAAACAAGCTCATGCATGTGATTACTGATGATACATGTGGAGGATGGAATAATTGTGAACTTGATTATATCATCGTATTAAATAAATTCTATATAAATCATACTTAATGTAATGAGAAATTATTGATAGACAATGTTTACGCACACGTTATGTTTATTAATTGATTTGAATGTTTTTGCTAGTTTTTAAAAATTGGGGGTATAAATTATATTTTATATTTTTAAGAAAAAATATATTCTAATAATTAAATATTATTTACAAAAATTATGGTCAAACATAACTCTAATTTCGACTCCAATTTCAAAAATTCAAAAAAACTTTGTTTTTTTTAATTTATGTGGCCAAACGCCTACTACATTTCATCCTTATTTCCATTACAGCTACGGAGTACTCTGTTTTTATTTATCTTTTCTATAAAGGAGACTATACGTAATGCCAGCAGCCCATGCTTGCATTGCGTGGCATTGTTTTTCTGGGATAAAAATAAGTACATGATATATTAAAATAAATCTTCAAAAGTTTTTTGTTTATGTTAAAACTTTAAAGTACGCGAATTTCACAGACTCGCTATGACACGTGAAAGCTGATGTACACGTCAAAGTACCGGTATCCAAATGCAACAGCCACGTCAGGAAATAGCGATGGGATTACATGAATTATAGATGACACGTTGCAGCAGTTAAGATTTGATGATGACGACATTAGCAGAAGCATCTAGAAGTTGGAAGGTACAGCTGTTCAGTGCAGGCAGTGGTGATGTTAGCACTATAGGTACATTGTATTTTGCCTTCACAATTATCGACAAAATTCCAATTTCTCACATGGACAGGATAGGTATGGGCAACTTCCACGGTCCCATTCCTTATTCCAAAAGGTGGAATCTCCCATCCCAGGAGCCCCCACACCCCGGTCCGACAGATTTGTGAAGGAGGTAAATCATGGTGATTCAATTGATTTCAAAGGTTAGATCAAGATCTGGCAGCGAGCGCCTCCTTTATTTCAAGAAGAAACCCCCACACTGCCGCTGACGGGATTCGATCCACGGTCCCATTCCTAATCCCCTTAAAGAGGATAAAAAAATAGTTTAAATTATGTTCATTATAAAAAATAAAATTGTACCATTAAATTATTTATGTGATATTTAGAAGTAAAGAGATTTGTAATTTTGAAATAAGATATATTACATGATATAAATAAAAGTTGTGCAATGTATCTCATCAATTAATTGTAGATACCATCTAATGATGTGGTGCATCGGATGTGATGTTCTTCTCTTATTAAAAGTTTTGGATTCGAGCTTTAGATATGAAAAGATTTTTGGTAGAAAACGTTTTCTTTCGAATGGGGTCTTACGTAACGCGAATTCAAATATAATTGGATTCCAATATAAATATCGGACATCATGTGGGAAATAAAAAAAAATAAAGACTTGACTATTGTCATATCAATCAATCAGCACGAATTAAAATAAAATAAAATAAAATATAGGATGTGTTTGATGAAGGAAAATATTTTCCTATAAAATATTTTCTTGAAAATAAGTGAATTTCTTACTTATTTTTTAGTGTTTGGTAAGGAAGAAAAAATATTACCCTAAGAACATTTGTATGTAATCTAGCAAAACACTATAGGAGTGGGTGGGATAAAATTCGAAGTGGGGGTTCTGGGGTGGGATGGTCAAGGGGTGGGGGTGTTAGGTGGGTGGGAGGAGACAATAAACTTGAAATGTTACTTATGTAACTTGTTTTCCCTACTTTCATTAAGAATGTTATTTTCCTCTCTTTTGAGAAAATTATTTTCCAAAAATTTTGACCAATCAAACATAAAAAAAAATGAAAAATGTTTTCATACCAAAACACCCATAATAGTGTAAAATAAATTCAAAACTGACCGTACATATCACTTAAACTCAGAAGAAAATATATTAGTATAGTGCAGAAACATTGACGTTCTATACATTAATTATGATATAGATTTATAGTTTTTTTTTTGGTTTTAACTATCTAATATTCAAAACTCATCAAATTATGTTGTATATGTTCATTAAATGCGTCAAACACACTTCATTCAGATGATTTAAACTTGAAATATCGATTTAATGATGGAGAAATCCCAATTATTTTCGTCGCATTTTCTTTTGATCTTTCCCTTTGCAATTTATATAAAAGCTTATATGTCATGTCTACATATTTTCTTAATTTCATTTTTTCAACTAATTACTAGAGAAAAATACTGATACATTGAGAAGCTTAATTTAAACGCATTTGGATTATAATTTTTGAATGGTTTTTAAGACGCACACTGTGTCTTTGTTTTTATTAAAAAAAGTTACTGTTTATCGAGTAGGCAGATCTGCAGTGAGATTCACAAAATCTTCATGTCATGAAATGATAACTATTTTTTTATTGCATGGTAGCCACGTTGAGGTTAAAGAAATTCCACCTTAAATCATTTCAATTTTTCCTTGATGCCTTTACATACAGATGGCGTTAACTACCTAGGATTTTTCACTCTCCTTCGACTTCTCTTAGTTATAACTATGGGTTACACATGTGCAAGTAAGTGTTTAAGAAGACGATGAAAAATGAGTTCGATCCAAAAAGAATTAATTTTCAATAAAAAATTAAGTTGAAACTATAATTAATCAACATATTATCTGTTGACGAAGTTCATATCTCAAAGATATATATGGAAGAATAAATTTTGTTGATATATTTCTCTTGAATTTTTCTATTTATTTCATCTTCTTCATACGCACATGTAATTACGAAGGAAAAAGGAAATTAAGGAGTTTAATTGAATATCTTTCATTTGAGAGATAGATTTATGGCAATTTAAAGTGTTATTGTAATCATAATTATATTTCTTAATTAACCACGGATAATAAAAGTAACACATGAATTTTCTAGAAAATCTTTATTTTATTTAGATTAACATTAATTATAAAAAATCATTTTCTCCGTAACATATTTATAACACATGAATGTAATGCATATCGTATTATAAAGCATTTTAGGGTAGATATCGTATCATAAACTGAGGAGGAAGAGCACAAGATCTAGCAAACATTCAGTGTATAGAGACAAGAAAATTTGCTGACAGTTAAAAAAGTACGATGACTAGGTTCATACTCCCATTGTCTAGACTCTAGACCACTATTTAAATTCGTCTTCCAAAAAGATCGATGTTACCTTCATACAGAATTAAACATTTTTATATGTATGCTAGGGTCAAAAGTACGCATATACTACGGAGTATTTTATTTTGTGCATAAATGCAAGCCGTCACCAATTGAAGATTGCATATTGTTTTAAACGATGTCAAACATGATTCTTTTTATTTTGGTTGGAAAAGATACTTATATTCAATTACTTAATTAATATGCATCATAATAAAAAGATGAATCAAGGCGGACTACTAGTGTAAGAGTAATTGGGTTAAGTCTTGTTCTAACAAAAATATTTTAAAATTTGCCTATCATAAATTCATAATTACTATTAATATTTTAACCAACCAAATATGAGAAATTGAAAAATATTTATGTGCCAAACACACTCTTAGCTTCTTCTTTTCAAGGTCGATCACTCTATTCTGCTCTGTGTAAATGTGTCAAACAAGATTTATAAATTTCTCTCTCATTGTCATTCTCTGATTTGCTTCTTTTATCACTCACATTCTTCCAAATGTAGAAGTTTATAAATGCCTGTGGTCGGGATAAAACAATACTCCTATAAATTTATGCCATCAATTAAATATAATATAAATTTAATTCAAATTTAACGGAAGCTTAATGCATCGGACTGTCATTTTTTTTTATAAATTTAATTCAAATTTAATTCTGAATATCTCATCTATCTCATCAAATTTGAGATTACTTTATCACACCTCTCAAATAGGATAAATTAATTCAAAAATTATAATCCTAAAATATTGTACAACTTTATTAAAATGAGGATTAAACTGGGTACATGATATAATAAAGGATAATATACTTACAATTCAAGGAGAAAAATCATTTGAAAATTTAAAATTTATTGATCCAACTAAACAAATTTGTGCCCCATAAAATTCATAAAAAACATAAACTTCTTACCAAAAATTTCTCATGTCTCAAAGCTTGAACATAAAACTTCTCATACAAAATGTGAAGAAATCATATTCATCCCAATATTTTTTATGGTAAAAAAGAAAAGAAATGACTAAAGGGTTAAATTAGGAAAAGGTTAGGGGGTGGAAGACAATCTGAAAAGTAGAGGGTTGGGGGGAAAGAAAGAACAAAAGAAGATAAAATAAAATAAAAGGTAGTGGCAACGCCCATAGGAAATAGCCCCTGGTATTGTATTTTCCGCTCTCTCTTCATGTGTTCAATCTCTCTCATTTATACTCTTTCAAGGACCTATAATTTCACATATTTTTAACCCTTTCTACTCCAACATCATCAACCAACCCCGACGTAGTAAATATCAACAAGTTCCTGTGTAACAAAAAAAATATCTAGCTTTAAGCACACCCTTTTACCTGTTTTGTTACTTTTTTTTTTATCATATATCCAGAGATCATAGTTTTTTCAGTTTTCTTGATTTAATTTGAAGTTGGTATATTAATAGGATGAGGATTGAGAAAAATGTAGGTGAAAGAAGAGGTAGGGAATATAGCGACTCGAAAAAAACCCGGAGAAGACAAAGGATGGTTTCTCCGGTTCAGAGACTTTATGAAACTTGCAAAGATGTCTTTGTCAATTCTGGTCCTGGTGTTGTACCTTCTGCAGAAAAGATTGAACGTCTCAAGGCAGCTTTGGGTATACAGTCCTTATCCTTTTTTTAGTTACTTGTAAACTGTTCATTTATTTTAACTTACTTTTAATGTGAAATTATTGTTGCCCTATAAATTTGGCAAAAAATTAGTTTCCTTTTTTTCTTTTACACTATAGTTATAATGCAAATTTGCTTATGTGGGGGCCAAAGTACGGTAGTTGGTGCACAAAGTACAACCCGTCCAGTATAGTGCATGATCTGGCATTGTTATTCCAAAAG
The DNA here is from genome assembly GCA_029783415.1 of Anisodus acutangulus. Classification (NCBI taxonomy): domain Eukaryota; kingdom Viridiplantae; phylum Streptophyta; class Magnoliopsida; order Solanales; family Solanaceae; genus Anisodus; species Anisodus acutangulus. Next base: position 45,271,670 of record CM056501.1, on the reverse strand, counting down.
GTGGAATCTCCCACCCCAGGAGCCCCCACACCCCGGTCCGACAGGTCTGTGAAGGAGGTAAATCATGGTGACTCAATTGATTTCAAAGGTTAGACCAGTACCACGCTGCGCACAAGGGGCCCTCCTTTATTTCAAGAAGAAACCCCCACACTGCCGCTGACGGGATTCGATCTTTGGTCTCTGCATGATCTGGCATTGTTATTTAACACTAGTTCCTTTTAAAGTTGATTTTGACATTTATAAATACTAGTACAACCATTATTGGGATCAGTTTTAACTCAATTCCAAAGTATCGCTACTTTACGCAAAGGTTCGATTTTTGTGTTCTTTAAATTACAAGAGTAGGGAACTAATGGGTGCCAAAAATTAATAATTTTGAGGTGTTACATGCGATTTTGTTTTATGGGTTTTGTAGCTTTGTTACGGGGCATATAATTACTTACTCCTCCTTTCAATGTCTGCAGATATGATGGTTGAAACAGACGTTGGCTTGAGACCGAACATGCCATATTTTAAGTCAACAACATATGACAAAACTCCTAAAATAACGTACCTGCACCTCCATGAGTGTGATAAATTCTCGGTAAGTGGCCAAAGTGCATTGTTGCTCGAGGTGTGTTCGTGTATGGAGGTTTTCTGATTTTTTGATGTTCGGTTGCTTAAAATTTTGAAAAAGTTTTTCTACGGGAAAAAAAGTTTAATAAGTTCCTTGGAACTGGAAAATGACTTTTGTGTAAGTAGGGAAACAAGTTTCATTTTGAAAATGACTTTCCATACAAATGAAGAAAATAACTTTCCTAAAACCTCATCTTCACTCCACCCCACTGGCCGCCAGTGGCGAGATTTTTAGTCTAGGGTTTCTGAAAAAAACAATAAAATATAAATATAAAAGATAATGTGATTCTTGAGAATCAAACCTAGTATGCTGAACATTGGACCACTTGAGCTAACGTTTGTCATTTGTTTATGCTGGAGACAATTTTGAACATTGGACTAGTTGAGCTAACGTTTATCATTTGTTTAGAGTGTTCAAAAGTTAATATATGCACATAGACAAAGAAAATCTATCATATATATTTTGCCGAGGTCGTTTGGGTGAACACCCTGGCCCCCACTAAATCCGCACCTGGCCATAGCCCCCCATCCCACAAACCCATACCCCTAGCCCACTTTCATCCCCACTTTTCATAGCATTTGTATAGATTATATTCAATTGTTTTTTGGATGATATTGTTTGCTTATCAACTCACTTATTTTCCTGAAAAGCTTTTTCCAAGAATATTTTTGATGAAAAACATTTTCCTTAGTACCGAACACGCCCTCAGCGTCTACACTAAACTGTATCAACTTATTTTGGTTAAGGGATCTAATGAGGTGGGAGTATATATTAATTAATCATGGTTTATTGAGATAAGTCTATGGGCAACCTCATTTCATGCATTACCATTTCACTATAATGAATCAGCTCTGCACGTTCACTTCTCTTCGTTGTCTTCTTTTTGAGGCTTATAAAGTCTTTTGCTTCTTTGGCAGATTGGTATCTTCTGTTTGCCCCCATCAGCTGTCATTCCACTTCATGATCACCCTGGAATGACAGTTTTTAGCAAGCTTCTTTTTGGAGAAATGCACATAAAGTCATATGACTGGGTGGACAGCCTTCCTGCTGAACCAACTCCAATTGCTAATCCTTTAGATAGTAAGTTTTTTAGCTGGAGATTGCTTTGTCCAGCAGTTCTCTTCACCATGTGCAACTCTTTTAGCCGTGTGATACAAAATAAAATCACTTGAAATCTTTTATATTAGGACAACAGCAAGAAGGAAGTTGGAAATAGGAAGCATGTCTTTACACTGGGGCATAGTATATCTTGGTGGCTAAGTTGAAGATTCCTTGAAAGAATAAGTATAAATGTGTGTATACATTTCTTCAATTCAGATTTTGCTCCAATGTATCAGGTCTTACTTCTTTCAAATCCTTCTTGGATACTGAAAAATGTCTTGCTTCCTGAACCCAATCCACTTCTGCTCTAGTTTTAGGGGGATAGAAAATATTTTGCTAATCGTATTGCTCTTTACTCTGGAATTTTCCTTCTTGGGGAAATTCTCTTCTTTCTTGTTCATATCGGTCAAAGGAGTCATCTCTTGTTTCGTCTAAATTCCTGGTGCACCATAACCTTCTTTAATAGTGATCATAAGGTTTTGAGGTTTCAGTTAGTATAAGATTATTTGGTTTTATTTTCTATTTTCTTGCACATCACTTGTGTAACAGCGTATCAGTTAGATGTATATTAGAAAATAGGATCAAAGGAGCCTAACTTATTGGTGGTTATTTCTGATTTCTGTGTCAGAGGGGCTTGAGGATTCGACTGGACTTCGTCTAGCTAAAGTGAAGATGAATACGGAGTTTAGAGCGCCTTGCAAGACCTCCATCTTATATCCAGCTGATGGTGGTAATATGCATTGTTTCACAGCGAGAACAGCCTGCGCCGTGCTAGACGTGCTTGGCCCTCCATATTGTGATCCTGAAGGTCGCCACTGTCAATACTACTATGACTTCCCGTTAGCCAATATCTCAGGTAAACTACTTGTATTTTTTAAGGATACTGCTCAATTATTTTCCGTTGTACTTGTAGGTCATTCATATTTCATACCCTTAGGACAAATAAGACATTTGTCCTTGATTTTAACTATAGGGCTGTCAAAATACTTTGGTTAAAAGGTCCAAATTATCCTCTCTTATACTTAAGGAGCCATTAGGGTCAAGAATAAATATGGGACAGATTTGCTAACTACAAGGGTATGACAACAAGAAGTCAACAACAGTCCTCTTAGAGGTCAGAGGATGTTTCTGATAGACCTAGCTCAAAAAATCAAATCAAAGCAATCTGCAAAAAAGAAAGTAATAGAAGTAAGAAAGTACCCAAATTTAACAAAGGATAAGATTAAGATATTTCATATTGTAGAAGGGTATTTTGACCCTTGAGTTGATGCCTTTAAAGTAGTAGTAACAATGAGATTTTTGATTCTTCGTATTGTTGGCTGGTGGGCCGACAGTTTCCAGAACTGTTGAGTGTTTATAAATTGGCAACTTGGAACTTGGTTTGCTGCTTGATTTGTATTCTATTTCTGGGATCACATTTTCAGACAACAAGAATCTTTTGTTACCTTTTTTTCTTGACAGAGTAGTTGTATAAATATGGTAAATTGATTTGATTGTGTACTTGAAAGGACATTTTCTACAACAAAATAAGAAACTGTTATCTGACATTACTTATCAACATGGAGTTCCTAATGTTACTCTTTTTTGCCCATTTCAGTGCCTGAGGAACAAAAGGGTGACTATGCATGGCTGAAAGAAAGGGAGAAACCTGAAGATTTAACTGTAGTTGGAGCATTATACAAGGGACCAAAGATAGTTAGGTGATATTATACCCACCATAACAATTTTCTGTGGATGATGACGACAGTTGCAGTGAAGCAGAAGAAAATATTTTTTCCTTTCTTTCCCTTGTTTTACTCCTCATTTTTCCTGTCATCCTTTTCCCTTCTTGTGGTTTGCAAATGTACATATATTCAGACAGGAGGAAACAAACAACGGTCAATGCAACCCAAAATGGTTGGTGAAAATTGTTGGATACTCTACCGTAAAGCAGTACGGGAAGTAAATAATTATTACAAGTGTTCGAAAGGATAAATCAATAGTCAATTTTCAGAACTGCCGCAAAGTTGTTGAGTCTTGAATCTTGATAACTTGAAATCAAGAAACACTAAATCTGGATGGTTACAACTGTGTGTTGAGTCGAGTGATTGCACTCTGTCCTTAAGACAAGATTGCCCCGTATATATGTTTTTACGTTAGCGGGCAATAGTCTCTTAAGATAAAATAATACTTTAATCTCAACACTACAAAGCAAATAGGTTGAGCCTGACGAATAAAACAAATGTAAATCGACTTGCTGAAGATATGGAAAAGGAATGAAGAGTTCCTGTTTTCGTTCAACGTTATTGGACTGACTTTCTCTTATGTTTTGTCTCTGTGTATATAGTGTCTCTGTAGTGTACATCTTGTGTATATGTGTGTCTTTATTCACTGTCAGTGCACTGTTTTTCGTTGCTGTTAGTGCACTGTTGGAGGAGGGACTCCTCAACTGCCACAAACACGGTTGTTAATAGCCATTAGTGCGAGGCTCGAGATCGGATCGGACGGGCGGCGGCGGCGCGCGTGTGGGCTTAGCCTTGAACCCAAGCACATCTAGGTCCTCCCTCTTCTAAACACATGGGATATCCCTTGGAGTTTTCAAACCCTTTACCACTTTAGAGACTTATAAAAAGAACAATTCTTCATTTTTCCACCGATATGGTAGATTTGTCCCACATCATATTTTCATGCCTCAAACACCTTACTTCGTGGATCAATATCTCTTTCATTTCTCAACGAAATTTGACGATTCTTGGCCCTACGGTCATCTACTCACTTAGTAGATTATGCATGTGTGAAGAGACAAAGCCTCCAACATGCGGAACACTAGTGTTTAATTCATTAAAGATGGGTGGACGAATCTCCCCGCCAAAGGCAAATTATCAACAAAAATTTGATTCAGTAGTGTTTTTTTTAACCTTTAGATTATTTTAACATGTTATGTTTTTAGCATTTGTTTACTCAATTTTTTAGTAAAATTTGTAGCAGATTTATATCTAGTCGAAATTGTATGCCCTGCAATCTTAATACTCCCTATGTCTCCCGCTTTCAAAGCGAAGACTCTCAGCGAGAAGCAGCTCTTTTGAGTTGAGGTTTGAAGGCAAAATCCGATAAGGTTAGAGTTCACAACGTTCGAATAAGCTACTCGACCGACTAAGGAAGGTACCAGATCGACTTCTAGTTGTAGCGGATCCTACTTACCTCTGAGGAATGCTCGGTTTAACCAGAATCATCAGTCATCCCGGGATCTTTGGCTTATGCAACCATGATTTTTTTTTTTAGGTATTTCACTTCGAAATAAGAAAGAAATAATAAATTGTATTTTCCTAGGTATAAAAAATCTAGTAAATAAAAGAAATAGTGGGTTTGGAATAGGCCACAAAAAGGCCTTTTATGGCACTATGATGTAGTTTGACTAAGCATTTAATTTAAGAAATAATAGAATATTTTTAAATTTTATGATCTAAAATAAGTTTAAAATATTTGTGTGGTTATAAATTATCTCGTTAACGTAAAAAGTACTCTCTTTGTTTCAATTTATATGACATATTTTTTTAGTCAGTGTCAAAAAGAATGACACAGTTGTTAAGAGTCCCACATGGGATATGGAATGGAACATGAACTCCTTATATGATCTTGGATAGTACTCACCATACAAGCTAACTTTTGGGGGTGAGTTAGGCTCAAGATCCATTCTTTACATGGTATCAGAGTCAGACACATTTCAATTCTTTGTTCATCGATGTTGGGCTCCAAATTATACCACGCTCCAGTTAACAACGTTTGGAAATGCGGGGAGTGTTAAGAATCCTACATCGGATATGGAATGGGAACATGAACTCCTTATATGGATTTGGACAATCCTCACCCTACAAGCTAGTTTTTTGAATTGAATTAGGTTTAAAATACATTCTTTACAATGGTAAAGGTAAAGTTGATGTCATGTGATCAGGTTGTAAAAATGTGAGGTAAGAATGCGGACAACATATTCTTGTGTTTCGGCTCTTCCCTGGATCCCGCGCATACCGGGAGCTTAGTGCACTGGATTGTTTTTTTTTTTTTAAAAGAATGACATATTTTATTATTTAATAATAATTTAATTTTAAATTTTACTAAATCATCTATAATCCCATAAATATATTTTGTTTATTTTAGATCATAAAATTTTAAAATCTTCTTTTATTTATTAAACTTTTGATTCAGTTAAATTATATTATATAAATTAAAATAGAAAAAGTAATGTTTAAAATTAAAAAAATTTAAATAAAAAACATCTCATTATCATATAAATTGGGACAGCACATTAGTCAAGTGGTAATAAGCTGTTTTCTTGTCGAATTCGGTTTCGATGCAAAACAAGTACTACTACTCCTTAATGTCTTGAAATAAGGAAAAGAAAAATCTAGAGGGTCAGCTTGCTGGCAGGGAGTCAACTTTGCAGCCTTAGGGTCGCAAGTTCGATTCTCCCCTTCGGATATCGTCCTCCGGAGCACATACATGTGGTAAAGCCTGGGCGCTAAAAACCGCGCGGGCATGTTGCAGTGTGGGTTCGGTCTCCGCCAAGCCTTGTGGATGGGGCTTGTGGGAGGGTCAATCTTGTAGCATTGATCCGTTGGACGCAATCAGACACTGACCATGTGTGCACATCCCGCGATTTACCTGGTGGTGGGGTGCTGAAGGACCGGTCCCATCATCTCCAGGACGTCTGGGTAATACCAGTGAAGTAGTCAGGCGCAAGCCTGGAAACCTGGATTATAAAAAAAATAAGGAAAAGAAAAACTGTTTACCACAATGATTGCGATGGGTTCTTTCAATCAAGTTGCTTTCATGAGTCACTGATTTTGTTAAGTCCCTTTTATTTTCTGAACATGTGATTTGAACTCTAAATGTCCAATCAAACCTCGGTTGCTTGGGGAATCAACTAGTACTAGTGGCTCTCAAAAATTATTGATCTAGTAAAAAACTATTGACTTTAGCTTTATATATTTGCCGTTACTTTTTCAGATCATATTCTAATGTCACGTCAACATATATTGAAAACCTGATGGCTTGAATTTCTCAACTTGTTAAGGTGCGCTTACCAAAAAAGGAAAAATTACGTGATACGATTAGATTTTTATTGGAGGCCGAATTTTTACTAAGGAATTAAAAAACAAACATACAAAAATTATATGATGAAAAATGGAGTGGGGTGGAAAGGAAAAGACTAACCTTAATTCGTTAAATTTAATTTGTTTTTTCATGTTCGTTTAATTTTTCTTCCTGCTTTTATTCTGCTCCATCGAACCTTCTTAACTTTTTTTGTATTTATTTTCTCTTTTTACTTTGTAGTGTTCTACGTTTTTTTTTTCTGAATTAGTGCCCAATAAATCATAGGAGTATTACTTTAAAAATCGCCAAGATTCTTTAAAAAAATGTAAGGATTGAATTACTAATATTATAATACGTAACATTGCCGATATTTGAGTTCATTCAATTTACTAGGTTATTCATTTGAAAAAAAAACTCAATAATGAACAAATCAAATAAGTTTAGGTTAGTTCAGTTTTTCTCTTTAGAAAAAATAGGAAGAAATATTATGAAATCAAAGAAAGTAAATTTAATTAAATAGATATTGATAAAAAGGAACTTCACAATTTAAAAAAATATATAATTCATTTTATTTTTAAAAAATATATCTATCTCAATTTCAAATTTAGTGAAATTTTATCATTTTTTTAAAGAGTTTTTTCGAATTAGCACATGAAAAGAGAGATACGTAGAATCGAAAGTAAAAATAAAAAGGGATGTGCCTAATAAATCTGAACAAAGGCAAATTGAGAAGGAGAAACAAAATAAAAGAGAAAAATAATAATAAAAAGAAGAAGAATAAAGGAGGCTACAAATTGAGGCCAAAATAATGCATTTCATTGGGTTTGGGGATTCTGAGCCCAAAAGGCTGCAAACTGAGCCCAACCAGCGGGAAAAAAGGCACTGCACAGTGAGAGAATTCAAACCAACGACCTAGAGGAAAAAATTGAACCCCGTTAGGCCTTAACCACTGAGCTAAGCTTCTCAGTTGTAGTGAGGGGTTTCATTGTAACAACGGCTAACATAGGTATGTATGTATGTATGATTGTATGTATGTATGCTCGCTAACACGTGTGTATGTATAATATATTTTTAAAAAAATTATTATTATAAAACTCAATAATATCGCCATGATTTATTATTATGGACATAAATAAGTACTAATAATTATAAAAATTCACCAGAAAAAAACCCAGCCCTAATTGATGGCCCATACAACTAAAGGGTTGGCCTATCCAATTAAGAGTGATGAGTTTTGTTGGTAGTGTGTGTGCGCCCCGAACAAATATCACAATTTCTTCTAAAAAATTCTTCTAAAAGAGTTAACTTTCCTTATTTAAATGTTAGAAAATCATAGGCCAATCTACTAATACTCTATATAGACGACATATTCATGGGTAGATACTTATGTTTCAAAGCCTATTTGGTATGACGTAAATAAGTCCACTGTTTCGTTTCACCTATTCCGGCAAAGATATGCGTTTGTATAATTACAACAACAACAATATATCAGTGAAATTTCACAATGTGGGTCTGGAAAGGGTAGAGTGTACGCAGACCTTACCTCTACCTTGGTAAGTAGAGCTATTGTTTTCGGGAGACCCTCGGCTCAAGACAAAGCACAATCACAAGCAAAACAAGAAAAACGGTCAGGCCCATACAAGAAATTAAAGCAGTATGAACATGCTGATAACAAAATCGAATACGCCATGATAGCGCATTCTGACAAAAGGAAGCAGTAGCTAACACAGATAAATAAGATAAACAAAGTACACTAAATAACACATAGCAGCAGAATTCAAACTACATGGGACTATAAAGCAATAATGCGCCTATACGTGTGATAGGGTAATAGGGCCTACAGTAATAACACTACAACTATCATTTTGTAAGCGTAAGTAGGATTACGTTCGACTACCTACTACCCTTCTACCCTAATCCGTGTCCTCCACACCCCTCTACGGTCATGATGCGTTTGGATAATTATGATTGGGAAATAACGCATATATACAATCGACACATTTAATTCATAGCCATGTAGCCTATTATATCATTGATGTATATGTAGTTATATATAAATATTACATATACTATGTATATATAAAGTATATATTTTATATAATCATGTATAAACACACGAAATCAACTCAAAATTGCAGCTGACACTACTAAAAACTATCCAAAATTGAGGGCCAAAACTAACGGATTGCGTCGGTTTTTCAATGAAACAACCACAGCATACCTAGTGAAATCTCACAAAGTGGGGGTCTGAGAATGATAGAATATACGCAGACCATACCCTTACCTTAGGAGGTTGAGGCGATTTTTCAGTGAAAACCGATCAAAAGTCGATGGACTATGGGTCGTCATTTTAAGTCACGTCGATTTTCCAAAACCGACCCAGTTTGTCGGTTATGTGAAATTAAAAATAACTAGACCACTCATGTTCTTTAATCAAATACTTCCATTATTTTAATTAATATTCTTAAACTACATTTTTCGCTCTAAAAAGTCACGGACTCCGTCACGTTTTATATAAAAAATAAAATCGACGGAGTCCAACGAATTATTCTTTAAAATATATATAAAAATAATTATAATTTTTGCGCATTTTCGCGCAAAAAATAACTACATCGGTTTTCTTGAACAAAAAATATTTGAAATTGTCAAAAAATCGACATAATTCGATGATTTTTTCAATCGGTTTTGTCCATCGATTTTTTTTATTTTTTTAGTAGTGTGAATATCAACAGTGTATATCAAACATTGTGTCTTTCAATATAATTTTTTAAATTTTATTTTTACATTTCTCAATGTCTGTACACACCCATTCCTCGTGTAATTTAGATAATTTTATTATTTTTACACTATTCAACACCTTATATACATTTTTATACATACATATATACATATTAGTTATACATGTATATATATTGATTATACATATGTGGATTGAATATGCATTTTTATACATTGAATACTACCAACATAATGCACGAAATATAAACTGGCTTAAAATATCAATTTGACGCATATATTTAATGTCTCCGTCGTGATAGCAATTAAGAGTAAATACAGTCTGATTAATGTATTATTAACTTATGATTTTGTCTACAAATACAATAAAGGGTCCCCAGATCATAAGATGGACTGGCATCATAACACGGCTTAGGTCAATGCACTTGAGTACTAGTCATCTTTTCTACGATCCTTTTTTATTTATTAACAGATACGTCGATATATAGGGGCGGCTTTTGAGTAAAGCCTCTGAAATCTAGGTTTTAGGCCCCTCATTTTTATCAATATAGACTTTTTTGGAAAAATTATAAAGTACTTTAAACTTTTTCTTATTAAAAAATTAGTTAACTAATTGATAGAAAAAAAGCTCCTAAATCCGTAAGTAACGTATATGTAGTACGAATATTCAATCTATTTTTAGTATATTGAAAAAAAAGACTCTTATTGATTTCTCTACGATACTTATTCTATTTTTAGCACATTTTTGCATTTCTTTATTATTTTTTCAAGAAAGTCTTTGACTAAATTGCTCTGAAAAAACACAGGCAAGAGTGATGAATTTACTATTTTTGTTTTTTTAGACACCAAATATTGCAAGAAGTATATTGAAACACCAAACAAGTATTCTCAAATAAGTTATCAACTTCTTGAATATTGTTTCAACTTATTAATAGTATTTTCATCTAAAACTTACTTGTTTTGATATTTTACTATGTAATATATATAGTCATTTAACTATACATTATAATATAAAATATGTCAATTAAAATTTATGAATCCGGTGTTTAGAACTCAAAAAAAAAAAAAAATTGATACAATCTCAAAAGGAGTTCTTGAAGAAGTTAATGAAATATATATACCTGACATAGAACCTCAAAGAGTAGACTTCAAATGAAAATATATATGAAAGTTTTTTTCTTTTCTCATTTTTGTGACAAAAAATAAAAAAGTTGAGCCTCTCATTAAAGTTTGACGTTAGTCCCCCAACAGCATTAAGTCGCTCTTGTCGACATACTTACCCTACAAGCGGGCAGAGACCTAAATTCCATTAGATTCATTCCTAAGCTTGCTTTGTTGCAGTAAGATGATCAGTCCGAGAGTGCTTGAGATAATAAAAAGCGATAAAAACCTCTCTTATTCAGTCATCGAGAAGTCAGACGACTCTTCAGTAACCCAGGGTGGCTCGTCAGATCTGCTGCCCGTGACGTGAGTGATCCTTAACCCTGCTCTTCTTATTGCTATTTGTGACATCGAGTGCTTAAGTGAGATCATCGGTTTGAGAAGAGCACTCCTACTTACTTTTAGGAGAAATCCTAAACACCTTAGACACTGAATCCTCGTTAGCATTCTTATTTGATAGGCATTAGGGAATTTGAGGTTTTGGGGTTTCACTCGCAGGTGGAATTCACGGTGTTCAGCCATTTCAAAGGGATAGATCTGAACCCCTACTCGGTCTAGCTGTCTCTCTTCGTATTTTATTTCTCAGACTTTTCACATACTTGTTTCAAAATTGCATTATATACATGAAGATAGGTACTTTTGTTGCTCCTGCCCACTCCGGGGTACCATAAATGTCAGGAATAAGAGGGGACATACTGGATATGACCACTCAATTGGTTGGTGGTTGTGCCGTCCTGACTTTCGATTGATACACAATCGAGGAGGCCGATCACGAACGCTACAGGTGTGAGAGCGATCCTAGACTCTACAGACTTGATGGATCGGTTTTCCTTTCAAAATGCAACAAAGAAAAAGAAAGAGATACATGATAAAGAATGAATTGAGAGTGGTGTGGAATTTAACTGAGATAAAACAGAATCAAAAGGGCTAGGAGCTCTGGCCGGTAACGAAATGGTCCAACCCTGCCCCGACAAATACACCTCTACCTGACCCACTTCCGATCCGGTTGAAAGCCCCACTCCCTCCCTCGATTGGTCCAACCTTCTCTATCAGCTTGATCCGGTAGAGGATCATGCTAGAGTCAGATGATCCTCCCACCCATGCTTTCAAATTTTGATCTGCTACTCTATCCATATTTACTGATGGATGTGTATGACACTCCGCAGTAGGCCCCGTGAGTAGTCAAACATATGAGAGATTGTCAACGAAGGGGTCAAAGGTACCCGACTTGCTTAGCAACCAAAGTTAGCTTACTAAGGTGGTTTACTTTTTTATTTTTGAAAAAGAAGGCGAAGATTTTTTCCTTTATTGCACGAGCTATCCAGCACGACAACCATGTCTTTTTTGAATAGTTTACAACAAACTTTGAGCGAAATACAAGAGGCGCTCACAGAGGTTCTCGATGTCATGCCTGACGCCCCACCGCAGGTTTCTGATGCCCTACCTGAAGCCCCGCATCGGGTTCCTAATTTGCCGATACCCGCCCCATTTCTTGAAAAATAAATCTATAAAGTTATTGGTAGGATTAACATCATACCCCCTCAAGGCACAATTCCGAGACAAAATATCTTAAAAGAGAAAAATATTCATGTTTTCTTTCCTTGATTTACAGATCGATTAGCGTATGATTTTGACTGTTTTCCTCTCGACTTTGGATCTTAGCACCCAAAAAAATATGTATGTACAAATGATATAGACCTGTATTTGGAGTTTTCCTGGATTTGGTAAGGCGAAATGAGGACACCCTAGCCCATTGAGTGTTGATGACAAGGTGTGAGATTGACGTCAACTCTCACTCTCAGAGTTAAAGTTTTGGTTGGTGTAATCCTCTCTGGAACCCACCCTTATTCGTACTGAGGAGGGCCGACATCCCCGTCTCGATCCTCATCCATTGTTCTTTTTCTCTAAAAGGGCTTGGGAAATAAGACAACACTTGTTGATGAGAATTGAGGAGTAGTAAAGAAGGATAAAGAGTGAAATTCATTCACCTTCTCCAATCTACCTAACGCCTTAGTTTATGTTGAATAGACATACCTGACTTCCAACTAATTGTCAAATAAAGTTATCTGTGCTTATATTTCTAGCTTGAAAGCATTCTTTGAAGTAAAAAATTCGGATTAGTGAGCAGACGATGCAGCCTTAATCATACGTTGTTGCTAAAGTAGCTTCTTAGAAGGTGAAGAGATGTGAAGTGGTAAGAGGATGATCTTTGCTATTTGCAATTATGTAAAGCAAAGATTCCTCTTCCCGATTCATAGATGGTCTATGAAAGTTATATCTAGTCTTAAAACTGATAGAACCTTCAACAACATTTGGCACGAGATGATAAAGAGAGAACTTCACCTATCGATGAACAATGAATTGACAGAACTCTTGGTATTGCTTTGTTTTTCTCTCCTTTCTTATCAGTGAGTTCAGACCCTTTTGCTCAAGTACTCACAAGCAAAAAAAATTAACTTTTTTCTGAAAAAAATCTATAATAAGTAAGTCAAATGTATGTAAAGTATTACACTATTTTCTCAAATGTATAGTGGTTAGGATTCCACATATTTTAATTTTTACTTCAAGAATAAACTCTTATATCAAAATGACAAAATAGTCTCAATAAATCATGTTATTAATGCTAAAATAATACGATAAGATTAAGGCCTCGTTTGTTCATAGATTCGATTCTGAAAAAAATTGAAATAATAGCTGGAGATTATTTCAAGTAAGCATTTTCTTGTCAAATTGGTCCATTATTTCAACTTCAAATTTAAAATATGAAATTTAAAGTTTTTTTTACAATAAGTAAGAGTTGTTCAAGTTTAAAAACTTCAAATGTATTTTCATATCCAAAAGCAAATTCGATATGAACTTTCAATATTCTTTTTCAACTTTAATACTATTAAATAGTATAATTTGTTTTAGAATATCAACTAAAGTAATTAATGTTGTGACAGAAAAAAAAAATAGTCTGGTGTACCAAGCTCCCGCCATGTGCGGAGTTTGAAAAAAGATCAAATCATAAGAATATATTATACGCAACCTTAACTTACATTTTTAAAAAATGATATTTTCACGACTTGAACGCATGAATTCCTAATCAACTCAGATAACATTAACTTTACTGGTTAAGTAGCATGTATATATATCGGGGTGTAGATACGCGCATCTGATGTGTCAGGTCATGTATCTGACCAGCTTACATATGACGCAAACTCATCAACATTTGTTCATTTTCCATAAGCAGGCCAGGTCACCCACATGAACCTCTCAAGTCTTAACTAACCCACCATCCAATTAGCTCAATTTTCAATCTCTTTAAAAATTCTTGCCGCTTTTTAACACTCAGGTAATTGATCTCCCTCCTTTACATACGAACCTTAGTTCAATCATGTCTTGTACTACAGATTTATTGAATAATTTTCATTTTTAGGGATCTAGGGTTTCCTTGATTTACATGTGAGATTGCCTTAAGACCTAAGCTGCTACGTAGATTTGGTGGCTTATTAGCTTAGGGACCTGAAAACCTTAGATTTTTGTTGTATTGTGATTGGTGGATTTAGGCGGTGAGGATGTCGACGCCGGCGAGGAAAAGATTGATGAGGGATTTTAAGAGGTTACAGCAGGATCCACCTGCAGGTATCAGTGGTGCTCCTTATGATAACAATATTATGCTTTGGAATGCTGTTATATTCGGGTATGACTATTTGGATTTAAATGAATATGTTTAACTCATTATTTTTTGTACTTTGTACTGATTATTGCTGTTATAGTTTCTTTGTACTTATGCACTTCGGTTTCTTTGAAATGCAGTCCTGATGATACACCTTGGGATGGAGGTGAGGAATTTGTTGTTCAGTTACAATCCTTTTTTTGCCCGTCATATTTATGCTCTAAATACGACAAGGAGCTTATTTTTGAATCTAAGTCCATCATATAGATACCTCCAAAGGCATAGTTACACAATTAAATGCCACATGGATGTTTTATGCTTTACTCCTTGAGTTGAGGGTCTATCGGAAACCACCTCTCTACCTGCAGGGTAGGGGTAATGTCTGCGTACACTCTACTCTCCCCAGACTGTATGTTGTTGTTGGCTGTTTTCTACTTTACGTTATGATTTCTGTGTTCCTTTTGAATGCATAAATTGCGCTGAGAAACTTAGCTATGTGGATGAAATATCTTGTGTGGATACAATCACTACCTCCCGAGTAAAGCATATGCTTTGTGCTTTTGATGCTTGGATGCTCTTTTTCCATCTTTCCAGTGAAGAAGGTTTCTAGGAATCTGTGTTTTGTGTTGCATGACCATATTCCCCACCCTTGCTGAATATTCTTATTTGCTCTTAGGTGGTTAAGGTAATTAATCATTTTTTAAAATATTGATTTGTCATTATTGACCCCACCATGTGGGATTTATACTGGGTATGTTGTTGTTTGTACTGATTTGTCATTATTAAGATTTGCTCTCTTTTCCATCCTTGATTTTCCTGTTTCAATAAAATGGAGGATGAGCAGGTGCGTCTAGTTTGTATGGACAAAACCTCATGATTTAAAGCATGCCCTTCCAACCCAATTTTGACTACTAAATTTGTGATTTCTGTACAGGTACGTTTAAGCTGACACTTCAATTTTCTGAGGATTACCCCAACAAGCCCCCAACGGTGCGGTTTGTTTCCAGGATGTTCCATCCTAATAGTAAGTAGCCCAAATAATGTTGCATTATCTTTCTCTCCCACTCTTTGCGTAGTTGTAGTCCCTTTAAAAGGCAAAACTTTCAACTTTAAGCTTAGGTTGTTTATTCAGTTTATCTTGCTGAAATTTTTCTAGAAAGTGGCGCAAACTGCAGAGGCTAGTGGTATCGACAAGAGGTTATATCAATTCAGAGATTTTAAAAGTAGGTACCATTAGTATTGCGTCTCACACCGTATGCAGCGAGAAGGATCCTATATTCCTAGTTTTTTAAAAATCTCACAGGGGCCACACACTCTGCATCACCTTTCAATCCCTATTCTGAAATTCCTTTTAGATGCCATCTATCCCTCTGTATTGTCCTATCCTGCACCACCAATATGCCACTCATATATCCTTGGAAGAAATTCCTCAATCTTCTATTATTCCTAATCCTTTTTTGCTAGTCTGAATTCTATTTCATGTGATTCTTCAGTTTGTCATAAAGCAGTTTGAAAAAGGGACAATAGCTACCACAAATAAAATAAGATAATTGAAATACAAGAAATAACAAATAGTAGCAAAAATCAAAGCACAAGAAACTATAGAGCAATACTGCGATTACTAGTATGAAATGATAAGCGAGACTACCTACTAGCCTTCTACCTTAATCTGAGTCCTCAATAACCTCCTATCTAAGGTCATGTCTTCGATAAGTTGTAACTGCGCCATTTACTGTCTAATCATCTCTTCCCAATACTTATTCGGCCTACTCCTACCTCCTCTGAAACCGTCCATAACCAACTTCTCACACCTCCGCACTCCTCCGCACTGGGGCATCTGTGTCTTTCCTCTTCACATGCCCAAACCATCTCAGTCTCGCTTTACACATCTTGTCTTCCACTGAGGACACTCCCACGTTGTCTCAGATAGCCTCATTCCTAATCCTATCTCTTCCAGTGTGCCCACATATCCATCGCAACATTCTCATCTCCGCAACTTTCATCTTTTGAACGTAAGAGATCTTAATTGGCCAACACTTCGCCCCATACAACATAATCAGTCTAACCACCACTTTGTAGAATTTACCCTTAAAGTTTTGGTGGCACATTCTTATCACACAACACTCCGAAAGCGAACCTCCATTTCATCCACCCTGCACCAATACGACGTGTGACATCAATCTCCCTTTTTCCTTGTATAATAGACCCAATATACTTGAAACTACTTTTTTTCTGATGGCCTGGGTACCAAGCCTCACTTCCACGTCAATCTCATGTGGTGCGTCACTGAACTTGCATACCAAATACTCTTGGTTTTACTCAACTTGAACCCTTTAGACTTCAATGTTTGTCTCCAACCTCCGTCTTAGCGTTAATTCCGTTGCGAGTCTCGTCAATCAGGACTATGTCATCCGCGAATAACAACACCTCACCTTGAATTTGCTTCGTCAATCCATCCATCACCAAAACAAATAAAAATGGGCTAAGAACTGATCTCTGTATCACAATTTAGAAGTGCTATGATTCTCCTCTTACTGTCCTTACCTGGTTTTGGCTCCATGCATGTCCTTGATCGCCTTAATGTATGCCACAAGTACATCTCTAGCCTCCAAGCATCTCCATAGGACCTTCCTTGAAACTTTATCGTAAGCCTTTTCTAGGTCGATGAATACCATGTGTAAGTCCCTTTTCCTCTCCCTATACTTCTCCAACAGTCTCCTTACAAGATGAAATGGCTTCTGTAGTTGAGCGCCCCGACATGAATCCGAACTGGTTTTCTGAAATAGACACGCCTCTCCTCACCCTCATCTCCACCCCCTTTCATAGTGTAGCTTAGTGGATTGATACATCTATATTAGATAACAAGCTTAGTAATTTAATCCCCTTCCCCCGTTAAACAAATGTTGACTCTTCCATTCACTCAACCTTTTCAGAGGTTGACCCAAATCTTTGTTCTTGAATTTACCTTGATTGGAAATCCCATATATATGTAATTGGTAATCTCGTAGTTTCGGGGCTATTGAGTTGATTGATGTGACACTTTCTTCAATGATTATGATATTATGGTTGATGGAAGTATTGCAGGAATCTTGGTAATTACTATTGCATACAGTATTCCTTTGTTTCTTGATGTTTTTAATAGGAGATGATTAGCCATATTCTGTAGCTGCTTCGGTTGTGCGTGTGAAATTGAATATGCTTTGTGATTCATGCGAGTGTGAAGTTTTGTGTATGTTTAAGACCTATAGCTTAGTATATGTCTGAACTTGTACTAGATTAGGCCAGGTATTTTACTGCTTGTTAGTTGAAGGTCTTTTTTTTGGCACGGAATAAATTGGTCTCAAGATTTCATCTTGCCATTTTACATGCATAATGCAGTCCAGAGTACACAGAATGTAATAAGTAATGGCCCATTGCACTTCTTATACCCTCATCCTATGGCGGCAAATCCCATTCAACTTTTATTTAAACATCTAAACGCATAGATATTTTTAAAGTATCAATATAGGGAACAAGATGCCTTTGTAATAAATGAAATAAAAACGGAGATAGAAATGTGAAAGTACATGATAACTCTTAGCTGATATTTTAGCATACTTGTGCCACACCCACAATACCCTTTGCCTCTTGACCCAAAAGGAGGTAAATGTAACCCCTCTTTCTCCACAAATATCCTTGTTTTGCTGCACCTATATTTCTTATCTTCTATTTACACCTAGCAGTCCAAGCAACAGAAGCTCAGCACCCATGCAGTCTGAGCATTGTATTCTTTTATGTTCAATTATTGGCTTATTTGAGAGAATTGATCTAATGTGTGTGTGTACCAATGAGGTTTATGTCCTCTTTATTTGTCATCTGTACTTTTGTGCAGAAGTTAATCCAAGATCTCCCACGTCATTCGAAATGGATACTTGCTGCTATTTGTATTAGCCCCGATTCAACTTTACATATTAAAAAAGGCCCTGATTCTACGCTTTGTCATACAAAGTATAAATTTGAGTAAGTTTTAGTTTTACTGATGTCTCATATCTCTGCTTTTCTATTCCTCAGTTTATGCCGATGGAAGTATTTGCTTGGACATACTGCAAAATCAGTGGAGTCCTATATACGACGTCGCTGCTATACTTACTTCAATCCAGGTATGTTGAGATTGTTATTAAATTCACACCATTATGCCTCGTGTTTCTACAGATTTTTAAAGAACATAACACGGAAATCATCTTTCATTTTATTTCCTTGGTGTGTGTTTTCCATGCCAACCAATGGACATCCCTAGTATTGACATTTATTTTATTATAAGCAATCTATTTTGTCTTCACCTTGTCTAGCTTGTAGCTTTGTGTCCTTTTGGTCAGTAGTGTTTCCTACAGCATCTTAATGTTATCACTTGTTTCTAAAAATTAATGATGTCTGGTGTGAGACCGGAGTCGAGTCAATTCTCATTAACCAAACTAGGACATAAAACGTGTGTTGGTGTAAATGAAGCTGAACTGAGAAAGCATCAACTTTTTCCAACATCCCCTAATATTTGACTTTTTCTAAATGCAGTCTTTGCTCTGTGATCCAAACCCAAACTCGCCAGCTAATTCAGAAGCAGCGCGCATGTTTAGTGAGAACAAGCGTGAATACAACAGGAAGGTGCGTGAGATTGTTGAGCAGAGCTGGACGGCTGACTAACATCTCTCTGAGTTTTGGGAGATTTTCCTGGTAGGATTGCCCATGTCAAGCTGCAATGTTCTCAGTGTTGCTATATTAATAATAAATGTAGCACAAAATTGTCCTTTTTATGTGCTGTTTAGGAACTCTGATCGTCTTTATCTTCATGTTCTGTTACTAGACTGTGGGACAGTGTACATATTATCACTTGTATCCAATTGTATGAAACTCTTTTCTGTTGGTCATCATGAGACTTTTAACGAAAAATGGATAAATATCTGATATTTTATCTACAATTTAATTCCCTGTGGATGTGCATTATCATTCATCTATCATGGTCCGACTCAGCAAATAATTTCTTGGTAGAAGTGAGCTTTTAGCACCAACTCATTGATGAGATAGGGAAGTCAAAACCTTCTGCCTGTTTGAGTGGCGCTGTAAGATCTAAGTTGCACCTTTCCTGGCTAGTTTTAGTTTCAGGCCATGAGATCTGTTAAAATGGGTAGTGGAGAATTGCAGGACCACCAATAGCTTAATATTGAATCTACAGAGACTCATAATCCGGAACTTCGTTGGAGGCCTATACTACGACATCCAATCCAATGGATGATTAACGTTTCCAAGTGTGCCAGTTTCAGTTTTACTTGTCACAAATTTAAAAAAATTATGAAACCTCAAGAAGGCGTACACCGTTTGCCTTTTTGTGTGGTCATAGTAACTGAAGAGCTTCGGGACGAAAAAATAGTAATTAAAGAGCTTCTGGATTTAGGCGAGGTAGTAGCTATTGCTCTTTATTACATATTGATTCCTAATCATAATCATTTCTGTAGTTGAGTTTTACAGGTGTGCAGCTGAAATGTCCACTGCTTGGATGGAAATCTCCATTATGTGTGTTAACTAAGAAGAGCTATATAAGCAGTTAAATTTGTTACAACTATATTGCTGCTAATGATGAGCCAGGATTTGAGGAGGAGGACACTACAAGATGTATTGCCCTTGTCCTCAAGTAATCCATGCTTATCCCAGTGAGCGGAGATTCAACTTATTTGATATTCTATTTCATGTTATTGCCCCACACAATGATAACATTAAACACTGGACTAGGATATTTGGCTCTCTCGAGCCTCTATTATTAAGCTCTCTCTGTCGCGGTCTTCTTTTTGTAATTACAATGGTGTTTTCGTTTTTATTTTAAAAAAGAGCGCTCATGTTAATGATTATCCTATGTGTGTGTTTCTTTTCAAGTTTCGGACAAGGGCGAGACAACTGGATGATGCTCCTCCTCCGACGTTATCATTATTTTTATAACCGTTGTTTGTTAGATTGGCTGTCAGTTTCATGTGACAGAAAATCCTATGTTACCTTTTATCTTCTAAAGAACAAAGTCGGTGGACGGTAACATTCTCGTGAAGTAGGAAAACACGCAGTGGCATGAGGCGGAAATTACAACCTTTTCATCTTGGATGCTGCATTTACTTGATACTGCGTCACTTCACTTGTTTGCTTAAAAGCTTTGGCAAGTCACAAGGATCTAAAACTGTCGGTGGAGTCATTGGCACGCACTCCTTGCCTTGAAAACTCAATACGCTCCATTCCTCTACACGTCAACGAGTGTCATCACATGATGTCTCCCGTAACAAAATGTGTCTCTGGCATACTGAGAATTATGCGAATTGTGACAAAAATATCAAATATATCTAGTAAGTACTTTTACGAGGGAGAGACGAGCTAGTCTCCTCTTTTCATCTTTGCCTTATCTAATATTCACATAGTATTTTATTATTCGATTTTACTATTATTGTTACTTTAATTATTGTGTTTATCTTGCTTTATACTGATATTATTGTATTTATCTTGCTATTTTGCTGTCGCTATTTTTTTAATCTTCGATTGTTGCTTTGATTACACTTTTTAAAGCTGAGGGTTTATCAGAAGCAACTTCTCTATCCACAAAAGTAGGGTAAGGTCTGAGTACATACTAATCTTACCAAATTTCACTCGTGATATTACTGGATATGTTGTTGTTGTAAGCTTTAATGGACCGAGTTACTCAAATCTGTGTTGGTCAGTGATAATAGGTATTTTGCAAAATTAATCGAGTGTGCGTAAATTGATCCAAACACCATAATAATACAAATAAAATAAAATAAAACGAGTCTTTGGTATAACATTATTGACGAGTAAGACATGTTTAGTTGCATACCTAATTTTATCTTCAATGAGCTGTGACACGATTATCATATTTGTTAAATCACAAAACCATGGTGTAATATTGGCGATTCGTTAAGAAAATTAAAATCTACCGTTATTTAAGCTGGAAGAATCATTTATGTGTTTTAAGACTTTTCAAAGTCATCTAAAAGAGGCAGCCAGTATTTTATGTTTGTTGCTGGGCACATGGGGTTGAGAAGGTCCCTCAATCCCTATAGGTAAGTTGAGGAATTATGAGGACTCAATTTTTGTTTGGTGTACCTAATGAACGAACCAAAGGGGACTGCAGCTTTAAATCATTACGAAGTTCTTATTAATGGATTGGGATGTTCTTGTCTTTCGATATTTTTGTAACTTGGAGGCTTCTTCCTACACCTTCGTACATCGCTCTCAATATATCTGCAATCAAAAGACACTTCTTGTCTAGAGAGTTATGTTGAATCCACTAAAATATCCTTGTATAACATCATTAAGTAATATAGTCTCCCAAAAGTTTTTTTGTGATGTACTAGTTTAGATATAGATATATGAAAAGTTGACAGTCCAACCAGATATACAATATTCTATCAAGGACCACCTTTTCTAAGGAAAGCCAGACATTAGATTAAACTTTAGTATATTAATATTTGTATCATTGGCATCAATAGAAAAGTCCCTTGCCCTATGTTACTTTTTTAAATAGGGACTATCAT
This sequence comes from Anisodus acutangulus, assembly GCA_029783415.1. Classification (NCBI taxonomy): domain Eukaryota; kingdom Viridiplantae; phylum Streptophyta; class Magnoliopsida; order Solanales; family Solanaceae; genus Anisodus; species Anisodus acutangulus. The sequence continues at coordinate 45,249,769 of CM056501.1, read as the reverse complement.
GCGAAAGCACTTGAATTAGAACTGGGACGTTCTAATTATTGAAATATAAATGATCACATTACTGTTTAAAACGTGACACGTTCACTAATGAGGAACAATTATCCAATGTACTCTCTCCGTCCCAATTTAAAAGTGTTTTAATTTTTATTTTTTGGTTTGACCAAAAAGAATCTCTTTTTATATTTGGTAAATTTTTCAATTTCAAAACAAGTTTAAGATCACAAGATTAAAAAAACCGCACACATCTTTAATTTAAGACCACAAGATTCAAAAAGTCAACTTTTATTTTTTAAACTCATGTTAAGTCAAACTAAGACAATTAAATTGTAACGGAGGGAGAACTTGTTTTCTTTCATTTTGAAAAAGGAATAAAACAAAAACAAACGAGTAGAAAGACCAAATAAACAAGAAGAACAAAAAGTATGGAGTATTAGAAATTGTGGTGAACGAATATGAACCATTTATTCTTAATTATAGGTTTTCACTTCAAATTTTAAAAGAAAAAAATTCTAATAAAAAATATTTTTTCTTTTTAAATAAGGCTTACACGATAAAAATTCAGATTGACCTCAATATAAATATTGAGCATTCAATTAAAAACAAAAAAATTGAATTTTCATGTTAAGAGTTCCACATCGGATATGGAATGAGAACATGAAAAAGTGAACAACTAGTAGTTGATGTGTGTTCTGCAAACTAGTTAGTAATATTTTAGGTAGGAAAAGTAAACAACTGATAGTTGAGGTAGGAAACTAAAAAAATGTGATACTTGAGGTGTGTTTTTGTTAAGAGTTCCATATCGGATATAGAATGAGAACATGAACTCCTTATATGGACTTGGACAATCATCACCCTATGAGCTAGCTTCTGGAATTGAGTTAGGCACAAGATCCATTCTTTACATGGTATCAGAGTCAGACCCATTCAAATTATTTGTTTGTCAATGTTGGGCCCTCAAATTACATTGTTCACGCTTCAATTAACGAGATCTGGGCGTGCGGGGAGTGTTAAGAGTCCCACATCGAAAATGAAATGAGAACATGAACTCCTTATATGGACTTGGACAATCCTTGCTCTACAAGCTAACTTTTAGAGTTGAGTTAGGCCAATATCCATTCTTTACATTCCAATTATCACATTACTGTTTAAAATGTGACACCTTAACTAATGAAATGTCATGTGAGGAACTTATTTTTTTTCAAGTTTTGAAAAAACAAATCAGAAACAAAGAGAATAGTGACTGTTGATGGGATTTGGTTTGTTTAGGTAATTAATAGTACTACTTAAGTTTGTTTGTCATGAGTTTAGGTGCATCCACCGACTCAAATAAAGTAAACCAAAAAGAATATAAAAACCTAATTATTTATTTCCTCCATTCCAATTGAAGTGTCTTAATTGATTGGCTATAAAATTTAAGAAATATTTTTTTTTAAATTTTGTAGTTCTAAATTAAAGAGGTGTGAAATGTACTTAAATATTCATTGAATCTTGAGATTTTAAATTTGTCATACAAGATGTTTAAATTATCAACTTATTAAATATATATTTTTTAAAATTAAACTAAAAATAAGACACTTAAATTGAAACTGATAAAAGATATTTTCCTAAACCAATAATGGAAACGACGTCGTCGGAATTAATGAAAAGTTGTAGATTAGCAGGAAATCACCACTTTACTAAAAGTGATAGTAGTATAACAACTACTATATGTACGAACTCCATCACTATTCACTCCTTACATACACAGTGTGTGTGAGAGAGAGTAACAGAGAAGCGGTGGAGGGGTCCATCTTTCCACAAGGTATGGATTTATGGGTGGGGGTGGGTGGGGGCTTATTAGCATCTCCATTTTTATTTATTTCCTTTTTATCTTTCACCTGAATTTCTGTTTTCTCTGGAATTTCTTTACTTTCAGCTCAGTTATGCTAAGTTTGACATCTTAAATTTCTTCAGGTACTTCTCAGATCTGACCTACATTTGCTCTAAAAATCCTTATGTTTTACCTAATTTATGTTTAATTTGTGCATATCTTGTGATTTTAGTATAGATCTTGTCCTGATTCAATGTCCTACTCGTTTTTAGCATTGTGATTCAGAGTTAGCTCAATTTGTTTATACCTATTTAATATGTTAGTGATGCTTTGAGTTTATTTTTTTGAATTGCAATTTCTGATTGTTTTGATGCTTATTACTCATGTTTATTAACTAACTTAAAATTTAAGTGTATTGACAGGAGAACACTGTTTACAATACAACAACAACATAGTGGGGTCTGGGGAGGGTATACGCAGACCTTACCCCTACAATTTTGAAATCAAGACTGTATTTTTATTTTCTGGGTATAATTAAATATGCTGAAATTGAAATGGGTCTTGCTTAAAACTTGATGGGGGTGTTGGTAGGAGTATTATATATGTAGTGCTGGTAGTTTTCTTTTGATGTTGAATTAGTGCACGCTACGTCATGTTTACTTTGTTCTAAGGAGAATTTTTTTGTTTGAATAATGTAGGGTTAAGTTGAAATCCTGTTTAATTCAGCAGCTTGCTGTCCGCGATGGGGAAAAAATCTCCTGCCAAATGGATCAAGGCCGTGCTTTTTGGGAAGAAATCATCCAAGTCTCATTTATCAAAGGTATAAGAGAATATTTCGAATTGTGTCGTAATTCAACATAGTCTGGGTTCTAAGAGACATTTTTCTGGTCTATGGTAATTCAAAATTGCGATTTGGTTGGTTGTAAAAGACAATGTTTTCTCTCTTGTTCCTCCCCTTTATTAGTTAATCATGGATGTCCAACTATGTCTGATTGTGTTTTCCACGATTATAAGTTTCTCATATTGTTATAAAAATTGTACTACTCGTTTGGTTCGACCTGGTTTTCAGCAATTTGGCATTTTGGCTTCTTAATTAATGGTCACTGGCAAATGAGTGCAATACCTTTCCCTCTCTCAACACCTCTCTTTCTCTCTCCACTTATCAAGTAGTCAGCATTTTGTATATTGTTTGACATCATTTAGGTACACTGGCATGATAAAATCGTAGAAGAACTTAAGAAACCAAGGGTAAATCAAGATCTTTGGAGATTTCAACATAATGCATATTCTTTTAACTTTTTAATTCTATATTATTAAGTTACTTGTATGTTTTGTAAGAAGGATGTTACGGCTGATAAAAAATCTACTGCAAAAGCACCGTTGGGGGATCTTTCTCTTAATTCACCAACTTTAGATCCAGCAGTTCAGAATTTTGATAATGGTGGTGAAGAGGCTGGATTGGAAAAGGGGACAAGCACTGACTTTGCATGTGAAACTGCCTCAGTATCCTCTGCAACACACGATATAGATCAACTTGTGAAGGGGGCAATCGCCACAGATGATGCTGAGCTGAAAAGACAAGAGCATGCTGCCACCAAAGCACAAGCAGCCTTTAGGGGTTACTTGGTACTGTTTAATAGCATAATTTACAACTTTAATCTCCCAAAATAACTGTATGATAATTAAGAGTTTGATTTGGCTTTCAGTTCTGAATTCTACTTGAGGTATTCACTCTGATGGATTACTTTTCTCTTAGATTGTGGAACATTGGAATGTTTATGCGTGTATGATGTATAAAATCTGATAAGAGTTTAGAGTTTTTTCTTCTGCATAACTGAGACAATAGAATTTATGTGATCCTCTACATGGTCATTGCTTGTGTGGGACTAGGGTTCCTAATTATCTGCTTATGAATATTAATTCTGCATTAGATTTGGAACCTTTTCTGTTAAGTCAACTAATCAATCGACACTTCTGGCATTCCAGCATACTGTTTTCAAAAAACCCATACCTTTATGTAGAACACACTAGTTGGATTTAAAACTGAAGAAGCTTTGATGTCTTTTCCTCTTCTAATTTCAAAGCATGATCTACCTTTCAATTGTTCTTTTCTCTGAAAGGACTATGTCCTTATCCACTTGTAACTTTCGTCAGGCTCGTCGGGCTTTCCGAGCTCTCAAAGGCATCATAAGGCTACAAGCCCTGATTCGTGGGCACTTGGTAAGGAGACAGGCAGTTGCTACTCTACGCTGCATGCAGGCAATTGTCAGGATTCAGGCATTAGCTCGTGGTCGAAGGGTTAGACTCTTAGATCCTGGGCATCAGCTGCTTGGAAAGTATAGTTTTCAGGAACTTAAGGTAACTCTTGCAATACGAGTGTCTTACTAAATGCGCTTTTTCCCTAGCTTGCTTGTATTCTCATTCCTTTGTTATTGTAAAAGCATAGGCAGAAAAACGAGATGGAGTTGATATTTACTGGGACATATACGGAGTTAGTTCAACTTAAATATTAGTCTTGCAGGGAGCTTAACTTATCGGTTACACTTTTATTGATAGAATAAGTAACATACATATAGTTTGATTTAAACAAATCATGTCCATATTTGGATGTAAATTGTCAGTCAATTCAAACTGTTAAAGGTAAAGAGTGGTGCAACTAATTTTCATGTTTGTAGTAGTGTGTCAAAGACTTGGGACAATCCGAAAGAGGAAGTGCACATAAAACTAGAGTAATTCAAAAGGAACTGCACATAAAATTGACGATCTGAAAAAGAATGCAAATTACTAAAACTAAAATTTGGATTTGTTTTCATGAAATGTTTTCTTTTTTGACTTTGTTGTAACATAGAACGAGTAGGAATATGCTACTGCTTTTCTTTTCCCCTTGTTTCAGCTTTGACAGATTGTAGTAGCTATTTCGAATTTATTTGAGTCGGTACAAAGTGTTTGTCTGTTGACCCTGTGTTCCATGTATTCTTTCTTTAACCAGGATCCTGAGCAGAGGCCTACGAAACTGACAGCTAATGCATTTCCAAGCAAGGTATTGTTGATCTCTCTGCCCCTTTGTCAACTGACAAGTTATAGTTGCATTACAGGTTTTTCCTGTAAGGTGTTATTTCTTTTATTTTTCTCCTTTTGGCCCTAGGTTAGGATGGAGTTGAAGACCTGTGTGTGGCTGATAATATATCTGAGTAGGAGATTGGAGTTAGAAAATGAAAATGTTGCTTCATCCTTTTGCTTTTGGGTTTTTTATACTTTTATGCTTGACGATGGGTCAGGGAGGTGCCAAAAACAGAGAACCAAGTATAAGGAGACGGGTATGAGAATTTATTGGCGCTGCTTATATAAGGTTGAGGAACCTTGAAAATAGTCCCAACGTGTAATAAAGGGTGGGGGTAAGTAAAGATTAAACAAAACTGGAGGAATGCATCTTAGAAGGTTGGAAAATCTGGTTTCTGATACAGGTTCAACATTCTGTATATCCAGAGTGCAAAAGTGTTGCTGATTTTCTGCATCATTGCTTTCATTTACTGCAATGCGGCTGCAGAATGAAGTATAATTGGTGCCTCTTTTGATCCTTATCTGATCCGCAACATTTTTCATGTCTTTTGCTAAGGTTGTTTTGTGCTTATCAAAAAAAGGGTTCTTCCCTGCTAGTATTGTCTAAGAAAGTTGAACAAGTCTGGTAGTAAATCCATCTTTGATGCCTTAGTAGAGTGACCATGCTAGATGCGGGGCTTTACAAAGGAAGAATTGGAAGTTGAGCTGAAGTTACTTACTATGAAGAGAGAGAATGTTGCTTTGAATGTCGAAGCCTGACCCATAGTATGTTATCACAAAGATATAATGGATATCCATATACTGTTGAGAAAATAAATCATATACTACCTAAAGAGGATGTGAAGGGTCAGAAAATCAGTATAGGAAGTTGAAACAGATGTCAAAAGATAGATATTCACTGCATTTGAAAAGGAATGGCGGGGTTTAGAGTACGAGAGTCAACTCACCTAATGTTCAATATGAATTTGAGAATTTTGTAATTCCTTTGAATAAAATTGACATATCTCGGAATTGCACGAAAAGTATTAAAATTATGACCAATCTAAACAAAAATATTTGAAAAGATCGTTTAAAAACAGTATGCCAACCATTAGGGACCGTGAAGTATTTTCTTATTATTTTTCTAATGTAGACATAATTCTGTATTTGATAGTAATCTCTTGCTTGTTTTAGCTACTTGTGGCAGTGCCAACAGCCATGCCCTTGAGCCTTCAGTATGATGAGTGCAAACCTAATTCAGCTTGGCAGTGGCTTGAAAGATGGTCACTATCTCATTTTTGGGAACCACTTCCACAACCAAAGAAAGTTGTTGAAGCAAAGTCGCAGAAGAAGCAGGGTAACAAGCTGAGTGTTGAAACAGAAGCAGTAAGACCAAAACGAAGTGTCAAGAAGATTCTTACAGCATCAAATGGAGATGCTAATGCCGTAAGTTCCTCTGAACCAGAAAAGGCTAAACGCAACCCAAGGAAATTTTTGAATCATCACATAGAGCCAGTGCAGGATCAGCCTCAAAATGAACTTGAAAAAGTCAAGCGCAATTTAAGAAAAGTTTCTGCAGCTTTGGCAACACCTTCAGAGGGGTACGAAATAGAAACTGAGAAGGCGCAACAGACTCCTAATTTAGCTCAGGCTTTAGCATCAAAATCCTCAGCTCCAGATGTTGTTGAACAAATGATGGTTTATTCTTCTGAGAAAACAAGTGATTCAGCTCCTGAAATCGAGAAATTGGCTGTAAGTGAAACTTTTTTACCTGTAGCAGTGGATGAACCAAGTAGTGTACTGCTTGATTATCCTACCACTGAGCAGCAGCAGTTGGAGGATGTTGGGAACACTGAAAACAGCCCAGTTGTCAATGAGGAACTTAGCTCGATGGAAGATCAGACCTCCAATGAAAGAACTAGGAGGAGGAAATCTCTACCCACTAAGCAGGACAATTCTGAGAATATTTCACAGAACACATCAAGTGTGCCTAGTTATATGGCTGCCACTCAATCTGCTAAGGCAAAGCTTAAAGCTCAAGGATCTCCTAAGGTAAGTGAAGATGGAGCTGAAAATGGGTTTATCCGGCGTCATTCTCTCCCATCCTCTGCCAATGGCAAATTCAACTCATTGTCACCTCGGGTGCAAAGGCCAGGGCAAGCAAATGGAAAAAATGGAAACAAGAACAGACCGATGTCATCCTCGAAAGATGGTAAGAAGAAATGAATAGGTACCTTTTAGTTACAAGTTGGTATAGCTACATGTTTCTTGCTATTTGAGATGATTCTTTTGTTTCCAATAGTACATAATGAAATTGTCGTAGGTTGATGTGAGTTTTCTTTGTTTGGGGCTTTGTTATTTTGTGTTACTTTGTGTTAAATATACACACAATATACATGTGTATATTGTGTATATTACTCTCGGGTTCCGTGTAGTTGTATTACCGTATATGCAGATTGTATATTACCGTGTATGTCCAAGATAGATTAGGTAAGGTGTTGTGGTGTAATTAGTATTATACACTTACCATAATTGTATGTCCATGAAAGAAATAATCCCTTGATTATTTTCATTGATTGAAAGACTATATATACAAGTTACATATTTCCATAATAGGAGAATCCTATTCCTATTCTACTCCTAAAACCTTATTCTACTTTGGAAATGCTTTGTTCCCCTTTAAGCTGAATGAGTAATAAAGCTGTGAATTTTTTATCTTGATTAAACCCAAGAAAAGTACGCGCTGACCTGTTTTCTCAAGTAACTTGTCAACTAACTTGTTTTTTCTTAAAGTGATATATGATAAATTATTATTTTGGTCCACGAAAAGTAAATGCATGACTCTAGCATTATTCAATATGTTAAAGACTCCATATGTAAGTTCTTCATTGTGATAGTCTTGTGCCTTTATCTTTTGGTAAATGGTTCTCTTGGACCATCTCAGAATTGATGGTTATAAGCTCATTTACTTTTATCAAATTGGAACACTTCACTGACTCAATGATTACCTTTTGGCTCCCTCTTCAGAAAAGGCGCTTCCCGGTTGGAGGAGATGACTTCAACATTCTTCTTACTCAGGGAACTTTAGTACTGCATGTCTTGACATCAATTGTTTCTTCTGCTATTTTCTGTATAAGTTTAAACTGCAAATTTCCGAATAACCGTGGTTTGATATAAGCATCTTTATCATGTTTCTATTAGTATTGTGGGGGTGTTTGCAGGGATTGTATAGTCGAGACTCTGCTTCGTTTAACATAATTTCCGTGATATTCTTTATATTCCTTTCCTTTTTATTGGCACTAGTAGCCCCATATCTCTTGATATAGTATCTCGAGTGAAGAACATTGGCTCTTATGGTCTCATGAGTTTTTGCTATGTTATTAAACGATATTTTGTGTGACAAAAGTGTATCCTATGCATAAGATTGTTCATTCGATACAGAAGGTCAAAAGAAGGTTCCACCGACTTAAAAGGGTGGGATCCATTCCTTCAAATGCGTACATTACTCGCAGTAATGACACCATTAATCATAGATGGTGACTTCAGTCTCATGTGACCACAGTATTGTTCTAATCGTAGCATCCATTTCGGAATAGGTCTTATTTCGATCGAAAGAGGCCATAGAAAGAACTGGTAAGAAGATTGCCATTCCCCTTTGAGCTATATATCCCAAATGAAAAAGAAGTGATTAACTTAGGAAGAAAATAGGTAAGAGAGATCTTAAAATTCAAGATTCAAGGTGGCAGGTGGGCCTTAGATTTGTTTGATTAATTGGAGGAACTGCGACGATTTGTGTAATAGTAGTGATCATGTCGGAAAGACGAAAACTTGCATGTTTTGGAAGAAAATAAGATGCTATTGATCCATTACGGCATCCTTTTAATGTTTTGGTAAGTAAATCCAAACAAAATTATATCAATTTCAATATCTTTATAAGATACTACTTTCCTATATATCTCTATCTGGTTATCAATCTTTATGCATATTAATACTTCCCGGTCTTAAGCAAAATGATGTGGTGCCTCTCTTAAGCTGGGAAGCCATTTATCTTTTTTTATTTTCTCTTCTTTTTTAATAGCATTTTCTCCTTATTTTTCTGTTTATCTTTGAACATAAAGTGCTCGAGTATAATTCATCAATCTGCAATAAGTAATTGGTCATTCATATGGCTAAATGAAGGTCATTAGTATGGATATATTGAAGTTAACCAAAAGTAACGAGATTAGGATTTTGGGATTTCCTTAAATAACTGGGCAAATCCCGCACTTTCTTCAAAATTCCATTCTGTTTTTAACATTTCTCTAACTATTCAAACAAAGTCGAGAGAAAACACAGTAAAGAAGGCAAGAAGCTGAGTTAAAATTACACAAAACATAAGGGAGAAGCAAAGTGCTAAGAGTACACTCACTTCCTTTGTCATCATCAGACAGTCATTTTAGACTATAGGTTATTTTCTACATTAACTTGTGTTCTACTTGAATCTCATCTTTGCTCAATGTATATCTTTTTAGATGAGGTGTTTGTTGCTTTCTTTTCTTAGTCATAGTACATTACATATTTGATCTCAATTAATTATCCAAGATTATTTTCATAGACCAAGAGGGATTGCGTACTGCAAGTAGGGCTGGCCAACGGGGCGGGGCGGAACCCGACGGGACTGGGAGGGCGGGACCGGTATTCCGACGGGACTGGCGGGTCGGGACTGGTGGGATCCGCCGATGTCCCATCTCGTTCTCGGTCCCGTCGGAAAAGGGGACCAGACTTATCGGGGCGGGGCCGGGGCGGGTCGGGATCATGTTTTTCGCTTTTTTTCCCACTTAATTTTAAAAAATAACATATATAAACACCTCAATAATTGAACAAGTTAGTGTAATAAAAACATCTCAAGCCTGTTTTTGTGCCTCTTATATTATTTAATAGAAATATGATTTTTTTAATACAATTTCAAAATTGAAACTTTGTTGTGTTGAAAGTTGCAAATAACATAGTAAAATTGCAATTAAAATAATCACATATTTATAAACACCTTTTCTAGTTTTTTCACAATGTCTTGTGGTTCTTCGGTTGAAATTAAAATCTGTTGGTCAAATTGCTCGACGTCGCTTCCAACTCCGTCGGATAAGATTTCGTTGTAGTTTTCATCGTCTTCTTCGTTTATCTCCGGTTGACCGCACCTTCTACGCTCCACTCGTATCCAATCTCTGAATAAAACTGCAATCTCTAAGCTGTCTCCTGCTAATGAGTGTTTGTGCTCTCCTATTTGAAATCTTCCGGCAGAAAAAAGCGCTTTCAGACGCTGTTGATGACACTTGAATGTTCAACACATCTCGGGCCATCTTTGATAGTGTCGGAAATGTCTTTCTCATTCTCCCTCCAGTATTTCAACAAGTCTTCACGTCCTTCTTCATTGAGAATTGTTCCCTGCAAAACAAAAACATCAAACTCGCTAACTTAATTAGTAGTGGTACCACTAAACATTCTATTTCTAAGGCTTTCAATACTAGCCGTAGAAATATCATGTCTTTTTTGAGGTTGTATTGAAGAAGAAGAAGATGGTATGAAAACCGGTTGGTTGCTAGCACTTTTTTGTTGGTAATGCGTATATATTTTTTTACATTCATTGTGTATGCTAGACAAAACTTCTTCTTTAGTTGGTTCCTTAGGTGCTTGGTCATTTGGATTTTTTGGAGTTGGAGGTGGAAGTACTGCTATGCAATCATAAATAGTTTCAATAAGTGCTTTACAACCATCTATTTTAATAGTCGAATTTAATACAACACAAATAATATAAATAGTGGGAATAGGAAAAAAATATTTTTTTAATTTGATAAACATTTTTTTAATATGTGCCTTATAAGATGGTTTTTCCATATATTCACTAAGTAACAAAAAATATTAGAGATATAAAATAACATAGTTGAAATAGTAGGATAATAAATATCGAAAATTCTTTAGTAGCTTGAAAAAATTTCTCTAAAAATACAATAAGTTCTGAATCCCCCCCCCCCCCCCCCCCACAATCGTTATCTACAACCATATCAGTTGGATTTCGATTATGGACGTTAAAAAATAGAGTTATAGGTCTTCTATAATTATAATCATATAAAGTATTCTACCTAGTCGCTACTTCTTCGAAATTTTTTCTATAAGGTAGTCCACAATCGTGACATATTTTTTTATATTCTTTTTTTCTTTGTATTCTATTACTTCTAAAAATAAAGTTTATAGCAAAATTGTACTTTATTAAGAATGTCTTCAAAAAGTGATAGATCATCTTTTACAACTAAGTGATAAATATGACACACACATTTTATATGAAAATGATTAGGAAAAGATGGAGTTAAAAGATCTTTTAAAAGTCTAATAGCATAATTATTAGAAGAAACATTATCTAACGTAACAATCATTATTTTGTCAGTTATCCCATAATAATCGCAAATTTGACGAATATTTTATGCACTAAAATTTCTAGTGTGCCTATCATCAATATATCTATACGCTAAAATACGTTTTTGCATAAATCATTTATAATCTATCCAATGACATGTTACATTTAAATAATCATGACCGTTAGTACTATGGCCTATATCAGACGTGATACATACTTTGCCAGGAAAATGCTATAATGAATAACGTAAATATTGTTGATATTCATGTGCAAATTTAAAAACGTCTCTTCTAACAATTGATATAGAAAAATCGTTAAAAGCAGGATTATACATATCTCTAATGTAATGAATAAAACCAGGAGAGGAAGGAAATGAAAAAGGCAAACCCTCCACCGCAACTAATTTTGCTATTGCTTCCCTATCTCTATGTTTATCGTATTTATGACCTACAATTTCCCCCGTCGTCGGGTTAATTTGACCCTGTACTTAGTCCGGGACACTATGTGAACCTTGTCCCGACTGAGAGCGCATTGGCGCACCCGACTTTGTAGCCTCATATTCATCCCACCTAGCTCTGTGAAAACTTTGTACATGTCTCAATAAACCTCATGTCCCACCCTGACCTTTTCCCATTTTAAATTTATAAACATTTTTACAAATTTGACATCTAACTACTTGATTCTCTTGGTCCCTAACTGCAAGTCAAACCTTCATATCTGTTGAGAATAATAATCAAAGTTATAGAAAACCAAAATTGATTAGGATTTTGTATTTTAATTTATGTTTAGTTATGATTTATAGTCAAATTTATATAGGAATAAGTTTTTATATTTTGAGTTAAAGTAGGTTTCATATTAGTATTATAAATAAGGGTGTTATTAACTATTTTTATAACAAGAGATAGAGTGAAAATTGTAGAGAGCATTCAAAAATTTAAAAGTTTATAAATAAAATATTCTCCTTCAATATCGACCATAAGGTTTTGTAGATCGTGTAAGTTTTATTAACTATCAACGAATTTTAACATAACTTGTGTATTATTTTTTAAGTTACTAATTTTAATTAAATATATTTAATATGAGTGATCAGATAATGTAATGTAGATATACTTTTTTTAAAAATAGAATCAAGAGATGGCAAATGATATGACTGATTTTAAAATTTTTAATGTCTTTAATGCCAAATGGGCCAAGATTTTATTATTCTAGAATAAGCATCATGCCAACTTGGATGCCTTGTTTTTTTTAATTACAAGTCAACACAAACGAACAACTTGACTGTCGGTCTAAATCCAAGAGTGTACACACATCATTGTTAGCTAACAAGTCTTCTTTTGTGCACATGCAGTTAACAAACTTTTCTATAATAAGGCCAGTGGATAGCATGTACTATTCAAAGGCTTGAATAAGCTGTCATCAAGACGCTCTCTGTGAAGTTCACTAGAGTTAGACTATGTCTTCAAAGGTTAATCTGTTGATCTGTTTTTTTATTCTTCATCTATGGGGTGCTGCCAGTGTTAGAGGGCACAAGATAGGAATATATGAGATAAAGAAAGGAGATTTCTCTGTTAAGGTCATCAATTATGGTGCCAGAGTCATCTCTGTTCTTCTTCCTGACAAGCATGGTATGAGTTCTATTTTTATGGTTCTTCGCACCTACTTATTGTATCATTTAAATTATAGGTTCAGAATTTGATACATGTTAAAATTTTAGTAGGTTTTCAATTTTCACACATATATTTATGTTTCGTATTGAAAATATTTATTTTTATCGATCTTGTTTCAACATTCTTGATGTGTAAATTGTTGGGCAAAAGCATTCCAAAGATATTCCGTTCTGGACCAAACACACACGGTTTTTCACCTCACACCCTTATGAGTAGCTTTTTTTTTCTTTTCTACTTTTCATATAAAACTTTGTTCACACACCCCCAACATAAATGTTTTCTATTTTTTCTGTTCCTCGAAGAAATCAGTCTTATTTTCTCTTGCTTTTTTCCAGGAAAAATAGGTGATGTTGTTCTTGGATATGACACCATTAAGGAATACGTGGTTAGTTCACTTTGTTCTATTCTAATGGATCTATCTGAATTTGCTCTTTCCTAAAAACTTTTTATTGCTCATCATTCTCTCATTAAGCAAAAAGTCAAACAAAGAAAGAGCTGAGATAAACAGTTCAGAGAGAGTGTCTTAAGCTTAAGTAACAGTTCTTTGTTTGACACAAATCATTTGTGGGATTAACAGTTCTTTCTTTGACACTGTCTAATTATAGCTCTTTCCCAACAAAGAGCACGTCTTTGCCAACATGTAACCTAAATCTGCCATCTTTTTTGACTAATGTGAAGTACATTGGAAGAAATTTAGACTGGCAAAAAGTGGAGTTTGATGATTCTAATTGTCTCTTGATTTAATTGGACTCTCGGTAGTTTGAACATCAGATTTAGGTAAATTGTAAAAGCTCCTCTTGCTTCTTTTCAGTAAAGCAAATTCAAAAATCGGAGTAATAGTACAGAACTATGATCCTGTCCCAATATCATTTTAGTGTACTGCACACTAAGATGTATGCTTATCCAAGCTGGTTGGCACTATGAACACTCAAAATGGGGGTGGACCATCATTGAACATAATTATGCCCCTTTCATCATTTGAGCCTTTAGTAGCTAAACATAGCTCATTTTTTCTTATGCCTTGTTCTTATTTTTGTGTTTCTATTAGTTAAACTGAACAGTGCCCAATATTGAATACATAAAAGTATCCAAAGGGATTTATGAAGGGTTTTGGCTACTCCACCTATTGCATTGAAGTTTTAGGTACAATAGATTATCTAACATGCTATCCAAACCAACATTTGACAAGCTCATTTTAACAGGTTTCACTTGTGAACACTATAGTCTGGTTTTATAAATTTATTAATGTCATATTCTAAGTTACTACGGGCATAAAGAATGTCAAATTTCGAAATTCTTTCCAATAAAGTAATGGATGCGAATACGGAATCAGCCTCTTGATACTTTTCAAATCTTCATAGGCATAAACAAAATATGAAACACTTTTGTGCAGAATGATACAAGTTCTTTTGGAGCAATAGTTGGAAGAGTTGCTAACCGGATTGGTGGTGCGCAATTTACTTTGAATGGAACCGTTTATAAGCTTATCGCCAATGATGGCAAAAACACGCTGCATGGTATCCTCACTACATTTCTATTACCTTAGCTTTCTCTTCCAATTCCCCAAATTTCCTTCCTCTAATGTAAAAACTTCAAAAATGTAGGTGGTCCTAAAGGATTTAGCCATGTCGTTTGGAAGGTGAGCAAGTATGAGAAAGATGGTCCTCGTCCTCACATTACTTTAACATACCACAGTGCTGATGGTGAAGAAGGTGAATATATCTGCTTGGTTATTCTACAAGACAATTAACTAGTACTAACTAATTTCCTTTTGGAGAACATTATGAATTGAACAAAATTTAATGTATTCTTAATGTAGGATTTCCTGGTGATCTTCTTGTCTCTGTTACCTATGCATTGAAAGATCCTTACAAACTTAGTGTGGTAATGAAGGCAAAAGCTCTAAACAAGGCCACTCCAGTTAATTTGGCTCAACACACTTATTGGAACCTTGCTGGACACAACAGTGGCAATATCTTGTCCAACGATATTCAAATCTTCGGATCACACGTCACCCTATTAGATCAACATCTCATTCCAACAGGCGAAATCGCCCCTGTCAAGAACACGCCCTATGATTTCCTTAAACCCCGTAAAGTTGGGAGCCAGTTCAACAAACTCCAAAATGGATATGACATCAACTATCCACTAGACAGCACTGAAAAAATGAAGTATGCAGCGATAGTTTATGATAAGAAGTCAGGAAGAGTGATGGATCTTAAAACGTCTGCACCTGCTGTGCAATTCTACACTTCAAACACCCTTCAAAAGAAGGGGAAAGGTGGATATGAGTATCAGCCTTATTCAGCCTTGTGTTTGGAGACTCAAGGGTTCCCCGACGCTGTGAATCACCCAAATTTTCCGTCAACAATTGTGACTCCAGAAAAGCCCTATGATCACAAAATGCTGTATACGTTCTCAATCAAGAAATACTAGAATGCTATGTGTTCTTTATGATAAATAAAACACCTGGTATTTTGATTCAACACAGTTCTGATTGGCTGGTGTTTTCAAACATGTTTGGTGAGTGTTTGCATGAGGACTCACTGTTTTTGGAGTGACAACTTTGTTTCTTTTCTCAGAACAAATAAATCTGTACCTGTGTTGTTTCAAGTAAGTAGTTTTCTTTGAGTTCTCTAATCACGTTATCCATTAAAAATAGTTAGCAGTTTTATAAGTGGTGTTTAACAAGATATGCTTTTGGAATTGATCCTGTCCTACTCTTCTAAACATTATCTATTGCACAATAACAATAGTAATAAATATCGTTACTACTAAATCAGTCCAAGACATGTTAAAAAGAATTAAATATACAGCACGGTTAGAGACAAAAAACAATTACTATATTCCAAAATGTTGATGTGTAAATCTGTAATGTTTTCTGCAATTCCTTGGTAAAATAGTGTAATGTCAGTTATACTTTCTGAGAAAAAATAATTCAAGAAATGGCAATCATTTGATTGATTTTAATATCTTTCTTTCCAAGTGGTTCAAGTCTTTGTTGCCGCCTCCGTTCTATTTTAAGTGTCTTAGTTTGATTTGTCACCGAGTTTAAGATTTAAAAGTAAATTTTTAAATTTTGTGGTCTTAAATTAAAGATGTGTGTGGTCCTTAAAATTTTGTGGTCTTAAACTTGTCATGTATAATATTTGAATTGAAAAACTTACTAAATATAGAAAAAGACACTATTTTTGGAACAAACAAAAAAAAAGTAAAAAGGGCAGCTCGGTGCACTAAGCTCCCGCTATGCGCGGGGTCTGGAGAATGACCGGACCACAAGGGTCTATTGTACGCAGCCTTAACTCACATTTCTGCAAGAGACTGTTTCCACAACTTGAACCCATGATCTCCTGGTCAACAACTTTACTAGTTACTCTAAGACTCCATTAAAAAAAAAAAAAGTAAGATACTTAAATTGGAACGAAAAAAATATATGTAGAATGGGTGCCACTTTGTAATTTGTAAGTCAACACAAACTGATACTCCACTTCTACATGTAGTTATACATTAACTAATGACAGTCCCCGGGACATAGCTGGATGACAAAGTAGGAAAACTTAAAATCTAGCTGATGGGAGCAATTTGCTCTTTTCTGGAGTAGGACCATGTATGTGATATCAGTTGATCTGTTCTTATCCCGCGATTTACTGGTAGTAGTGCCGAGGAACCGGAATTACTATTTGAATATTAAAAAAAATAAAAAAATAATGGCCAAATAAAATACACGAGCACCCCTTAGAGTCATTATCAATTTTCATTTTGGACAACTCAATTTATCATTGATGGTGGCACATCATAATGGAGTATCTATTTTGCACACTTTTTCAGCCCCGGAAAGGTCCTCAAAATAATAATTAATATTTGAGATTATTAGACTGATTTTCTTTAAATTTGAAGTTTGAAAAAAATTATTCTCACTGACAATAATTGTTTTTTCAAGTTAAATGCATATCTAGACATATTTTTAATTTTCAAATAAATATTCCACTTAATTCAAAAATATCATATTTCATATGTCCTAATTTATGTGACACCTTCACTTTTTAATCTGTTCTAAATAAAATGTACATTTTTTTAATTAAAAATAACTTAATTTAAAATTCTCTTTATCTTAATAAAATGATTTATAACCACATAAATATTAAAAATTTAATACCTAGATAGCCCTTTAAATTTAGCTTTAGTTGTAACTTGTAAGTTAAACATTTTAAGTGATTAGAATTAGATAGACATTTTAACTTGATAAAAGTGTGTGACTTGGCAAATAATGTGTGTGAAGGACACTTTTGAGCCCTTTTTCACCTTATTTTTCATTTTATATTTGAGAAAAGACCCTAAATTTCAAGTCATCTTCTTCCACCTCCGGCAAACACCCGACCCAAAAAAATGGCTGCTCCAGTCATCCTTCTCCGTTTTAAAAATCTTGAAATTCTCCACTCAAAATCATTTTCATTTCCCCCCTATCAACACTAAAATCACTGCAAATCAATAGGAACCTCAAAAATATCTAATTTAACACTTAAAAAAGGACACCCAGATTGTGGCCATCCAAACGCTTTCATCTCAACTTAAAAAAATTCCTTTTTAATTGGTCGGGCAAAGTCAACAACAAAGAAAGATTAAAAGATTCTAAAAGTGACGAGTTAATAGGTTGATTATGAAGATTGATAGATAGAATTAAAAAAATAATTCGTCCGCTGTTGTCATTTTCTGATGATGGCAAATTTGATTTTGTTGTTACTGGGTGAGACTCTTACTGGTGGTTTTAAAATCATTTGTTAGTTATATCCCTGTAAATTAAATCAAGAACAATCCAGAGTTCCAGAATTTTGATACTAACAAACAAAGTATTGAATTTAAATATGGAATAAGCAGAAATAGATGATTATCTCTCGCGCCAAGGAAGAAGAAGAAGAAGGGGACAGTGCAAGGGTGGGGAAAGGAGGGTTTATCTTTTTATTTTTTATAATTGTATTTCTTAAACTACTTTCAGTTACACTAGTCAATTTTTTTAGTTCATTTAAAATACACATGTCGTTTAATAATTGGTTTGCTTGACACATCAATAGGAAATGTGCTTCACGTACATTTTTTTTTTTTTTGATAATTCAGGTCTCGGGGTGGCCTTAGTACCCCATATCGCTAGTACCTGCACAAGTACTGATACTAGGCTCCTGGAGGTGATGGAACCGGTCCTTCACGTACTTGGCTTTATGGATATGGGTCTTCACATGATACAATTTTATGGAATTAATGTGTTATCTGATCACTATTAAAGTTAAAATGTTTAACTTACAAATAAAGTCAAATTTAAAAGGTTATTTATTTGTTTTAAATCACAAATTTTAAAAATATTTTTTTTTATTAAATTTTATGTCAAATCAAATAATAAAACATAAATTTGACAGGAGGAAGTAATTTTTAAAGTGCAAATGCCTACTAAATCTTTCTCCAGCCATTTCCACCACCTACTCCTCATTCCTATTCGTGTACAAATCTGTGGAGGCCCAGTTATATTTGTTGGTCATAATAATATTTCCTTGTAATCCATCACTGCCATTTTTAGACCTGGTGTTCAAGATGGGGGAATGGGAACGACAAGAAAAGGAGGGTTGGTGAATGTAAACGTGTACAAGTATAACACTACAATTTCTACCCATAATTAAAATATGATTCTAAACTAGGATTCCTCTTGTATTGGGAATAGGATTCCTCTTGTAGTAGGATTGTTTATTGTACAATATATATATTGATGTTAATGAGAAAAACTCCCTAAGGGAGATTAATATCATCTTACATGGTATCAGAACCTCTTGCCACATCTTGCCATCCCTGCCACCGGTGACTTCCCCGTCACCGCTAGCACCACTCTGCCTCCAGGTTCCACCAACTCACCAGTCACCGTCCCATCCACTGTGTCGTCCCAACAGTCTCACCACCGTACCGACTCCAGTCTAACCCTCAACCACCACCCAACAAACCCAGCTACCAGACATACTACTCCACCGACATCATACCCTACACTACAAACCTCTTCTATTTCCGGCATACCGATAACCCCCACATATCCCCACCACTGTTCACCAGCATCCACCGACCCAACCCACTCGATTCCAAACCCAAACACCGCCACTGTTCAACACCATCCGACAACCACTCTCGACCGACACCCAGTTCCGATGACACAAACTACCACACACCCGATTCTGCCATCAACCAACCGAACCAACCGGTCGACCGACACCCTTACCCAGCCAACACCCACACATCGAATGGAAACCCGTGCCCAACACATGATTTTCAAACCCAAAGTCCAATTTAACATGTCTACCCAAACAATTTCACCTATTCCAAAAAGCCCTAAATTAGCCAAATTAGACCCGAATTGGAATGCGATCATGTGTGAGGAGTTTAATGCATTAACAAAACAACATACTTGGGACTTGGTTCCTCGACCAGAGGGGGTGAATGTGATCCGTTGCATGTGACTTTTTCATCACAAGTTCAGGGATAGTGGTGACTTAGAAAGATACAAGGCAAGACTAGTGGCAAATGGTACTAACCAGCAGAAGGGCATTGATTGCGGTGAGACTTTCAGTCCGGTTGTCAAATCGGCCACCATTCGCACAGTTCTAAGCATTAATATGGGTAAGAATTGGCCGATTCATCAGCTAGATGTGAATAATGCATTTCTTCATGGGGATTTATGAGAAATTGTATACATGCATCAGGCGCCTGGTTTTGTCCACCCAGTAGCCCCACAGTATGTGTGTCATCTCCGTAAATCACTGTATGGCTTAAAACAGGCCCCTAGAGCATGGTATGATCATTTTGCACAGTTCATTATACATCTTGGGTTTACATGAAGCAGATGTGATACCTCTCTCTTTACTTTACAGAGGTTATGATACTGCCTATTTACTGTTATATGTGGATGGCATTGTTCTTACTGCCTCTACTGCTATGTTGAAAGATAAGATTATTGCACGGCTCAAGTCTGAATTTGCTATAACTGATTTGGAAAAGTTGAGCTATTTTTTAGGGATCTCAGTCACTAGATCTGCCGAGTGTATGTTTCTTTGTCAGCGTAAGTATGCAGAGGAGATCGTGCACAGGGATAAGATGGACAATTGCAAAACTCCGATTGATTCTAAATCCAAACTTAGTGCACTGGTCGGTACTCCAGTGACTGATCCTACTATGTATAGGAGTCTTGCAGGCGCACTTCAGTATCTCACCTTCACCATACCTGACATTGCCTATGCTGTCCAGCATGTATGCTTGTTTATGCATGCCCCCCCAGGGAACCTCATTTTACTGCCCTCAAACGTATCATTCGATATGTTAAGGGCACATTGGATTATGGACTACACTTACACCCCTCCGCATCGAACTCGCTATTATCCTACACAGATGCAGACTGGGCAGGATGTCCAGACACCCGCCGCTCTACATCCGGCTACTGTGTATTCTTGGGTGATAATCTCATCTCTTAGTCTGCCAAACGGCAAGCCACATTATCCCGTTCGAGTGCAGAAGCTGAGTATAGAGGAGTTGCTAATGTTGTTGCTGAGATCTGTTGGCTCCGAAACCTTCTCTTGGAGCTTCAGTGTCCTTTAAGTAAAACGTCTCTGGTCTACTGTGATAACATATCCGCCATATACCTGTCTCACAATCCGGTTCAGCATCAGCGAACAAAGCATGTTGAGATGGACATCCACTGTGTTCGTGAGAAGGTTGCTCTTAGTCATATTAAGGTATTGCACGTGCCTTCCTCATATCAATACGCGAATATTTTTACGAAGGGCCTTCTAAGACAACTGTTCCTTGATTTCAGATCCAGTCTTAGCGTTAGGCCTCCTCCTGCTCCGACTGAGGGGGTGTGTAAACGTGTACAAGTATAACACTACAATCCCTACCCATAATTAGAATATGATTCTAAACTAGAATTTCTCTTGTATTGGGAATATGATTCCTCTTGTATTAGAATTATATATTGTACACTATATATATTGATGTTAATGAGAAAGACTCCCTAAGGGAGATTAATATCATCTTACAGTGAAGAAGAAGATGAAGGTTAGGTTTCTTTTCTTATCCACATGATCTTTTTTTTCATTGGTTAATTTTGCCACGTCACTACGTGTGTGAATTGCATGACCCTATACCCTTTGTACTGGCTAGTCACGAGATGTTTAATAGACACTGTTTTGGTGTTGGAGTTCGTTAACCATAATTGTCATTTGTTATAATATCATTTCATTATAACCGTCTGATTTTTTTGGAAATGATTTTTCATGTTTTATTTCTTTATAACAACATTTCACCTATAATAACAGTGACATTTATTATAACGGTACACTTTTTGTAAAATCACCTCTCTATAACAACCAACAACAACATGTCCAGTGTAATCCCACAAGTGAGGTCTGAGGAGAGTAGGATGTACGCATACCTTATCTCTACATTTGTGGGGCGTAGAGAGGATGTTTTCGATAGACATTTTACTCAAATATTGTATAATACTAATATTTTGTATACAAATAAAATATTTAAATTCTCAATTAATTTTAAATGCTTATACTCCTTAGATTTTAATTCTATATCTATATGGTATAACTAGTTATGAATTAATTAGTTATTAGTCTTTTCAATTTTTAATTAATAAAATATGAAAATCAATTGACTTTTTAAAATTAACAAGTATATTGTTTTAACATAAAAAATATAGAAAAATAATTATTTACGTCATTTTATTTATAACAGCAAAATGAGAGCCAAACATTAAATATCAATATACATACATAACAATATCTTATCATAACAATAATGAAATTTTCGGATAATTCTATCATTATAAAGAAGTTTGCTTGTATATACAAATCTTAGTTGAGGTATTAAAATGAAAATTGGCGACCCCTTATGTATTTGGCCTTAAATAATTGGAACGACCTAACTTATTAGTATCTGTCAACTTAAAGACCGCACACTCATCATTGTTGATATTTTCACGTGAGTTATTATCCCATATCCACGCAGCTGACAAGTTCTGATTTGAGCTGTCACTAAGACACTCTCAACTCTCAAAACCACTAGAGTTGACTATGCCTTCAAAGATTAGTTTGTTGATCTGTTTATTCATTCTTCATCTGTGGGCTGCTACTGGTGTTACAGGGCAAAATATAGGGGTCTATGAGATCAAGAAAGGAGATTTCTCTGTTAGGGTCACCAATTATTGTGCCAGAATCATCTCTGTTTTCCTTCGTGATAAGAATTGTACGAGGGACCGGGACTATTATCTTCAGAAATAGTCCGGCGTAAGTCGGAAAACTGGATATAAAAAAAAAGAATTGTATGTCTCTCTTTTACCTAATCTATCCCATAATTTGGGAAACATATTCCTATATTTACAATGTTTTTGTTTCAGTTTTCTTGATGTGTACTGTTTTCTGTGAATTCTTGAAGAAATCAGTCTTATATTGTCTTGCTCCTTTCCAGGAAAAATAGATGATGTTGTTCTTGGATATGACACCGCCAAGGAATTGTTGGAAATTAGCCTTTGGCGGGGAGATGCGTCCACCCATCTTTGATGAATTAAACACTAGTGTTCCGTATGTTGGAGACCTTGTCTCTTTACACATGCATGATCTACGAAGTGAGTAGATGACCGTAGGGCCAAGAATCGTCTAATTTCGTTGAGAAATGAAAGAGATATTGGTCCACGAAGTAAGGTGTTTGAGACATGGAAATGTGGTGTGGGACAAATCTACCACATCGGTGGGAATAGGAAGAATTGCTCTCTATATAAGTCTCTAATTGGTAAAGGGTTTGGGACTATCCCATGTGTTTAAAGGAGGGAAGACCTAGATGTGCTTGGGTTCAAGGCTAAGCCCACACGCGCTGATTATATCATATGTATATTTAACACAAAGCTATGACTTCAAGAACTTAAATGAACGGACATTCTCTGCATAATTGGTTCTTGGTCTTTTTAAACATGAAGGTAACTTACACTTACATTAGGAAACTATCACTTTAATTTACATTGTGTTGGTTGTTGATTTAATTGCTACTATGTTTTATTGCTACTTTATATTTATCCTTTTGTTACTCTTTTACAAAGGGTTGATTACAACATCAAGACCTTGAGGGCATGGTAGATCAAGTCTTGTCAGACACTCTCCCTGAGAAGAAAGATATCTTGATTGGCAACCATAACGCTCTAATGCACGTTGTTATGGCGCTTTGGAACACTGCCGATCGCCATCTCTTGCAAGCAACCGTCGGTCACAAATGGGAATAATCATACGCTATCATAGGCGCTTTCTTTGGAGATTCTCAATGAAGCGCATTGAAACTACACGAATAACCAGTGGCGGAGTTAGTAAGGACCAAGGGGTTCATCCGAAATCTCATTCGGTGAAAAATTACACTGCATATACAAGGTTAAAATTATTTTTTATATTTATTTAGTAGTCGTTGAACCTCCTTAGCTTCTTCGTATGTTACTTATTTGTATTTTTGAACCCCTTAGGTAATAATTCTTGCTCCTCCACTGCAAATAACTATATGCTTTAATATTATCTTCATATATGGAGACAAGTACATAAAATAATGGGAAAAATTAACTTGAGTCTCTCAATTTCATTGCTGCACACTCACCATTGTTAATGGAGTTATCCCATTTCCAGGCAGATTATTTGGCAGACAAGTTCTCTTTTTTTCCCATGCTGATAATAATCTAATCCAATGATAGTGCCAGATGAATTGGAGGAGTGTATAGTTTTAAGCTATGGCTGAAGATGCTGTCATTATTGTTGAAATTTGCTTCAGTTACTACTGTTTTTTTTTTATTATCATAATACGTTGCTTAGTTTTAGGATGAATCTACTTTTTTGAATTTTAAATTTCTAGCAGAGTTAGTATGCAGATTTTATGCCGATAACGTTTCAAGTTGGCTATTTAAAGGCCTTTTTAATACTCCCTTTGTGCCAATTTATTTTAAGGTTGACAAATTTTGGGAGTCAAACAAGTTTTTCTTTGACTTAATTTTAAACATAACTTTTTCGAATATTTTATAATAAAATTTACATATTTGAAAACTACCCTCTCCAGATCCCACGTTGTGTGATTTTATTGGGTATGTTGTTGTTGTTGTAATATAAATTGCATAATTAATAATTTACCATATATGAAAAGAGTTGGAGAAAATTATAGTCAAAGAAAGAATTATTTGACTCCTAAACTGGTCAAACTTTAAACAAAATGAGACAGGAGGGAGTAAAATTAGTGAGAGACATTATTAATTATTCTTCTAATGAGAGGCATTATTAATTATTCTTCTAATCCTTTCTGCAGGACCATCTTTTATAAGACCAACAATTAAGAAGCACTCTCTGAAGTCTAAAAAACCATAGGAGTTGACTATGTCTTCAAAGGTTATTAGTCTGTTGATCTGTTTGTTCTTCATTCTTCATCTGTTGGCTGCCGATAGCGTTACAGGGCAAGATATAGGAATATATGAGATCAAAAAAGGAGATTTCTCTGTTAAGATCACAAATTATGGTGCCAGAATCATCTCTGTTTTTCTTCCTGATAAGAATGGTTTGTCTGTCTTTTACCTAATCTATCCTATATTCCTAATTGTTACATACATTTTTGTTTCAATTTTCTTGATGTGTAGTGTTTCTTGCGAGTTCTTGAAGAAATCGGTCTTATGTTGTCTTGATCCTTTTCAGGAAAAATAGATGATGTTGTTCTTGGATATGACAACATCAAGGAATACATGGTTAGTTCACTTCACTCTCTTCATTGTATTTTGTTACAGAATGAACGTACACTATTTTCTAAAAATGTACATAATACATATATGGATAGCAGATTTTTAGGAACCTCTTTTATTTCTTTCCATATTAGCACCTTATTTATATTGCTTACCTTTTGAAAAAATAGAACAAGTTCTTCCATTCACTTACATATTTAATAGATGTTCTTCTTAATTAGGCTACTCCAAACTGCTTTTTAGAGTTTTTGGATTAGATACTGAAGATTTTCCACAATTTGTTAGTTTAATATGGACGTCATTTGATACATCTCAAATCTTGGTATGCATAAACAAATAACGAAAGTGATTTTGTGCAGAACGAAACACGTTATTTTGGAGCCCTACTTGGAAGGGTTGTTAACCGGATTGCTGGTGCTCAATTTAATTTGAATGGAACCGTTTACAAGCTTGTCCCTAATGAAGGAAATAACACAATTCATGGTACCCTCATTACATTTTCTTTGCTTTCTTTTCCACTTTCACCTCCATTTACCCAAAATTTCCTTTCTTTGATGTAACTAAAAGAGAAACTTCAAAAATACAGGTGGCCCTAAAGGATTTAGCTTTGTTGTTTGGAAGGTGAACGAGTACGTTCAAGATGGTCCCTGTCCTTACATAACTCTAACCTACCATAGTGCTGATGGTGAAGAAGGTAAATCTATTTTTAGTGTCCTTTTGAAGAAATCTATTGAATTGAATCATGTCCATTAATTGCTTTCTTATGTGTAGGCTTTCCTGGTGATGTTCTTGCATCTGTTACCTATGCATTGAAAGACCCTTACAAACTTAGTGTGGAGTTTAAGGCAAAATCATTGAACAAGGCCACTCCAATTAACTTGTCTCACCACCCTTACTGGAACCTCGGTGGTCACAACAGCGGCGACATCTTGTCCCAAGTTGTTCAAATCTTCGCATCACACATCACCCCAGTTGATGAACAGCTCATTCCCACAGGCGAAATTGCCCCGATCAAGAACACACCCTACGACTTCCTTAAACCTCGTAAGGTGGGGAGCAGGATCGACAAAGTCCAAAATGGATATGACAGAAACTATATACTCGACAGCAATGAAAAAATGAAACCCGTGGCAATAGTTTATGATGAAAAATCAGGAAGAGTGATGGATATACAAGCGACTGCGCCTTGTGTGCATTTCTACACTGCGAATTGGATCATTAATGTAAAAGGGAAAGGTGGATTTGTGTATCAGCCTCATTCAGCATTGTCTTTAGAGACTCAAGGGTACCCTGATGCTGTGAATCACCCAAATTTCCCCTCCATAATTGTGACTCCGGGAAAGACTTACGCCCACTCTGTGCTGTATACTTTCTCCATCAAGAAATCATAGAAGACTTGGCTTGTGTCTTTTGTATCCTCTTAATATCCTTAACTTAAATTGTTTTTTGTATCAAGGTAATATGTTCTGCGACAAATTAAACTCCGACATTCAGGATACAATATATTAGTAAGGAGATGGACATATCTATTTTCATGGCGCGCCAATCGGACAATTACCACACACTTATTTCAGTCACTCTACAAAAGTGTGCCTTGTATAATTGCTAGAGGGGTGACCTAACTGCAAGTATTAAAACCTTAATGAGATCTCCCGTTACGAGTTCAGCAGATCACGAAGGACATGAAGTGCACTGCTTAATATACATATCACAGTTATGATTGAGCTCATATCATGGATGGTAATATATCCCGTAATAGTTAAAATATGCTCCCTATCGCAATTTATGTGAAATGGTACAAAGTAGGAAGGTCAAAACATTTAATTTTGACTATGAATTTGGGTATATATTTTAAATATTTTAAAATTTACAAATTTATAAGTTATACAAAAAGTACATACTGTTAACACTTAAAAATACTTTTAAGTGTTTAGCCGAATCAAGTGACAGCCGAAGGTGGAAACCTCAAAATGAGCAGGCAACATAATTCTTAGTCGATAACCGAACTGACTCGTAGCTGAATCTATTAGTCCTAGCCCTCGGCTAGAAAAGTTTCATCGGCTATTACGGTAGCCTGGCCGAGTCATAATTCCGAGGAACGACTGAGACCCACACATATTTGGACGCCTCGAAGACCAAGTCAAAGAATATTCTAGACCCCAAGAAATCGTAACAACTAGCAACAACTAGAAGAAAGTGACATCACCTCCTCATAGTTGGCTAGTGGATTTAGTGGGTAATTTAATGGCTAACATAGGGGGATCACATTTTATTTTTCTTGTACTATAACTATAGGATAATTTGTACAGAATAAGGGGACCAATCAATCAAAGAACCGATTTTACATATCTTCATTTTATCTTTATCGTCTTTACTGCACTCTAGCTGTATTTATGTTTCTTACCACTTAGTTTACTCAATCACCGTCCTAACGCTTTCTGGAGTAGTTGGGGAACCAATTGCTGGAAGTTAGAGTTCCGCTTCCAGGCGAAATCGCTTAGTTAAGGAATCAATTTGTCATCCGATTTTGTCAGCCGATAGACGGCAGACATTTCGGACGGGAACAAATTTGGCACGCCCAGTGGGACCATAGGTGATTCCATAGCGAAGTTTGATTCTCCATGTCAGGATCACGCTTGGCGTATTCGCTTAAGGTCTGGTAAGAAAATGAACTCAGAGTCTAGTCCACATCCTAAACAGAATCCTCCCAGAAGGAACAACGAGCCACCATTTTCCTCGGGTATGCTTACATCGGTTGATACCCCTCCACTTCCTCCATCAAACCAAGCTGTGGGTGAACTTAGCCAACCTGAAGGTCCAACTGTCATGACTACATCATTCATTAGACAATAGATTGACTTAGACATCCACGACATTATGTACCAGGTTTCCAAACAGTTGGCTCACATTGTCAAGCCAATGGTGCATAATGAGGTTCAGCAAGTGAGGGAATTAGAAGCCAATCGACTGCATCCAGGAGAATGTTCGGCTAGTTCTGCCATCCATCTGATGAGTGGCGCTGTGCAACATGAAACTGTGACTCCACGTGTTGTTCCTCAGTCGAATGTGTATTAGTCAGTACATACTCAGGTACAACCGATAGCACACCTAGGAGTACAAGCCCAGTCACTTGGTAACCAGTCTACTGTATGGTTGCCACCAAACACGGGGCAAATTGTGCCACTCGACCAAGCGAGTCTACAGTATGGGCAGATCAATGTGGCTCGAAGACCAGTTCAGGCATCCGGAAACCTTGGGTTGTCGCCCGTTATGCCGTACACTCCTGCAAACGACCCTACGGTACAAGCGACCAATGTTCGCCGAAGGAGACTTAGTTTCAAAAACCGTGTTGCCGCTTGGAATGAAAGATCGTAAATAAAATTTGGAACTGGGGGTATTCAAATAAGAGATTTTTGTGGCTATAAAAGCATGTCATTAAGGATAAAATAGGAAATTTAAAATTCATTCTTTTTCGAACGAACTAGCAAGGAAGTAGCACCACTTAAAATAAAATGGAGGGAGTAATTTCTTTTTGAAGAGCACTAATGAATTGACATAAACTCCATTGCTTTCTTATGTAGGATTTCCGGGTGCTGTTCTTGCCTCTGTTACCTATGCATTAAAAGATCCTTACAAACTTAGTGTGGTATTTAAAGCAAAAGCTCTGAACAAGGCCACTCCAATTAATCTGTCTCACCATCCTTACTGGAACATTGGTGGACATAACAGTGGCGATATCTTGTCCAACGTTATTCAAATATTTTGATCACACATCACCCTAGTTGATAAAGAGCTCATTCCCACTGGGAAAATCGCCTCTGTCAAAAACACGCCTTACGACTTCCTTAAACCCCGTAAGGTGGGGAGCAGGATCGATAAACTCCAAAATGGATATGACATAAACTATGTACTCGACGGCACTGAAAAAATGAAACGTGTGGGGATAGTTTATGATAAGAAGTCTGGAAGAGTGATGGATGTAAAAGCATCTGCATCTGGTATTCAATTCTACACTTCAAATTGGGATAATAAAACTATAAAAGGAAAAGGTGGATTTGTGTATCAGAGTCATGCAGCATTGGCTTTGGAAACTCTAGTGTTCCCCGACGCTGTGAATCACCCAAATTTCCCGTCGACAATTGTGAATCCAGGAGAGAGATACGTTCACGAAGTGTTGTATACGTTCTCCATAAAAAAAAATACTAGAATGTTTATATTTGTTTATTTCCACTATCGCTTCTGTCGTTTGTATTATTTTCTGTATGAATTGACATTTCTGTCAAAGTTGTATGTTCTTTGTGACAAATAAAACACTCGACATTTAGACTAAAAAATGGATAGTATTTGTTTTTCTAGAACAAATTCAAATTTGTGACTCTGTCAAGTTAAGAGTCTGTTGAGATTTCTAATCTTGTTTATTAGTACTACTTAAAAATAATGAGCAGTTTCATAAGTGCTTTTTACCAAAGATATGTTTTTTCATCATGTCCTACTCTTCTAAGCATTTCTATTAACAGTACAATAATGAATCCAGTTACTGAAACATGAGTATTAAGGAAGAATGAAAAAGCGCAATCAGAAACAAAAAAGCTGTTAGTATTTTTCTTTTTCAAAATGAATTAGGTTCATAAATAAATTAGCTAATCTTCGAGTTTATCCTAGACACACGAGCATTTATGGCCTGTTTGGAAGGACACATGAGAATTGGATTTGAGTGTTTTAGAATCAAAATTACAATTTGGTCACTTATGATTATTGGAAATTAAAAAGGAATCTTGAGATTTTGAAAAAATTATTTAATTTTTAATTTAAACCAACCAGGCGG
Source organism: Anisodus acutangulus (assembly GCA_029783415.1). Classification (NCBI taxonomy): domain Eukaryota; kingdom Viridiplantae; phylum Streptophyta; class Magnoliopsida; order Solanales; family Solanaceae; genus Anisodus; species Anisodus acutangulus. Next base: position 45,220,258 of record CM056501.1, on the reverse strand, counting down.
CATGAACAAATTTGAGAAAATGAAGAGGATGAGTAATGAAGAGAAGCCGGATACAGGAGATTAGGCAACTGCGAAATATATGATAATTTCCAAATGCGAGAATATATTTTCCCTTTTTGAGATTGAAAGTTAACGAAGTAAGGTGACAAAATAACCTGATCATTTTGAAGAAAGTAGAATTGTATTATACTCCTAATTTTTAGGGGTGAGCGGGTCCGGGTACCCTAACATTTTTGAATTATCCGGATCCTACCCGATAAAAGATCGGTTCCTAAATTTACTACCCGGAACCTACCCGTAGCAATCATTACCCGAAACCTACCCGGACTAGGTTCCCGGGTACCTGTAAATAAAAAACACAAATTAAGCAACAATTTTTAAGCCTATGAGAATAAAAAAGAGTTCTAAAATAATTTCATCAGGTAGTTTTTTAGCCTGCAATCGGAGTTTTTAGTACCCTTATAAGAAGTTTTAGAAAACTTATTCATTGTAGAAAAGTTAATTCTGTAACCAAAACCTAAAATTGCAAGCCAAATTTGACACTCAATTAATTGAACATGTTATTTCAAAATAAATTTGAAAATATCTGAATTAAACTTATTTTCGTGTTCATAAGCTCTTCGATACAAAAGATAAACTTTATTATACTAGTAAATCCCTAAATTTCATCTTCACAACTACAAAAATATACACAAATTTTAAAAATAGATTTACATTTCAAATAAAAAAGTAATACAAATTGAAGATGAGTATCGCCTGAAATAGAACAGAAGCATATGATATTAAAAAGAAATTGAAGAGTTAGATATGAACCTATATGCAATTTAGGAATGACGTGAACACAATCAAAGGAGAGAAAGAGGCAAAGGTAAAGCTTCAATGACGACAACGATGAAAGTACTTGAGAGAAAGCTTCAATGACGACAACGATGAAAGTACTTGAGAGAAAGCTTCAACAACGACGACGATGAAGCTCGGTGGTGTAGCTAAAACGTCATTGTTATTGAGAGAGTTTTGAGTGTTTTCTCTTAGGGCACAAAGAACATTCTAGAATAAATGATTGAAAAAGCTAAAATATTTACGTCTTGGGGTGGGGAAAATCAATGTGCAGACGTGCAACAAACAATTTTGGAGAAAGTTAAAAGTGGTCCAAATGTTTCTAAAAAAAGTAAAAATATTTAATATTTTATAGGTTCTGGGTATCGGTTTGCAGGTATCGATTTAGATGCAGGTATCGATTTGGTCAGGGTACCTGTCTCTGTTCTTGGAGCAGGAATCGAACCCGACATTGATCGGTTCATAATTTTACTACCCGGACCCTACTCGTTATTATAATATATCTACCCGAAACCTACCCGTTAGTGTCGGTTCCGGTCGGGTATCTGGGTACCCTGTACCCGTGCTCACCCCTACTAATTTCTATGACATACATTTTTTTTATTTAGCCTCTTAGAAAATAATACCTTTCTATATTTGGAAATCAATCAAAATCTCAAGATTTCTTATTTTTTTCAATAATCATAAGTGACCAAATTACAATTTATTTTTTGCAATTGCATAAAAATAATACGGAGGCATCTATGATAGATTTAATAAGAAGATGAGCGCAAAAGAAATTTGATCATCAAAGCAATAAATTTAAATTAGTCATTGAATTAAATAAGGTAAAAAATAAAATACATGTGTAAGAAGGTAGAAATATACCATGAACTTTGTGAAAAGGTGAAAATATACCCCTACAATGACTTTTACTTTAATTAAAAAATTACATTAAGTGAAAAAAAAATATTTACACCATTTGTGTAACAACAGAGGTATGATATGCACTACTTTTTTAGTGAATGATATATCTTCTTTAAATCACAAAGTTAAAGAAATATTTTCAAGAACTTATACTTAAATCTTAATTTTGTATAATCACTCAACTATATTACTTATTTAATACTCTAATGTTTATGCAATTTTAACTTATGTTCCGTACTCAAAAAGTACGTAGTACATAAAATAATGGGAGAGGCGGGTAACTTGCCTCGGTCAATTTCAAGACTTCACACGCAATATTGTCAATCTTCTACTGAAGTATCCCGTTTTCCAGGCAGATTTTCTTGGAGACAATTCCTAAATTTGTTCACATAATCCCACAATAAATACCAGATGAACTGGAGAGAGTGCATAAATAAGTCTCAAAGAAAAAACAAACACAGGAGTTAACTATGTCTTCAAAGATTAATTTGTTCATTTGTTTCTTCGTTTTTTCATGTGTTGGCTGCTGCTAGTGTTTCCGGGAGCAACATAGGGATTTATTAGTTAAATAAGGGAAATTTGTCTGTTAAGCTAACAAATTGTGGTGCCAGAATCATGTCTGCTTTTCTTCCTGATAAGAATGGTATGTACTCTGTCTTTTACCTTCTTCATGTGTAAATGTTTACTGTGTTCTGCTATTCCTTGAAGAATTAAGTTTTATCTTTTCTTGCTCCTTTCCGTAAAGTAGATGGTATTATTCTTGGATATGACACCATCGAGGAATACCTCGTTAGTTCACTTTATTTTGTTCATTGTATTTGAATGCGTATTTTTATAAGGGAGTCTTGGCATAACTGATAAAATTGTTGTCATGTGAGTAAGAGATCACGAGTTCGAACCGTGAAAACAATCTCTTATAGAAATGCAGGGTAAGGTTGCGCACAATATACCTTGTAGTCCGATCCTTTTCCGGATTCACGCTTATCTGAATGCGTTTATTCCAATTCGCTCTTTTCTAAGAACTTTCATTGATTGCCTTATATTTTATTACATTTCATTCTGGTTCTGAGTCTCATAAGTCAATTAGCACCGGTTATTTGAATTATGGCCGGCTCAACGACAAAATGCAATTAAAGCCGTCGCTTTAGGCACCGAAAATTAATAGGCTATATATATAATAGCTATCATTAATAGAAACTTTCAATTTTCTGTTGATTTTTAATGTTGGGGATTTAGTTGAGGTTATTAGATGAGTGAGGAAATTATGGTAATTTTATTCTCATCAATTAGTACATTTACCACCATTTTGAATTTTGATTTGTCCTCTTTTACGTACAGTGCGGAATTTGTCCACTTTATCAGCTTTTCTCTGTCCCAATAGAGTGATATGTAGCTTAGAAAGTAAATCCTTTGTCTCATAGATGTTTGAATTTTATCAAATAAGTTTAAAGCCTCTTATAGAGATTTAGTTTTAGGTCATCAATCGTTTAGCTGTTGGAATATGTAAAGCAACTATTACAGTGATCGAAAGGATAAACAACAAAGAGGACAACAACAAGTTGTCAATATCTTGATCTTGAATTGAAACTTCAAATATGGAACTTGTATTCGGAATTATAAGAACATGAACTGCTGCACTTGTGACTTATAGATCCGCTGAAAATACGAACGGTTAGAATCTTTCGTCTGATAAGTTAACACCAGAAACACTTAGCAATCAATTAGATAAACACAACACCACCAGCTGAGTCGAGAGATGTCTCTCTGTCTTTAAGACAAGATTGTCCCCTTATATAGGCTTTACGGAAGTGTGGACAATAGTCTCCCAAGATGAAATAACAAACTATTAAGTGTGCAAAACCTACACAAATGATCTCAGCGAAGAACACGAATAATGAAGATTGCTAAGAAAATGATTGATATCAGGAAAATCTGATCTCTTTGTGGTGTTGTGAACTTGTTTTTCTGTTCATATGTTCATATATCTTCTTTTCTTCATCTATAGAATTGAGCCAAATGCCTCAATTTATAGGTGTGCAAGATGGTCCCTTCAAGTGCCCATGTAATGGTCATTTAAATGACATGTAATGGCCCTTTAAACCACCAACTAATGCAACCAAATAATGGCTAAGTTATGAAGGAAAAACTGCCAAGTTAATGCTCCAAAACCTCTCCATAATCGGCCAAACTTTTGGACTTCCGTCGAGCACTCAGTGCCAATGAAGCGACGCGGCGCTAATTCAATCCAGAAACCGACGAAGCTTACTGCCAGTCAGGCGTCGCGGCGCTGCTAGGGGGCGCCACGACCCTTCTTGGCTCCGCGGTCCTTTTCCGACCCGTCCATCTTACACCTCGCACAATTCTTTCTTCATTTACCAATGTGGAACACTTGTCATTTAGCAAATAACCGTCCATCATTCTATGTCTCAAACATTTCACTTACGTACCAATATCTTTTTCATTAACGAAATTTACGATACTTGGCACTAAGATTGCACATGTGTGGAAACGATATTTCTGACGTGCGGGGCCCAATTTGTTCGAGTCATAAATAATGGGATAAACTTAATTCCACATTAGTAAATTTCCAACAATCCCCTCTTGAAAGAGATTTTGGCGCACACACAAGGTGCCTACTTTTAGCAATCTTTCAGCGAAAAGATATTGCATCAGGAGAGGTAGCTTACGCTTTGAACCTTCCCTAGTTGAATACCATCGGACTTACTTACTGTGCGGTGAACGTGATGTCTTGAACCGTCAGTGTTTAATGTAAGCCAAGACAACGGTACCAACACAATACCTCCCCTTTATTCGTTTCTTCTTTTGTTCTGTCCGTTGTGGCCGTGGACACACTTGGATTCTTAAGTGCGTTCATTTGAGGCGGCCTATCCTCGCACTTAAATAGGTGATCTCCTACAAGGTATCCTGTTATACCCCACTTCACAAGTGTTAGGAATCATTAAAAGTTTCCCCAACCTTTACCTCAATCATTTGAGGATCGTTAAAGGTTTGGAAGCTTAACATTTACCCACCATGCAGGTAACACTTTTAATGTCTATCGCGGGAGCGACTTTGGATTTACGTTTCTTTACAGGAATCATAATCCGAAGTGCTTTTACTTCCACCGAAGCGCTCAACTGAACCTTTTGCAGCTTAGTTTTCCCATTGAACCAAATTCTTGGGATCTCCAGTCAGTATGGTTGGGTTACCACCGCAAAGGTTCGTATTGTTTGGGTTTTTAAGTCCATTCCCCTAGACAGGCAGAACTCTTGATCTCCGAGTAGTCCCTTAGTTAAAGGGTCCGCTATATCCTTTGATTAGTAATCAAGGAAGTGACACCCGTGATGATCAACTGCCATATGATCTTATGTCTCCGACAGATCCGACAGATATGTCCAGACGCCATAAGAGTCTGTGTTGAGATTTTTAATCTTGTTTATTAGTACTGCTTAAAAATAATGAGCAGTTTCAGAAGTGTTGTATACCTTCTCCATAAAAGAATACTAGAATACTTGTATTTATTTATTTACTAGTGAACTTATATAGAAGACCACATTATATTTATGACATGATCTTTTACTAATATTCAAATGGTTACAATTTTTTTTGAAAAAAATAGGCCGTGAAGTGTTAATTTTCAACTGTCTAATTCTTTCATGTCATATATATATACTGTATGATTTAACAATGGGAAGGATAAGATAAAGGAGAATAATTCATTTATTTATTTCATTCGCATAAAATGTCCACAATTTACTTTGTTAGTTGCTTGGTACAAATACGAAGGAAGTAAAAGAAACATATTTGTTTTTTGTCTATTTTGAAAGTAATATAAAGAATTGAAGTGAATATACATATGATTTCTCTTCTAGTTTAATTTACTTGTCGTTAGTTTCTTGAAGGAAATATTAGCGTATGTTAGTTCCAAATAGTTCTTGGTCCTTGTTCTTAACATTTTTTTTCGACCAACACTTTCAAAAAATTGTCCAAACGCTATTGTCCATGAAACTCATGTGTTAGTTACAACAACTTGCACCTAATGTTTATATCAAATTCTATTAGTTTATCGTGGTTAATTGATCTAATAAGGTGACAATAAGTGACAAATATACCGTTATAATAGGATTGTAATTAAATTAATGTACAAACTTACCATAGTTGTAGAATTCTTATTCATGTATGATTAGGATTTAGGAGTATAGTATGAATATAATTTTTTATATTTAAAAATTGTAACTTATATATATACCTCATTCATTAATGAAAATAATGAATAGATTATTATTTTCATATTCTTCTATACATTATTATTGAACGGTACAATTAATGAATCCAGATAATAAAATATATCCACAACATAATAAAGAAGAATGAAAAAGCGCAATCAGAAACAAAAGCTATTATTACTTTCCAAAATGAATTAGGTTCATAAAGGTACAAGCACAACCGACTAATCGTCGAGTACTCGAGTTTATCCCGGACACAAGAGCATTTACTATTTTAGAATCTAAATTTACTTCCAGAACCTATTCAGCTTGGCAGTGACTTGAAGGCCAGCATTTGAAAAATTGAAGTCAAGAAATGGTGGATCATGTGATTGAGTTTAGTATATATCTTAATGCCAAATAATGGGAATAGTTTTGATTATTACCAGAATAAGAATCAGGCCAAGGTGGGTGACAATTTTGTACTCACAAGTCAACGCAAACAGTTACTTTTTTTTAAGCAGAATATTAGGTCCTCTATTGAAATTCTTTTTTATGTCCACATGTTTGCTTTAAAAAGGAAAATTTTGACTATTTCCTCAAAAGTATAATAGTTATAGTTGTGAAATGGCTGAAGTTTGAGAACCGGGAACTTAGATTGCTGACTAATCTAATATCCTATCAAAGAAGATGAACTTGCGGGTAATATAGTAAAGACAAAACAACATCCGAGGGTTTCTTTGACTAATTTAGAGCATACCAATCTCAGAAACTAAACTGGTCAATACGCGCTTGATACACGAACACTGAAGAGAGAACCGGGGCCACCACGCCGTAGAACGGGAGCTCGTGTGGAACCTTTTATTCTGGCGTAACAGCGATTGAACGTAAAGACGACAGGCTTCGAATTCGGCTTTGAAGAAACCAATAGAGGTTCTCAAGAGCGGATCTTCAAGAGCAAAGACTGGAGAGCAGTAAGAGCTGATTTGTATCTATACTTAAATTTAATGGGAGACGGCTAACTTCAGTTGACTCTGTCAATCTCAAGACTGGATACTCATTTTCCCCCTTTTCTAGGCAGAATATTAGGCAGACAAGTTCTCTTTTATTCACATGCAGTTAATAATCTAATCCATAATAATGTCAGATGAACTGGGGGAGTGTATAAATTCAAGGCAGAAGAAACTTTCATTAAGGCACTCTTAAACCACTGGAGTTGACTATGTCTTCCAATTTTAGTCTGTTGATCTGTTTGTTCTTCATTCTTCATCTGTTGGCCGCCGCTAGTGTTACAGGGCGCAAGATAGGAATTTATGAGATCAAGAAAGGAGATTTCTCAATTAAGGTCACTAATTATGGCGCCACAATCATCTCCGTATTTCTTCCTGATAAGAATGGTGAGTCTGTTTTTCACCTTAATATTCAATCTATTAAAGATTGTGGTGGGATGGATCCGTCCACCCTTAATCAAAGGTCTCGCGTTCAAGCCATAGGAATGGAGAAACATCTGGTAGTGAGTGTTCTCCTCCTTAATGGGCAGCGAATCCTTATTAGTCGGTCCAGTATGATACCGGATAGTAGATGGTTAACGAAAAAAATTCCATCTTTTGGAAAACCTATTCCTGTTTAAATCTGTTTTCTGCTACTACTTGAAGTGATCAGTTTTATCTTTTGTTGATCCTTTCAGGAAAAGTAGGTGATGTTGTTCTTGGATATGACACAATCAATGAATACAAGGTTAATCTACTTTAATTTGTTCATTGTATTTGAATGCGTCTATTTCTAATCTGCTCTTTCCTTAAACTTTTTACCTCATATTCTATTTAAGCGAAAAGAGAAGCGGAGAAAGGGAGGGTTCTATTCCTCTTCCTTTCCGTTTCTTTGATTGCCTTCTATTTTGTTACATGTCTTTTGTGTACATATCTTCTGAATTTGACAATTTCACTTTTCAATTTCATCGTATTTTTCCTATATCGACTATTTCTCTTTGTTCCATTTGAGTGATATGTAACATAGAAAGCAAGTCCTTTATCTCATAGATGTCTGAATTCTATGAAATAAGATTAAAGCCTCTTATAGAGATCTAGTTTTAGATTAGCAAGTCCTTTAGCCGCCCTTGCCTTGTTATTGTGCAATGTCAGTATCCATACTTTTGACATTTTCTAAATGTAGTTCTTTCCAAACAAAGACTGCGTCCTTAGCATATAATATCTCTGCTAAATTCCCATCTTTTAGATTGATGAGAAGTACATTGAAGGAAATTAAGCCTAGTTTGTTTTCACTAATGAAAGTAATTTATGGTGCAGAATGATACTAGTTACTTTGGAGCCGCCCTTGGAAGGGTTGCTAACCGGATTGGTGGTGCTCAATTTACTTTGAATGGAACCCATTATAAGCTTGTTGCTAATGAAGGCGTAAACATGCTGCATGGTACTCTCACTACATTCCCTTTTTCCTTTGTTTCTTTTACCCAAATCTCCTTTCTCTGTCTCTATGTAATTAAAACTTCACAAATATAGGTGGTCTTAAAGGATTTAGCAAAGTTGTCTGGAAGGTGAGCAAGTTCGTGATAGATGGTCCCTGTCCTTACATAACTCTAACCTACCACAGTCCTGATGGCCAAGAAGGTAAATTTTGGTATTCCATAAGACCATTACTCTCTTATGACGAACACTATGTATCGATTAAACTCCAGTTTTCTCTTGAGTAGGGTTTCCGGGTGATGTTCTTGTCTCTGTAACCTATAAATTGGAAGATCATTACAAACTTAACGTGGTATTTAAGGCAAAAGCATTGAACAAGGCCACTCCGATTAACCTATCTCACCACCCTTACTGGAACATTGGTGGTCACAACAGTGGCGACGTCTTGTCCCAGGTTGTTCAAATCTTTGCGTCACACATTACCCCATTAGATAAGCAGCATGTTCCCACGGGGGAAATTTCACCTGTCAAGAACACACCCTACGACTTTCTTAAACCCCATAAGGTGGGGAGCAGGATCGATAAAATCCAAGATGGATATGACATCAACTATGCACTTGATAGCACTAAAAAAATGAAGCATGTGGCGATAGTTTATGATAAGAAGTCAGGAAGAGTGATGGATATAAAAGCAACTGCACCTGGTGTGCAATTCTACACTGCAAACTTTGTCATTAATACGAAGGGAAAAGGTGGATATGTGTATCAACCTCGTGCAGCCTTGTGCTTGGAGACTCAAGGGTTCCCGGATGCCGTGAATCACCCAAATTTTCCATCGACAATTGTGACTCCTGGAAAGAACTATGTACACTCCGTGTTGTATACGTTCTCTATCAAGAAAAACTAGAGTGCTTGTATTTGTTTCTTTGTACGACAGCTTGTGTCTTTTCTATCCCTCTTAATTTGTATCGTCTACTTAAGTTGATACTTGTATCAAGGTTATATGTTCTCTATGACAAATAAAACACTTGATATTCAGTTATAGTATAGTATTAATTTTTTTGTTGTTGTCTTCTAGAACAAATGGTAATTCGCACTTGAGGTTTTAATCTCATTACTCCATAAGAATAGTGGAGTTTATTACTCAAAAGTCACTCTACCAAGATCTAGCCAACAAAAAATGATACTCCTATGACATTTGTTTGGTCCACATGGATCATTAGTGGTTTTTACCAAAGACATGATTATGGCATTGATCTTGTCCTAACTTTTACATTAATCTTGAAATCTTATAACAAAAACATTCTTCTGATTTAACTTAACGCTTTAAAAACCTGAAGGGTCTTTTAGGAAAGCTCCAACTATATGGAGGAGGTGTTTTTGGTTGTTGCTGCTTCTCTTCCTCCCTTTTGTTGTCACTTGTGACCACGTACGAGATTAACCTATTTTAATACAATTGAAGGCCAAAGTTAAAAGCTAAATCTAAGACTTCGAGGTATTTTAAGAAGTACTAAATGGCCAAAAATGTAATTGAGTTTAAAATAAATTTTATGCCAAGTAATGCGCCAAGTTGTTATAAAGAAGAATCATGCCAACGTTGGTGCCATTTTTGTATTTGCAACTAAACACAAACAAGTACTTCTGCATATCACTAGTCATAAAATAAGGGGACGGCTAAGTTACAAGACTGGACACTCATCTTTTGTTTGCGTGCAGATAATAATCTAATCCTACAATGATGCCAGATGAATGGAGGAGTGTATAAATTCAAGGCTGAAGAAGCTGTAATTAAGAAACTCTTAAAGTCTCAAAACCACTGGAATTGACTATGTCTTCTAAGATTAATTTATTGATCTGTTTGTTCATTCTTCATCTGTGTGCTGCTGCCATTAGTGCTACAGGGCACAAAATAGGGATATATGAGATAAAGAAAGGAGATTTCTCTGTTAAGGTCATCAATTATGGTGCCTCAATCATCTCCGTTCTTCTTCCTGATAAGCATGGTATGTCTGTCTTTACCTTAGTCAACCTCATCTTTTGACCACCAATGAGTGTGATAGTATGAATGAGATCCCTCACTCTTAACTAAAGCTTTTGGGTTCAACTCCTAGGTGGAAAAAGTTAATCTCGGGAGTGCTTTCCCCTTTAATGGTCTGTGAACCTGAATTAGTCAGGCCAATAAGGTACCACATACCAGATGGTTTAACCAAAAAATCCCATCTCTTGCTATTTTAAATATGTTTTTGTTTCAACCTTGTTGATGTATGTGTACTGTTTGTGATAGATTATGGAAATAATCTTTGATTATGTCCATAATCTTTGTGAATAATTTATATTTGGAATGTAAATATTCTGATTTAGAATACCATAATCGTAGCCTAAACTTTAGTCTTGTAAACATGTATATATTATTACATTCAAGGAATGAAAAGATCACGGAAAATATTTCCTTCATGGTATCAAGAGCCAAAAATTAGCCATAACCCTAAGTCGGCCGAACCCATCTTTTCGGAACCCTAGCTCCGGCCGCCACCCATCCCTTTCGAAACCCTACCTCCTCCTCTCCTCCTCCTTCTGTTTTCTTGCTTCTCTCGGGTAACAATAGCTGACCAAAAAAAATTTCATCCCGCTCTTGCCATAAATAACATCAAGAACTTCATTCCAGTGATTTTTGAGATGGAAAAAGGGCAATATTCATCTTGGGCGGAGTTATTCAAAATCAATTTCTGCGCATACCAAGTCATTGACCATATTCTTCCTCCAAAGACTCAATCGGGTGTCATGGAAAAAAGACAAGTCCACCGATATTGATATGGCTCTTTGGTCTCGCTTGGATGTTTCAGTGAATTTACGACACCATATCAAATGATCTTTTGCACACCATATTGGAACCGGATTCGACGGCTCAACAAGCATGAGAGCGCTTGCAAAATATCTTTCAAGATAACAAGAATTCTCGTGCGGTTTATCTAGAAAACAAATTCACTAATGTGAAGATGGATGATTTTCCAAACGTCTCCGCCTATTGTCAAGAGTTAAAAATGCTTGTCGATCAACTATCCAATGTTGGTGCACCGGTGTCGAATCAAAGTTTAGTCCTTCAATTAATTGCGGGTGTTAATGAACAATATGATGGTGTTGTTACGTTCATTCAACAAAGTAATTTGTTGCCACCATTTTATGAGGCTCGTTTGAGATTGATTCTCGAAGAAACCCGGAAACTAAAACAAGCGGCGATGATGACCAACAATGCCAGTACCGCCCTCATTTCCACCAACACGTATATCGATGATTTTGGCCCTCAAAATGTTGGTTCGGGCAGTTGTCAAAATCGCAACACCTATGGATAAAAATGGGGTCAAAATCGCAACAATAACAAAGAAGAAAATAATGGTGGAAAAGGACGAGGTCGTGGTGGCAGAAATCAGTCCGGTGGTGGCAAAGACAGCGGGCGGCGAGGCGAGCAGGCCCCACGATAATCGCAACATCACTAAAGCGGCAAGGCGGTGGGGCGATCCGCCATGGGGATGGACACCATAACAGTGGGCAGCCCCACATTGCCCGTACCCCATAACGTCGTGGGCCCGACCACCATCACCCACCCGACAGCCCGGGGTACTTGGCAACCGTCCACAGTAAGCATATGCAGCCCATGGACCATCTTCTTCGAATTATGTTCCAACGGACATCGAGTAAGTCATGCACACTATGACTCTCAATGTCCCGACGACACATGGTACATGGACACGGATGCGACCTCTCACATGACGACATCTCAAGGTACTCTCTCGTCTTATTTTAATATGAGCAGTAATAAAAATATTGTGGTTGGCAGAGGACAAAAAATTCTAATTTGTGATATTGGGCAATCAAACCTCCTCCCCCCCTTACCCACCTTTACATTTAAATAATGTCCTACATGCACCCAAACTTATTAAAAACTTGATATATGTGCGTCGTTTCACCACTGACAACAATGTTTCTATCGAGTTTGATCCGTTTAGATTTTCTATGAAGGACATTCGGACGGGGATGCCACTAATGAGATGTGCTAGCACTTGAGATTTATATCCTATCACCACCACCACCAACAACCAAACCACCTCTCCATAAACTTTTGTTGCTCTTTCTCCTACTTTATGGCATAATCGTTTGGGACACTCGAGAGCACCTGCGTTAAGCTCCCTAAGAAAAAATACGTTTATTGATTGTAAACGATCTTTGTGTTCTCCTATTTGTCAGTCTTGCGTTTTTGGAAAACATGTTAAATTACCTTTATCTTTATCTATTTCTAGCACTATTATGCCATTTGATATCATGCATAGTGACTCATGAACATCTCCGATTTTAAGTTCGGCAGGTCATAAGTGTTACATGCTTATTTTGAATAATTACTCTCATTTTTTATGGACATTTTCCATTGGAAAAAATCACAGGTTCACACTATTTTCATGCAATTTAGTGCTTTCATCCAAACCCAATTTGAGAAGTCTATTAAGTGCATCCAATGTGACAATGAGAGAGAATTCAAAAACGACCAATTTAAGGATTTTTATCACAAAAATGGTATGGTATTTCGTCTCTCTTGTCCACACACTTTTCCTCGAAATGGGAAAGCCGAACAAAAAATACGAGCAATAAATAATTTAATTCGCACACTTCTTGCTCATTCGTCCATACCTCTATCATTTTGGCATCATGCTCTTCAAATGGCCACATACCTCTTACACATTCTCCCTAGAAAGCTACTTTCAAACTTACACACATTTGAGGGTTTTCGGGTGTTTACGTTATCCTCTCTTTCCTTCCACAACAATAAATAAACTTCAAGCTCGTTCCACTCCATGAGTATTTTTGGGATACCCACAAAATTATTGGGGCTATAAGTGTTATGATATGTCTAGTGGGAAAATTTTCATCTCTCGTCACATTATTTTCGATGAGTCCCAATTCCCATTTGTCACCATACATACGTCTTCCCCACCCTCGTATGATTTTTTGGACATTGTGCTACATCCCCTCTTGCATTATCATTTAAACATCCTAGATGCTCAGGCCCAAATGTGGGAGCCCATTGCTTCCTCTCCCTCGGTCCACTTAAACAACAAAATTATTCAAGCCCAACCGAGGGATCCCACTGATCCCTCTCCCTCGGTCCAGTTAAACAACCCAACTATTCCAGACCAAATGAGGGAGCCCACTGCTCCCTCTCCAGCAGTCCAGTGGAATTCCCACACTTACCCGCGGCCCAGCCCAGAAATTCCCGAAACCTTTTCAGCTGGGCCGATCTTTTTTCCAGCCGAGACTGGGGCCAATAACCGCCAGACCACAAACTCAGCCCACACCAACTCGACATTCCCACTACCCCAACAACCCCTTTCGGGTCAGGTCCCAACCCGATCCATCGAAACCCATAGCGTGCATGGGATTTTTTTGCCTAAACATCATTTTAATCTGACGTCATCGGTCCAACCATCCCCGTAACCTGAAAGCTGCCCTATCAGACCAAATTGGAAGGCCGTCATGTTAGATGAAATTGATGTTCTTATTAAAAATAGAGACGTGGGAGTTGGTGCCCTATCCTTCTAATGTGAACATAATTCGTTCTATGTAGAATTTTTGTCATAAACAGAAATATGATGGTTTCTTTGAGAGGCACTAAGCTCGTCTTGTTGGTGATGGCAGGTCTCAACAGGTTGGTGTGGATTTTGATAAAACCTTTAGTCCAGTTGTTAAACCAGCGACTATCCAGACGGTTCTCAGTTTGGATCTCTCAAAATCATGGTCCATTCATCAGTTTGATATAAAGAATGCGTTTCTCCACGGTCACCTATAGGAAACAGTTTACATGCAGCAGCCTTTGGGATTTTGAGATCCTATTCATCCAGATTATGTTTGCTTGTTGAAGAAGTCTTTATAGGAACCTACTGCTAATTGGGTCGATTTACGTAAAACGAATATCTTGATCAGCATGGAAATGGGCCATCCTTTGCTTTATAGCATGTGCGCATCTTCTCCTTCTTGATTGTTTTCATGTCTTCATTCAATCAACTATACCTCAACTCTAAATTAATCAGTCTTAAAACTTTATTACCTGAAAAATGAAAAAAAAATATCTTGTCATTACATTTTGTTATGAATTTTTCATGGCTGGATAAATGTTGCTGATTTTTAGAGCTATGCAAGTATATGTATCGCATTTTCTAATAATTTTTTATAAGACCGAGTATCGTCCCACATAGACTAAATTATCAATTACCAAAAATAATTAATCTCTAGATTCTATTTGGCTAACGAATCTTGATTTGTAAAAGTTAAAATAAGAAAAGCATAAACGAAGGTAAAATACAAAAATAAACTAGCAGCAAAAACACACGAATTGAATTATGGAATGAGAGCAATTAGGGATTTCAATCTCATCAACTATCCACTCTACCATTTATTAATGCAAGATTAACAGTTCTTCTTCTTATTAAGATAGTAGGTTAATAAAACGTTCTATATTCAAGTTATGACATATAAAACTCAACCTAAATGAGAATTTTCTATATTTCTATGATAAATTCCATTAATTAGGAGGCATTAAGATCAACAACCTAAAAGCTACACAAGCAATCGTGATACTCTCGTTCAAGATTGAGCCTATGTCAATTCAACTATAGCATATTCAAATCTCACTTTTAAGATTTTGATTTAAACTCATTTAGATAAACGAAAATCAATGGCCAATCAATTCTCATTCAATAACCACACATTGAAAAGACCTTAATATATGAAGAAGACAAGATAACTTTGCATTAGTTCATGATAGAGGTTCAAGTGATTTAATTGAAAATCCTAATAGAAGAATTAGTTCATAGTCATTCTAAAATTAACACATAAACTGAAAATTAACATAACAATACTTCAAGACAAAGAAAAAGAACTTGAGGAATTGATCTCCAATGACTCCTCCAAGGTTCCAAAACCTCTTTCTCTCATTGCTTGTCCCGCTTTCTCTCTGCTCTTTTCCTCTTTAAAGCAAACCCTATTTTTTCTTTTGAAAAGATCTTTTCGCCCTTGTGAAAAATGAGTTCTCGTAATGTGTACGGTGTCACGCCCCGACTTTTCTCAAGTCTTTCTTTAGGACGTGATGGCACCTGGACAACTATTCCTTTCCAGGAGAACCATTTACTTCATTTTCTTCCTAAATTAGACAGGCATTTGCGGAAATAATATATATAAAAAATCAATTTGAAGTTTACGAAGAACAATCTCATGTGGGGCATTCCCCGAGATAATAAAACTTAATTCTTTAAACAAACTTAGTCTAGAGAAATTTTCACCAAATCCGAAACAATGGATTGGTGGTACGATGAGGTCTGGACGATCGCTAGCCTTCTTCTTGAGCTTTTCCTCGATCGCGCCTTCTGAAATATGTTAAATAAAAGAGTCACCCTACCATCCGGTGAGTGGGAATCTCACCTTACACCCCACAGTAACCTCACAATATTTTTAAATCCCCTCACATTATAAGAAAATAATAAGCATGTTGAAATAAACAGATTTCAACCCTTTTATTAAATAAATCACTAAATATTCACGTGCAAAATTTCCTCCCGATCGTCCTAAAAACAACTACTTAGTTTAATCAGTATTCCTTCTTTTTCCCATATAACATATTATACATTTGTTGCGGTACGTGCAACCCGATCCAGTGCATTTATATATTTGTTGCGGTACGTGCAACCCGATCCAGTGCATTTATATATTTGTTGCGGTACGTGCAACCCGATCCAATGCACTTATTTGTTGTTTAAATATGTCATATGTTCAAAAGGCTCAAATAATATTTTCTTCCTTCAATATTTCGCCCTTTCCACTTGTAAGGGTTACAACTCTTAAACCGTAAGCCGCCTTTACCCCCGTAAAGTCTCAAACTGTCAAGGACACAATAATCCATAACTTTTATTCAGCACAAACTTTCATATTCATTACCGATTTGTACAGTTTTTACGTTATACATTCTGCCTTCCAGACTTCGGTTGATCCGAGGCAGAATGTTCAAACAGAGATAACTCTCAAACCGTAAGTCGGATTTATCCCCGTAAAGTCTCAAACTGTCAAGAACACAATAATCTATAACTTTTATTCAGCACAAACTTTCATATTCATTACCGATTTGTACAGTTTTTACGTTATACATTCTGCCTTCCAGACTTCGGTTGATCCGAGGCAGAATGTTCAAACAGAGATAACTCTCAAACCGTAAGTCGGATTTATCCCCGTAAAGTCTCAAACTGACCGTAACAGAAAGATGTATAACTCTGTAAAATTTCATCCAATTCTAACAAGTATAGCCCAGTATAACAGACTACAATTTCACAATCCAACTAGTTATTAAACAATCATAAATTTCATACTCATTCTTTCAATAACCGGATTATATTCTAACATGTATTGTAACTTAAAAATAAAGGATTTTACTAAGAACTTTGAGTGAGAAAACTCACCTTTGCTGCCTCGTAATTGCGAACAAAACTTCAACTTCAATCAAACCTTTTTGGGACTCCTTAATTGCTCTCTTTAATCTTTTTTTTTTCTTCTCTTTGTTTTGTTTCTGATTTTTGCTGTTTTTCTTTTGTATATCCCTTTCGATGTGTGTGTGTGAATAGTTATATAAATGTGCATGTTACATGAATTTTGGGAAGTGAGGGAGTGGAAGGAGGGGTTGAGGGAGAGAGGGTTGGTTTAGGGGGACGTGAGGGAGTGGGTTGTGCACAGTTTTTTTTTTTTTTTTTTTTTTTTTTTGGGACTTTACATACGGACACACCGTCGCGACTCTGTATTAGAGCAACGTGGCTCATTTACAGATTTCCTCAAGCGACGCGGCTCTTCTGCTTTCAGAAACGTGGTCTCTCTGGAACCTCAGTGTCGCGGCTTTGATGTAGGCGTCGCGGCTCATTTGTCATTTTTTTTATCTGAGACACGTTCAACTACCTCACGAACTTTCCAGGACTTCTTTGAACCGTTTCTTTGACTAAATCGACATATTTATCCTTAACATCCGCTTATTCTCTCTAAATCCGCATCACTTCCATTCTGTATCGCTTTATCCTGAAAATAAAACAAAAACAAGCGTAACACGGTACAAAACAATTTAAAGACTAAAACAAGACTCCCTAAAACACACTCTAAAACATACTTAAACAAACTTAACAGTAAACTTGATCTCTACATTATTGCAAACCTAAAGCTCTATACTCGCTTTAACTTATAAAAGCAACAAAAAATGGTGATATTTGATTTGTAGATGCTGCCTTTAGGTTTCTTAGTTGACGACATACCTAAAAAAGGAAAACAAAAAAAGGGAAGAAAAGAAGCTTTTTCAATAAAAACACTTGTGATCATTGTATCATCCTCAATTATCAATATCAAAAGAAGATTCTTAAAGATGATTTTCATACAAATATACAATCGCTTTTTACTCGAGAGAGAAAAACTATCATATAAAATGTTTAAATTCAAAAACTAATGCAAGGGAGAATCTTCTCTCCACCCCCCACGATCACAACACTTCTTCATTTTTCGTCTCATAATAATGGAGTATATTAGTAATATGTCCAATTATGCCAGGGAAGGAGACCCCACAGCACAGGCTCTCCTAATATTGCATATAATGCATGGAACATGGCTCCTTTTATTATCTGCACAACATATTATTATAATTAAGCTGCTAGCCCAAGTGGTCCATCCTTGCAGAAACACTACTATACCAAGAGGCCGATGATGGGTTTAACTTAACGTAATACTTTACAACATAACATAAATATATGTATGAAGATTATTAAGTAATATTTAAATAAATACTCCATCTGTTTCAATTTGTTTGTCTTAAGTTTGACTTTGATAAGTTTTGAGGAATGATTTTCAATTGATCTTATTCATCAATAATATACAATTTATATAGTAGTTCAAGATCAACCTAATTAGTGTAAGAATATAATTCTTCCTAAAAACAAAGATCAACCTAAAATTAGGAGATATACACCTAATCCTAGAAGATATGTAAAGATATTACTGATACTAGGAGATATACAAGGATATCCCCAAATCAACATGTACCATGTATATCACGGTCCAAATCAGCCGGCTATCAGCCGAATATGGCAGTCAATAGCCGAATATGGTATTTATTAATTCAATCCTAATAGACTTGGCATACAGTTTAAGAAAGTAAATATCGACTTTTGAATCTTGTGTTTTTAAATTAAAGATATGTAAATATAGTAAAATTTCATTTAATCTTGTAGTCGTAAACTTGTCATGTGGGATATTGAAATTAAAGAGTTATCAAATTAGGAAAGAAACATTCTTTTTGAAACAGACTAAAAAGAAAATTAAGAAAACAAATTATTATAGAGTGAGTACTAATTTTAAGAACATACTTGGAAAGTGCAATAGATTCATTGATATCATGAACATAAATATCGAACGTTTAAATTTAAAGCCAAAATCCACTTCTGATTATGCCTATTGCAAGAAAGGAAGTACTCACCATAAATACTTGTAAAACCACAATACAAAGAAGAAACAAAGATAAAACACTTCAATTTCTGATTAAATTCTCACATTGGCACTATTAAGTGGTCGTAAATTCTTACTACATGATTCGCTATACACCCAAAAGAATTAAAACTATTGGCAATAAGAACAAAAAAGACAAAAAGAGTAGGGGCGTGATAATATTAAAAAAAAAATAGCCCGGTGCACTAAACTCCCGCCATGCACGGGATCCGGAGAAGGGCCGGATACAAGTGTCTATTGTACGCAAACTTACCTCACATTTTTGTAAAAGATATGATAATATTAAAGAAAATTAATTAATTAAACTGTTGCTGCTCTGGCCATGGCCAAAAATTTGTCTGATCGTCCTGGTCCACCAAGGGAGTAAACATGTTGCAGAATCCTTCATCTTGGACCGTTGGATCAATCTTGTGGCACTGGCTGAGATCTGGTCTTGATGAGCTCTGAAGGAACTGGGCCAGACTAGTTGTAGGGATTGGGCCGGATTCTGGGAAAACATTCTTGTTATTATTGGAGTAAAATGGGCTGTCACCTGATGATGTCCTTGTGGTGGTTCCCAGATTTACGTCTATGCTGTTATTTTCGTCACTTCCATTACTCCAAGATCCTTCGTTTTCTTTGTTCAGATTAATCATTGGTGCACCTCCTCCTCCTGATTCTCTGTTCTTCAGAGTTAATAATTGTAGCTGCCACCAGAATATGCATGGTAATAAATGAGTGAACAAACTTTAGGGAACTGTGGATAACAGAAATATGAAAATTATGAAGAATCTGGTTGCCGGCTTAAATTCTTTATTTCGACCTGGAACAATTAGATTCTTAATCCCATGTAATATATACTTTAAAAGTTGTAAAACAAAGATTTTCCGATCTAATTGCCAGAGAAACAGCTAGGTGGCAATTGTTTTTTGTAATGACCTGCTCAATTCGCTTAAAATTGAACTATTTGAGTTATGATCCGTTTGTTAGACTTAATTCAACAGCTTGAACTCGAATTAGCTAGGTCAAAAATATAAACCAGAAGGTCAAAATTTTAACTCAAAATCAAACTAAATCGAACAAAAAGATGGCATGTTAGGTCATGTTAGACGAATTGAATTATGGATCGATATTCGAACCATCTTAATTCAGGCAAACTTTAAACATATTGAATCATGTTCGGTTTATTAATTTGACACGTTTTGATCTGCCTAAATTTTATCTAATTTCCACCTCTAACTGATATTGTCATGGTACGGTGGATCAGCTGAAGGCGGTTTAAATTTCACTACTCTAAGCTTAATTAATCTTGGGAAATTATCTAACTGTGTCTGTGTATTTATGTACGTTATGATAATTCGAATTTACCTCGGAATGAAGGTTCTTGTTTTGAGCCTTGA
Source organism: Anisodus acutangulus (assembly GCA_029783415.1). NCBI lineage: Eukaryota > Viridiplantae > Streptophyta > Magnoliopsida > Solanales > Solanaceae > Anisodus > Anisodus acutangulus. The sequence goes on along the minus strand of CM056501.1, from coordinate 45,199,942 downwards.
GTGCATCATTATCAGCCTTAAGTGAATCATAATGTCTCTTCAAAATCTCATAATCTTTCTCCAATTGCTTAGTCTTCCACCTTGCTCTTCTGTTCTGGAACCATATAGCTACTTGCCTGGGCTGCAAACCTAAAGCTCTAGCCAACTGTATTTTCCTCTCAGGCTCAAGCTTGTCAGCCACTTCAAAGCTTCTCTCCAATGCCTTCACTTGCTCCATATTAAGCCTCCTCTTCTTCTCCCCTAGCAATTGCGAAGAACCATCGTCATCCGACATTTCATTATCGTCCACCCTCAATTCCTGATGATTATCGCACCTCTCCATACCCGAAAACGACATGGATCTCCTCATTAATAGTGATGATACACCTGCATATATCCGTCGTGACAACAAATCAATTAGTCATTACCTCAAATACGCGCATAGCACTGTGTGTTCAGCTGAACCTAGTAAAAATCACTACTAAAAATAGAAATTAGCGATAGACAAATTTACGCTAATCCTACTCAGCAACATATTATCAAAAAATTATGTAACGAGCAATTTAGCGACAGAATTTGTAGCTAATTCTAGTTTTTACTGTAGTGAATATAGATATATAACATTGCTAGATTCAACAAATATTAAGTTTTTGATATGAAATGAAAATTGAATTCAGGTAACAGGAGAAAGATTTTTCATTCCTTAACTGGAATGATATGTGATCGTGAAAGAGGGATAAGTGGAATAGAATTGATTGGCGACGAAGTTGTGAAAAAAGAAGGGATCGATCTATGTCTGAGTTAATTAAACTTGGAGAACCATAAAGTACAATGAATTCAATTTAAAACCTGAATTCGTTTCTACTTACAATCAGTGGTGGATGCAACGTTCGAGCACCGGATTCATCAGAATCCACTACTTTCGACACAGAACATAAAATTATGTAGAAAAATATTTTTAAAATACGATGAGTTTAATGCTAAGAATCTCAAGGACTGAACCTATAGAGTTTAAATCCTGAATTTGCATTTACTTACTACACACATAATTAAAAAAATAGCTAGGGGAGAGAGAGAGAGAGAGAGTTACCATTATTGAAGTCTTGATGAGGAAGACAAGGAGAAGGAAAGAGTTTAGGGGAGGTGGAAGGAAGGTGATGGTTATTATCTTGATGAGCTTGAAAATTGAGAGAAATATCGGGTGTAGAAGGAACAAAAGCCATGATCCCTGTAGTGCCAGAAATCATGTTAGCTAAAAATATCTATAGTAAGCTACTGTATATATGTTGTTGCGTGTCAACTTGACGGTGTTAAGTCAGCGAAGTGGGAACATGGAATTGGGGAAGTGAAGGGGACATTAACATGGGGTGGGAAGATGGCAAGACTGTAAGCCAGCGAAGTTTATACTTTAACAAATTAGAGCATATAACGTGAGGTGTGATTTATTTTATGTCTTCCAAACATTCTTCTTACCTGCAATGTGATGTGCTCTTGTATTAATGCTCTTATACTTTTGCTAATTCTGGTATTTTACATCACATGAAATCCATTACTTATAAACTAGCCTTATATATAGGATTAATTCGATACTAGATTTACTATAATAAAAAAAAACAGTCCGGTGCACTAAGCTTCCGCTATGCGTGAGGTCCGGGGAAGGATCGGTCCACAAGGGTTATTGTACACAGTCTTACCTCACATTTCTGCAAGAGATTGTTTCCATGGCTTGAACTCATGACCTCCTGGTCACACGGCATCAACTTTACCAGTTACTCCAAGGCTCCCCATCCCACTCTCAACACTAAGAAGAAGGTGAGTCTTGGAGTAACTGGTAAAGTTGGTGACATGTGACCAGGAGGTCATTTGTTTACTATCATTAATTAATTTGCAAACTCTTTATGTTTTCATTTGTCAATGTAGATCAGATCTTCTATGCCTACTAATCTTTTAAACCGGATAAACATATGTATAATATTTGAGATATATCTTGGAAGTATAGGTACAAGCAGAGATGCAGTGGGTACAGCAGGCAACAGCAGTTAGTTTAGTTAGTTAAATACTGTAGCTAAAATCATTAGTTAAATACTGTAGCTAAAATAATTAATGACACACTGTTAGTTTGTTAGAAGTCAGATTAGGGAGTTAGTTAGAGTGAGCTGGCACTCATGTGCATAACAGCATCTATATATCTTCATCCTTGTAATTGTAAACTTTACTTCTTCGATTGGAATGAATAGATATTTTCTTCCTCTCAATTCATTTCTCAACTGCTCTCTCTGATTTGTTCAATATATACATACCTTGGTTTAACATGCATGTGGTTTTCGAGGAAAAATATGCTAAAACCCGTGGTGCGAATTTTGTTATTATTATTTTTTCTTTTTAATCCAAGATAGGGTAAGAATATGTTACAATATAAAACTTTTCCGCTACTGATACATGTTAACCGAGTATAATAGGTTATTTATTACGTTTATTAGATTAAAATTAATATAATCAGTTACATATTATTGTAGGTCATCTAACATCGTGACTTGAAGAAAAAAAATAACTTAATGATATAAAGAGATACGATAAGAACCACACTATTATATATACGATAAAAACAGTGATTATGCATTGTAGGGCTAATGGCTACTATATATAGTTCTAAAATGTGGTCGTAGAGTCAAGATCAAGCATCAATTTTGGGACACGCCTATTTTAACTTGTAGGAATCATATTGCATTCAATTATTCTCATATGTCGTCTCTGTTGGTGATAGCCTGATAGGTTAACACTGTCCATTAAAAAAAAAAGACTAGCTTAGCATCTACAAGGCGATGCTTGATAGAAATAGTATAAAACGAACACAATAAGGAAGAACTAAAATGGTAAGTATTTTTTGCTTTTTACATTGGGTGCATTTAAATCCAACAATAAGATCATAGGCGGCCGCAAAATCTGAAGGGCGGCGCATGTGATTGTTGGGAATATATGTTTAAACAACTCTTGCGGCTGATGCATTCCTTGCATCATTATATAACAATAAACAGTACACCCTAGGGCCAGTTATTTGGATCGATATATTATTTTCGACTCGAATGCTAACAAATTGACATCTCATTAACTTCTTACAACTTGAATGACCATTAAGTTATTCAAAAGTTGTGGTGATCTTCCAAATATTTTTAGCTGAATTTACACACTTTTTTTCACTCCAACACATATAAATAGATCTATTTTTAATTATTTTTTAAAAAATTATAATTGTAAATTGGACAGCCTTTTTCTTTTTCTGGTTTTGAATAGTGACTATAGTTGCAGAATGTCAGAGTTAAGTAAAATGAGGAAGGAAAAGCTGAACCTGTACTAGGAGGGAAAAAAAGTGGTGATGTGAAATTTCTTGTGGGGAAAAGAGGAAAAGAGTTCAATCAGTAGTAGGGAAAGCTGAGGTAACACTTTCTAACATACTTTTGTGAGTTTGCTGTAAAGTGTTAGCGCTAAAAGAAACGGACTTGGCTCCCCTCCAGTATACTATTCCTCCAGTTCCACCAGTGCACTGTTAATTTCTTGACATCTGTCCACTTTTAGATCCAAGGGTCAAAGTTTATTATAATCCTTAATCATAGTTAAAGTAAAAGTCATTGCTGGATTATTATCAAATTGGAAAGAGAAACTATAAGTTATCAGAAAAACTTGCTGGAAATTTTCTTCTGATTGGTGAAAGATTTTCTTATACCATGGAGATTATTTTTGTTCTCAAACCTTTTTTTTGTACTCGTGTAGTTCATAGTTGCCAAGCAGTGTTGAAAATTTTCCGTTAAAGAAACTAAACACTTTTTGTAAAAGTTTTGACCTTAAATTGTTGCGAGAAGGAAAAATGGTGAACAATATATAAATATATATATCGAGCAGTTTCTTTCTTTCAAAAATGATAATTTCTTTATTTAAAGTATATTTTAAATTTATGATTTCTCCAATTACAAAAGTTAAGCATTTTGGACTTTTGCTAATTTATTTTGTTATCATTCTGGAATTTTTCTAGTTTATTATGTCAAATTCTGAAATTTTGTTGAATTTGATGTGAAGAAGAATCAAACAAAAAACAAACGGTATACGGTGGAAACCAGCATGATACGTGGCGTGGTTTAATTGTTAGGTCGAAGAGAGTAATGATAATATGCACCCGATGTGAGTTGACTCGGGGTGAGGCGTCAATATAAGTTCGGGTGTTCGAGCAGGACCGGGTAGTGTCCGAACCAGGTGACATTGGCAGAAGGTCGAAGAGACTCATCATGTAACCACTCAGGGCATGACTCCGGCAGTTACTCCTTTCTCATTAAATGGGCGTTATTCTCATTTAAGTGCATTGAATTAGAGATTGTTTCTTTAACGTCAATATCTTGTATTGTTAATTATAAAAGGAGTCCAACCTTCATATTGGAAGGATAGCTGATTCTCATTACGTTCACTTGCACGATTTCATTGTAAACTTAAGATACTAAATCTCTCAATATTGGCTCGGATTCAAAGTAATTTAGCTAAGGACCGGACCAATCTCAGGGACAAGTCTCATTCAAGATTCTATCGATTAAGGCTGTTTCTATTGCTTATTATTTGCATTTGCTTATTTATCTCTAATTATTTATTACGTTTGCTTACGAATCAATTCATGTATCCTTAAAATCACTTACAAATTCAACTGTACCTTTTTTATTCAAACTTAAATTTCACCTGTTTCTTTCGAGATTTTGTGATTTCAGATTAAAACTAAGTGTTGCAGAATGTCTAGGGACATTCAAGTTGAGGTTAGCAACCATGGTGACAACAACAACAGGGACAATAGTTCTAACAGCACCAATAACAACAACGGCGTTCCGTCCGTTGATTTAATGAACGGCGTTCCGCCCGTTGATCCGTTGAATTCCAACCCCGTAATTTCACCCCAATGGTCTAGAAGGTCACGTGGAAAGACACCAGATGATGATAAGGAAGAAATCAATTTGGTTCGAATCTTTCACATGCTGAAGGAGCAACAAGAGGCAATAACTTAGTTGCAAAAGAAAAGAAGTGGAGCGAGTGTAGCGGATGAGCCTCGACCAGTCTGTAATGATGATTTACAGATGATTCGGGTCGGGAATAGGATCGGGTCGATGAGAATGCCAACTGTTTGGGGACTAATGAGCCCTCGGAGGTTTTGAAGATGCTCGAGGCCTTAACCAAACAGATTTGCACTAATGAAAAGAAGGTCAACACTTACAACTCACAGGTAGACTAGATTCCGGGAGCCCCTCCGATCTTGAAGGTACCGGACTCGAAGAGATATATCGAGCTGTCATTTCCACCGAGTATGGCACCAAAACTGATCCCGAAGAGATTTAAGATGTCTGACCTCCCGAAGTATGATGGGACAACGGATCCACATGAGCATGTGATGTCGTATACTTGTGCAGTAAAGGGCAATGACATGCATCCGGACGAGATTGGATCGATGTTGCTGAAGAAGTTTGGCAAAATGCTGTCTAAAAGAGCAATAACATGGTAATCTATGTTGCCTGAAACATTCTATTAACTCATTTGAAATATTTGCAGATGCTTTTATAAAGGCACATGCTGGAGCGTGAAAGGTTCAAGCAAGAAAGGCAGATATATTCAAAATTTCTCAGAAGGATACAGAGTTGATGCGGGAGTTCGTGTCGTGGTTTCAAAAGGAACAAATGCTTCTTCAACGGGTACCGGATGAATGGTCAGCCGAAGCTTTCACAAAGGGGTTGAATCCCAGGAGCTCTAGTGCCTCGTTCAAGTTGAAGGAGAACTTGTTGGAACTCCCGACAGTAACTTGGGCAGACGTGCAAGTTGAACCTTGATCTTGCGATTTTTTTTTTTTTTAACTTTCGGATTCAAACCCATAATTCCATTTTTTTTTTATTCTTTTTAATGTCAGATATATTTTTGACCACTTTAATATAGTGAAGGACAAAAATTAAAAACCAATTATTTAAGGAGCAAAATTAAAGACCATCCGAAGATAGGACATTCCTGCGAATGACCCGTGCAATTTCTTCATCTTTAGACAGTATTGGATCTGTAAGCTGGTGGGCTTTCATATACTCTAGTCATAAGTTCACAATCGTAAACAAGGTATTACAACATAACAAATCGAGTCCAGCCAATGCTAAGGATCGATTTATGCGAATGTCCCATTTAAAGCCGTCATTTCAATTTTGTCTTTATTTCTAAAACTTGTGCAAATAATATAGACCTTACAAAATTATCCTTTCGGACCGTGCTAGACTCATGTCTATGTTTACTCATATATTTCTCAACCTTAAAGATAAAATATCAGACTATCATCTAATGTTTGTAATAATTTATAATTTTTTAAATCGTGATCTAACATTTTCTCATATGATTTCTAATTTGCTCAAAAGGTCTTTAGACCGTAGTTTAATATTCAGAAATTGTAGGAGAGATAAAAAAGGAGGTCATTTACTAAACATTGTCTCGAAAAGGCACAACTAGTGAAATTTTATGAATGAGATGTATTTTGGTAGAAGAAATTGCACAAATTTCCCTTCAAATGGGCTGTTTTTAATTTTATCCCTTTGGTAATCGAACTTATGCCCACTAGGATATAAGTTCTTTAGGAGCAAAAATTATCCGTAGCATAACTTGTGGGATATTATGATACGAAAATAAAATTTATGCCCCACAAAAAATTTATTTGTTATGAGGGAAAAAAAACTAAAGACCTACACAAAATAGGGTATGAGTGCCCATGACCCATTTTGGTACCAGAGTTGAAGACATGTGCTTAAGAAAAGAGGGTTCACACTGCAATTTAGCTAACGTAGGAAAAAAGATCCCACTTTTCTGGCTTATCAAGACATAGAAGGACACGGCCCATTTAATTGTTTGAATGGGCTCTTGCATTCATTTCATTGGTGGAAACAAATATATCCATTCCCAGTCGAAGAGTTCGAGGAAATAAAAATGATGTCTTTTGGCTTGGCAATAAAATGTTCCTGATTTGGATTAAAAAACAACTCTAACATTTCTCGTGCAATTTTATAAATCTCTAGACATTATTACAAAAGATGAAATTCGTTGATGTCTAATTTACTCAAACAATTGTCGTCAATTGACTCTTGATAAAGACAACCATGACTGAGAATTTGAAACACAGTAAAGTCATAATCGGATATCCAGAGCCCAGAAGAAAGAATTATACTGGCCATTCAAATTCAAACCTTTAAATGATTCCCAAAGGTCGTAATCCTACAATTACAAACAAAAATATATCACATGGGGATGGATTCATCAGCTTCTGGCCTGGACTTTTTGAGCCTTGATGGATTCTCTTTTGTGTTTGGTTAGCCTAAAGACTATATAATATTAAGTAACATATTTCTGAATTTCCATGTATGCTCTATATAGTCTAAATTGTAATAGGCCGTAAAGGAGCCTAGGAAAAAATTCACTCAAAATATGTCTATTTAGTAATTAACATACTTCGTATTTCTTTACATGAGCCATTGTAGACATCCCTCTTTGAATTTGAAACATTACATTCGTATCCCTTACTTTGATTTAATTATATAATAAAAAACTTGTTTGAGCACTAAAGTCTTTATAATATAAGAAAATCTCCTTCTGTGATTTAATGGAATACAAACTTTGGTAACAGTTTCTTTTGAATTACTAAATGTGTAATAATTTAATTATTAGATATTTTATTTTTTTGATAAAATAAAGAGATGATTATAATATTTTAAACGCAAGAGATATTATATTCAATTCCTCATTGATTCGCTACATGTCATTCTTTTTTCTCCTCTTTCTTCTCTTTGTATCTTTTAGGAGCATGTGTCTCTAGCTCTCCTTTACGTCGAAAGACTAGTGATTATGGTAAAGAATAGATATTGAGTCTAACTTAACCCTAAAAGCTAGCTTGTAGGTTGAGAATTGTCCAAGTCAATATAAGGAGTCCATGTTTTTATTCCATATCTGATGTGGGACTCTTAACACTCCCCCGCACATCCAGACATTGTTAACTGGAGTGTGGATAATATAATTTGGGGGCCCAACATCGGTCAACAAAGAATTGAAATGGGTCTGGGTCTGATACCATATAAAAAATGGATCTCGGGCCTAACTCAACCTCAAAAGCTAACTTTTAGGGTGATAATTGTTCAAGTCCATATAAGGAGTCCATATTTTCATTTCATATCCGATGTGTGACTCTTAACAATTATGACACTTCAATTTGTCCATAGTCGTTCAAATAATATTGTCATCGTTCTTTTTTACTTGTCCACTTTTGATTTTGCACGTCTCTTAAAACTACTCCATCTGTCTCAATTTATATGATGTAGTTTGATTGGACACGTAGTTTAAGAAATAAAGGAAGACTTTTGAATCTTGTGATCTAAAATAAGTCAAAGATATTTGTATGGTTATAGATCATTTCGTTAAGCGTAAAAAGATAAAGTTTAAAATAAAATTATTGTCAAATAAGAAAATGCGTCATTCTTTGTGGGACTGACTAAAAGAAAAGGTGTGTCATATAAATTGGGACAGAGTGTGTAATAAATAAGTATTTAATTTATCATATTACCCATATTAATTGGTGTATAATTTTAATAGACTTGAAAAAAATGAATGAGTAACTAATGTTAAGGGTAGAACAAGAATTTTTTTTGTCTTTTCTTGATATGCTAAAGTAAACAAGTAAAAGTGAAAAGCAATTTTTAGTATAGTGGATAAGTAAAAGTGAATGGAGGGAGTATTCTTTTGATATATAATGAGTGATTTTTAAGAATTTGATACACTAGCTTTAGAAAATCACTTAGTAATATTTAATTGGGAGGACTATTCGACTAAATTATCCTTTTATCTCTGTTCAACATAAGTAACAAGTAGTGATTATTTTTTAAAACTTGCTCAGATCATTTATTAGACAATACTAAATTTGGAAAAAAAGTAATACTTTCTTAGATTTTGAAAACTCGCTCATTTTGAATCAATTTTAAACAACTAAAAAATAACTAATTGTCATTTGAAAAAGGATATAAAATATATGTACCTATTGTTGGGTATTACAAAGGATTTGCAGAAACGGAAATTACAAGTAACTGCTTACGTAAGAATTGAAATTACAATTCAACTAGAAAACTGGAAATTACAATATAACAATAAAACTGAAATTACAATATTTCTTGAACAAGACCTAAAGCTTGCTTTGATTTTTGTCAATGAGTGTGGCACTCTGTCCTTAAGACAATATTGCCTCGTATGTATCCTTTATACGTTGGACAATTCGTCTCCCAAGATAAAGCGAAGGAACAATTGAGCAAAGGAAACTAAAAAGCTATCATGAAGAATATTGAATAAGAAATGATGCTTGGAAGATTAGGGAAGAAAAGCGCTCGCTTTGCTTTACGCTTTGTGTAAATCGTGTATATCTCAAGTGTGCCTCAACAATGGTGTAAGGGGTGTTTATATAGGAGGAAGAGGGGCTGTTGACTGCCTCCATGCTGACCATTATTGGCCAAATAATGACCATTATGGAGGTAGGTAAAGCCACCAATAAATGGAGAAAATTGCAACGGATTGGCCATTAGTGGAGGTGTAATTCAGCCAAAATAAATGGCTGAATTGAGTCTTTGAACGATTTCGCATTACGACCGTCGGTTCGATTTTCTGAAAACTTGAGGACCAAGCGTACATCTTGAAACCGGGGACCAAATCAGACATCTTGAAACTTCGTGGATCAAATCGCACATCCAAAACTTCGGGATCAGCGTACTTGACAAAGTTTTACGGCCCAAAGATAATATCGAAGGCCCGCCATGACACACCACGTGCCCAGCGACTCGACGTGGACCCGAGAACTCTGAACCGGGCCGGACGGACAAGGCGGCGGCAGCGCGTGTGGTCTTTCCTTGAACCGCACACATCTAGGTCCTCCTCCTTTAAACACATGGGATACCTGGGGTCCCAAACCCCAAACACATTTCGAGTCTTATATACACAACAATTCTTTCTTCCCTCTACCGATGAGGGAGAATTGAACACAACACCACACTTTCCATGCTTCAAACACCTCACTTCGTGAACCAATATCTCTTTCATTTCTCAATGAAATTTGACGATTCTTGGCCCTACGTTATCTACGCATTTAGTACATCATGCATGTGTGAAGAACCGGATTTCCAACATACATGTAACACTAGTGTTTAAGCGTTAAAGTTGGTCGGTCGCAACTCCCGCCAAAGGCTAATTTCCAACAATCCCCTCTTGAAAGAGATTTTGGCACTGTACATGGTGTCTTTTTCATTTCCAAGAATATTTCAATGGACCGATGTTGCATAAGGAGAGGTAGCATCACTTTGAACCTTCCATAGTTGAATACCATCGACTTACTTCTGCGGTGAACGTGATGTCTTGAACCGTCAGTGTTTAGTGTAAGCCAAGTCAATGGTACCAACACAACAAATTCCCTTACTCTTTTCTTCGTAATGTTTTGTCCGTTTGGCCATGGACAACGCGTCTTGGATTCTTAAGTGCGTTCATTTTGAGGCGTCTGGCTCGCACTTAAATAGGTGGTCTCCTACAAGGTATCCTCGCTATACCCACTTCACAAGTGTTAGGAACCATTAAAAGTTTCCCAAAACCTAACCTCAACTGCTGAGGAGCATTACAGTTTTGAAGACTTAACCTTTACCCACACCGCAGATAGCACTTAAAGTCTATCGCGAACTATGGATTTGGAGTTTCTTTCGTGAAATCACTATCAAAGGTGCTCATACTTCCACCGCGATCAATCGAACCTTTACAAATAAGCTTTTCCCATTGAACCAAATTACTGGGATCTCAGATTCGTAAGGTTACGGCTGTACCAGTCCATTGGTCCTTATATTTTGGGTTTTAAGCCCATTCCACAGCGAGCAAGCCATTTGATCTTTGGGTAAGCCGCTTTGTCACAGCCGATGGGTCCGCTATATTATCCTTTGACTTAATGTAATCAATGGATATTATACCGTGGGTGATCGATTGCCTAACGGTCTTATGCCTCCGTCGAATATGACGAGACTTGCGTTGTCATAGCATTAATAGCATTCCGTGTCTTCCAGTGAGCCGATCGATATCGCCGGTGGATGGATCAGAAGGTGCGGGTTTGTTCCAACACGGAACATCCTCTAAGAAGTCATGAAGCCACTCGGCCTTCTTCTCCGCTTTGTCTAAAGCGATAAACTCCGATTCCATTGTGGATCAAGGCGATGCAAGTTGCTTAGAGGATTTTCAAAGACACACTGACCCGCAATCAGGAATACATACCCTACGGTGGACTTGGTGTTCTCATGTCGATATCGGTTGCATCATGCCCTTCAAATGCTGGTGTACCGATATCTCGAATAGTGTAACCCGTAGAATTTAACGTGTATTTCGGTATTGTAATACCCGATTCAACGCCTTCCGGTGATTATCACTCAGGATTACGGGTGAACCTAGCTAACATTAGCGATCACAGCAATATCGGTCGGGTGCGCTTTGTTATATACATCAAACTACCGATCACCAGGCATATCGCTCCTGGTATACAGTGCACCAAGATTTTATCAAGCTTTTGATTTGTATCCATTGGTGACTTTATCTGAACTGTCCCAACATCTCAAACTTTCTCAAACATCCTCGATGTAGAGACTGAGATAAGACCAAATCGGCCGTCGCCTTAGAGATTTTAATCCTAAGATGACATCTGCGATACCCATATCCTTCATGTCAAGCATTGTTTCAACATGTTCTAGTCTCTAGGATTACCCTAGATCGCTTCGTGATTAACATGTCGTCTACATACAGGCATATCATAACAAGCGAGTCGAGTTACCTTTCGTGGTAAACACATTTATCACGCTCATTAATGGCGAACCCCTTCGATAGTAGTAGAGTACTTTATCAAATTTTTAGTGCCATTGCTTCCGGGGCTTGTTTCACAGATGCAGATTTGATAAGTCTGAGACTTTCTTCTCTTGCCCTTGAACCAATGCACTTCGGGTTGGTCCATATAGATTTCTTCTTCCAAATCGCCCGTTTAGGAAGCGTTTGCCTTAACATCCATCGGTGTATCTCAAGGTCACGCAAGTGCGATCGCAATAAATACCCAGATAGATGTCATCCGGGATACCGGGGAGTAGGTATCAAAGTAGTCAAAGCCTTACGTCGATGGCCCTTGACTACCAACCTGGCCTTGTACTTGTCTATAGACCCATCTCGCCTTTGTATTTCGTTTGAGTATCCACTTACACCCCAGCGGTTTATTTCGGAGGAAGATCAACCAACTCCCAAGTATGGTTGTGCAGGAATGGAGCTTATTTCACTCAATAGCTTCTTTCCGCAGCGTGCTTCGGAGTTGACAACGCCTTAGCAATTGTCCTTGGTTCATCATTAACCATATATGCTACAAAGTCGAGGACCAAAGGATTTATCCTTCACGGCCCTTTTACTTCGCCTTAGATCCATCTCCTGGAGTCTCCAAGTTACGAGAATCGGAACACTAGGATTAGGATGTTCACCACCTCGAGATTCGCTAGATCTCGAACCATTCGAGATCCAGGGCGATCAAGGACTCCGGTCTGAGAGCTTTGTGCATAACTTCGCTTTGAGAGAGGTTATGTCTTTCTCCTTTCTAGGAAAGGTACTTTCAAAGAATAGAGCATTCCTTGATTCCATTATTGTACTCTCGGTGGATATCCTGGAATATCGACTTATGCACTAAGCGATAAGCACTACTATTATTTGCATATCAGATGAATATGCAATCTACTAGCTTAGGTCCAATCTTGACTGCTTTGGCTTGGGTACTTCAACCTTTGCCAGACAACCCCACACCTTAAAGTATTTGTAGGTGGGTTTCTTTCCCTTCCATGATTCATATGGAGTTTTTGTCCTTACTTATGTGGGACTTTGTTAAGAATCATATTAGCGTAAGGGCGACTACTCCCCACATGTTTTGGGGGAAGACCAGGAATTGATAAGCAAGGCATTCATCATTTCCTTTAATGTGCGGTTCTTACGCCCGCCACACCGCTTTGATTGAGGTGAGTATGGAGCCGCTGGTTTGATGAATAATGCCTTCTTGGGCACGATATTCCTCAAAAGGCGCTACATATTCTCCCCTATCGCCATACGAATGGATTTAATCAGTAGGCTAAGTTGATTCTCAACACGCTTTGTAACGTCGAAACGCTTCAAAGGCTTCATCCTTACTTTTCAATAAGTAAAGGTAACAATACCTTGTGCTATCATCTATAAATGTCACAAAGTACTTGTTCCCCCCCTAGTTTGTGCAAACTTCAAATCACATATATCTGTGTGAATAAGCTCTAGAGGAGCGGTATTCCTTTCGACGGATCGAAAAGGAAGCTTGGTGAGTTTTGCCTCTACGCACACCTCACACTTATGTCGAGGTTTATGTCGATAAGCGCAACAACTCCATGTGTTTAAAGGAGGGTTTATGGACCGTGGACCGCAGTGGACCGCGGACCGTAGACCGTGAACCGTGGACCGTGAACGCGTAGACCGTGCAATGAACCTGCGGGACAAATGGGACCCGTGGGAACCCAGTGAACCGTGGACCCGCGGACCGTGACCTGCGGACCCGTGGACCCGCGGGACCCGTGACCCGTGACCAGGATGGACCGTGGGACCTGCGTGGACCCGTGGACCCGCGTGAACCGGACCTGCGGACAAATGAACCCGCGTGGACCCGTGGGACCCGTGAACCCGTGGACCCCGTGAACCGGAACCTGCGGACCCGTGAACCGTGGGCAATGGGACCCGTGGACCCGAGGACCCGAACTCGGAACCGGAACCGGAACCCTGAATCGAGGCCGGACGAAGTACAAGCCTTGGCGTGTGGTCTTTCCTCAACCAAGCACATCTAGTGTCCTCCTCCTTTAAACACATGGGATACCCTGGAGTCCCAAACCCCAAACACATTTCGAGTCTTATATACACAACAATTCTTTCTTCCTCTACCGATGAGGGAGAATTGAACACAACACCACACTTTCCATGCTTCAAACACCTCACTTCGTGAACCAATATCTCTTTCATTTCTCAATGAAATTTGACGATTCTTGGCCCTACGGTTATCTACGTACTTAGTACATCATGCATGTGTGAAGAACCGGATTCTCCAACATACGTAACACTAGTGTTTAAGCCGTTAAAGTTGGTCGGTCGCAACTCCCGCCAAAGGCTAATTTCCAACACCTATTAGTGTGAGGACTGAGGATGGCGTCTAATTTCAGAAAATGAGGTGGTCAAGCCATCATAAAAAGTAGAACCTCAGCCTAACTAAAACACCTAAACTGGTATTATTAATTAAAAATCAGAGTGTAATAAAATATACAATTCTTACTCTCGCTTTAATAAAAGGATAGCACAAAATAAATAATAAAAGGGAAATTTGTGAGTGGCATAGTGGAGGCCATGAACGTAAAGTTGAAGGAAGCCATTAAGCAGAAAAAAAGACCGACATACTTCCCATTATGGACACCTCTCCTTCTTAACTAAACTATATGATTATTTGGCCAAGGACCTTAATTTTATTTTAATTTATCTCCCCTGAAAAAATGGAAATTTTACTATAGTAGTATTTCTTTTTAGGCCTCTTCTCTTAATGCGTTTCCAATTATAATCTACGGGAAATACCTTGCCTAGTTGCTAGCTAGCTATTAATTTTGTTTGAAAATTTTCAAACATCCCGGTATTTTGTCCTCAGGCAGTAAGTACTTCAAGCTATGATGCTTAGTTGTACGTTTTTAATGTATATATAATAAGTAACGAAATATGACATTTTGTCCGGATAGTTTGTATTATAACGAGCAAACTTAACTGAATTCAATAATTTCGAGTCATACATTATATATGTTGGGGTCAATTTTACTCCTTCCGTTACAAGTTAAGGCCAAATATATCTATACCGTGGACAAAGTATTGAAAAATACCTTTTATTTCTAACATATTTCCACATAAGCAAGCCTAGTCATTGAAATTTGATGACATGGACGCCACATAACATTTAACTTATTCTATGTGGTGCCTACGTGACAATTTTTCTAAAAACAATCTGAAAATTTATTTTTCTAAAAACAAATCTGAAAAATCTGATTTTTTTTATTAAAAAACTGGAAAATGTTTTTTTTTAAATTAGTTTTTTCTGATTTTTTTAAAATTAATACATATTTTAGAAAATATTTAGGACACTTTTTTTTAAAATACTTTACAGTTTTCCAGTTAAAAAAATCATTTATCAAATTTTTTAATTAAAAGTCCAATTTTCCGGAATATGTTTTTTGAAAAACGGATTTTATAAAATCAAAAAAATCAATTTTTTAATAAAAGCCAATTTTTTTCAGATTTGTTTCTTGAAAAATCAATTTTCTATTTTTTTAAAAAAAATTGTCACATAGGCACTACATAGAATAAGTTAAATGTCATGTGATTTTCATGTCACCCAATTTCAATGACTAGACTTGCTTATGTGGAATATGTTAGAAATAAAAAATATTTTTTAATATTTTATTAACGGTAGAGTTATATTTGGCTTCAACTTGTAACGCACTTAAAAATAGCTAACGGTGGAGTTATATTTGGCTTCATCACTAGTCTTAAATGCGTGAATTTCTTTTGGGAAAGAAAATAAATATGCAGCAGCTGCTAGTACACCATATATTAATGGTTGTACTTAATGAACTGCTGCCAAATATTTCTGATCATCTTTCCCCTTTAATCTTTCTTATCAGTAACGGTGAAAAAGGAAGGGAAAACGAAAGACAACCTAATAGTGAAGCCGATAGTGGCATCTGCATTTACGGGATGTCATGATATTAAATGACTATAAGCAATAATGAAGCTGTTTTTTTTTATTTTTAAAAAAGCATAAACTTTCATATGAATTAATGTCTAGGCCCCGTTGGTACTTAAATCGCTAAGACATTAAAGAGAATCCACGTGCCATAAAGTGGAAGTCCATATCATGCACAACTGCACGTGTTTTCCTCGCTGTACTAAAATGAAGGAGAAAGGGCATCTTGCTCTAGTTATTCGTACCCAATTCAATTGGGAACTTCCTAAACGAATTCAGAATTTTAAATTTATAAATTTCGCATCAGAATATTTTTTATAAGTATTCTGATTAAATTTTATCCATATTAATTACTGAGTTTATGGACCAAAGCTGGATTATGCTAAATTAGTAACTTCAATTATAGCTCCACCATTATCGTCCCCCTATTAATGTTTCCATAGATATGGCTATTTACAGTTAGAATGCAAAAATAAAGTCCCACGATCCAAAAATAGGATTTGTTTATTGGGCACACGAGTGAATGTGATCCAACCTATATGATTTTGTTCTCTTTCTATCCTTTCATTCAACTTTGTCTAATGTCTTATAAAACCATGAACCATAAGTTATATGATGTATAATAGAAATATCCAGAATTTACAAACCAAATTTGTTAATTGTGAATGTCTTAAGTTTCATCGGAGTCAATGGTGTAATGGGCATCTTTTTGCATTTGAATCCTCAACAATTTTGATTGCACAAATATCTGAAAGCAACAAGAAAAAATAGAGATAATATTATCAAAAGGATAGGTATAAGATATTTTCTTCTAAGTACAATGGTACATGTATAAATTAATTTGTCACTTCATTTAGAATAGGGATTAATGAAGAGACTATATATATGGGTTTGTTTGCGGAAAATAATACCAATGGGAAGGTAGTCCATCGTTATATTGTATAGTGTGTACTTATTGTTAGATGGCCCATCACAGGTTCTGAGGTCCAAAATCATGACAAAGATAGTACAAAATAGATTAAGAGAGAGATAAATTGACCAATATATTAAAATAATTTGTTCCCTTTAAGTTTTTCCTTTAATAAACTAAAAAACAATTAATTATATTTTTCTAATTTTACTGTTATCATTAAATAACTATTTCTGAAACTTGTTGAAGTATTAATAGTCAACTTCAGATTTCAAAAGTATAGTAAATATAGGTAATTTAGTAAATAAACAATTACTTCTTCCGTCTGTCTCTTTTACTAGTTTAGTATACTAAAATAAACTTTTTTATTTACTTGTCCATTGTAGCAAATTAATAGAGATTTTTTTTTCAATTTTACTGTTATCATTAAGCAACTATTAGAGCACTAGTAGTCAAATTTTGATTTCTAAAGCATAGGTAATATGAACAACTTAGTAAAATAAATATGTACTTAACAAATAATTTCTTAAGGGGAGTGCAAAGTCCAAACTAGTAAAAGAGAACGGAGAGAGTAATCCATAGTATATTTTTAAGGGAGTGCAAAATACAAGCCGTAAAATGGAGGAAGTAATATATAGTTATATCTCTTTATAATAATATTGTTGAGTCCGAAAGTTTATTATATATCTATAAAAACTAACATTTTTATTTAAATAAGTAATATTTTGCTGTTATAGCTAAAAAAAAATATAAAACCTTACTTTTGAATAGTGTGCTTGTAGTTAATTGTGATGGTAAATGATGGCATTTCAATTTCTGATCAATGGCTTGTCTTAACATTTGTTATTGGACCACATTCTCTATATCTTTCTTTCCACTGTAAAATAAATAAATAGCCAGCAATGCTTCTTTTTCAAGCCCCCCAAAAAAGTTGGTTCGCCTTTAATTAGCATCACAGGCAAAAGAGGAATCAGGAATTTACCTAGTGAAAATCCACAAGATCTGATATAATTTCTAATTCTAGACTCATGTGACGTATTGAAGATTTCAAATCTTTTAACTATGTTTTTAGGATAGTATTGAAATCAAATTTGATACCATGTTCAGGTTCCCAACACTTAAATAGAAAAATACAAAATAAAAATAGTAAAAGTAGAATGCATATTTTAGATCTGTTAGCTTTATTTCACAAGGAAAAACATAACACTTATGCTTTACTCTTTAAGAAAATAGATAAAATGATTTAACGAGAATAACATTTAATAAAAGGAGGAGTATTTTCGTAGAAGAGGAATGAATTATATAAAACTTATTAGATAAGAAGATTTTTCTTTTGAAGATCCGGGGTACTTATCTTAGGATCTCATGGCCGGGGTGGCTCCCTACCTTCACAACATTTTGTGATTCATTGGGTGCACTCAGAACCATCGACTTCCTCTAGTGACCTCATACAATTTTCATAACTACTTTTCAAAATTTAGGATATAATTAACTACTTTGTGCTAAAAACAAATTGTTGAGTTAGAGATGTTTCTGTGTTAACTTTTTCTTAGTTTTAATCGTATAAAGAATTGTGCATCGATTGAAGGCATCTTTTGCTGTAATTAACACTAAATTCCTTACAAATGTTGTTGATCATAGAATAAATCATGTGAGTCATTTGATAGCTTCTGTCCGTAAACTTATGTTAAAGATGTTTCTTAAAAATTGTCAATGAAACGGCTACGCTACTTAATTTATAATCATCTACTAGCATTGTTCCACCTAATTATAAACCAAGTAAAACAGACTTGTATGCTGACTATACCATGCCTAGCTCATAATTCCTTTACTGGTTAAATCGTGTAATATTAACAGTGTTCTTTTTTCTTCTCTGTGTGAAATAGTGGTTGGATTATATCTAGTCTATCCCGGCCGTTTTAAATTGTATTTTTTAAAACATTATTTAAACAATTAATTGTAGAAACTTGTAATTGCAAGTTAATTTGTCTTCGAGTTTTGTTTAAAATCAAAATATTTTACCATTATTTTTTCATTTAAATTCATCATACTAACCCGATCCGTAAATTCTAGAGTCCGATTATTTACATCCTGCAGAGCTTAATCCCTTTTTCATGAAATAAAAAATCAGTAGAAAGTTATTTTGCGTTTAGTTTTTTATTCAAAGCCAACCCGCAATTGAAAGACTAGAATATAATGGTCCACATCGGATTCAAAGCCAACCCGTCTTGTACAGTTTCACAGATTTTATAACTTTTACTTAAACATTATATTTTTATTAGAAATTGTAGGATGATAAATATTTTCCTTGAGAAATCTTTCATTAATATCAAGGTATATATAGAGTACAATATTCATCCTTTATACAATAGGAATCCTAAGCCTATACAAAAGAGGAATCCTAAGCCTATACAAAAGAAGAATCCTAGTCTTACTATAATTATATTTACACAATATATGGAAATATTCTAATTATGGGTAGGGAATATATTTACACGTTTACACACCCTCCTCGGAGCGGAGGAGGAGGACGGCTGAGGCTGCTCAAGTCAAGAAATAAGCATGCAGGAAGTCCTTTGGTAAATATGTCGCATCCGATAGATTGATGGAACATGTAACACTCGACATGGCCTAACGCAACTTTCTCACGAGCGAAGTGTAGGTCTATCTCAATATGTTTGGTTGATGTTGAACCGGATTAGGAGAAAGATAGATGGCGGAGATTTTATCACAATACACAATAGATGCCTGACGCAAAGGACACCGAAGTTCTAACAAGAAATTCCTCGAGCCAACAAATCTCACCACTACATTTACCGCGCCTCTGTACTCCGACCTTTGGGCGAGATAGGGTAACTGTCGCTTGGCGGACCAAGAAATCGATTATCCCTAAGAAAAACAAAAGCGGAGGTGGAGTGGCGCGTGTCCGGACACCCCGCCTAATCTGCATCCGGTATATGAAAGCAACATGTCAGTGCAGAGGGTATAGGTGCAAACCATAATCAAGAGTGCCCTTAATGTATCGAATGATACGCTTAAGAGCGATGAAATGAGACTCTAGGAGCATGCATGAATAAGCACACCTGTTGAACAACATAAGCTATGTCGGCCTGGTGAATGTGAGATCTTGAAGTGCACTGCAAAATCCTATCTGAGTAGGATCGAGGCGGAGCACCATCCATAACACTGAGCTTAGATTTGGAATCAACTGGAGTAGGCACCTCTTTGCAGTTCGCCATCTTAGCCCTGTACACAATCTCTTCTGCATACATACGCTGACACAAGAACATATGATTGGCAGACCTGGTCACTGATATCCCCAAAAAGTAACTCAGCTTCCCCAAATCAGTCATTGCAAATTTGGACTTGAGCAAGGCGATAATCTCATTTTTCAATCCGTCGGAGGAGGCAGTAAGAACAATATAATCCACGTAAAGTAATAAGTAAGAAGTGCTACTACCTCGATGAAAAATGAAAAGTGATGTATCACTCTTGCTGCATACAAACCCAATCTGCAAGATATACCTGGCAAAGCGAGCATACCACGCATAGGGGGCCTCGCTTGAGCCATATAGTGACTTCACGGAGACGGCACACATAGTGAGGAATTGCTGGATGGGTGAACCCTAGTGGCTGATGCATGTAGACTGTCTCTCAGATCCCCATGTAAGAATGCATTCTTCACATCAAGCTGATGGATCGGCCAGTATTTGCCCTTGGCTATGCTCAAAACTATGCGGATGGTAGCCGGTTTGACAACCGGGCTGAAGGTCTCACCACAATCAATGCCCTCCTGCTGATTTGTGCCATTAGCCACAAGACGGACCTTATACCTCTCAAGATCCCCATTGTCTCTGAACTTGTGACGAAATAGCCACATACAACGAATGACATTCACCCCATCAGGTCTAGGTACTAGATCCCACGTGTGTTGTTTAGTTAAAGCATTGAATTCCTCATACATAGCCGCATTCCAATTAGGGTCTTGTTTGGCCAATTTTGGGTTCTTTGGAAGTGGAGAGATGGTTTGAGCAGACAAGTTGAAATGGACTTTGGGTTTGAAGATTTCATGCTTTGAACGAGTTTCCATTGGATGGGTAGGGACAATGTGTCACGCCCCGACTTTTCTCAAGTCTTTCTTTAGGACGTGATGGCACCTGGACAACTATTCCTCTCCAGGCGAACCATTTACTTCATTTTCTTCCTAAATTAGACAGGTATTTGCGGAAATAATATATATAAAAATCAATTTGAAGTTTACGAAGAACAATCTCATGTGGGGCATTCCCCGAGATAATAAAATTTAATTCTTTAAACAAACTTAGTCTAGAGTAATTTTCACCAAATCCGAAATAATGGATTGGTGGTACGATGAGGTCATGGACGATCGCTAGCCCTCTTCATGAGCTTTTCCTCTATCGCGCCTTCTGAAATATGTTAAATAAAAGAGTCACCCTACCATCCGAGTGAGTGAGAATCTCACCTTACAATCCAAAGTAACCTCACAATATTTTTAATTACAATCACATTATAAGAAATTAATAAGCATGTTGAAATAAACAGATTTCAACCCTTTTATTAAATAAATCAATAAATATTCACGTGCAAAATTTTCTCCCCACTCGTCATAAAAAAACAACAACTTAGTTTAATCAGTATTCCTGCTTTTCCCCATATAACATATTATACATTTGTTGCGGTACGTGCAACCCGATCCAGTGCATTTATATATTTGTTGCGGTACGTGCAACCCGATCCAGTGCATTTATATATTTGTTGCGGTACGTGCAACCCGATCCAGTGCATTTATGTATTTGTTGCGGTACGTGCAACCCGATCCAGTGCATTTATTTATTTGTTGCGGTACGTGCAACCCGATCCAGTGCATTTATATATTTGTTGCGGTACGTGCAACCCGATCCAGTGCATTTATATATTTGTTGCGGTACGTGCAACCCGATCCAGTGCATTTATTTGTTGCGGTACGTGCAACCCGATCCAATGCACTTATTTGTTGCGGTACGTGCAACCCGATCCAATGCACTTATTTGTTGCGGTACGTGCAACCCGATCCAATGCACTTATTTGTTGCGGTACGTGCAACCCGATCCAATGCACTTATTTTGTTGCGATGCGTGCAACCCGATCCAATGCACTTATTTGTTGCGATGCGTGCCACCCGATCCAATGCACTTATTTGTTGTTTAAATATGTCATATGTTCAAAAGGCTCAAAATAATATTTTCTTCCTTCAATATTTCGCCCTTTCCACTTGTAAGGGTTACAACTTTCAAACCGTAAGTCGGATATATCCCCGTAAAGTCTCAAACTGTCGAGGACAGAGAAATCTATAACATTTATTCAGCACAATATTTCATATTCATTACCGATTTGTACAGTTTTTACGTTATACATTCTGCCCTTCCAGACTTCGGTTGATCCGAGGCAGAATGTTCAAACAGAGATAACTCTCAAACCGTAAGTCGTATTTATCCCCGTAAAGTCTCAAACTGTCGAGGACAGAGTAATATATAACTTTTATTCAGCACAAACTTTCATATTCATTACCGATTTGTACAGTTCTTACGTTATACATTCTGCCCTTTCAGACTTCGGTTGATCCGAGGCAGAATGTTCAAACAGCGATAACTCTCAAACCGTAAGTCGGATATATCCCCGTAAAGTCTCAAACTGACCGTAACAGAAAGATGTACAACTCTGTAAAATTTCATCCAATTCTAACAAGTATAACCCGGTATAACAAATTACAATTGCACAATCCAAACTAGTTATTAAACAATCATAAATTTCATGCTCATTCTTTCAATAACCGGATTATATTCTAACATGTATTGTAACTTAAAAATAAAGGATTTTACTAAGAACTTTGAGTGAGAAAACTCACCTTTGTTGCTTCGTAACCACGAACAAAACCTCAACTTCAATCAAACCTTTTTGGAACTCCTTAATTGCTCTCTTTAATCTTTTTTCTTCCTCTCTTTGTTTTGTTTCTGATTTGTCTTGTATCTCCCTTTTTGTTGTATTGTATATTTGATGTGTTGTATTGTGTGTGTGTTGTTTTTGTAACCAAGTGCAGAAAAATCCCATGATAAATGGGATGTGGGGGGAGTTATGGGAAAGTGCAGAAAATGCCCATGATGAATGGGATGTGAGGGAGTTCAGTTTTTTTTTTTTTTTTAATTAAAATTTTACAGGACTTTACATTCTCCCCTTCTTAAACAACATTCGTCCTCGAATGTGAGTAAGGTCATAACCCATGCACATAGACATGCAAACTGCACACACATGAAACACAACTTCCAAGACTTTACATTCTCCCCTCCTTAAACAACATTCGGCCTCGAATGTGAATAAGGTCGTAACACATGCACATAGACACACAAACTGCACACACATGAAACATAACTAAACACATTTTATTACCTTACTCAAACAGGAAAGGATATTTGATTTTCATCGCGTTTTCGGCTTCCCAGGTTGCTTCTTTTGTGGAGTGATTTCCCCATAGGACCTTCACGGATACAATATCTTTATTCCTAAGACGTTTAATCTGTCTATTCAGTATTTCTACCGGCATTTCTTCATATTGAAGCTCTTCATTCAGGACTATTTCTTGGGTTGGATGACGTGACTTGGATCATGCAAGTATTTTCGTAATATTGACACATGAAACACCGGATGCACCCCTTTTAATTCTTATGGAAGGGCTAGTTCGTAAGCCACATTTCCCACTCTTCGTAAGATCTCATATGGTCCAATAAACCTTGGGCTCAATTTTCCTTTCTTGCCAAATCGCATCACTCCCTTCATTGGAGAGACTTTTAAAAACACTTTCTCCCCTTCTTGAAATTCGAGCTCTGTTTTGCGATGATCGGAATAAGACTTATCGCGGCTATGAGCTGTCTTGCTCCGCTCCGGAATCATCTGAACTTTATCGTTTGTTTCTTGAATGACTTCGGGTCCGAACAGTAGTGTTTCACCCACTTCGAACCACCCGAGTGGAGATCTACATTTTCGCCCATACAATGCTTCGAACGGAGCCATATGTATACTAGCATGAAAACCGCTGTTGTAGGCGTAACTCAATTAGACATAAATGGTCCAACGGTTGCCCTGGAAGTCCAACACACAAGACCGCGACATGTCCTCCAATGTTTGAATTGTTCGTTCACTTGTCCGTCGGTTTCTTGATGGAAGCCGTACTCGGCTTGACCTTTGTCCCGAGGCCTGGCTGAAACTTTGCCAAAAGTGTGAGGTGAGCTGGAACCCCTATCGGAAATAATTTGCAATGGAATCCCATGCAACCTCACTATTTCTTTCAAATAAATTTGTGCATCTTGCGATTGCCCGATATGTAGTCTTGGTGGTAGGAAATGGGGTGACTTTGTAAGTCGATCTACAATCACCCATATAGAATCATAACCTTCTCGTGTTTTTGGTAGACCGGTCACAAAATCCATATGAATCGCCTCTCATTTCCACATGGGGACGCCTTGATGTCCTGAAGTAGGCCGCCAGGTTTTTGATGTTACTGCTTTCACTGTTGACACGTAAGACATTTTCCGACAAACTCTGCAACACCTCTCTTCATTCCTTTCCACGGTAATTTGCCTTGAGATCATGATACATTTTCGTTGATCCTGGATGAATGGAATACCTGGTATTGTGACATTCGTCTAAGATCCTTCTTCTTAGATCCCTTACCTTAGGAACACATAACCTACCCTTATACTGAAAGGTACCATCATTTCCTCCTAATGTAAATTGTGAAGGTTTTCCTTGTTGAATCCTTTCGAAAACCTAACAAATTCCATATCCTCAAACCGACTCTCTTTTATTTCGAAGTTAAGGCAGGCGAGGTATCACGTACCACCACCCTACCTTCACCGACCTCGCTTAAACTAATCCCGAGGTTTCCCAATTTTTGTCTTTGCACGAACAATACCTCTCTTTTGTACTACCAAGTGGGCCAACCGCCATTGATCTCCCATCGAGTGCATCACCACCACGTTAGCTTTTCCAGGATGGTAAAGAATGCTAAGGTCATAATCCTTAAGTAACTCTAACCATCTTCTTTGTCGGAGATTCAAATCCTTTGCGTGGTTATGTATCGCAAACTCTTATGATCTGTAAATATATCTACATGCACCCATTACAAATAGTGTCTTCATATTCGTAAGACAAACACTACATGACCAATTCCAAGTCATGAAATTTGGATAATTCTTCTCATGTATCTTCAATTGTCGAGATGCATACGCAATAACTTTTCCAAATTGCATCAAGACACATCCTAACCCAACCCTAGAGGCATCACAATAAATTGTGAACCCTTCTTGTCCCGATGGTAAGGTTAGGACAGGTGCAGTAGTCAACAACTCCTTCAGTTTCTGAAAACTTGTTTCGCATATATCTGACTACTGGTACTTAATCGCTTTTTGAGTCAATCGGGTCAAGGGAGCAGCAAGACTAGAAAAGCCTTCTACAAATCTTCTATAATACCCAGCCAAACCCAAGAAACTCCTAACTTCTGTCGGAGTGGTAGGTTTTGGCCAGTTCTTCACTGCCTCTATCTTTTGGGGGTCTACCATAATTCCATCCCTTGACACAACATGGCCCAAGAAGGCTACTTTTTTCAACCAAAATTCACACTTTGAAAAATTTAGCGTACAGTCTCTCTTATTTCAAGGTTTGAAGCACTACCCTCAGATGTTCTTCATGTTCTTCAACACTCTTGCTGTAAATTAGGATATGGAGGAATAGAAATAGGTCTTGTACCTGGAATTAACTCTATAGCGAACTCCACTTCTCTATCCGGAGGAAGGCCTGGAAGATCTTCAGGAAAAACCTCCGAAAAATTTCGAACAATAGGGACATCTTGCACCGCTGGGGATTTGGGTATCTACTATATTAGCGGATATCGTACTCCACTTTGTGACTTCTTAATAACTTTTGAGCCGTAAGATAGGAAATAAGTCGGCGTGAGAATATTCCAATCTTACCATTTATAACAATTTACGGTTCCCTAGGGAAAATATAGTTTCACTATCTTTCGTCGGCAATCTAACATGGCATAACATGTCGACAACCAATCCATACCCAAAATGATGTCAAAATCTACCATATCAAGTAGTACTAGATTTACTATTGTTCCTCTGCCATTCACTTCTAATGAGAAATTTTTAACTACTCGAGAGGCCCTAAACTGAGGCCACTTACGGGTCATAACCTCAAAAGGTTCACTTAAGCAGGAAGGTTCTACATGTAAATTCTTAGCAAAACCCATTGACACATATGAAAATGTAGAGCTAGGGATCGTATAATACAAATGCAGAATACTCGAGACCGACAAAATACACCGTGACCACCGCATTAGATGCCTCCGCCTCATTCCTGCAGGGCAAAGCGTAGAGACGATTAGAATTGTTGAATGTTGACCTCCACGACCTGCCGGGTTGGTTTCTGATTTCCTTGTAGGCGTTGTGGTTGCTTCGACCTCCCATGAGAAAATTGAGTTTGGACTCTCCTCTTGCAATCCCTGGCATGGTGGCCTGGTTCTCCTGATTGTAACATTCTTTTGGTGAGAACCAACATTCTCCAATATGTTTCTCTGATAAACCTTACAAATCGGTTGTCACCTCTTGTGTTAGGGCGGTGGCCTTGACCTTGCCACCTTGATGATTGACCCATCTATACTCATGAGGCCTGAAATGAGGCTGGCGTTCGATTTTGACGAACCCCACGCTTTCTTGCCTTTGGTTTTGATTTTGATTAAAGGATCCCGACGATTGAAACCTCTTCTGCGAATACTCTTTTTTTTTGCTTTAGCAAAACCTTCTACCCTTATTGTCATGTCGACGATCTGAAGGTAAGTCCGATCATGGGCTAATGCCACTACCTTCCCTGTCAAGTTCGAGTTTAAACTCTCAATAAATATTTTGACCTTCTCAATTTCCGTAGGAATACTGTGTGCGTTGTATGCCGACAATCGCATGAACTGGGTATCGTATTCTTGCACATTGCAGTCTCCTTGTTTCAACTATTCAAACTCACACCTGAGCGCATCTTTTCGGGTGTTAGGCATGTACTTTTCAATGAATGCGACTCTGAACTCCCCCCACGTCATCGATGGTGACATCGGGGAACGATTTCTTCTACAGTTTACCGTTGCACAATCCCCTTCCATAATCTTTTGAAGGAGGTAGTACAAGAACCAAGTCTTTAAAAAGACTCAAGATAGGCACGAGAAGAGTATGAAAGAAGGGAAACTGTTTAGGATGTTATTAGTTCACTTATTACTAAGGTGGCGCACACCGTCGCAATAAGTAATCGTTCAAACACCCAACTCAAAGAAAGTTCCTAAGATCTCTTAACTTTGGTTTAGCTCGATACCAACTCGTCACGCAGACTTTTCTCAAGTCTTTCTTTAGGGCGTGATGGCACCTGGACAACTATCCTTTCAAGCGAACCATTTACTTCATTTTCTTCCTAAATTAGACAGTATTTGCGGAAATAATATATATAAAAATCAATTTGAAGTTTACGAAGAACAATCTCATGTGGGGCATTCTGAGATAATAAAATTTAATTCTTTAAACAAACTTAGTCTAGAGTAATTTTCACCAAATCAAAATAATGGATTTGTGGTACGATGAATTTGGGGACGATCGCTAGCCCTCTTGAGCTTTTTCTCTATCGCGCTTCTGGAATATGTTAAATAAGAGAGCCAGCCCTCCCATCCGGGGCTGAGTGAGAATCTCACCTTACAATCCAAAGTAACCTCACAATATTTTTAATTACAATCACATTATAAGAAATTAATAAGCATGTTGAAATAAACAGATTTCAACCCTTTTATTAAATAAATCAATAAATATTCACGTGCAAAATTTTCTCCCCACTCGTCATAAAAAACAACAACTTAGTTTAATCAGTATTCCTGCTTTTCCCCATATAACATATTATACATTTGTTGCGGTACGTGCAACCCGATCCAGTGCATTTATATATTTGTTGCGGTACGTGCAACCCGATCGCATTTATATATTTGTTGCGATGCGTGCAACCCGATCCAGTGCATTTATGTATTTGTTGCGATGCGTGCAACCCGATCGATGCATTTATTTATTTGTTGCGATACGCGCAACCCGATCCGGTGCATTTATATATTTGTTGCGATGCGTGCAACCCGATCGATGCATTTATATATTTGTTGCGGTACGTGCAACCCGATCGATGCATTTATTTGTTGCGATGCGTGCAACCCGATCCAATGCACTTATTTGTTGCGATACGTGCAACCCGATCCAATGCACTTATTTGTTGCGATGCGTGCAACCCGATCCAATGCACTTATTTGTTGCGTGCAACCCGATCCAATGCACTTATTTTGTTGCGGTACGTGCAACCCGATCCAATGCACTTATTTGTTGCGGTACGTGCAACCCGATCCAATGCACTTATTTGTTGTTTAAATATGTCATATGTTCAAAAGGCTCAAAATAATATTTTCTTCCTTCAATATTTCGCCCTTTCCACTTGTAAGGGTTACAACTTTCAAACCGTAAGTCGGATATATCCCCGTAAAGTCTCAAACTGTCGAGGACAGAGAAATCTATAACATTTATTCAGCACAATATTTCATATTCATTACCGATTTGTACAGTTTTTACGTTATACATTCTGCCCTTCCAGACTTCGGTTGATCCGAGGCAGAATGTTCAAACAGAGATAACTCTCAAACCGTAAGTCGTATTTATCCCCGTAAAGTCTCAAACTGTCGAGGACAGAGTAATATATAACTTTTATTCAGCACAAACTTTCATATTCATTACCGATTTGTACAGTTCTTACGTTATACATTCTGCCCTTTCAGACTTCGGTTGATCCGAGGCAGAATGTTCAAACAGCGATAACTCTCAAACCGTAAGTCGGATATATCCCCGTAAAGTCTCAAACTGACCGTAACAGAAAGATGTACAACTCTGTAAAATTTCATCCAATTCTAACAAGTATAACCCGGTATAACAAATTACAATTGCACAATCCAAACTAGTTATTAAACAATCATAAATTTCATGCTCATTCTTTCAATAACCGGATTATATTCTAACATGTATTGTAACTTAAAAATAAAGGATTTTACTAAGAACTTTGAGTGAGAAAACTCACCTTTGTTGCTTCGTAACCACGAACAAAACCTCAACTTCAATCAAACCTTTTTGGAACTCCTTAATTGCTCTCTTTAATCTTTTTTTTTCTTCCTCTCTTTGTTTTGTTTCGATTTCTTTGTATCTCCCTTTTGTTGTATTGTATATTTGATGTGTTGTATTGTGTGTGTGTGTTGTTTTTGTAACCAAGTGCAGAAAAAATCCCATGATAAATGGGATGTGGGGAGTTATGGGAAAGTGAAGAAAATGCCCATGATAAATGGGATGTGAGGGATTTCAGTTTTTTTTTTTTTTTTTTTTTTTATTAAAATTTTACAGGACTTTACACAATGGGTGGCGGAGTGGTGTCTGAGACGGGGGGTAAAGTCGGATAAGGAGAGGGTGGAGGCGAAGCCGTCGGAGGTGCCGCGGCTCCTGGATCGAGAGTCGCGGCGCTAGAAGGTTGACATGCTTCAATGAAGTTTGGGTGCCGCGGTTCTGACGACGGAACAGAGGATGTGAGTTGTTCGATTATGAGGGGAGAGATGGCAGACTCGTCAAGAAATGAGTAGTCCTATTTTTGGAATTTTGGAAGATTCGAAAAATATGGTCTTGTCGAATGTGACGTGACGAGATATGTGGATCTGACGAGTCGACAAGTCATAGCATAGATAGCCCCTATGGTTCGGCGGGAATCCTAGAAAGACACATGGAGTGGACCTAGGAGCGAGCTTGTGAGGGGCGGTGGAGCTAAGGTTGGGATAGCATAGACAACCAAAAATCCGTAGATGATCATAAGAGGGGATTCTATGGTAGAGGATTTCGGTAGGGGTCATATTGTGAAGAGTGCTAGTAGGGAGAATATTTAGAGTGTATTCTGACATTTTAGCAGCATAGACCCAGATGGGTGGAGGGAGGTAGGCATGAATCAATAGGGTGCGAATCATATTGTTAATGGTGCGGATGATTCTTTCAGCTTTACCGTTTTGTGGTGAGGTGTGAGGGCAGGAGAAGCGAAAGACCATGCCATTATTGGTACAAAAGCGGTGAAACATAGAGTTATTGAATTCACGACCATTATTGCACTGAAATGATTTTCTGCCTTTTCCAAACTGTGTTTGGATGAAATTGTGAAACTCAAGAAATTTGACAAACACTTCTGATTTAAGTTTAAGAGGGTATAACCAAACGTAGTGTGAAAAATCATCAAGCAACACATGATAGTATTTATGACCGAGAGAACTAGGGATAGGAGATGTCCATAAATCGGCATGTATGATATCAAAAGGAGCAAATGTAACACTAGTAGATGATTTAAACGGAAGACGAATATGTTTGCCTAAAGAGCAAGAAACACAATTTTGGGCAAGTTTCCCATTACAAGCAATGAAATTGTTGCCTCTAAGAAAATTAAAGCGGGACTCTGGATGACCAAGCCTATTATGCCAGGTTGAAGAAAAACATTGCTAGAGTGACGGGAGAGCAAGATCTGGCGGAGGTGGAAGTGAATGGATAGAGATCCCCGTGCTATTGCATCTCGTAAGAGGTGTCCCCATATGAAGATTCTTTCTGATAAAACCAAAGGGTCAAAATCCACAGAGTAATTATTACGAGTAAATTGGCGGACAGATATGAGGTTCTTAATCATGTGTGGGGTATATAGGGTGTTTTTTTAGGGAGAATGGTGGATGAGGAGGTTGTGTGTATGAGGTACCATAACCCTTAAGCTGGAATCGTTGTCCACTACCAGCGTAACATATTGAGGATGCTTTAAACAAAGCAGTTTAGGAATAGTACCGGTGGGTGGCGTGAGATGTGGCGCTGAGTCCATGTATCAAGTATTGGCGGAGTTGTTGCATAGATAAGTCTTTGAGCAACGACCCGACTTCGGTGGGTGTCATCACGCGGGAGAGGGGATCTGACCTTGCATGAAGTGGGCCTGTTGTGGGGCCGGAGCGGGGCCTAACAAACCGGGGTAAGAATACGGAATGTATGGCTGCTGGTATTGGAATGGACTTGGCGCCGCAGCTCTGAACTGGGGAGCCGCGGCTCTGTACTGGGGCGTCGCGGCGCTATGGACGAATTGCTGAGGAGCCGCGGCCCAGTTGTTCTGCGATCTCTTTTGTTGTTGCTGCTGTTGGTTCTGTTGACCGCCACCTTGCACGCGACCACGGCCTCTCTCTACCGGCCTTTTCCACCCTGCCGTCAGCGCGCCGTCATTGTTGGGAGTTGTCCGGTGGCGTCTGATCTTGGGGTTGCGTGTCGACAACTAACACCTTCTTGGCGTGCTCATCCTGCTTAGCACGACGGGTTTCTTCGAACAACAATTATGAGCGAGCTTTGTTAAAACTCGGTATCGGATCTGCCTGTTGAATAATGGTGGCCAAAGTATCATATTCGCCCTTAGTAAGGCCAGAAATCATTTGTAGCACCATTTTATCGTCAGTGACAGGCGTGCCGATGTTGGAGAGTTGATCCGCTAGAAGTTTAAGCTGCTTGCAGTACTCAGAGACATTGGAGAAGTTTTCAAGATGTGGTTTATTGAACTGTTCTTCCAAAAACACGGCACGAGTGTGCTTGTTGTCCTGAAAAATTTCCTCCAAACGATTCCACAAGTCAAGGGCTGTGGAGTCAGATTTCATGATAGTAAGGAGCAAATCCTGAGAGATACTACCATATATCCATTGTTTGACGCCGGCGTCGAGACGATGCCAGATAGAATCATGAATATCCGTAGGGCGCGGAATAGTGTCATCAATATGGTCAAGCACGTTATAGAGACATGCATGATTGCGAAAAAGTTCAACCCAGGGAGAATACTGGTTGTTTTCTTGATCAAGAATAATGAGAATATGGTTCTTGATGTTGGAAGCGATAAGAGGCGGGATGAAACGGTGGTGATGACTTTGTGGTGGGATTTGTGGAGGTAGAGGCGTCAGAAAGTGTGGAAGAATCAGGGATAGCCATTTAGAGAAGAGAAGAAAGGAAGAACAAAATCCGAAAAACAAGAAGAAAATTCGGGAGGGTCGCGGCGTAGGAGAGGCAGCCGGCGGCTGTGGAAGAGAAAATTTTTTAGGGTTTTGTTTATTTGGCTCTTGATACCATGTAAGATGATATTAATCTCCTTGAGGAGTCGTTCATTAATATCAAGGTATATATAGAGTACAATATTCATCCCTTATACAATAGGAATCCTAAGCCTATACAAAAGAGGAATTCTAGTCTTACCATAATTATATTTACACAATATATGAAAATATTTTAATTATGGGTAGGGAATATATTTACACGTTTTCAGAAATATTATTTAATATAAATAAATAATTTATACAAAGCTCTATCTTGGAACAAGCCAATACTGACTTAATGTTGAATCAAGTTCCATTAAAGAGCACAGGCCGTTATAAGTGACATTTGGAAAAGTAATTACAGTGCTTATACTAAATGGAGTAAAATAATAAATGAGCAAAACATATAGACTATAGTACTGTATGTGTGCAAGTTTTTACGTTATATTTTCTCAAAATTCAAACCAACACAATCCCCTTCATTTATCAGTTATATATAGCAGCCATTTTTCTGCTTCACCAAGAACACCTGCCTTGTTATACGCAAGCCGTTTACCTTTTCCAAAACAGAAAGGTTGATTCTTTCTACTGCTATTCATCTACCCACTGACTGGGTCGTTTTTGGTTTTTGTCTATTCTCTCATGGCTTTTTCGATTGTGACATTAATCTTTCTAGAGAGAGATAAATAGAGAATTAGGGTCTTTCTGTTCTCCGCCCTCTTCTTTTGACTTAAATTTTCCCATACCCTTTTGTTTCGTCTTTATCAACTTTTCCCCC
Organism: Anisodus acutangulus; assembly: GCA_029783415.1. Taxonomy (NCBI): domain Eukaryota; kingdom Viridiplantae; phylum Streptophyta; class Magnoliopsida; order Solanales; family Solanaceae; genus Anisodus; species Anisodus acutangulus. The sequence goes on along the minus strand of CM056501.1, from coordinate 45,167,181 downwards.
ATTCTTTTTAGTTTTTTGGCATCGGCTGTTTGGGTGGTCCTTTGCTCATCTTTAGTCATCCTCCGATCATTGCGAGATTTCTGCTATCTGACTTATCATCTAAGTTAAGGCTTTTATTAACCCATTTAGAATATTTTTTTTGTCGTTACATCAATTATCGTTTTATTCCATCTTCTATTAATTCAAAAAGATTTTATTTGTATGGCTTTCCATTGATGAAAAAACAGCGTGCCCTGTTTTTCAGTGAACAGAATCATCGATTCCAGTAATTCTCTTGTCTTAAATATTTTAATTTCAGTGCTATTTATTTATATTCTTGAGATTTACAATTTCCCCCCATTTTTAATTCCTCGATTTTGTTGCTTAATCTTGGAATCTCTACCCAATTCCATTACACCACCGACCTCAATCATCTTAGAATGTTCTTCTAATCTCTTCTTCCCACATAAAAATACCATTTGATTGATTTCTTTAGCCAACCACTTTGGCATAAAGTATACTTTTTCTTCCCCCCAAATCAATAATGGGTTGTGCAACTTCGAAGCCAAAGGTATGCCACAAATGTCGGGCACCCTGTTCGCCAGTGCGCCGGAGCTACTCAATGCACGACAATAACTACCATATGGTAGCTCTCACTTCCTCCACATTAGGATCTTTAAAGCTTGATCCACTCAACCAAAGTCAATCTATCAAAGATGATAAAAGATCTTCTTTTGGGCACGATGAAATGAAGAATTGTAAAGAAAAGTTTACGATGGGTTTGATTGAGGCTAAAACATGGTCCGAAATGATCAATGAAAAAATACCAAAAGTAGTTCCTAAAACACCCATTAGAACTCCACCTGGTGAGCCAGAAACTATTAATACTTGGGAATTAATGGAAGGTCTAGAAGATTCTAGTCCTCTTAAACCTGCTCATCATGTTCGTAGTTTTTCCTTCCATGTTTCTCATAATTCAACTCGTCCTCAATATGATTTGCCTACAACTAGAGTTATTGAAGGTTCCCCAAAGCCATTGTGGGAGGAGATAACAAATTCAAACTCAAACTCAAATTCAAACGATTCATCTATCGTCTCCGCGTTTGATCCTGAAGTGATCTCTACATTCAGAAAAGCATTAGAAGATCTCCCACCTGCAAATCCATTTCACCTTAAATCATCGGTAAATGGGGAAGTAACAGAGTACAAGGTGGGTAAAGATAAACTTGTTGTTTATTTCACAAGCCTAAGAGGTGTAAGGAAAACATACGAGGATTGTTGTCATGTTCGAGTGATTTTAAAGGGATTAGGTGTGAAAATCGACGAAAGAGATGTATCGATGCATTCGGGGTTTAAGGGGGAGTTGAAGGAATTACTAGGAAATGAATACAGTGGAGTGGGATTGCCTAGGATATTTTTGGGCAAGAAATATATTGGTGGAGCTGATGAAATACGACGAATGAACGAGGATGGGAAACTCGAAAAATTTGTCGAAAACTGTGAAAAAAATGAGGATGGTGGTGTTCTTGGTGTTTGTAATTGTGAGGCCTGTGGAGATATTAGATTTGTACCTTGTGAGACATGTTCGGGAAGCTGTAAAATTTATTATGAAGAGGAGTATGAAGAAAATGATGAAGAAGAAGAAGAATTTGATGGAGATGAATATGGATTCCAACGATGCCCAGATTGCAATGAGAATGGGCTTATTCGATGTCCAATTTGTTGTGATTAAGGTTGATCACAATTATTTTATTTTATTTTTTGTTTGGATTAATTTATTTTTTTTTGGGATGATGTTTGTTGTACATTGAGGTGTTCTGATTGAGTTACTAATATAATCATAGTATGAGAAACCTTAAACATGTTCCAAGCTCTGGAGTTGTGGTGTAAGAGTCTTGTGTAATACATTTTTCAGGTAAAACGAGAAGCTTATACAATTTTGAAATTTTCCCTTTGTAAAGTAATGTGTCAGTGTACTACCAATTGATACCAGATATTGTACTAGATACTTGGGTTTCAGGTGCGTAATGGTGATTTTAGTGCTTACTTAGTTTCTGCATTTCTTATCCAGTTGGCTTGATGCTAATTTTAAAGTATGAATATGTACTAAACATACCGTTACAGTCACTATTTCTTGATAAGGGTACGTACAATAAATCTTTATGATCTGACTCTTTTTTGAATTTCACACATAGCGGGAGTTTAATGTATTAAACTGTCCTTTTTTAATGTGTTCCAGTTAATACAGATATAATATTTTTTTTCTGAAAAAATAACTATATAGAGCATCAACATAACCCAGTGAAATCTCACATGAAGGGTAGAGTGTATACAGATTATTTCTCTCTCGACGATGAAGCTTATCCCCTATCGTCTCACTAGCCGAATATCTAGTATTCTTGTTTTCTTCGATTTGGTACCGCTCTCGCGGTCCGCACCGAAACAATGCTTTACCCCTAGTTGTCCAGTTGCACCTCAACGCATTTCTTGGAGAATCGATTAGCTCTGGGTTCGAGTGACATTTCACCCCTAACCACAACTCATTTTTTCCTATCTTGAGAGGTAGGAGAGATGTTTCCGATAGATCGTCGCCACAATAATAAACAATTCAAAATAGTATAAAAAATTATGATAAAACCCTATAAATATTAACTGTGTATACAACAATTGAAATGAATGGGTGCGCTTACACCCACTGCTTTGAATATGCATTCGTCGGCAGACGAAATTTAAATGCCTTTTATTGGGTTGTATTGATTCAGCAACGGCATTTTAAAAATTGAGTCTATGTTTTAGTGTTTGATCCACCGCGTTTCAAATAAGGGAAACATTTTGTGGTCATACTAGTGCTACTACCATTTTAAAATTTTGTCTAGTGTCCTCATAGATGACTAGTTATTTTGGTTACTTTATCGAATTATTGTTATTGCACCAACTGACGAAATCAGAAATCTTACTTAGGATAATTCAAAATTTAATATGTATATATAAGAAGTATAATTTTTTAAAAACAATATTCAATTTACGACCCATGAATTTTTAAGGCTCTGCCACTAAGTGCATCTTCCAGGGAAACTTGTTCCTTCACAAACCAAAGAAATTAGTATTAGAGACGGAAGTACAATTCAGGGTCTCTAACTTCACACTACACTACTTTTAAAGTATTGTTTAAATTTGAATTTAAATTTTATACGTTGATGGTGTAAAAAGCTACTATTTACTAATATAGTTAGATCACTGATAAAGTAAGTACAAATAAAAAATATATATTGAAAAAAAAAAGAAGGTAAATCTCTGATAGACAATAGTTGGTAATATGATAAATTACATTAGCTTGATTTCACGAGTTTAACAAGTCGTTTGGTAGGAGGGATAGTGAAAGAAATAATTCTTTGATTATTTTCATTAATGAATGAGTATATATACAATTTATAATTTCCATAATATGGAAAATCCGATTCATATTCTACTCCCAAAATCTTATTCTATTTGTCTAAGAATTCTATAATTATAGTAAGTGTACATTGCTAATTATATACAAAAACTATATAATTATTCCCGTTGTGGTTACTATTCCCGCCGGTACTACCACTGTTCCGGCCGCCACCGTTGTTGCCGCTGTGATTTTTGCCATTGTTTTTACGGTTTTGACCCTTTTTGCTGCCACCGTTGTTGCAGTTTTGACCCGAATTGTCAATAATCCCATGAGAATTACCGGTGGACGTCATCATTGCCAACTGGCGCCAGTAGCCGCCTTTTTTGCCAAGCGGGCCTCTTCCAAAGTGAGCATCGAACGAACTTGATAAAAAGGGGGAAGCGGATTACTTTGTCGGAGTAGAGTTCCAACACCATTATAGGCCTCAGATAGGTCGGCAACCAGTTGGAGAACAAGACGATTATTGGTAACAGGCGCGCCAACGTTACAGAGTTGGTCCGCCAATTCCTTGAGTCGTTTACAATAAGCTGAAACATTCGGATAATCATCCATGCTTACTTGCGAAAATTCTTGCTCAAGAGTGACAACTCGGAATGTTGGTTATCTTGGAATATATCACGCAATCTATTCCAAGTAGCCATAGCCGTAGTGTTTTGTTCAATGATCGTCTGTAGAAGGTCGATAGAAATAATGGAGTAAATCCACTGAAGGATGGTAGCATCAAGAGTGATCCATAATTGAGGATCCTCCACATGATGAGGGATATCAGGAGGAATTATGTGATGAAGGACTTGATGTGAGATTGCGTGAATTTTAAACAACTCAGCCCACGTCGCATATTTGACGTTTTCCATCTCAAGAACAATAGTGATGTTTTTCTTGATGTTAGAAATAGTAAAGACAGGATGAAACGCGTTCTTTGACATAGACATAACGAAAGAACAATAGGTGATTGAGGGATTTGGAAGAAAATTAGGGAAGGGAGGAGGTAGAACGCAGACTCGGAAACCGAGGAAGGGCTCGGAAATCGAGGAAGCCGAGAGCAAAAACTTTTGGAGAAGGAGGTATGTGAAACCTAGACTTTTGATACCATGAAAGAAATAATCCCTTGATTATTTCCATTAATGAATGAGTATTTATACAATTTACAATTTTCATAATATGGAAAATTCTATTCCTATTCTACTCCAAAACCCTATTCTATTTGTACAAGAATTCTATAATTATGGTAAGTGTACAATGTTAATTATATACAAAAACTATAACAAAAACTATTACTCAAACCATGATATACACGGTGGGTATACCGTGTATATCACGGTCTCCCAATTGCCTTGAGTTTCCATGATATACACGGTATACTCAAGATAGTATACACAGTGTATATCATGTATGTATAATATGATATACTTTTAGATAGGATGAGATTGGATTATTAATCTCATGAGATTTGAATTAATCTCATGTTTGGTTGTGAGATAACTCCTTTGATATCCCACCTAATCCCCGTTTACATGATATAAAAGGTGGGATAAGTTATCTCACATAAAGGGTGGAATTAGTTATCCCAACTTATTTCTTCTCATCCAATCCAATCTCATCTACATGAGATAGCTTATCCCTCCTACCAAATGACCCCTAAAGTATAATAAACGTATATCCATTAAATTTTAGGAAAGGTCCTCTTTGCTTCTTCTTGAGTTCTTTCACTTTTCCTATTCAATAGGCTTGCCCTTTCATAAAGAAGAATTAAAAGAAGAATTAAAAGAATTAGTACAAAGTTGTAAGTGAGGATGTAGACAGACAGATTCATAGGTCTCCACTCCGAATACAAAAAAATAAAAGAAAGAAAAAAGAGATAGGAAAGCATCAAATCTGGGTTGTTGACAACTTTGTTTTATTATTTATTCATTTGATGTGCCAAAAGTCGAGAGTAGTTCAACTTAATCATTCTCCGTGACGAGAACTGCCTTCTACAATCTAATCTAACATTGTTTTCAACACTATGAGGCGCAACAATTAATTAATTTATATTCAGAATTTTTCTTCAATAAGGTTATGTTCTACATTGGTATCTAAAGTGACATTAAAATAAATATTGACATTTATAAGGATTCGTCGTCAAATTTAACAATTGTTGTGGTACACCATAAAGCTTTTAGACCAATGACTAATTCCTTGTGAACGCAGTTTAATCTTGTTGGTTGAGTGGGAATGCTTATGACTTTCATCCTTCATCTATAAATGATATTGAATTTGCACCATTGGTCCACTTTTGAGGACTCTAGTGGCAAAAAGGAATTGAACAATTGAAAAATGTTAAAGCATAAAGGAAGGGGCATTATAGTCCAAACATAATGATTTGCCATTACCATTTTTAGGGTGTTTGTGGAACCTTTTTTGCCTTTTAGAAAGACACCAATGAGTGTCGGATCAAAAGAGTTTAACTTGTTTAACTAACGGTGAAAAATAGTTTTACACTATCACGCCACTTAAAAGTAATCTTGTATAGTAGATCAAATTGCACTGCTCAAGTAAATATTTAGTTATGCTTACTTTTCGTTTGCGAGTATGTTGGTTCAGTTTTTCCATCAACTCCAAAACTAAAATTACAAAAAGCAATGCTTGGCAATTATTTTTTTGATACAAATGGAAAAGACTAAAAAGGTTTACATCAATGACACTTAAGTTTGTCAGAATAAAAACTTCATATTCTTGAGTACATTTTCCCAAATGATCAAATCTTCATTATATTTGTGCTCTTCGTTTGCGAGAAAGTTGGCACATCGATTGGCCTCGCTCCAAATATATTTGATAGAGGCATTGTTAACATTTAACAAATAGTTGCAATTTGTCTATGAGGATGATGTTGTGTGCATGTTTCCTTAATGAGCTTAACAACAAATAGAAAATCTGTTCCATCTCTAACTCTAATTTCCTACAATTTTGATAGAAAATTTACTGTTCACTTGTTGATGGACTAGTAAGCCGACAGTTTGATGATTGGAGAAGCGGAACATAAATACTACTAGTACCACATGGTAGATGGTAGGAAAGTTGGGACAAATTTATAGAGTAATCAAATTAATGGAAGATGAGGATTAAGTCAAGTAGAGTAATAGAGTTTAATGAGGATTTTAATACCACCATGACAGTCGCAACCTCATCACACCTATTTGTAGAGAATTTACTCACCACCTTTTTAGCCTTTTACGCTTGCAGTTGCAAGTCTAAAAGCATTTAAAGCAGTCGTGGGCTTACAAGTAGAAAAAAACCCAACTTTGTCGTATCACTGAGAATTGATTCAGCACCAATACTTCAAGAAATTGACATGCACAATGTAAGATCACAGCCGTCCCTGGGCGGTCGAGGCGCAGCCGCACAGGGCCCCCCAGCCGGCGGGGCCTTTGCCCCAGAATTTTATTTTTCTTTTATTGATTTCAATTATTAAGATATGTATTAAAAATGTCTACAATCTTTTCAATGAGAGTTGTAGCCTATCGGTTGAGGGCTCCCTTCAATAGTCATTTCTTAGTGAGAGGATGCGTGTTCGAATCCAATGAGCAATGAAAGACTTTCTTTTTTGAACACAAAATCATATTTGGCCCCAAGTCCCAAATAGTGTTTTTACTATACATTTATTTGATGTTTTGATCATTTTTTTTAATATTAATTAATTAATTTTAATTTTTCACGTGAATAAAAAAGGATCTCTTTTTGTTTCTCGCACCGCGCCCTTAAAAGTATAGGGAACGGCTATGTGTAAGATATCTCATTAATTTCATAAATATTACCAATAAAAGGTTGTGGTGGATTGATAAGTACTCCTTCAATCTAAACCAAATTTTTTTAGTTTGAACCCTAATGGATATTGAATCGTCTATGTTAGAGAACACTTTAATCCCTAATATGAGACTTTAACATGGAATAAGAATTTAGTCGGACCTCAATACAAATACCGTCATCAGATGAAAAAACAAAAAACTTCATTACTATTGCCACTAGTTGAAAAATTCAAGACAATTAGATCTGAATTGAAGCATTTTCAAGATTTCAATCTGATATAGAACAGAGCAGAATCATTTCTATTGTGGCCTAGAAGTTATTAAAATTAGTCTTGCTTGACTCGTATCTACACACTTACAATTACAAATACCGTAATATGGTCAAACCATATAATATCAACGACATCAGCGTGGGGGCTCCTGGGGTGGGAGATTTCACCTTTTTGGAGTAAAGTATACGGTCAAGAACATGAATTCCACAAGTCAAAAGGGTAACCTTGACAATTCAGTCATGGGTATCTTTTACAATTATTATATTCTTTCCCAACGTGACCGATACTATTTAAAAGTCAAATAATTTCTTTTTCTTTGTGAGGAGGAAAGTCCGGAAAGCGAACCCCCCCCCCCACCTGTATCAGAGGCCCCTTGGCCAGGTGAGATGTAAATCGAGGGATATGCGCGAGTGACAGCCCTGCAAGGGAGAGGACCAACGGGACACGAACCCAGCAACAACCCTTGCAATATTTCAGCAAAGACTGTCACCACACGGATTCGAACCCGCAACGTCGGAGTAGTTGTACCCCAATCACCTTTCTACTTACCAACTCGCCTGTGCCCCTGGGGGCAAATAATTTATTTTTCTAATACGACCTTTTCAAATAATCTTAGAAATATTTTGACAATACAATTTTTATGATTTATAGTGCTTGTTTCTACATAAATACATTTTATTCAGAAAAGTAAAAAAAAATACTATTAAAATGTCCAGCTTTAAACTAGATTTAGATATTGAATTGTTTTTCATCCAATGTGCATAAATCAATTGAAAAAGCAAACCCGCTATTATATAACATATACAACTCAGTTATTGATAAGGCTGGCCAGTGGGCCGGGTCGGCCTGGTCCCGCCCCTACACAGCCTCAGTACCGCCCCGAACTCGACTTTTTTTTTTAAAAAAATGGTATCGGGACTCGAACCGGTCTCGTCCCGACCCGGCCCGGCCCACCAGTCCCGACCCGATCCCGGTCCTGCCCCGATCCCGCCAGAAACTTCCCTTTTGCAAAAATAACCGTTGCAGTGTTGCACCAAAGGCCATTTTATATTTTGGCCGTTGTGCAACAACCATTTTTGGCCTCCCAACCCCACTACTCCCTTATTATTTATTTTAACCCATAAATTATTATATATCCACTTTAACCCAATTTCTCAACTATAAATACCTCATTTTCTCTTCATCTTTCTCACAAATCTTCCTACAATCTCTCTAATCTATCAACAATCTATTTCTCTACAAGTCTACATTGTCTACTAAATATTCTATTTTATTTATTCATTTGGGAATTGAGAGTGAAGTTGGCAACTAGCTTGAGGATCTTCCATCGAGCAAAATTTCAATTTTCAACCTCTCGAATACACGTCGACGTTTCGTCGGCGTTTGGTACATTCGTTCCTTCATTAAATTATTATTGTCTGTTTATTTTATTTAGCGCACTTAATTTCGATTACTTTAATTATTTATTAGTATAAGTATAAATTTATAATGAAAGGATTTAGACGAGGAGCTATTTCTGGAACTCAAGAAGACTTTAATTTAGACGATGATCTAGATGATACACCCACTAATGTAGATGACAACACACCTACTAGTGCACCTTCAACTGAAATGCCTCTTATTCCTCCTAGTATGAGACGAGGTCCAGCAAAACGAACATTAAAATCAGATGTATGGACATTTTTTGATGGGGACGTAGAGAATGGAGTAGCTACATGTAAAATTTGTAAAGATATTTTAAAATTTAAAACTGGAAAAGGCCACGGTGGGACGGGGGTTTAATGAGACACCTAGCAAGGGCTCATCCAGCTAGGTATGCCCAATACGAGGCTTCAAAATCGGGTGCGCAAACCTCCGCTCCATCGGGACAAGGTTCACATACTGATATTGTCCTGGACCAAGTACATGGTCAAATTAACCCTATGACGGGGGGAATTGTAGGCTCTAAATACAATAAACATATAGACAGGGAAGTAATAGCAAATTAGTTATTGTGGAGGGTTTGACTTTTTCATTTCCTTCATCTCCCGGTTTTATTCATTACATTAGAGATATGTATAATCCTGCTTTTAACGGTTTTTCTAGATCAACTGTTAAGAGAGATGTATTTAAATTCGCACATGAATATCAACAATATTTACGTTATTGATTTTATCATTTTAATGGAAAAGTGGCTATCACTTCTGATATATGCTGTAGTACTAACAACCATGATTATTTAACGGTAACTTGTCATTGGATAGATTATAAATGGTTTATGCAAAAATATATCTTAGCGTATAGATATATAGATGATAGGCACATTGATACTTTTATTGCAGAAAATATTTATCAAGTGCGCGATTATTACGGAATAATTGATAAAATTATGACTATTACATTAGATAAAGCTTCTTCTAATAATTACGCTATTACAATTTTAAAAAATAGTTTAACTCTATCTTTTTCAGATCATTTTCATATAAAATGTGGGGTGTCATATATATAACTTAATTGTAAAGAATGATCTATCACTTTTTGAAGACATTTTTAGTGGTATATTCTCTTCACCACCACCCCCTCACGCCCAGACCCGTACTTTTTTTTATCTGGGATCCACTGTTCAGTATGCAGCGTGCACTTTCATGTACCAGGGTCATTTTCACCCCTCATCGGTTCGGGGAGCATTCTGCCCTCTTTTTTTTCTAGGGGATTATATCGGATCGGGCCTAAATCTGAATCTGATACTATATCAAATTAGACATTGGGCTTAACTCACACTTCAAAAACTAATTCAAAGAAGAATTGTCCAAACCTTATAAGGAGCCGTGAGTTCTCATCAATCACCGTATATTCTCTTCACCAATAGTAACAAATGCATTTGGGGCACCTCAAATTTGCTCGAGGCATGTTGGGACTTGGGCTGAAACTGTTTGGTTCTTGGCGTCTCACACAACCAACAAAACTTGTGTGAGGCCAGCTCATTATTTGACAAGTGAAACATAGTTGACCCTTTGTCAACACACCTGTCCCATGCTTTTCCCATCTGGACTCCATTTTTATTCCTCTCCTTTTATTTTTCTCTCTCCAACTTAGTTTTTCTCCATTTTATCTCCCTTTTTTTAACACACTCCTATTTTTCATTTGTAAAGTCAAAAAGATGATTGGCACTGTTAAATAAGGCAATATACACACAATATACAAGTGTATATTGCCTTATTCAAAGGCCACGAAATCAGCCCATATCTACCCATATTGGGCATCTCGGTTTTGGCTAGTTTTGGTACATAAGATATTGTATATTTGGAAAATATATGTGTAGTATATTGTAATGTATTTGTTACCTAAAGTAGGTTTATACACTACCATAATTGTAGAGTTAGAATTATGGTAAAATAAGATTTTGGAATAGAATAGGAATATTTTGTATCTTGTATATATACCTATTCAAGTAATGAAAATAATCAAGGGGATTATTTCTTTCATCGTATCAAGAGACTAGGTTTTACAAAAAAAATTCTCTCCCAAAGTTTTTTCACCTTCTCGGCCGAGAACCCCCCCTCGGGTTTCTCTCCCAAATTTCATCTTCCGCTCTCAAAAACCTCTCTTAAATTTCCCCTCCTTCTTTGTTCTTTCAATATGTCTAAGAACAATTATCATCCTGCCCTCATGGTTTCCAACATCAAGAACTGTATCCCTATTGTTCTTGAGATGGAAAACGTCCAATATACGACGTGAGCGGAGTTGTTTAAAATTCACGCTATCTCCTATCAAGTTTTTCATCACATCATTCCTCCTGCTAGACCTCTTCATGCGGAGGATCCTGAGTTATGGATTACTCTTGATGCTACCGTTCTCCGGTGGATCTACAGCACTATTTCAGTGGACCTTCTACAGACGATTATTGAGCCGGATACCACGGCTATGGCTGCATGGAATAGATTGCGTGACATATTCCAAGACAACCAACATTCACGTGTCGCCACACTCGAGCAGGAATTCTCTCTAGTTCGAATGGACGAATTTTCAAACGTTTCTGCATATTGCAAGAAACTCAAGGAGTTGGCAGATCAACTCCGTAATGTTGGCGCACCGATAACTAATAATCGTCTCGTTCTACAGTTGGTTGTCGGTCTTTCGGAGGCCTATAATGGTGTTGGAACTCTACTTCGCCAAAGCAACCCTCTTCCCGACTTCTATCAAGCCCGCTCCTTGTTTACGTTGGAAGAAGCCAATTTGGCTAAAAAGGCGGCTACTGGAGCAAGCCCAGTCGTCATGGTGGCGTCTTCTCCTAGTTCTTTGGGTTTTGTTAATAATTCGGGCCAAAACCATAATAAGGGTGGCGGCAAAAATAATCGCAGGAATAATAACAAAAATCGCGGGGGCAAACGCGGCAGTTCTGGCGGCAGTTCTGGTGGTCAGCAAACAGACGGTGGGTCCCATCCAGCGAACAGTGGCCCACCTCCCCCCTAGGTCCAGCAGTGGGGCCCATGGCAGTGGGGCTGGGGCAGTGGGTCGTGTGCCAACAGCCTCTACAATCACGTAGTGAATTCCGGCCGGATGGCCGCCCCCAGCCCAACACTCGGTTGGCGGCCCATCGGCGATGGCCGCCCAAAGAAAGAATGCAGGCTACGACCCAGCTCCATCGCAAGACAGGAGTTCTTGGGCCCGACCTCAAGCCCATCATGCAGAGCCCCACTCAAACCGACATCGAGGCCGCGATGCACACACTGTGGTTAACTCAACCAGACTCCAAATTGGTATATGGACACTTGGTGCCACTATCGACATGACTTCCGAATCGGTACTCTCTCATCTTATTCCACTTGAGCACCCTCTGGGGATAATTGTTGGTAATGGCAGTTCTATTCCAATTCTAGGGTATGGTCAGAAAACGTTGTCTCCCCCCAATCCACCACTCCTCTTGAAAAATACTTTACATGCTCCTAAATTGATTAAAAATTTAGTGTATGTCCGAAAGTTCACAAATGACAATTCTGTTTCTGTTGAATTTGATCCTTTCGGTTTCTCTGTGAAGGATTTCAAGACGGGGAGTCATCTCATGAGGTGTGATAGTAGGGGGGATCTGTATCCTATCATGCCCGCGTTCAGTCCATCGAGTCCAAATTGTCGTCGACTTTGCAGCCATCCCTCCTTCTATGTGGCATGCTCGCCTGGGTCATCCGGGATCTTCTATTTTATCAGTTTTAGATAAAAATAGCTTTATTTCTTGTAAGGGTACGAGTCGTACTCCAATTTGTCAGTCTTGCTCATTAGGAAAAATTGTTAAGTTGCCATTTGTAGACTCCAATTCTCATACTTCTATGTCATTTGACATTATTCATAGCGACTTATGGACATCTCATGTTCTTAGTTCAGTGGGTCATCGATATTATGTTCTCTTTTTAGATGATTATTCTAGATTTTTGTGGACGTTTCCAATTGCAAATAAATCACAAATGTTTTCCGTCTTCATCAAATTTAGAGCGTTCATTCGTACTCAATTCGAAAGAGACATAAAAAATATTAAATGTGATAATGGGAAAGAGTATGACAATAGGGAGTTTCCGGAGTTCTGTGCTACTAATGGGATAAATTTTAGGTTTTCGTGTCCTCATACATCTCCACAAAATGGAAGGCCGAACGCAAAATTCGTTCAATCAATAACATTGTCCGAACTCTCTTAATTTATGCCTCCATACCTCCATATTTTTGGCATCATGCTCTACAAATGGCCACATATCTTCTTAACATAATTCCTTCTAAAGGTATGACATATTATTTCCCCCTCCAAATCCTATATAATAAGAACCCTCCTTATTCTCATCTTCGGGGTTTTGGGTGCTTGTGTTTTCCGTTATTCCCATCCACCAAAATTAACAAACTTCAGGCTCGGTCTACCCCGTGTGTATTTTTGGGTTATCCATCTAATCATCGTGGTTATAAATGCTTTGATTTATCCTCAAATAAAATCATAATTAATCGCCACGTCCTTTTTGATGAAACCCAATTTCCTTTTGCGAAAGTTCAGACTCCCGAGCCTCGATCGTATAATTTTTTGGATGAACAAATATCCCCGTGTATTATTCAGAATTTTTCGGACATATCCCGCACCCAAAATCCTCCAAATGGGCCCGGCCTGTCCCACGCCCGCCAAGAAGTAGCTTCTAATTTCTGGATCGGCCCCAAGAATTGGGCCGCCCACCACTCGAATCGGGTCCAGATGACGCCCCGCTTATCGATTTGGGCCAAGAGCCCATCGCCTCACGCCCGTCTGGCCCCGAGCCCAGAAAATTCCCAAAATATATTCAATTCTTCCTCGAGTCATAGACCGGTCACTCGTAGTCAACAGAGTATTTTTACACCTAAAAGACATTTAATTTACATTCTGATGTCTCTAAATCTCCCTTACCCGGTAACTCTGTGTCCGCCTTAAATGATCCTAATTGGAAAATTGCTATGACTGATGAATATAATGCTCTTATTGATAATAAGACGTGGGAGTTGGTACCCCGTCCTTCTGGTATTAATGTTATCATGTCTATGTGGATTTTTGCTCATCAGGAGAATTCAGATGAGTCATTTGCTAGACATAAGGCGCGACTTGTGGGTGATGGTAAGACTCAACAGGTTGGGATAGAGATAGATTGTGGTGAGACGTTTAGTCCGGTGGTCAAGCCGGCTACTATTCGCACGGTGCTTAGCTTGGCTCTTTCAAAGACTTGGCCTATTTATCAGTTGGATGTGAAGAACGCCTTCTTACATGGTGACCTCAAAGAAACAGTCTATATGCATCAGCCATTGGGTTTCAGGGATCCTAACCATCCGCATCATGTCTGTTTATTGAAAAAGTCCTTATATGGGCTTAAGCAGTCTCCACGGGCCTGGTATACGAGATTTGCTGACTTCGTTTCAACTATTGGGTTCACTCACAGCAGGTAAGATAATTCCTTGTTCATCTACCGCAGTGGTTCGTCCTTGGCCTACATTCTGTTGTATGTGGATGATATCATCTTGACTGCCTCTTCCGATGCCTTGCGCCAGTCTATCATGACCATGCTCAGTTCTGAGTTTGCTATGAAAGACTTAGGGCCTTTGAGTTATTTTTTGGGGATTGCCGTCAAACGTCATTCTGGTGGTTTGTTTTTGTCTCAACGGAAGTATGCTGCTGAGATCATCGAGAGGGCTGGGATGTCATCCTGTAAGTCCATTACTACTCATGTTGATGCAAAACTCAAGCTTAGTGCCGCGGTAGGTGCACCATACGAGGACTCGACCCGTTATCGCTGTCTTGCAAGGGCTCTCCAGTACCTTACATTTATCAGACCGGATATTATGTATGCTGTTCAGCAGGTGTGTTTATTCATGCATAATCCCAGAGTTGAGCACATGAATGCAATCAAACACATCATTCGGTATATTCAGGGGACACTGGACTATGGATTACACTTGTATCCTTCTTCTACATCCACACTTGTCTCATACACAGATGCGGATTGGGGTGGTTGTCCGGACACCAGACGGTCTACGTCAGGATATTGTATGTTCCTTGGCAACAACTTGGTCTCCTGGTCTGCAAAGCGTCAGGCGACTCTATCCCGCTCAAGTGCAGAGACAGAATATCGAGGGGTAGCTAATGTGGTCTCAGAATCATGTTGGTTACGTAATTTCCTTGTAGAGCTTCATTGCCCCATTCAGAAGGCGACCTTAGTATATTGTGATAATGTTAGTGCCATCTACCTCTCAGGTAATCCGGTTCAGCACCAACGCACCAAACATATCGAAATGGATATTCACTTTGTCCGTGAAAAGGTTGCTCGGGGGCAGGTACGCGTATGTCATGTCCCGTCAAGATATCAAGTTGCAGACATCTTTACAAAGGGTCTTCCCTCGGTACTCTTTGAAGATTTTAGGACGATCTCGGCGTTCTAAGACCTTATGATCATGGGTGTGTTAAATAAGGCAATATACACACAATATACAAGTGTATATTGCCTTATTCAAAGGCCACGAAATCAGCCCATATCTACCCATATTGGGCATCTCGGTTTTGGCTAGTTTTGGTATATAAGATATTGTATATTTGGAAAATATATGTGTAGTATATTTTAATGTATTTGTTACCTAAAGGAGGTTTATACACTACCATAATTGTAGAGTTAGAATTATGGTAAAATAAGATTTAGAAATAGAATAGGAATATTTTGTATCTTGTATATATACTTATTCAAGTAATGAAAATAATCAAGGGGATTATTTCTTTCAGGCACCTACATAGTATTTTCATAAATCTGCTCGGTTGACTCTTCTATTCCTAATAATACTTTGTTCCCTAGAAAAAGTTGGTTAAATTTCTTTAAAAAATTATTTTACATCTCAAAAATCAGGCCAAAGATTAAAATAAAAAAAAAAATAAAGAATCTTGAAACGAAAATCTCATACAAAATCTAGCCATAATCACTGGTCAGACATCAGAGCAATGAGAAAGCCTAATTTGACAAGTACGAAAAAGAAAGAATTTTTTTACATTGATTGGCAAATTCTTTTTCTATTTTCTAAGCCTCACTAAGAAAAAAAAACGGATATATTTTTATAACATCATCCACTCGTAGTTCGAAAATGAATACATAAAATTGATTGCTAATTTTGTAGTGGCGGTGCTTCACTTTAAGTTAACAAAGTTTGCTAATCAATAATAAAAACATAAAGTATTTGTTTTAATGAAGTCGTCTAGTATCGACCAAAGAAAAACACTAAAATCTTGACAAATTTTATTTTTTGTGCATGTTAGGAATAAAATTCAAAGAATACTACTCCCCTCTGTCTAAAAAAGATTGACATTTTTCGTTTTTCAAAAGTTAAACTTTCTAATTTGACCGTGTGTTAGAACATAAGATCTTTAAATTTTTTGAAATAAAATTTATATATTCAAAAACTACGTAAAGTACTATAAGTCACCGTAATTAATAATTTAAAATATTTAAAAGACGTTTAAAAAAATCATTGTCATAGAACAACTCGTTTGACTCTCGAAAAATGAAAAGTGCCGATCTTTTTGAGACGGATGGAGTATTATTAAAAAAAGCGAAAACAATTGAGGTAGTTTTAATTCATTTTGATTTTTATATTTGATTTTAGAAATAAGAAATAGAACTCTACTTTTAATAAAAATAGAAGAGTTAAAGTAGAGAAGAGGCGTAAGGGGGAAGAAAAGAAATGCCACTTCTCAAAGCATAAACGCCTCACACAAGTATGATATGGTATGTCATATGTGAGATAAAAATGGGTCTATAGGCCCTTCCCGGTTTGATTCATTCATTGGGCTTTAAGCAAGTGGAAATTAGGACCAAGAGGAGAAAATTAGGGGAAAATTTGCACAAATTCTCTCTTTCGGGGTGGTCTCAAATTTTTACCCCTTAAATTGAATTTTTAAAATTTTTGCTCTTTGCCTAAAATCCGTGGGTTCTAGATTCGAACCCTAGTTCAGTCAAAAAAAATTTAAAAAATTGCAAGACAAAGTTTGGATTTCGCAAGGATAGTTTGCCTTCAGGCATAAAACAAACTCTACCTTAAAACTGAGTTTGTCTTATGCCTCTGTCTTGCGAAATCCAAATTTTGCCTTGCGAATTCTTTTTAAATTTTTAACTGAGCGGGGTTCGAATCCGTGATCTCAGGATAATTTCAACCCCTTTTTTAAGCGAAGGATAAAAAATTAAAGACCAACAATTTGAGGGATAAAAATTAAAGACATGTGCCTTTGAAGAAAATCCTCACAAAAAGCTGAAAATTAGACCCAAATATTAGTAGCGGACATGGACCTAACTGCTACCTGTTTATTGGGCTTCTTCTTACAGATGATCAGCACTCAGCAGGAACACGACATCACCTTCGGCCCATTACTTAGGCACGGTTACAATTGGCATAAATCTTCAAGATTATGTTGGAAGCCTTGATCAAAATTTCAAGCGTTCTTGTACATCAAATAATCGGAAAAGAAAAGGCAAAACAAACAAATAAGTAAATTTTACTTCACTTATCATCTATAATGAAAAAAAGAATAAGAAAAGATGGATTGAGACTGTCTGAAATGAATTTAGCAACTATTGATTTCATAGGCTCTTATCAATAGAGGCGGAACCACGTTTTGAATCTTATGAATTTTGAATTCTAATATTCTTAAGTTATTAGGTTATAAATAAATATTGTACATATTCAATAGATATTCATATATATGATTTTAAACTTAAGCTACTGGATTCGCCGAACCACCAACCTACTCTTATGTGATGCTAATACGTTAAGAACAAGGTATTACCAAGACATAATTAGAACAGTAGTTCTTCCAAAAAAAAGGAGTAGAACACAATAATGTTTAATGCTTTTAAGTAGCATGATCCAATAGAATAAATTCCTAAATAGTAGAGACCATACAATTATTGGGAAGGGAAAAACTACGAAATTTTTATGATTGAATTGACATCTATGATGTTGCACCAGAAATTCCTTTCAGGTAATAATGAAAATAAAATCTTTCAGAAAAAAAGTATCTTGATTTCCTGTGGTACCATATTAGATATTGTAACGGTAACAACAATATCAGAGTCGTCGTCAATGATAATGTGGCTGGGCTCATCGTTATCAGAATCCATGTATTATATATGTATGTTTTTCATTTATTTGATTAAGACACAAAAACACATATAGAGACACAGAGCAAATATCTTTTTCTCTTCTCGTTGAGGGGTGGAAACTGCAAATTTGTCAATATGGCTTATTATTACTATCTCATCTTTCCCATTTATTGTCATTCTTATTAGTTTTCAATCACACTCCTATACTGTTTATACTGATGTGATTTCATGACATCCTTATAATTGAACATCTATTTACTACTTCCTCCGGATGAGGCTCCGCTCCATTTCTATTCATGAAAGCCACATGTTATGATTAAGAATTAAATGTTGAGATTTAATTACTCAAAGAAAAGTCTTAACCATGAACAAACATTTTATTTATTTATTCTAAAAATTTTGAAAAATTCCACAATTTTAACTAAAACATTATCTCATCCATAATATACTTAGAAAATTCACTCTTTTCCTATTTTACTACGAGCTCTTTTTTTTTTTTTAACAGAATTTTACTTTTTGTACAAGTACGAGTTCTTCTTTATTTTTACCCTAGTCGTTTTTCATACTCCTACTTATTAAACACGAGAGAAATAGATATATCATGCTCAGTGGGAACCATAAGACTAAACTGAATCAACGTCTGATGTTATATAGTTTAAAAAGAATAAAAAAAATGTTATAAATTTTGAATTAAAAACAAATCTGCAAGATGTTACTTTTTTTTGTCTATAACTCAAGAGTTACCGAAAAATTTAGAAACAAAATAGCAACATAAATCAATTTTTCTATGTAATAACAAAAAACATGTTAAAAGAAAGAATTTGTAATAAATAGGAAAAGAAATTTTAAATATATTTATGGATGAGATATTAGTTTAGCTAAAATTGTGGGATTTGTCAAAATAAATAAAGGAAATAGTTGTTATTTTAATCATGGTTAAGACCTTTTTTGAGGAATTCAATCTCAACCTTTAATTCTTAGTTATGACATGTGACTTCCATCTAAGTAGGAATTTGGAAAAAATGAAGAGGAGCCTCATCCACTTCCTCCCTTCTTTTGATCATTATTTTCTTTTTAGTTAACTTTAAAAAGAGTGATTATTTTTTAAACGGTAAAACTAACCAAATTCTTTTCTGTACAAGGCTAAATGGCTTAACTTTACCCTTTGTTAAAAGTTGAGGTTATTCATATAGTGGTCGTTACAATTTTGACTCAAAATTGCCTGAGATTCTGGCAGATCAATATTTTACGGGGCAAAATTCAAATTTGCGCGTTAGAATTTGAGAAAAGTTTAGCTAACTTTACCCTCATACCTCATGATAAAATGGATTATACAAAAATATTATAACTCATTTGACCACAAATTTCTTCTTCCACTTTTACCACGCCACCACCGGAAATTTCACCATTACATCTTTCCTTCATCATCAATCACGGTAATTAATTGTATCGTCTCTCAACCAATTTGCCTTCACAACTCTATTTCCATACCTCCAATCAGCCTTTAGCTACCATGTATCGTCGCTTCCAAAACCCACCACTCTCCACGATCAATTTCTCGGCCACCCAAAGACCATACAACCTCAAGCCCTATCTTCTTTATTAATATCATCATATTTGAAATTTATTTCCACAGTCAACGTCCCTACGCCATAAATTACAATTTTCACCACCACTCTGCCATGATAGGACACATCACTAGCTTACATCTTCAAAATCACTCAAGAATTTTAGACCACAACTTCTCTACACAAAATGGAGCTCACGGCGAATCAAAACGGATTTTTTTTTCTCTTTCCTTTAGCCATTATGCATTTTTGTTGTACCATAGAGGAGCTAGAGGGCTTAATGGTGGAATAGAGATAGTGTTTTGCGGTGAATTCAGGTGGTGAAGCTTATGCCTTTCCTATTCGTCAAAAATGACGTAAAAGAAACTTCGTAGTATGGGAGGTTTCTTGTTAATTCTTGTTACTGTTTATGGGTTGCTGCAAAGTTGCATATCTGTGGCTTTGTAGTAAGTGGAAAGTTTTCCTGTTAACTCTGATAATTAGAGACTAGTTAATACTATATAATATGAAAAAGATCTAGATTTGCCCTTGTGGTTTAATCTTGGTTCGGCCATGTACTCGACGTTATTGACTAAGGGCAGTTTCAAGCCAAAATTATAACTACAAGAATATGGATGATCCCAACTCTTAATGAAGGATAAAATTAGACCATTTTACATAGTTCAGGAGCAATTTTAACCATTTGTCCTATTTACAATTTGAAAATAATTTGACTTAATTTTTTTATTTTATCCTTAATATAATATGAAACTTTTATAACGACACAAATATTATGATTATGTGTACGATTTGCATGTTTCAAAAGTATTACTTTTTTAAAATAAAAAAATCGTGTCATGTCAAATAAATTCCCATAAATTAAAACAAATGGAGTAATTAACAATTTCTATTAGATTAGTAGTTATGGATAATCGTTGTCAAAGGCAATGACACATATTCCCAAATGGAGTAATTAACAATTTCTATTAGATTAGTAGTTATGGATAATCGTTGTCAAAGGCAATGACACATATTCCCTTGAAAAGAAATTTGAAAGTTTCATAAACTCATGGAATAATCACAAAGAGATCAAGATGTGGCCACACTTTTCTTGATAATCAACTATTTGTACTCGCAATATATTCATCAATAAAATATCATGTTTTTTCATATTTTATTTGTGGTTGTAAGTTATTTTCCACATATTCAAAATTTGTTGAAAACAATGAGATAATTTGTAGTCTTTATGTTGTTCTTTTTTTGTTTTTTTTTGTCTTGGCGTTGGAGCGGTGCTTCAGGTGATTGATAACTTTCAGACCAACATTGACCCTGAACTTACTCGATTCACCATGGGAAATTGAGCACGGACTATTTCTTTTTTCTTTTCTTTGTTAGTTCGCTTTCTCAAATACGACTTTATCGTTTAAATTAATCACCACAATAAGTACTCCTTTCTGATCGTCAAGCATTTTTCTTCTTCTTCTTTTTTCCTTTATTTACTCTCGAGTTCTCATGTTATTAGTTTCGTGAGTAACGTGGATTAAATGCAGTACATAAAAGAAAAGGGATTAGTTTGTATCCATGCGCTCGCCCGAAGTTCGTTCCCAAAATTATAGCCATCCATGTTCCCTCACGGCAATCTCACAACTTCCTATCAATTCTCATTGAACGATGGCGAGAACAAATCTAATTAGAAAAACTCACATTGGCCTTTAGAGGGATAAGGAGGCTCGAACGACTGATGACTTTCACCATGTTCACCAAGGTGTACTATATATATAGCTGAGTTATATCCCTTCCAGTCCCATAAAAAAATTGAACCGACTAATCCAAAATCAAAGGATAAAGCGCAAAAATCATCTTATTAATTATAATATAACTAAGGAAAAATAATTACAAGCGTGTGCCCATAGCTAGGGAGATCACATTGGTTCGATTGGTACTAATAGTTTAGCTCTAAATTCTAACTCATGATTGGCCTAGCTAGTGACCAGCTGAGTCTAGAGCAAGAAAAAAAAAGAACAAGAACTTCGTAGAAATCAGAATACATTAATTAATATATAGTTACTACATTAATAAACTCCGGATGATTGCAGCTTCTGGACTATCAGCATCAATAGTGGAGAGTAACTGAGAAAGTCTATCACTAAGATCATCCACTTGTCTATTCAAATTTTTTATGTAGTTGCAAGTTTCTTGAAGCACCTTTGATGCCGATGCCTGCAATGTGAACCAAATATATGAGAAGACAAGACAAAAACTGAACAAATTAATCAACTCCTAAATTAAAGCACTCGATCACTTTTTACTCCTATATTCTAGAGTCAACAGGTAGTGTTACGTAATAATTTATTTAGACTAGTAGACATGCCTTAATTTGTGCAATGATGCATTGCAAATCTTTGACTATGTTCAAGTCATAAATAACAATTGGCTCTTTGTAATTTTGGGAGTTGGGACCCAAAGCATGGTCCGAGGCATGGTCGCAAAATTATTCAAATCATAATCTTCTCCTTTTGTACGCCAAACTTATATCTTTTCCAAGAAAATGAAGTACATGACGAGTGTGTGAGAAAGAGCGACATTACTATTTCCTATTTTTAAGGTAATTGTGCATGGTTGATTCTCGAAAATTTCCATTGTATAACTCTTGATAGTGTAAAATAGATTTTTAGCTAAACTACAGACAATCGGCCATAAAAAGTGAGATGAGTAATTTAAAAACAAGAAAAGTTAATTACTATAATCGATTAAGATATATTAATAGTATAAATAAAATCTCCTAGTCTTAATTTCTCTTATTTACTTACTTTGTGGCAAGACTAGGGCAGCCCGGTACACTAAGCTCCCTCTATATGTGGGGTTTGAAAAAGGACCGGACCATCAGGGTCTATTGTACGCGGTCTTACTCTGCATTTATGCAAGAGGTTGTTTCCATCTTGTGGCAAGACAAATTAGGATATATGTGAAATGGACATTGAGTCCAAAAAGAGACATAAAATAAATGCTTGAATATAACAGGCGAAATATGTTCCTTCATGAATCATGAATAATTAATGGGACTAACACAGACAAGAGGACAAGAGGTTATGAGGGTCTCTCGGAAACAATCTCTCTAGAGGTAAGGTCTGCGTACACTCTACCCTTCTCAGACTTCATTATGTGTGATTACATTGGGTATGTCGTTGTTGTTGTTGTAACAAAGACAAGAGGTGCGTAGAGCTCCACATGATGTGACTTTGCCTAGTTATACTGTTACACTATACCTTCTTTTCCTTGTAAAGAATTTCAACTTAATTCCATGTACTGTATGTATGCATTTAAAAAACCATAAACACAGCTCTATCAGATATATATTCAAATGTAGATGCATGAATATGTATATATGAACATGCACAAAAAAATAATTTAAGAACCTTGCTTGTGCGACGGTTGCGAATTTCAGGAAGAAGTTGCTGCAATTTGGAGACGAGTTCAATAATCTGATCATCTGATATCCTCGAGGACCCCGTTGATGACTGCCTCGACCTTCTGCTTGACATCCTTAAATTAAACAAAAAATGTCTTCTTTTTGTTCTTTTGTTACAAAATTGGTTCCGCTAATATTTGTCTCCTTTTATGTTTTTGTTCTTCACAAATGGAAAGCTTATAGGTGAAAAAGATTTAAGAGTTTTTTTTGTGAAACTTGGGAAGGAGGAAGAAGTTGTGGTCTGGTAGTTACAAAAAGAGAGAGTAAGAAGAGAAGAGATAACGAACGAGCTTTAAAGGAGGGGAAGGACCACTAAGAAAGAGAGAGAAAACATAGAATGCGGTGTTAGGATGTGAAGAAGACAATTGCATTGAAGTAGCCAGCCCAAACCCACCTTTGTCAGAATTTTTTTCACTCACACTTCCTTCTACTGCTATGTTAATTTACTACTACTACAACTCCAAGTTCTATATACTAAATGCAAGGTAAGAACCCTTCCTCGAACCCTGCATATAAAGAAAGTTTAGTGCATCGAGCTACCTTTTTTATTTTTAAAACTCGAAGATGCTGTTTGTTGAGGTGGGGGAGGGGTGAGGGGGCGGTGGAGACCATAACTAAGTTTAAAAATTTGTGTGTTTGTTTCCTGGGGTTAGATCTCAAGTGGGCTTAAAGAAAAGTGTTTGTTATTGTACTAACAAGGTGGGCCGTCATGTGCATGTCTCCATATACAATATCATGTGAGCATTTCCACACATCTTCACTCTTCCACCAAACTCTATTAAACTTCACATAATAAAGATCTAGGATTTTAGCTTACAAGCTATAAACTATCATTTAATTTACTCATCATTACTGATCTTTTGTTGCTACTATAATGAGCGAATTTAGTACAAGTATATATTACTCACTTAAAACTCATAATATCTATTCTATATATAGTTCGGATCAAATATAATAGATACGTCCTCATCAATTGTTAGAAAAGTAGGTCAAATTGTAAAGGTATCGATCGCTTTGATCTAGCATTCGGGATCACACAATTTTGTTCCCTTGCCCTTTAAAGGAAACGGCGCATCAACAGTCAATTTCGTGAACCATGCCTTCTATGGTCACTAATTTTCCGATCCATTTTAATGTGAGATTAGTCTATTACAAGCTTCACAACAAAGGTCCTTTTCTAGTTCAACGGCTAGTGGTACATATATTGATAGATCAAGACATTGATCTCCTATTGCAATTAACCTACTTAACAGTCAACACACATCTTATAACTACCAAGAAAGATAATAATGACTTTTAATTTTACCCAGTCATAAATCCAAAGGCACATCAACAGTTGAATTCTTGAACTCATCCTTTTATGGCAACTAACTTTTTCATTCATTTTAATGTGAGATTAGCCTAAAACAATATTCACAACAAATTCCTTTTCGAGTTCAAACCGCTAGTGGTACCTAGCGTAAAACATTAAGACGTTGATCTACTATTGCAATTAACCTGCTCAATGGTCAACACATAATATATTTTTTTGGTATAATTAGTGATTTTGTATATTTGTAATTATTGTAGCAATATTTTATATTATTGTAGCAATATTTTATATTAGTTAGGTGAATATTTAATTTTCGTAATTATAGCATAGAATTACGATTGTATATTATGTATATAAACCATTTACATTAATGAAATCAGCAAGGAATTATTCTCTTTCATGGTATCAGCAGTTTAGGGCAAAAAAATTTCCTTCTTCACACAGCTTCCACCGCCCTTAGTCTCTCGGCCATCCCTTCCCTTTTTTCCCCGAAACCCTAATTCTCCTCTCGTTTCTCAATCATGTCTACCACAAAGAATATCTTTCATCCTGCTTTTGCAGTCTCCAACATCAAGAACAACATCTCTATCGTCCTTGAAATGGAGAACGTCCAATACGTTGTCGCACCCGCTTTTGACCGCCTGCCTCCGAAGAGAATGGGGATCTGACACGGTCGCGACGTATGGGCATTTCCTGAATTGATAAAGTTGTTAAGGAGTCGCCGCTTAATTATTCTAAGGTGAATTAGGCCACCTAAATGTTAACTAAATGCTGCAAAGTGAACTCCGATTAATGATCTGCTAAACTGTGAGATTCCGGGTAAGGGTTCTTTATTATCCTAAAGGGAAGGAGTTAGGCATCCTTTAAGATCCGCTAACTTGCGGTTATTCGGTCAAACTCAGGTTAATTATTATGCTAAGGAAAAAATGCATGTTTAAAAGTACAACGTTAATTAAAAAGGTGTTGCAAGTAGTTAATGGAAAAGATGCATTTTTGACAATGTAAAAGATTTATTCTTTTCGAAAAGTATGCATGGTATTTCAAAAAGTATGCATGGTATCATTTATAAAATGCTTGTAAAATTGATTTTTTGGCTAAAAAGCACGCATTTGTATGACATTGTTTATAAAATACATGTTTTTTTGTAATTTGATAGTAAAGGAGAAAAGCAAGTTGTTCGTAATGCAAAGAAGTGATTTTTATTAAAGTAATTTTAAATCACAAATTGAATAAAACAAAACCTTATTAGCATGATTAATAATGCGAGTAAAAGATGACCAAATTGTTTCGAAAGTTTTAAACATGCATGACGAGCCTAAAATAAATAAGCTAGCGGCTGATTTCCAATTTAAACTACCCGAGCCTAAAATAATAAACTAGCGGTGGATTTTTAATTTTAAACCACCCTGTCAATTATCCGTTCAAGGCCTAAATATTCTAAGTCTTCTAAGGATCGTACAAAATTAAATAATTAAATTACAACAAAAAATAGAATGGCGGAATTACAAAATGATAATAAAAGAGCGACTAGGGCAGATGACGTTGTCATCCCGCCCTATTTGTTTAGAAATCCCGAGGCCGGAGAATGCAAGGAACATGGATGCGGGTCTTTGTCGGATAATTGCCATGACGAGTCTCATAACAAGACTCTTCATTGCTCCCATGCATTTCATGTAAAACAAAGAAAAGAAAAGGATTAATCGACTGAACATAAAAAATATATATCTAAAAATGTAAACAAATAATTCATGCGAGGTAATATGTTGTTGGACTCTCCGAATTTTGGGAAAATCAGCGAGATATAATCCCCTGTGAGCCCATGTTCATCCAAATGGGGGAAAGGGAGGGGGAAACATACATATGAGTTAGAAGATATCCAGGCCTATCAGATATAAATACAGTACTGGAAATTAAACATCTATTTTTATGTTAATCTTAGCAGTCCCATCAATCACAACAACGGCTTAAGGTCTGGTGGACTTCACACACCATGCGCATAAACGAAAGGGGCCCCAAATGTAATTTGCAGTCTTAAAGAAGGGGAAGCAGACGAGGCCACTATGTGTTAAGCCCAAATCTTAGACAATATACAAGTCCATATTTACAAGTGATACATAAAAGGTCTCATCGATAAAAGCGTATACTCACAGATATACAAAGTATGTGACTCGAATATACATCGGGTGTATACTCAGATCTATATCCCTTGTACACTATCAAATATATCACAACATACAAAAATTCCCATGGAAATGAAGAGAGAATTAATTGAGTATTACTTAATCACATAACAGAGAAGAATTTTACACATTTAATATCCAAAATAGGCCAACATAAGCAGAACTCAGATTCAATATATGGAAGAAAAGAAAACAGCCTGGGATCATTTTTCACTGACACGGTATTCAACTATTTGATAAGCTACTACCACATCCAACACAAGAACTGATCCATGAAAAATGAGGGTAAATGCGCGGGCTCATCATGTATATCAAGCAGGATGAGTATTATCATAGAATATAGACCTTTTATCCAATCAAAGTCAACTACATCAGATCTGTAGGCAGGTTTCAACTGTTCTAAACACATCTAAGCATGCTTAAAGAAAAGAAAGACAAGATCAAAAGTTGAGTATGTGTAGCAAGGATCATGATTAACATGCTATGAACTGGTTCCAACAGAGAGGGTGTCAATACAGGTACTATCTTAATCAATTAGTTGTTATATCATGCTATAAAAAGGACTGGGACATGGCAGGATATAGGAAAATTTAGAACCTGAGATGATATTGTAGACATGCTTCAACATTCAAACAGATAAGACAAATGCAATCAATCCAATGGACATGCTACATAGAGGAATGACCAAGCAAATCTCCCAAATATATCATTTTAAATATGCAGGGGGTGTTTAGAATACACAAAACATGCAAAATCCTAGACATGTCATATACTACTTAAGATGACACTTAACAGGTTTATATATGTATGTGGTAGCCTAACCATTATGAGAAGTATACTTAAAAATTCATTATAGGGACAGATCTTTGGATATGCAAAGGGGGTAATTACATACTATATATATATGCTAGACATGCTGACATTAGAAAGGCAAAACATAACATGACTGATATATTAGACATACTGGACATGGAAAGGGGCCAAACAACCAAAGATAACATGACACATTCAACAAACATGCTAGGCAAATAGATAAGTAGTCAGTTTCAAACTAATATTTTAGCAGAACAAGCAGCATGGCCTAGACACACAAGCATGTTTAAGTTACATGTCATATGAGAGCATCTCTAATCCAACCCAACATTTCAGAGGAAAGCAGGACCATTTAAAATGAACATGCACAGTCACACTATATTACACAGTAAGCATGATGACCCTCAGAACATATGAGATAAGTACATGGCTAATCCGACAGATATATGAGACAAACAATGATGATCAAATGACCAATTAAAGATAACATCTCCGTGTCTGCCCTTCGTGACCCGAATTGAAAAATGGCCATGGATGATGAATATAATTCTATTATTAAAAATAAGATGTGGGAGTTGGTGCTCCGTCCACCTGATGTCAATGTGATTCGTTCTATGTGGATTTCTACTCATAAGAAAAAATCTGATGGTTGTTTTGAGTGGCATAAGACTCATCTTGTAGGTGATGGAAAAACTCAACAGGTTGGCGTGGATTGTGGAGAGACATTTAGTCCGGTGGTCAAACCGGCACCTATTCGCACTGTTCTCAGTCTAGCTCTCTCAAAATCATGGCCCATTCAACAGCTGGACGTGAAAAATGCGTTCTTACACGACGAACTCAAGGAAACTGTATACATGCATCAACTCTTGAGTTTCAGGGACCCCGATCATCCTAACCATGTGTGCTTGCTGAAGAAGTCATTGTATGGGCTAAAACGGGCTCATTGGGCTTGGTACCAAAGATTTACAGATTATGTGTCTACTCTTGGGTTTTCTCACAACATGTCTGATCATTCTCTGTCCATATACCGTCACGGTACTTCTATGGCTTACATTCTGTTATATGTGGATGATATTATATTGACTACTTCCTTTGATAAACTATGCAAGTCTATCATATCTCTTCTCATCTTCGAATTTGCTATGAAAGACTTGGGGCCTTTGAGTTATTTTTTGGGTATAGCTGTCACTCGTCATGCAGGTGGTCTATTTCTGTCTCAGAGGAAGTATGTAGCAAATATTATTGAACGGGCTGGCATGTCATCCTATAAGTCATCTCCTACTCCAGTTGACACTAAATCGAAGCTGAGTGCTACTTCTAGCATACCTTATGAGGATCCCTCCCGCTATCGTAGTCTTGCGGGGGTTCTTCAATATCTCACGTTTATGAGGCCGAATATTACTTATGGAGTGCAACATGTGTATTTATGCATGCATGATCCGATGGGAGAACACATGCACGCTCTCAAACACATTTTGTGTTACATTCAGGGCACTCTTGATTATGGTTTACACTTATATCCATCATCGGTATCTACTCTCATGTCTTATACAGATGCTGATTGGGGTGGATATCCAGATACCAGACGTTCGACATCTGGTTATTGTATGTTTCTTGGTAATAACTTGATCTCTTGGTCGGCTAAACTCCATGCTACTTTATCGCGTTCTAGCGCGGAGATCGAATATCGAGGGGTAGCCAATGTGGTGTCTGAGTCCTGTTGGTTGCGTAACCTCCTCTTAGAGCTTCATTTTCCTATTCGGAAAGCTACTTTGGTCTACTGTGATAATGTTAGTGAGATATATCTCTCGGGGAATCCTATCCAATATCATCGCACTAAACATATCGAGATGGATATTCACTTTGTTCGTGAAAAGGTATCTCGTGGACAAGTACGTGTCTTGCATGTCCCTTCATAGTATCAAATTGCTGATATATTTACTAAAGGTCATACCTTAGTCATGTTTGAAGATTTTAGGGACAAACTCAGCGTTCGAAGACCGCCCGCTACGACTGCGGGGGTGTGATAGAATATATGCAAATATATTCTTTTGTTATAATTAGTGATTTTGTATATCTGTAATTATTGTATCAATATTTTATATTAGTTAGATGAATATTTAATTTCTATAATTATAGCCTAGAATTATTATTGTATATTATGTATATAAATCATTTACATTAATGAAATAGGTAAGGATTATTCTGTTTTAAGTTTTATCCAATCATGTGAATTTTCTCCTGTGATACAAAAAGTTAATGGACTTTGATTCACGGATGTCATGGCAGTAATTGGGTAAGTGTTGTACTAGGAAATTATAAACTCGTGACGTTTATGCAGTGATCCACATTTGGTGCTAATTTCAGTCAAAGCAAGGCAGTGTTTAAATTTTTCCCCGCCAAGAATGGGAAAAAGAAGTAAAAGAGGATATATTATGCAATTGAGAAAATTAGGTCCCATGCGTGCCACATCTTTACGAATGTCATGGCTGTGATTGTGTTTCATTTTTACGTCGGACATCGCATGTTTCCCCAATTAATGATCGAAGGACTCGCAACTTTTGCCCAAATATATAAGTACAAAACTTGAAAAGAAAGAATAGTATATCCAAATTAACATTAAACTATTAAACACCCTATGTTTTAAGAACATGCATATCTGATGAATTAAACATCTCAAGATTGTGTTTTATTAATTTAGTACTAGTTAAGTACGAAGCACCATACTTTGTGGACGACCTACTTCACAGTTCACACCACGCCTTCCTACGCTCCTTGATAACAGTTTTAGAGACAACTTGAGGGATCACGTGACTCGCATGTGATGGATTGAAAGTCCAAGATTTTTGCGTTGCTTGACAGACAATCAGAGGCGGATTCAAATTTCGAATTGATGCATGGGTTTAGATTTTTAGAAAAGACAACTTATTATGTTCTGCAAAAAGAATTTATACATATTTAGTGGATTTTTCTTAATACAAATACAGAAATTTAGATAAATTTACTGTGTTCTGTCAAAATCATAACTAAATTTCTAGCTCACCTATGGGAGTTGGTCATGCCCAAAGTTTTTACTTTAACTGCAAGGAGGGGATGCAAAAGACAAGGCTAATGATCGAAATGAAGTCGTAACAAAATAGATATATACTAAAAGGTGCGGCCAAATAACTTCCTTTTAAGAGCTAATACTTATTAGGTACTTTGGTTGCTTCACACTCCAATTTTTTTTTTTTTTAAAGGAACTATCTGCGATGGACTTATGGTGACTGAATAATCTCATTTTACTTTCTTAATACAAAGTTTTTGACCTCTCCAATCCTTGAAAGAATTAAAAAAATATATTACGAACAAAGAAGTTTTTCTAAAGTGATCAAGGTTACAAATTAATCAGTGGGCTGACCCCATGGCCGTGCAAGAATTGGGCTTTGATTAACAATTTGTGTTTCAACTTTCTACTCTGTAATGGAAGAAGAACAAAGGGGGCCAGTAAGTGAAGACCCTTATATTAAATGATTTTTCCACCTTGTTAGGAACATAAGCACGAGAGGTTATTTTATGTCACATGCCTTTCTTCTCCATCATCGACATGACACGTGGCGTACTGCTTATATTATTTAGGGAAGAGATTATCTAAATCAGGCAAACAAATTTAATAACCCATGCTTCTGTCGACCGTAGTCACATGTCCATTAGAAAATTTTATGAACTCCCACCCCACTCTCTTGACCCCATAACCACGCACCAAAAAAATGAAAAAAAAAATCAGATTAAAACGCGGCCCCTCAAAATTTATCCCAACTTTTCGTTAGACATTTATATCGATTGGGGTTAGTACCTATTGAACACTTAAATTGTTTCTAACGTTATCTATTATACACATTTTATTAATATGGTAAAAAGTATGTATTTTCCACTCATTGAACGCATCCAGTATCTCAAAAATGGTTATCCGTACACGGCCCTCTAAATGTGTTCGAGTTTTCATTTATACACCCGAACTCATGTAAGTACCTAATTTTTTTTTGTGATTGTCTTAGGAAAAATGTGTCCGGTACACATTTAGAGGTGTTTAGGTATTGAACGGATAAGAGTCCGAGTTCAAGTGTTTAAATGAAAAAGACGGACAAATTTGTAAGGTGTGTATATATTTGGCCAGAAAAAGAAACTTATCAACTTTTGGTAATTACATCAAACTACGTACATTAATTTATCATGATAAGTTGTAAAATCACGATTAAAAGATATGAACTGACAATTAACAATAGTTAAAGTAACTGCTTACATTAATTTATCATGTTAGTTTTTTCTAACACACCATTAACTAGTGCTCCCATTTTCTCATGCATACTTTGATTTCATTCTTAATTCTCTTCCCTTTTTCAACTAATAATTTCTTAACCGTTAGTTAGTTTTCTGGACTGTTTAGCCTAACCTCACCTTTTCTTTTGAAAGAAATATGCTAGCATTAGCTGTTAAATTAATACTAACATATACTAGGAGCTAACAATGTGGTTATCATATCGTGCTACAATTAATCGTTTCATTTGTTCATAGTATCATAAGCATAGGCGGCATACCTAGAGTTGATGCTAGTGAGTTGCGTGTCTTTTACTGAATTTTCCGAATAAGTTAGATTTAGAAAGAAAAAAAAACACTCTTCTTGTAAATAGGCACGTTTTTATCTGTTAGGCATTTCGTAGATTCCACATGACTTGTTACTCATTTTGGTTCAACTTGAATTTCAAAAGCATCTTCACTTGTCCCCCCCTCTAAATTCCATGAATTTACCACCTCTTTAGTCCCAAACAAAAATAAGTAGAAAAACATAACATTATCGGTTTTAGCTGCTAGATAATAAATATAGTAATAAGAAAAACGGGGGGAAAATATGAATACACCGAAAGAAAAACCGATTCTTTGATTTATGACATTGCTCGAGCTTTTCTTATCGCTGATTCCTATAAAATTTAGGGGTTGATTTCTGATATTTTCGAATTGTTTCAAATTGGACATACTACTACATAAACTCTTGCAAGCCCGATTCATGAAGTAACTCGATAAAGCCCAATAACAACCATTTAGCTTGATCCAATAGTAACTCTTGTAAAGCCCAACAACAATAATAGAAATGATATATGTCATCGTTCAATACATGGGGGAAAATTCTCAAATTTTGGAAGTTTGGATATTTGTTCTATAGTTTTGTAGAAGGAAAGAAGATGGGACTCTTCAAAGGCCTTTAGCCCATATCTTAACGTAAGTCACTCTTGATATAAAGTAAAATGGAGATAGATAGAGAGTGGGAAATAATTGGGCTAGAAATGTAAGTACCCGTAGGCAGGAAGTCCAGCCCAAAGATTTTCTTCTGTGACGGCCTATTGAAGAGTATATTGCCATGAGGCCGATTTTCCATTACGGTTCCCAAACCCTCTTTTTTTTTTTTTTTTTTTAATTCCCTGTTAAATTTCTGAAATTTCATCTTATACTGTAAGCTCATCCATATTTAACTTGGATAAGGGGAATTCAAGTAAATATCTACATTTCTCATTTTATTCGATATCATATGAGCTTCCCTTTTTCTAAGATTCCCAGATGTGGTACTAACACATGAATTTGGTTATTGGATTATTTTCATGAATGTAATTTATTCAAAAAGAGTTAAGGAACCGATTTAACAAGAAGGCTTTCAAAAGAGATAGATATCCTATTCCATTAAAATTATATCTAGTTCCAAAATAATTGATGTGAAATTTTAGTGGTATGTTATTCAACTATCTTGCATATAAACTTTTCTTACAAATTAAATCAAGATCTCACATGACTTAGTATACTTGAGTAACAAAAATTTAAATGCAAAGATACTTGCATTTTATTAACATGGCCTACAAGTAAACATTTGCTACTCAAAATTAGATAAGTTAACAAAAATAAGGTTGGCTGATTGGGGCCATGAGAAGTAAATGATGAATCAGAATCTGTTGGAAATCTTATGAAAATATTTGATCACGAATATTGTTAAGAATTCTTCAAAGCTTGAGACATGTCAATGACACTGTCTTTAATGATATTTCACCCGGTATAGGTGTATTCCGCAAAATTCAACAAGCTCTTTTAGTATAAAACTAAAATACAAAATCTAACAAGATTTATTTTAGTGTAAAACCCATCACTCTAATAGAATATGCCAAGAAATCATTTGTCTCTTGTTCTATACTCTTCAACGTGAACCAAGAAGAATATATAGGGAATGAAATGAACCAAGGCCAAGGCTCAAACGGTCCAGAAGCTTTGTAAAAGCCATTCAAGGCTCAATTATGATTGATAGAATATATGCAAATATATACTTTTAGTATAATTAGTGATTTTGTATATTTGTAATTATTGTAGTAATATGTTATATTAGTTAGGTGAATATTTAATTTTCATAATTATAGGCTAGAATTGCGATTGTATATCATGTATATAAATCATTTACATGAATGAAATCAGCAAGGGATTATTCTCGTTCATGGTATCAGCAGTCTAGGGCAAAAAAAAAATCCTTCTCCACCCACTTCCACCGCCCTCTTCCCGTCGGCCATCCCTTTAATTTTTGTACATAACCCTAATTCTTCTTTTGTTCCTCAATCACGTCTAACACAAAGAATACATTTCATCCTACCCTTGCAGTCTTCAACATCAAGAACAACATCTCTATCGTCCTTAAAATGGAGAACGTCCAATATGCAACGTGGGCGGAACTTTTTAAAATTCACGCAAGGTCTCATAGATTCCTCCGTCACATCGTCAAACAGGAAAAAGGCAAGGAAAAGGTGCCTTCCACCGATGATGAAATAGAGTTGTGGCAACTCTTGATGCTACGGTCCTCCAATAGATTTATTCCACCATCTTTTCGGACCTCTTACACATAATTATCGAATCCGACGCCACGACAATGGAAGCTTGGAATAGATTGCGTGATATATTTCAAGATAACAAAAATTCTTGTGACGTAACCCTTGAGCAAGAATTCTCTCACATAAATATGAAGAATTTTCCGAATGCTTCAGCCTATTGTCAAAGGCTCAAGGAATTGTCGGATCTTCTCAAGAACGTCGGCGCGCCCGTCACAAATGATCGTCTCGTTTTTCAGATGGCTGCGGGCCTCTTCGAGGGGTATAATGGAGTTGAAACTCTTCCACGCCAAAGCAATCCTCTCTCATCGTTCTACCAAACACGTTTCATGCTCACCTTTGAAGAAGCAGGGTTGGCTAAAAAGGCTGCAACCGGAGCCAATTTCGCCATGATGATGGCCACGTCCCGCGAAACCGATGAATCTCAATCATTCTCTGAAAATTATGATAAAAATCGTAACAACGGATGTGCAAAAAGGGTCAAAAATGTGAAAAAATTGTGGTGGTGGACGTGGCGGTGGCAACAGTAGCCGCAGTGGCGGTCAGCAGGGGGCCGGGCCACATCACCCCTGGCAGTAGGCCTGGGCCAGTGGGTAGTGGTCATGGGGACTGCCTTGGACCAGTGGGCAGTGGCCCACTGCCTGCTTGCCCAAATAGTATCGGTCCACACCTTCTGCCAGCAGGCCCATTGCCTGCTAGCACAAATATCCTCGGTCCATATTTTCTGCCAACGGGCCCACTGCCTACTGGCCCAAATAATTCCAGCGTCTAGCCGGCC
Source organism: Anisodus acutangulus (assembly GCA_029783415.1). Taxonomy (NCBI): domain Eukaryota; kingdom Viridiplantae; phylum Streptophyta; class Magnoliopsida; order Solanales; family Solanaceae; genus Anisodus; species Anisodus acutangulus. Next base: position 45,132,107 of record CM056501.1, on the reverse strand, counting down.
AAATTCCTCCTAACCTGAATCAATACCGACACCACTACACCGACCCAGATCCAGCCCACTTCTATTCCAGGACAAGGGCCCGTTACTCATAGCCAACGGGGTATTTTTAGACCAAAACGACAATTTAATCTCAACTCTAATGGCACTAAATCACCCCTACCACGTAACTCTGTGTCTGCCCTTCGTGACCCGAATTGGAAAATGGCCATGGATGATGAATACAATACTCTTATTAAAAATAAGACGTGGAAGTTGGTGCCCCGTCCACCTAGTGTCAATGTGATTCATTCTATGTGGATTTCTACTCATAAGAAAAAATCTGATGGTGGTTTTGAGCGGCATAAGCCCGTCTTGTAGGTGATGGCAAAACTCAATAGGTTGGCGTGGATTGTGGAGAAACATTTAGTCCGATGGTCAAATCGGCACCTATTCGCACTGTTCTCAGTTTAGTTCTCTCAAAAGCATGGCCCATTCATCAGCTGAACGTGAAAATGCGTTCTTACACGACGAACTCAGGGAAACTGTATACATGCATCAGCCCTTGGGTTTCAGGGACCCCGATCATCCTAACCATGTGTGCTTGCTGAAGAAGTCCTTGTATGGGCTAAAACAGGCTTCTCGGGCCTGGTACCAAAGATTTGCAGATTATATGTCAACTCTTGAGTTTTCTCCCAGCAGGTCTGATCATTCTCTGCTCATCTATCGTTACGGTACTTCTATGGCATACATTCTGTTATATGTGGATGATATTATATTGACTACTTCCTCTGATAAACTACGCAAGTCTATCATATCTCTTCTCATCTCCGAATTTTCTATGAAAGACTTGGGGCCTTTGAGTTATTATTTGGGTATAGCTGTCACTCGTCATGCATGTAGTCTATTCCTGTCTCAGTGGAAGTATGCATAAAAGATTATTGAACGGGCTGACATGTCATCATGTAAGTCATCTCCTACTCCAGTTGACACTAAATCGAAGTTGAGTGCTACTTCTAGCACACCATACGAGGATCCCTCCCGCTATCGTAGTCTTGCGGGGGTTCTTCAATATCTCACATTTACGAGGTCGGATATTACTTATGCAGTGCAACAAATGTATTTATTCATGCATGATCCGAGGGGAGAACACATGCACTCTTTCAAACACATTGTGTGTTACATTCAGGCCACTCTTGATTATGGTTTACACTTATATCCATCATCGGTATCTACTCTCATGTCTTATACAGATGCTGATTGGGGTGGATGTCCAGATACCAGACGTTCGACATCTGGTTATTGTATGTTTCTTGGTGATAACTTGGTCTCTTGGTCGGCTAAACGCCATGCTACTTTGTCGCATTCTAGCGCGGAGGCCGAATATCGAGGGGTAGCCAATGTGGTGTCTGAGTCATGTTGGTTGCGTAACCTCCTCTTAGAGCTTCATTTTTCTATTCGGAAAGCTACTTTGGTCTACTGTGATAATGTTAGTGCGATATATCTCTTGGGGAATCTTGTCCAACATCAGCGCACTAAACATATCGAGATGGATATTCACTTTGTTCGTGAAAAGGTAGCTCGTGGACAAGTACGTGTCTTGCATATCCATTCACAATATCAAACTGCTGATATATTTACTACAGGCCTTCCCTTAGTTATGTTTGAATATTTTAGGAACAGAATCAGCGTCCGAAGACCGCCTGCTACGACTGCGGGGGTGTGATTTTGTATATTTGTAATTATTGTAGCAATATATTATATTAGTTAGGTGAATATATAATTTTCGTAATTATAGCATAGAATTACGATTGTATATTATGTATATAAACCATTTATATTAATGAAATCAGCAAGAAATTATTCTCTATTAGCCATTAAGGCTATTCAATATTATTAATAGAATGAATATGAGTAAAGAGCCAACAATTAATTTGATAGCTAATGGTGGCTGGAAAAGAATAATCACCTTTGAAAGCTAATGTTAGAATTATCGTCAAGATAATGGCTAATAAAGATGAGGTGATTAATGGCTATTAATCATGCCTAATAAAGAACAAAGAATATGTTTAACTTATTTTTGAGATATAAACATTATTTTCACAACAGAACCAAATGCCTGTGCTATGTAAGAATTGGTTTTCACCAAGTACTCTAATGCTAGGTGCGTTAACTTTTTTACTAGAAGAAGATAAAGAAGTAGCTAAGGCCTAAGGCAGCAGCAAAATAAGTAGAAGACAACAAAAGAATACGGATATGGAAAAGGACTGAAGAATCAATTGGGTTTTTTGGGCCCACTTTCTGATTCTCAAGAAAGTGATTGCAACCTATCTTATAGACCAACAGTCAAAATTTGTAGGCTCTTGAATCTATCTACATCGCTTACAAGACCCATAACACAAACAAAACAGTGTGGTCTTTCAATTTGTACCCCACTATAGCCTAACTTTATTTACCTGGTACGTGTTTTTTTAATGTAATTTATTTATTTTATTTATTTATGTTATTTACTGAATTTTTTTCAGAATGCGCTATCATGACATATTCACGTTTGTTATCAGCATTTTCAAACTGCTTTAAATTTTTGACCGAATCTGACTGTTTTTCCTGCTTTGCTTATCTTGAGCCGAGGGTCTCTAAAAAACAATCGTTCTACCTATCAAGATAAAGATAAGATTTGCTCTACCCTCGTCAGATTCACATTGTGAAATTTCATCGAGTATGTTGTTGCTGTATGCGGTAGCCTGACTTTATTATTTATGCTTCTGCCTAATAGTCCAAAATATATTAGTACTTACTAGCTAGTACAAATACGCTAGCATCTCTCTTTCCTTATTCCAAAAAAGGTGGAATCTCCCACCCCAGGAGCCCCCACACTCCGGTCCGACAGGTCTGTGAAGGAGGTAAATCATGGTGACTCAATTGATTTCAAAGGTTAGACCAGTACCACGCTGCGCACAAGGGGCCCTCCTTTATTTCAAGAAGAAACCCCCACACTGCCGCTAACGGGATTCGATCCTTGGTCTCTTATTCCAAATATCCCCCTTGAAATCAATTGAAATGGGCCCAAGCGACTAAAACTAAGGTAGGTAAACTTTAAAGTGACCGTCCCACCGCATTACGCCCCATACCCCAGAAAACCCCACCTCCGCCTGGCCCTACGGATTAGTATACACCGCCGCTCCCACGCGTATGGAGGGATTTTTGGGGAACACAAGCCCACTTCACGATCAGAGGACTAACACGAACCTCAGACAAAGAATACCCTAATGTATTGGCCATGGGCCAAACACTTTGGATTAAACTAAGGTAGGTAAACTTTAAAGCCGACTGTCCCCACCGCATTACGGCCCCATACCCCAGAAAACCCCACCTCCGACCTGGCCCTACGAATTAGTATACACCGCTTGGCCCTACGCGTATGGAGGAATTTTTTTGGGGGAACACAGTTCCACTCTCGCTTTCCTTGTTTTACAGCAAGCTGTCAAATTCGTGAACGTTACCAGGTAAAATTTGGTCGTCTGGCCATTTATCTTAATTTCAATTATAGTATTAGTATCAAGTACACGTTTTTTTTATCCTCCCAAAACCGGATTAGTATAAAGATAGGAGTATTCTTTTAGAAAATGTTACTACTATATATTTAGAGCTATAGTGGTCAAAATGAGTTTGTCTCGTGAGACCAGCCTAACTCAATCTATTGTACCAAAAAAAATAAGATTAGGTTGATGAATTTTCAGCAGAGCCCCAGTCAGCTTCTGGCCTCATAGGATTAAGATTGGGCTGGTCCGTCAAATAATTGAACAAGTTGAAAGAATAAAATAGCACAACTCTAAATGGAAGTAAGGAACATAAAAGAAAGACTAATAATCTACTATGAATTGATTTCCTCTTAAGAAAAACAAAAATTAAAGCGCTAGCCCGGGGCTCGTTTCGAACTTGGGTGGGCTAGAATTGTACGAGCCCTTTCAAAGGAAAGTTTTGCTATAAAAATGTTATTTGTCCTTTTTAAAGATAATTGTTTAGTAAATAATCCTCTTCTATTTAGTAATTTATGAATTTTTTTTAACAGTGAAAAACTTATGTGAAAACGTTAGACTACGATTCGAAATTTTGCGGACATTAGACAACATTTTAATTTTTTGTCGGTCCTAAGGAGTATATTTGAAGAACTTTTGAATATAGGGACAAAATCTTAATGGTAAATTAAAAAGGGATATTTAAGTAATTGTGGAAGACTAGTAGAAGTTGAAAGTTTCTAATTCATAGAGTTGGGAAGACATTATTAGGTTAGGGATCATGCGGAAAATGATAAGACGAGTCCATCTTCCCCAAGAAGCAACAGCGTGCAGGCACAAATAAGTGATGCAGCTAACAATCCATGGTCGGTGGATCCAAATTATTTAAACCTTTACTCTCATTACTGCTCTGCCATTACTGCCATTGATCAACCCCATAAGTCTTATACTTTCTTCTTTGGTGTTTCGAAATATCTAGTGAACTGTAACACATTGCAGACTCATAAATTAAAGCCACAGGGATTCACTGATTGGAAGCGTTATGGAGTTACCTTACTACTGAGTTCCAGAGAAAGTACGCATATGGGTTGTCCTTACAAAGTTCCTTTTTGTGAATGCAATTATCACTTTCATACCGATTGAGTCCCACTGACTTTTTTTTCAACTTTAGCCACTGAGTTGCAGACACTGTTGATCTAAACATGGTAGGGTCACTTCTTTGAAACACAAAGTGAGAAACAGCCTTCTTCTATACTTCTTCTCTAACTTCATACTTTCATTAATATTTGATATACTTCTTCCATTACTCGTGCTTTTTAACAATAATTCAATCCATTTGGACCGAATGTACATGTCTCAAGTTCTACTTTGTTTATCTAGAATGAATATTAATAGTATCTCAAAAGGGAAGAAAATATTTCTTGTTGGTGTAAGAAATTCTTTTTTCCTTTAAAGAGTCATCCTTCCTCCGGCTTATTATCGCCAGTCTGTTCAGGGTTCCAAACGATGACAGGTAAATATAAGGTTGAGCTCATTGTTGGACTTAACCCAACACCTATGGCACGAGCTCATACACTACTAGAAACAAAGGTTTTTCCCACCGACATTCGGTGGGAAATTTGTGTTATAAAACATGATTTTTTTCACCTCATTCCCACTGAACGAGCTCACTGGAAAAACGCACGGTGGGAAACATGTTTTCATTGAGATGCTGAAAAACTTCATAATTTTTCAGTGTGAAAATACTACTATTTAGATTTTTCCCATCGACATGCCTTTCCGCAGTCAAATTACTAATTTAAAGAAATTATTGACAGCTTAAACAATTGATTGCCCTTTCTTTGTTCTTTTCCTAGTGAAGTGACTTACATTAAGTGAAAAATAGCCACCGAACATTTTCAGTGGAAATATAGAGATTTTTTAATAGTGATAACATTCATGTACCACCTGTGTCCGTGTTTCGAAGGCACCCTTCTCTTTCAAGAGGATTCCCGTCATGTAAAGCCCCGGTAATAAAGAAATTAGGGTGCACATAGAAATGGGTCAAAAGGCAAAAGTGGTGGATTTGTCCTCCTTACAAATTTTCGTGATTTAACTCCAAAACATCAAAGTATTTGTTACAACTTCACCTTATTAATTCAGACCTTTGTTCCTTAGTAAAACATAGGGATGAATCTTTTTTACCTTCTATTTCTTTGCTGGGTTTACTTATCAAATTATGTTGTTTCTACTCCCAACTTATTCTAGAAGAGCTTGTTAACTCCCGGAACATACATTGGGAAAATGTGCTTAAGAACATTGTCTCTGAGACGCACTAAGCTTCGATGTTTATTGTGATTCTCCAGCACATCTGAAGCCCCAAATTTTTCTTTATTTAATCCTTACAAGAAGGTGCTTATCTAGAACTGCAAATAACACCAGAGCAAACACATGCTTGAGAAAAAGTGGAACGCAATAAAAATTTGAGCTGGAAAAGGTGTAGGTCTTTTGCTTTTTCAGTGTTAGAAAGAAAAAACTTAAACAAAAGATGAAAGAAAGGGAAACCAAGCTGTAGTGAATAGTCCAACTAGAGAACCAGATACAGAAAAATTCAATGCTCCGTGGATAATAATATTTTAACATATACTAGACAAGCGTGGATGTGAGGCTTGGTACTCAGGTCATTTCAAAGAAAGGAAGCTTCAAGTACCTAGGGTCTATTATCCAAGGGAATAGAGAGATTGACGACGATGTCACACATCATATTGGGGCAGGGTGGATGAAATGGAGGCTCGCATCTGGAGTTTTGTGCGACAAAAAGGTGCCACCAAAACTTAAAGGCAAGTTCTATAGGGTGGTGGTTAGACCGACTATATTGTATCGGGCGGAGTGTTGGCCAGTCAAGACTTCGCACATACAAAAGATGAAAGTTGCGGAGATGAGGATGTTGATATGGATGTGTGGGCATACAAGGAGAGATAAAATTAGAAATGATGACATCCTGGTCAAAGTGGGAGTGGCCTCGGTGGAGGATAAGATGCGGAAAACGAGGTTGAGATGGTTCGGACATGTGCAGAGAAGAGACACAGATGCTCTAGTGCGGAGGTGTGCGAGGTTGGCTATGGACGGATTCAGGAGGGGTAGAGGTAGGCCGAAGAAGTATTGGAGAGAGGTGATTAGACGGTATATAGTGCAGGTGCAACTTAATGACATGACCTTAGATAGGGGGTTGTGGAGGACACGAATTAGGGTAATAGGTAGTCGAGCATAGTCCTACTTACGCTTACAAAATGATAGTTGTAGTGTTATTATTGTAGGCCCGATTAGCCTATCACACTTATTATAGTCCCAATTAGTTTAATTTCTGCTGCTATGTGTTCTTTAGTGTACATTGTTTATCTTATTTAGCTGTGTTAGCTACTGCTTCCTTTTGTTAGAATGCACTACCATGACGTATTCGATTTTGTTATCAGCATGTTCACATTGCTTTAATAGCTTGTCTGAGTCTGACCGTTTCTCTTGCTTTACTTTGCGTGTGGCTATGGTTTGTCTTGAGCCAAGGGTCTCATGAAAACAACCGCTCTACCTACCAAGGTAGAGGTAAGGTCTGCGTACACTCTACCATTCTCAGACCCCACGTTGTGGGATTTCACTGGATATGTTGTTGTTGTTACTCCTTCTCCATAGGGAATAGGGTTGGAAACTTTCCCAATGATATAATAACATTGACCGTGACATTCCCATATCTACAACTATCAGCATCATCATCATAATCAATAAAGCAAATGAAAGCAACAGTTACTAGGACCCAGACATTGTTACTCTCCCCCAAAGGCCAAAACACTAGGCCATGTTGCTTGCTTCCATAAAAATTAAAAGTAAAAGGAAAAAAAGAAGAGAGTATTGTAATAATTTTCATATGCCGTGGTGTTGTAGTTGCAATAGTCTAGAATATGCACCTTCCGGCCTGCTGATTAACTCAGAATGGCTTCCTTGTTCAACAATGCGACCGTCTTGCACAACTCCAATTGTATCCACATTACGAATTGTTGATAATCGGTGAGCCACCAGAACAGTGGTTCGGCCTCTCATCAACCTTTCGAGTGCTTCTTGTAACACACATTCGGATTCAGCATCGAGTGCACTTGTAGCCTCGTCAAGTAGGAGAATCGATGGATCTTTAAGAACGGCCCTTGCAATTGCAATCCTTTGTTTTTGTCCTCCTGAGAGTTGAACGCCTCTCTCACCAACTGGCGTTTTGTAACCTTCAGGCAAACCACTTACAAAAGTGTGTACATTTGCAGTACGAGCCGCTTCAGTGACTTCAGCTTCTGTTGCACCCTCTTTACCGTAGGCAATATTATCAAAAATGCTAGCTGCAAACAGCGCTGGCTCTTGTTGCACCAACCCAATTTTAAGCCTTAGAGACTTCAGGTTTAATCTCCTAATGTCTTTTCCATCAATCATAACTTTTCCACCTGTTGGATCATAGAACCTTTCAATTAAGGCTATAACGGAGCTCTTTCCCGAGCCACTTGCCCCGACAAGAGCTTGGCTTTGGCCAGCGCGAATCCTTAGATTGAGGTCCTTGAACACGGAAACATCCGGTCGTGAAGGGTATGCAAAATCAACATGACGGAGTTCGATATCCCCTCTAATTGATTCGACTGGATCACCTTCAGGGTCATCAGGATCGACCCTGGTAGAGCGATCAAGAATGGAAAATACAGAACCAACAGCTTCACCACCCCTAATAATCTCGGGTGCTAGGCTTACGGTTTCAGCAACTGAATTAGCCGTGATCACAAGGACTACAAAGACCTTAATCACCTTAGAGAAAGTAGAGACCCCGTTGTTAACAAGGTGTGCACCATACCAAAGAATCAGAGCTTCAGAACCATAAAGAGCAAGCTGTGATATACCAAATAAGAGTCCTGACATTTGGCTGCGTCGAAGACTTTGCATTTGTGGAACACAAAGCTCTTGGGAGAACAAAGAGATGATCTTTTCTTGGGCATTGAAGGCTGCTACAGTTCTAATATTGCTTACTCCTTCTCCAGCAATCATGCTAGTCTTTGCATGCGCCTTGGCCGTGTCTCCAGCAAATCCTTTCAGTGAGAGTTGCTGTATTATGCATGCAAAGTAACCGACTTAACCGTTAGAACACTGTTTATGAACTGCTAGTAGGAAAAAGAAAAGTTTCCACTCTAGCAAATACATTTGTGGTCTTGTCTCACTTTGTCCTCTTATGTATGCCAATGGGACCACATTTACAAACTCTGTTCCCTACTAGTAAAACTCATTTGTTATAGCTATTTCCAGTGGTAAATCACTATATTCTCACCTAGGGGACGGATTTATCAACTGATTTGGGGTTATGAAAAGGAACGAAAATACAAAAAGGTTTGGAAGCTTCTAAACTTATGGAATAGTTAAAAACCAAGAAATGAGAACCATGTATAAGGACAAAAATATTTGTTTATCGTTTCTACATGCTACTCACTATTTAAGTCATTGAGCTGTATAAGATCTGTGATTCAAGCACTCTGCTAGGCACATGGCTGGCATTTCTGACAATTCTCCCATCAATAACTCACATAGAGCAGTAAAAAGATAAAATTTTAAACAGAAAAAAGATAGCTCCAGTTTGTCATACACACAAGATGATCACGGGTAAAGAATCTCTGCGACTTCTGAGACTCTGGCAGGAATATCTAGGAGCTAAAAGAAAGAGTCTAGCAAAGTCAAAAAAACAATCTAACCCTCTGCACTTCCTATTCAGCCCCGTCCTCTCGTCCTTTTCACTCTCTTTAGATGTATTCCGCAAAAACCAAAAACAAAAACGAGGCACGTGAGAGATAGATCGGGTTGAAAAATTATTTTCATTTAAGAATATGTGGTTGAAATTATTCGAGATTTGTATTGGTGGGAAGATAGCAGGTATCTAGTAATAGTCTAGAGTGTAAACGTGTAAATATAGGAAACAATATATTCCCTACTCATAATTAAAATATTTTCATATATTGTGTAAATATAATTATGGTAAGACTAGGATTCTTCTTTTGTATAGGCTTAGAATTCCTATTGTATAAAGGATGAATATTGTACTCTATATATACGTTGATATTAATGAAAGACTCCCCAGGGAAAATTAATATCATCTAACATCCTATATTTACACGTTTACATAGAGCACTACCATTTTTAAAAAAGAATAAGTAATTTGAGAAGTGGACAACCTAAAGAAATAAGTCCAATTAAAAAAAGAGAAAGTGCTGCTCAGTGACATTGGTATTGATGGGTAATGGGGAGTAATAGAATCTTTACAGTTTTTTACTGCGATGGCTAGTAAAATAGGTGTGTTTAATTATGAGTATTCTTTTTATGGTTGGTCAGACTCAGATGTGAGTCTTGAAGAACCAAAGCAGCGGAATTGGAGGAATCACATGCAAAACATCAGTATGGTACCACGTTCTACTTACCCTCTTGTCCTATGCTTTTAGAAAGTACAGTGGAGCGGAATTCCAAGCAACCACTTCAAATTTTTATTACTCCTAATTCAGTATTTTAAATAATTTACCATAAATTAAGTTTCAGAAGCTCAGAGTCCAATATTTGATCTTTCAACAATGCTAAAGGACTGAAAATTAATTTTATTTTTCTCTCTTTAAAATGCTACTAATAGTAAATGAAACCTGACATGCTTGTTGGTATTTGACAATGGAATACGCTTGTAATTTGGCCGGCGCAATGCTTTGATTTTACATTCTGAATGAATTAAGAAATATTTTACCTGTGCAAAATTGGCAAGGACTAGAAGCGGAAACGTGGCAAGGATGAGCAGTGAGACACGCCATTCGACTATAAATGCGACTATAAATGAAGTGAGAAGAGATGTCATATTCTGCAGTATAACGGAGATCCTCTCCGCTATGGCAGACTTAACATCTGCGGCGTCTGTAGCTAAGCGAGCTGCTAGTAGACTTGAATTATTCTCCTCCTCATCGAACCATCCAACTTCATTCCTTAAAATTGCTGAACAAGTTCAAACAAAAAACTTAGCTCAACAACTAGCTATGTTAAACAACTTGAAGAAGCATTAATTACAAAATCTTAGCAAGATAAAGAAAATACCTGCCAACATCATCCTCCGAACCCTGGTAGTGAGGTTTTCTCCCATAATACTGAAGAAGTAGTGCTGTATCAAATATGCTACAACAGCGTAAAGACCAGCTCCAATGTAAATGAAGACATATTCCTTTGTCTTTCTTTCCATGGTTGTAGGATTTGTATAGTAGAATACCTCAATCATGTTGCTCATCACAATAGCAAAAGTTGGACCAATAAAACCGGAGAGAACAGACCCTACGGCTCCCATGATTGAATAAGGCCACTCAGGAGCATTCAGTTTGAGAAGCTGGCAGAAATAATTCTGTGGTGCAGGATTTTTCTTATCTGTTTCAGCATTAGAAATCATTTCTATACGCCCATCTGGACCAGTGCTATATGAATAGCTCAAACTCCTTAAACTGCCAGACCGAAGGCTTAGAGACTTTGTTGATAACGAATGACTTAACCGAGTTGAACGTGTACGACGAGTAGATGGGTTTGAAAAGTCTCGGTTCCCAACCATTTCCTGGAATCTGATTAAAGAAGAATAAGCCCCAGCTTTGGCAATCAGCTCTTCATGTGTTCCAGTCTCAACTACCTGCCCTTGCTGTATAACTGCAATTGAGTCGACATTTCTAATTGTGGAGAGACGGTGAGCTACAACTACAGTAGTCCGGCCAACCATGAGACGGTCCAAAGCTTCCTGGACAATGCTCTCGGAACCAGCATCAAGAGCACTGGTGGCCTCATCAAGCAGGAGGATCTTCGGGTTCTTTAACATAGCTCTTGCAATTGCAATTCTCTGTTTCTGTCCACCAGAGAGCTGGACACCACGCTCTCCCACCTGGATTTGGTATCAATTTTTTTTACATTTTTGGACTGCTCAAAAGAATAATAGCCAGCAAATGTATAGGTTTTGATATTAAGTATAATATGCACATAATATACATAATCAGTGTATAAGTTTTGTATACTTTGGTTAGCGCCCGTAATAAATTTCGGCCGACGGGCCAAAAATGAGAAAGCCCAAAATCTTATCAGTATTGACTTCTCAGAAACTAGTATCTGATGAAGGAAGTAGTACTTACAATTTTTTATCTTTTTTTTAGTATGAAAGTGCAAACCATCTTAGTCGAACCAATCAAGTTCAATGCTCTAGGAAATTGAATGATAAGGCTTAAACAAACTAACCTGAGTTTGATATCCGTTAGGAAGCAAGGTAATAAAGCTATGTGCATTGGCAGCAGAGGTAGCAGCCTCAACTTCAGCCATAGTTGCATCAGGCTTTCCGTACAGTATGTTCTCAATTATGGTAGTAGCAAATAATGCCGGCTCTTGATTCACAAGGCCAATCTGATCACGCAACCATCTAAGTTGTAATGTTCTTATGTCAACATTGTCCAGCAAAACTTGACCTGCATGATCAACCATATTTTTGAGTAACCAGCTTTAATAAACTCAAACACTAGTGTGGCAGAAGTCTTAAATTACCATCATTAGGATCATAAAATCTTTCTATAAGCGAGACAACAGTGCTTTTTCCTGAACCACTGCCACCAACCACGGCAACTGTCTTTCCAGCAGGGAAGAAAATGCAGAAATCTCTGAAGATAATTACATCAGGTCTTGAAGGATAGCTGAAGGTCACATTTTTGAATTCAATGTTCCCGCAGACCTCAGACAGGCACTTCCCATCTAAAGTATCTTGAATAATGGTAGGTTTCTGCTTGATGATCTCCATTAACTTGTATCCAGCTGCTTTTCCTTTACTGAACGCCCCGAGATTGGAAAATGACTGACCTAAACTCCTGCAAAACCCAAGGTTACATGCACCGACTTAACAAGAAAAAGGAAGTGATAATAAATAATGTACTTCGAGGTCTTACATGCCACCAACAATGGCTGAGAAAATAGCAGTAAATGCCTTTCCACCATCACTTTGTCCATTCCTGATGAAAACCCCAGCATACCAAAATACAAGGGCCCATGACATGCATGCTATTCCATAGGTACATCCCAAACCCAAGCCTTTAGCCATGCCAGCCTTGTATCCGAGCTTCAATGTGTTCTGAATTGCATCTGAATATGAATTAAGGGCTTTAGTCTCGCCCACATATGAGTAAACCGTTCTGACTTGTGCAATTGCCTGCAATGATAGTGTAGAAGTCATAAACCAGAAACACTCAGAAAGCTGAAGAAAACAGCCATTACATTTTGTGTAAGTGATAGAACAAATAATCTATGCAAGGCCCAAGAGAAAAGCTCACTTCTGAACACATTATACATGAAAAACTTTCGAGATAGTGATACACAAAATGTAGATAAGGTATGTCTGTTTTGTGTAATTACATGTGACAATACTCGGTAAATCTTTTACTTTATTCCTAAAACAACTTCTAAATCATATTTTAAATTTTGATAAAGCAGTCTAAATCAATTGTTAGGTTCTTTATGCAAAGAATCAGGTGAAGAACACACGCGAATATTAAAGTATCAAATTAAAACTCAGTGTAACCAAAAATCGAACTTGCAATTTTAAGAACACATTTTTGGTCAATAAAAGTATAAAGATAACTTTCATAATTAGATCACATCAGAAAGATAACTTTCATAAAGTGACTTTATAAAGATTTTTCTTTGATAACTGGAACAGCATGCTAAAAAAGGATAACCAATGGCTAAAGGTACTCAAAAACCAACAAAGGGATTGTAAAACTCTATCATGGCTGCACATGTAGAAGGATTATTTCATTTGTACTACTCTATACTGTTTTAGAAGGGGAGCCTTGGAGTAACTGGTAAAGTTGATGCCATGTGACCAGGAGGTCATGGGTTCAAGCCGTGGAAACAACCTCTTGCAGAAACGTAAAGTAAGGCTGCGTACAGTAGACCCTTGTGGTCCCGGCCCTTCCCCGGACCCCGCGCATAACGGGAGCTTAGTGCACCGGACTGACCTTTTTACTCTATGTTGTTTTAAAGTGCTTCATAGTAACCGAAAAGAAATTAGCGGAAAGTTATCTCTAAATTAAAGCGGAAGTACAATATCCACCGAAAAAGAGTTTAACTATTATACGATGATAGACATCATGGATTACCTGCTCAGCAATAATACCAGCATTGGCATAGGATTCTCTGCTTTTGGAAGTGAGACCAGTGAGAGTATAAGCATAAAGACCCCCAGCAAAAGCAATTCCAGGAATGACCGCCACACTGAGGAGAGCTAACCTCCACGCTGACACGAAACCAACCACCAACCCCGCCAAGAATGTCGAAAGGTAGTGGATGAAATTGCCCACCTAAAGTTTTAACGTCAAAAATGTTGTTTCATCAATTATTACTGTAAGCAAACATCATTAAAGCAGAAAAAAGATACAGTTAAACAAATTTGGCATTTATCACCAGAAAATAAGGAAAAGTTGGAAACAGGACAAGCATTCCACAACAAAACAAAGAAGCCAGGAAATGGCGTATGCTAGTAAGCTTTTGCTAACATGTGCCATTCCTGGGACCCCCTCTGAATGAAGATTGAACACATATCATAATTCAAAAGTATGTTACAACATATTTCCTTGTTTATCCTTACAGTTACGAATGCCACTAGATTTCACCGTTGCCCTTCTGAAATTTTAATTAAATACAAGTACTACAGTGTTGCATTGAATGAAGGTGGGTATAGGATCACGAGAGATATAATATTAAATACTAGTACTACAGTGTTGCATTGAATGAAGGTGGGGATAGGATCACGAGAGATATAATACTAACTCCAGCCCAATTTATGTGAGTTTAAGAAAGAAAAACTTGTGGTCTAAAATAAGCTATAAATATTTGTCTCGTTATAAATCATCTCACTAAACATATATTGAAAATTTTAAAGTTAAATTGTTACTAAATATTTTTTTTACTGCCTAAAAAAAAAAGAATGTGACATAATTTAATTTGGGACGGAAGGAGTGATAAGTATAGCAATAATGAGCAGAGGCCCGACCTTCTCACTGATGGCATCTTGGACCAGTAGAGTATCCGTTGAAACACTGAAAACAATATCACCTGTTCTAGCATCTGTATCAAAGAACCCAACGTCCTGTTTCAACACTGCCTCTAAATATTTCTTCCTTAGTGCACTCACTTGCCTTTCTCCGGTGTACATCCAACAACCAATCTCTGTAAAATTAAATATTCTTTTCTTAAAATACAAAACAGATAAAAAAAATAGAAATTTTAATTTAAGTGTAACATAGGTTAGGTAGATCCATGATAGAGACGTGTGATTGGGGATTGATAGAATATGCACTGTATATTCTTGTTATATCATTAGTTATCTTGTACATCTGTAATTATGGTAGTAATATTTTGTATTAGGCAAGTGTATATTTGATTTCCGTAATTATAGCATAGGATGACTATTATATATCATGTATATAAATCATTTACATTAATGAAATCATCAAGGGTTATACCCTTTCATGGTATCAGAGCCACTGATCTGCCACAACAATTTCTCGTCCACAAAATCTGCCAGCAGGCAGTGGGCTGCTGGCCCAAATTCATCCGTCCCTGAGCTCCCGTCAGCAGGCCCACTGCTTGCTGGCCCAATTACCTCCGGTCCGCAACTTTTGCGATTGCCCAACCCAGTCTAACCATCACCCCGCCATTGTTCTCCCAACCCGAATCCAGTCCAACACCGCACCTTCTACAGTGGGCTAGCCCACAACTTCCACTCCTATCCAGCCAACTTCTATTCCGAGACAAGGGCTCGTTACTCGTAGCCAACGGGACATTTTTAAACCAAAGCGACAATTCAATCTCAATTCTAATGTCACTAAATTCCCCTACCACGTAATTCCGTGTCTGCCCTTCGTGACCCGAATTGGAAAATGATCATGAATAATGAATATAATGCTCTTATTGAAAATAAGACATGGGGGTTGGTGCACCGTCCACCCGGTGTTAATGTGATTTGTTCTATGTGAATTTTTGCTCATAAGGAAAAATCTGATGGTTGTTTTGAGATACATAAGACTCGTATTGTAGGTGATGGCAAAACTCAACAGGTTGGCGTGGATTGTGGAGATACATTTAGTCTGGTGGTCAAACCAGCAACTATTCGCACTGTTCTCAGTCTAGCTCTCTCAAAATCAGGGCTCATTCATCTGCTGAACGTGAAAAATGCGTTCTTACACAACGAACTCAAGAAAACTGTATACATGCATCAGCCCTTGGGTTTCAGGGACCCACTCATCCTAATCATGTGTGTTTGCTGAAGAAATCTTTGTATGGGCTAAAACAAACTCCTCGAACCTGGTACAAAAGATTTGCAGATTATATGTCTACTCTTGGGTTTTCTCACAGCAGGTCTGATCATTTTGTCTCAATGCTCTAACGCCCACACTGGATATGGACCGAACTGTCTCACGACGTTCTGAACCCAGCTCACGTACCGCTTTAATGAGCATTTATGGTTATTGCTTCTGTGAACATAGTAGCTAAATAATCCCAGTCATTTATCGTCACGGTATTTCTATGGCATACATTATGTTATATGTGGATGATATTATATTGACTGCTTTCTCTGACAAACTGCACAAGTCTATCATATCTCTTCTCAGCTCAGAATTTGTTATGAAAGACTTGAGGCCATTGAGCTATTTTTTTGGTATAGCTGTCACTCGTCATGCAGGTGGTTTATTTCTGTCTCAGAGCAAGTATGCATCAGAGATTATTGAACGGGTTAGCATGCCAACCTGTAAGTCATCTCCTACTCCGGTTGACACTAAACCGAAGCTGAGTGCTACTTCTAGCACACCATACAAGGATCTCTTCCACTATCGTAGTCTTGCGGGGGCTATTCAATATCTCACATTTACGAGGCCCGATATTACTTATGCAGTCCAGCAGTTGTGTTTATTCATGCATGATCTGAGGGAAGAACACATGCACGCTCTTAAACACATTGTGCGCTAAATTCAGGGCACTCTTAATTATGGTTTACACTTATATCCATCATCAGTATCTACTCTCATGTCGTATATAGATGATGATTGGGGTGGATGTCCAGACAACAAGCGTTCGGCATCTGATTATTGTATGTTTCTTGGTGATAACTTGGTGTCTTGGTCGGCTAAACGCCAGGCTACACTATCGCGCTCTAGCGCGGAGGTCGAATGTCGAGGGACCGCCAATGTGATATGTGAGTCTTGTTGGTTGCGTACCTCTTAGAGCTTCATTTTCCTATTCGGAAAGCTACTTTGGTCTACTGCGATAATGTTAATGCGATAATCTCTCGGAGAATCCTGTACAACATCAACGCACTAAACATATCGAGATGTATATTTACTTTGTTTGCGAAAAGGTAGCTCGTGGACAAGTACGTGTCTTGCATGTCCCTTCACGTTATCAAATAGTTGACATCTTTACTAAGGGCCTTCACTTAGTTTTGTTTGAAGATTATAGAGACAGTCTCAGTGTACGACAACCACCTGCTATGACTGCGGGGGTGTGATAGAATATTGACCGTATATTCTTGTGATATCATTAGTGATCTTGTACATCTGTAATTATGGTAGTAATATTTTGTATAATTACTTGCTGATTTTATTAATGTAAATGATTTATATACATGATATACAATAAACATCCTAACGGTCCACGGACCACGTGCAACCATGAGACCTAATCTTATCTTGCTCCTATTGATCCAGTGTGAACTGGTTAGCTAACATAAATACAAACACTTTAGAATTTATTTTTCTATCCAAATAAAATGTCTCTACTCGAGGCAAAGCTTGTTTCAGAATACCCATAAAAGCTTTAAACTTAAAAAATGTTTAAAGAGAAGTAAAGTAGATCAACTGAGCTCACCTGCATAGGATGATGCACAAACTATCAACCCAAGGTACACAAAATACAGAGCATACTACAAAATTTATAACCAAAAAAAAAAATCAGATTCGTTGTTAGAAATTTAGAAATTTACAAATATACATAAGAAAGATTTTAAAAACTAACCTTTGATACTTCATGGGTCATTTTATGCAAATCCATTTGGTTTTTACCAAAACCATTAACCATCTCGCCAAAAAGGAGAAAGAAAATAGGCATAGAAGAACCATGAATCATAGCTCCAATACTTCCAGAAATCATAAGAAGATAATCATATTTATCAGCAAAGGAAAATAACTGGTAAAATGGAAGACTTTGCTCTTTCTTCTTATCTGCTTCTTGCATTGTTTTCCCTTCAGTAGTCTCCGCCATTGCACTTTAACAACTCTGTTAGCCCAAAAAGTAACACACAACAAATTATGTTGACACCCACTATAAGTATATTAATTGGGGTCAAGAAAATTCATACAACTTTCTTGAAAAAAAATACTACCATTTAATGATGGAAAAGGAGATCTGTGCAAGAAAACAAAGTATTTCTTGATTGAAGTTACAAAATTTGTTTCAATTTTATCTTGGTAGAGAAAATGGTTGAAAGAGGAGAGAAAGGTGGGTAAGTAAGTAAGACCAGTAGTCAAAGGGAACGGGGGAAAATAACGTAAAAGTGTGTGCAAGTGAGAATGAGACATGGTTCACTTAACTAAATTATACATATATATAGGCATCAGAGATTCATAGAGGGGGACTTTTATTGAGGGGGTATGGGGTCATGTTGGTAAATTTATTTTTTTGATGTTATAAAATTAGAAAAATACTATACGGGTTTTCTTTTTATTTGTTTTCATGGGTTTTACTGAGTTCAACGGAATCTAGTAAGGCAATACTGCGACACTGAGCCATTAATTTCTCATGTTTATTTCCCATATTTAAATAAATACCTTACAAGTTTCAATCTCTTATACAAAAAAAGAAAAGAAAAAAACAGAGCAAATTGAAAAAGGTATTACACCTCTCGAAATTTTCTTTTCAACCGGAAAGGAGAGGCAGAAAAATGTGTTTTTACAACAAAAATAACAGTTACTATGTCGCAGTCTCAAACAATTGTGATCGACTATATGAATTCTTACTTCTTTATTTAAGTTTATTTTATAATTTTAATGTACGAATTAAAATTAAAATAAGTTATGTGGATCTTTTCTTTCATTTTGCTCTATCTTTAGTTAGGTATTGATATTTAAAATTTGTAGGTCTTTCAAAATAATTCTCTTCCATGACTCAGGTCTACACCGTCCGTTTTAACACATTCGCTTACCATGATTTCACACTTACGTATTAGTGCATCTATAGGTCGACAAAAAATATGTCCAAATCATCTTAAGCGATCTTCTCACCATTATTCTTTGTGTGCTATTTGCACCTTCTGACGAATGTGTTCATTTCTAATTTTATATAATTTAGTATGATCGTACGTCCATCTTAGCATCCACACTTTTTGCAACACTTATAGCGGTTGTGTTGGACTTTAGCAATCAAGTATTCACTACCATGTAACATTATCGGTCTTATAATTGTTCTATAAACTTACCTTTCACTTTTATAGGCGATTGGATATCCTTCTATCACATAACTCCGGAGCAATTCTGCATTTCAATCCGTCGATTTTAATCCTATAAATAACATTCATCTATCATTTCATTCTATTATAACAATAAGTCTAGTATCTAAATTATTTGCATTTTGACGCTATAATCTCTTGAAATATTGCTTATGTAAATTCCAATTACGAGGATATGATATTCTTAAAATTTGCTGTAACGTTATATTTTAGTAATTTAAGAACGTATTTTTAAAATTGCTAAAATATAACGTCACAACGAATTTTAAGAATATCATATCCTCTTAATTGGAATTTGCATACCCAATCTTTCACTCAAATACGTAGTATTAAGGTTAAACAGTTGCGACGGATTCATTTTCTAATTATAAAAGAAGATTATCCTTCCTCAAAAAATGCATAAATGATATGTAGTATATTAAGAAGTTTCTCTGTTGTTGAGTTGATTCAATAGTTTTTTTTTGGTTAAAATATATATTTCATTAATACTAAGGAGTTACATGCATAGTAGTAGTAGTAACTGAAACAAGGTCGCTTGCGTCAGAAGAAAGTATGAAAGATGAAATAATTTCTCTTGGGGATTCCTTTCATTATTCACAATATATATAGTTGTACAAGGTTGATTCCTAATATGGTACGAATCCTAACTTACCTTACAAAGGTTGATTCCTAATACAATTAGAATCTTAAGTTACCTAAAATATACATCTATCATAATTACAAAATATACGGAGAATATTCGCTAATACTCCCCTTCAGACGGAGCGGGAGGAGGCCGAATGCTAAGGCTGGATCGGAAGTCGGTGAAGAGCTGTCGCGGTAGTCTCTTTGTGAAAATGTCTGCATACTGATAAGAGGAAGGCACGTGTAAAATTTTGACCTGACCCCGGGCAACCTTCTCTCGCACAAAGTGGATAGCCATCTCAATATGCTTGGTCCGCTGATGTTGGACTGGATTATGAGACATATAGATAGCAGATATGTTGTCACAATAGACTATAGACGCCTTGCGTAATGGACACTGGAGCTCCAAAAGAAGATTTCGGAGCCAACAGATCTCAGCGACGACATTAGCAACTCCGCGATATTCTGCTTCAGCACTCGAACGGGATAGTGTGGCCTGCCGCTTGGCGGACCATGAGATAAGATTATCCCCAAGAAATACACAGTACCCTGAGGTGGAGCGACGTGTGTCGGGGCATCCTGCCCAATCTGCATCTGTGTAAGCTAGTAACTTGGTTGGGGCAGAGGGGTATAGATGTAAACCAAAGTCTAGTGTGCCCTTAACATACCTGATAATACGTTTGAGGGCGATAAAATGGGACTCTCGGGGGTCGTGCATGAACAGACACACCTGCTGAACGACATATGCAATATCAGGCCTATTGAATGTAAGATACTGAAGAGCACCTGCTAGACTCCGATACAGAGTGGGATCAGAAACTGGCGCACCGTCATTGGCACTAAGCTTGGATTTTGAGTCCACCGGAGTTGGCATAATTTTACAATTTGTCATCTTGGCCCTGTACACTATCTCTTCTGCATACTTACATTGACACATGAACATAGTGGCTGCAGATCTTATCACCGATATACCCAAAAAATAACTTAGCTTGCCCAAGTCAGTCATAGCAAATTCAGTTTTGAGTAGAGCAATGATTTCATTCTTCAACCCGTCAGATGAAGCAGTAAGAACAATGTCATCGACATATAATAGCAAATATGCAGTGCTGCTACCTCGGTGAAAAATGAAGAGAGATGTATCACACCTACTACATACAAAACCAAACTGCAGAAGATACTTGGCGAACCGATCATACCAAGCGCGGGGTGCCTGTTTCAATCCATACAATGACTTCCTGAGACGACACATAAACTGCGGGGCTGCCAGATGAACAAAGCCAGGAGGCTGATGCATGTACACAGTCTCTTTCAAATCCCCATGAAGAAACGCATTCTTGACATCAAGCTGATGAATCGGCCAATGCATGCCCAAAGCAATATTGAGAACAGTCCGAATAGTGGTCGGTTTAACAACCGGACTGAATGTCTCACCACAATCAATACCCTCCTGCTGATTAGTGCCATTGGCAACTAGTCTTGCCTTATACCTCTCTAAGTCACCACTGTCTCTGAAATTGTGACAAAATAGCCACATACACCGGATAACATTCACACCAGCTGGTCTAGGTACCAAATCCCAAGTGTTCTGCTTGGTTAAAGCGTTAAATTCCTCGCACATGGCCGCATTCCAATTTGGGTCCAGTTTTGCTAGTTTTGGATTTTTTGGAATGGGTGATAAGGTTTGTATGGAGAGATTGAATTGAACCTTGGGTTTGAAAGATCCGTGTTGTCTGCGAGTCTTAAATGCGATGTGGGCGATGGTGGTGGGTGGGGATGTGAGTTCTTTGGTCGCTAGTTACGGACGATGGCGGCGGTTCAGATGGGCTGTTTTACGTCTTCTTGGTTGGCTGGAAACACTGCGAACTGCGGGCCCAGTTCTTTGGAGTCTGAAGCGGCGATGTCATTGAGTGGTCTGAGGTGACTTCGGCCAGAACTGTAGGGGTGAAGCGAGGGAGGCTGGTGGGGTGGTGCCGGACGGTGGCGAGGCATCGAGCAGTGAAATTCTTTGTTGGTATAGATTTTGGATGACCGGGGACAGACTTGGTTCATCGAGAAAGATGTAATCGGTGGTCTGAAATTTCTGGAGATTTGAAAAAGGAAAGGTTGTCTCGTTAAAGGTGACGTGACGGAGACGATGATTTTGCGAGTAGCAATGTCATAGCATAAGTAGCCCCGATGATTAGGAGATAGACCAAGGAAGACACATGGAAGAGTGCGAGGGGCAAGTTTGTGGGGGTGTAATGGAGGCTATGTTGGGGTAGCATAAGCATCCAAAAATACGTAGGTGATCATATGATGGCTGCCTACGGTATAAGATTTCTGCAGGGGTTTTGTTTTGGAGTGTGCTAGTTGGTAAAATATTTAGAAGGGATTCTACCATTTTGACAGCATAGACCCAAAAAGGCGGTGGTAGGTAGGCATGAAACAGAAGTGTGCGGACCATGTTATTGATGGTACATATAATTCTTTCAGCCTTTCCGTTTTGGGAAGAAGTATAGGGACAAGAAAAACGGAAAACCATGCCTTGTTTAGAACAGAAATTGTGAAATGTCGAGTTATTAAATTCACGTCCATTATCACATTGGAATGATTTAATAGGTTTTTCAAATTGTGTCTTAATGAATTTTTGAAACTCGAGAAATTTTGCAAAAACTTCATATTTGAATTTCAGTGGGTAAATTCAGACAAAATGTGAAAAATCATCCAAGAATACTAGATAGAATTTATGACTCAAAGAGCTAGCAATCGGAGATGTCCACAAATCAGCATGAACAATATCAAAGGGAGAAAAAGTAACATTGTTTGATGACATAAAGGGAAGACGAGTATGTTTGCCTAGTGGACAAGAAAAACAGTGTTTGGCAATTTTCCCATTATTACATTGAATACGCTTAGAAGTCCTAAGAAAAGTAAAAACTGGGTCTTGAGGTGTCAGTCTGTTGTGCCAAGTTGAGAGGAGAGATCGCCGCAAGGGATAGAGGTGCTGCGTCTGACATGGAAGATTGAGTGAATGGGTAGAGGTCTCCCACACTATTACAGCGTGTAAGAATTTTCCCGTATTGAGTTCCTTCACAGAAAAACCAAAATGGTCAAATTCGGCGGCATACGTAATTATTGCTAGTGAATTTTCTAACAGAGATTAAGTTTTTAATGATGTTAGGTGTGTATAGGACGTGGTTTAGGGAGAAAGGTGGGTGTGGATGTTTGGTGTGTGTGTTACATTAACCTTCAATTGGAATGCGATGACCATTGCCGACAGTAATAAATTGAGGACACTTTAACCGACGTAGTTGAGATAGGTTACATGACGACGGGTGAGGTGAGATGTGGCTCCGGTGTCCATGTACCAATTGTCATCGGGCTGTTGAAGGTGCACGGTGGTGTATGCCTTGCCCAACCGGTCGGGCCGGGCCGCTGGCCGGGCCGGAATCGCAATCAGGTGGGCTCGCTGCCGCTGGTGGGCTCGTCTGGTGGTAGGGCGGCCCAAGAGGCCCGATCGACCAAGGGCCGGCTGGGCCCTCGCACGGGCACGCATGCAGCGAGGCCCGGCCGCTGGTTGGGCCATTCGCCGCTGGTTGGACCATCGCCGTTGTCCGATGGTTGGTGTTGTCGATCAGTTGCGTTGGCCCTTTTCGCGGCCCTTGCCTTTGTTGTTGCGACCTCTGCCGCCACGACCTCCGCCGCTTCGCTTCTGCCGCTTTGAACTTGGTTCTGTTGGCGCAGTGTTGCCATCCCGCCAATCCGGCTAACGCCTTTTGATTATGTTCCTCTTGTTTAGCACGTCTAGTTTCTTCCAACAATAGTTGTGAACGTGCCTTGTTGAAACTTGGGAGAGGGTCGGCTTGTTGAATCATTGTTGCGAGTGTGTCATAATCACCTTTCGGTAAACCCGCAACAAGTTGAAGCACCATCTTGGTTTCTGAAACAGAAGTCCCGACGTTTGGATAGTTGATCGGTTATGAGTTTCAATTGCTTACAATATTCGGACATGTTGTTAAAATTCTCGAGGCGGGTATTGTTGAATTGCTCTTCCAAATACACAGCCCGAGTATTTTTATTATCCTAAAAGATTTCTTCTAGCCGGACCCAAAGTTCACGTGCCGTAGCACCTGTTTTCATGATAGTGCATAACAGATCTTTGCAGATGGTGCCGTAGATCCATTGTTGGAAGATGGCGTCAAGACGACGCCAGATTGAGTCTGTAACATCGGTGGGACGAGAAACAGATTCGTCAATGTGATAGAGCACGTTGTATGCACATGCATGAATGTAGAATAGTTCCATCCACATGGAATATTGACAGTCTTCTTGGTCAAGAATTATAGGGATAAAATTCTTGATGTTGTTAACGGCGAATGCCGGATGAAAAGAAGATACTGAACGTTGAGAGGGGTTGTCAAGTGTGCCAGTGGATGAAACGGAATTTGTGGGGGAAGACATGGTTGCCACTTGCCGAGGGAAGGGAATTTTCTGATTTGGCCGAGAAAGGGAGGAAGAAACCAGATTTTTTTTCTGTGAAATCAGAAAAAAATGCTGATTTCGGCCGAGAATGAGGAAGAGCCTTGGATTTAGGTTTTAGGCTCTTGATACCATGAAAGATGGAATAATTTCCCTTGGAGATTCCTTTCATTATTCACAATATATATAGTTGTACAAGGTTGATTCCTAATACAATTAGAATCCTAAGTTACCTTAAATATACATCTATCATAATTACAAAATATACGGAGAATATTCTGAGAATATTCGCTAATAAAGTACACTAATATTACCATATTTAGCTAGTGCTTTATACATATTAGTAGACATTAGCCTAGAAATAGCTGAGCCTAATTTATCTGCTTCCATAATTTTTTTAACTGCTTCACTTGGAGGCCGCAACAGTGGAGCTTGGTGTATGGTTGTTTTATCGTAATTATTGCACAATATAATTTCGAGATAAAAAGATTAAATTGAACCCCTTTACTTTTAGCTCCACTACTTCTTTCTCCCTCTATATATCACTACATACTAGTGATTAGTGAGGATAATATATATGCCACTTTTTTATCATTTTAAATTTTTGGTATGCAAGATTCTGAAAGTCTTCTAAGATCATAAGAAACAACAAAGCTTTGTGATTAAAGTACAGTAATGTCCTAATAAATCAAAACATAAGAAAATATTTTTAAGAAGTTATTACTAATATTAACTTAAGCTAATAATTATATATCAATGATAACCTTCTATTTTACCCTGTTATTTTTTTTAAAAAACGAAGGCAGTGGCTTTTTCATAATCCAGGAAATATATTTTGAAATTCGTTTTATATTTGCAAGTTAAATGAGGAATTCAAACTCTAAGTATCCAAGAAGGGGAATTTTATTAGTGTTTGATGCGGAGAAGTAAGCAAAAACTTCCTATAAAAGTCAGAGAGACATGATACAACTTTGCCATGCTTGGAATAGGTGACGGGCCATTTTCAATCAAACCAAACAAGCCAGTTTTGTTACTCATGTGACTTGATACTATTAGACTATTGGTACTATTTAAATATATTTCGTTTAACTAATAATTTTTCTAACATATATCCCAAAATACACCAATGATTTTATACTAGATCTTTTCTTTAATTTCTAAACTTATGAAGTTTATTAACAATTAAAGAATTAATATGAGCCGTTTAGCTAGTAGTATCGGGGTTGGCCTACTAATTTGAACTTGCGTCATGTATATGATCTATTAAAGAATGATTCTTTATCATAAGTATCTATGTTCCAAAGATAAAAACCCAAAGACGTCTAGTGTATCTATTTTACTTTTTCAAATCAAATCAATTCAAAGTTTATAGGTTATTTCCTGATTCACTCAATTCCAATCATAAGAATAACAAATGCATGTGCTTACAAAGACATTCCACTAAAGCTTTGTCACATCCAAGTGTAGCTGAAAAATGAAGGATTCAATCATGGCATCATATATCTTCTTTTGCACTATCTTGCTGGGGCACAAACGTCTCTTTCTGGGCTACTATTGAGAAAGCACTCCAGCCTTCTCAGATCCAGCCCAAACAAATAGCCCAATTTGTTATTTGTTATTTGTTAAACAATTGCTCCCCCACCCCCCAACCAAATATAGATTCTTTTTCCAAACAAAATAAAACTTATATTGAACAAATAATTTGATGGATTGACCCTAAGTGTTATCTCCGGAGAACAAAACATTGAATAACTTCATCACATTGATGGTACTTTTTTGAAATTTCTAGGCTAGTATCAGAAATCAACGACCAAATTTAGTAGCGATGTCTTGATAAAACAAATATATGAGAGGAACTTTTGGAATTAGATTAGAAAAATATAACATGGAATTGACGAGAGACAAATCTAGAATTTAAAATTTACAGGTTTCTATAACTATTTAAAGTTACTACAATATTTAAGTTCACAATCATATATTTATAAATATTTAGTACATTTATATATATATAAGATTTTGATAAAAATTAGTGAGTTCATACGCCCTTGGAATTGACGTTCAATCAAACAAAGTAACTACTTTGGCTGAAGGATCACAATTGGAACGAATGAAAAATTGTAGACTTATTAGGTGAATACAGAGCTTCCTCTGTAAACCCACCCAAAAGAAAATTATATATATATATATATATATGTTCATATTGCTTTAGTTTTACTCATGTGCTAAATGAAAATGGTCATTTGATAGGCATGGTACTATACATTTGATAGGCATCAAGAGGTTTACCATCCTTATAAATAGATGGCTAAATCCTCATTTATAAGACATACCAACAACAAGTGAAATACAAAGCTCCTCCCCTTTCTCATATATATATATTCTTCAAGAATTCTCTTATGCTGTTTGTTCTCATGAAAAATTAATTATTGTACCGGCTAAGTTTGAAATTGTACCCTGATTTTGAAACGTATAAAAAGTGATATATATATATATATATATATATATATATATATGGGCCCAGTCACCTGCCATGTGGACCGCTTACTAGTATATGATTTTAATAGATGCATCTATGATAAGGTCACATGTGCAAGTGGTATCAACTTGCAATTCAATTTTTGCAAGGTTGTTTGCTCAAATTGTTATATTATGATCATATTGTTCCAAACTATGAAATTATGTTGATAATGTTGGATTATATTCAAATTGGTTTAGCAGAAACAGTATGCCTTCAATTATAGTTAAATAATTAATTATGAGAATAAAACTCCAAAAAGAAATTTGATATGAGATGTGTTATTTAACATGTAGCATCATTTGTATGCATCAAGCCAACAATGTTCTCCTATCACAATTGATTCCGGGTCAGAAACCAAATGATTTTCATCTAAAAATTGAATATGTGATATATGATTTAATTGCTCCACTACAACGCATAAAGATGGAACCCCAAATATGTTGGGAGGTAAACGTTAGATTTCCTAACATCATGGGGAGATATGATAAGCAACTGAAAAATTTATATGTAATGAATTATGACTGGTATGATTCTCATTCAAAAGATAATTCAAGTCAATTGTTAGACGCATTTGTTGACCCAAAAGTGAATATTTATTCCAGCTGTAAATCTCTAATTAGAATTAAAGTCCTTGAAGGACAGAGTCTATGGCGATAGACCAATCAATTCCAAAGATAAAACTCCTTGAAGAAGGAGAGGAGCAAATGATCAAGATGGTCAAAATAATGAGACAGGTGCTTTGAAATAGCACCAGAACATAAAACCTTGGGAAAGGTTCAGGTACCAGAAAATAATGAAAAAGGAAGAGATCTCCATAAGTTATGTCGCATTAGAACCAATATCAAATGACCGTCGACGGTATCTTCGATATAATGTAGAGCTCAACATTATAAATAGCGATGAGGATCTTGAATTGAAATATGTCAAAAAATGTGGACAGATAAATGATTGGCCAAATACAAATACGCAATTCAAGTATAATTTATTTCACTTGAAAAAGTGGTGTAAGGTATAATGGCAGTGGGGTACATGAATTCTTGTGCGAAAAGTAAAATTAAAAATAAAGTCATAAGATATAAAATACGACTTGTGCCTTGTGGCATAAATGTCTTTTGCAAAAATTCTGCCATTATTGTATGGAGATGTATTCTCCCATGGTGGATGCAATGAAGTTGTTTTTGCAGTCTGGAAATACATGAAAATTTTGAATGCGTATAATGAACTGTTGTCATGTCTAGCTAGATAGTGAAATTTATATGTAAATTCTTGAAGAATTTAAAAGATTTTAAAACGATTCCATTAAGTACCCCAATGGCTATGAAATCGTTTAACATGAAGAAATATCAATTTTGATCTCATGAAAAATGATCATAAAGTATCATGTGTTTAGTGCAATTGGTGCATTTATGTATCCTGCTTTTACTATTCGTGAGATAATATTTTTATTTATGTGCATGTAAGATATAATTCCACTTTTATGTGGAGATACTAAGTGAAATCAAATATTAGTATGAATTTATTATTTCTAACCAATATTGTCAAGGCATTGTTAGTTATGCAATGTAGGAAGATTATTTGAACTACATAATGTTCGATCGCACGCAAATTATTTGTTTGAGTACGAGGTGTTGTCATATTTATGTTGTTCTACTAAGCAGTATTGTTTGATATTTACACAAATCATGCAAAGATAACAATGATTGTGAAGTAAACAATGCAACATCTACGTGACTGTGAGTTTGCCATAAAGATATTGCTAGTATCAACATATGAAAAGTTGATCTATAAGGTTGGAAGGCATCATGTACAATAATTGACCCATTGAAGGTGGAATAGATGAAAACACATTTTGCTAAAAGTTATTTTCACACGAGATCTCCAAAAGAATGGTGGAAAGATATTCAATAAATTCAAGTAACAATTTAGCATATTTGTTCACTACGGCATTGCCAATCTCAACATTTGAGAAGCTGATATACAAGATCCGATCTGTCGCTTTCAAAATATCAAATGATGTTTTTATCAGGAGAGTAAAATACGCGATGCACTCTTTTTTCCTTAGCCGAGATTTTGTCCCACTAGATTTTACCGGCAAGGTTTTTAACGAGGCATCATATTATGCCTATTACAAGATATATACTCTTTTTCCTTCACTAGAATTTTTTCCATAGAGTTTTTCCTAGTAAGGTTTTAACGAGACATATTATTTATTAATGGACACCCAAGGGGGAGTATTGTAAAATATATATATGTACGTCCATATTGCCTTAGTTTTACTCATGTACTAAATGAGGATGGTACAATACATTTGGTAGACTTGGTACTATACATTTGGTAGGCTTGATACTATACATTTGGTTGGCATCAAGAGATTTACCATCTCTATAAATAGATGGCTAAATACTCATTTGCAAGACACAACAACAAGTGAAATTCAAAGTTACTCCTCTTTCTCATAAATTCTTTCAATTCTATAGTTTTTATAACAACTTTTAGATATTAAAGATTAGATCATCTTCAAAACACACTAGTATTATTTATATCCATCACACGTTTCTAAAGTTTTTTCTGTCTCAAAACAACCTCAGCCAGGCCACTGAAATAAAAAAGATGTCACCTTTTCCTCTGCTGTTCTTGATTAATGATTACAATTTCTCCTAAAAAAACATTGTCCCATACCTCAATTGAAAGAAGGAATGAGGGTGTCCACCATCTAGCCATTGCTTCACTGTTGATCGACCATTTAGGTCATCTGCGTCACCTTTACAAACTACTAAAGCACGAAATCCTGGCTTTAAATATCTGGCTGCTGCTTTTCTATCTTAATTACTTAACAAAAATTCCTATCTTTCTTAAGTCTAATCCTGAATTGTCGTTTCTTAGAACAATGTTCTATGGGCCAATTTGTGAGCATCCAATTATTCCACTAAAACTTGTTACCTCTCACTAGCATAGGCATTGGATAACTTTTACCCACCAAAACTTAATTAGGCAACTATGAAAAAACCATCAAGCCAGCTGGAGGATTTAGAGGGTAGCTTATTGATGTTGGGCATATTTATATATGTTTTAATATTAATTTACTCGCATTTTTATGATTATTTGAGTGGTTTTATAGATAAATATGACCAATTGATGCTTAATTCTTGATGGTATACTGATTGACGTTCTTTTGGTTAATTAGGAATACTTGAAGCTGCAAATGCCAACAAAATTGCTAAGGAGAGTACAAGGGAGATATTACACATGCCTATGTCAAGGAAAAAAAGTAACCAGTTGTGAAATCGTAGTCTAATTCGACTAAGGATTGTTTTGTCTGTTGGGAATAAAAATAGATCCGCAAAATAATATTTACGGTATTAGTGATAAACGTGAAACACTAAGTTATGATTAATTAGCAAGAATAAAGAGTAATAATGACACCGAAATTTTTTACGTGGAAATCCTTCTGAATAAGGGAAAAATCACGGGCCAAGAGTATCAACTGATATCACTATAGCAAAGAATTTTACACTGTGTAGTTACGAGTATAAATACTCCAAAGATCATTACACACTCAGAAGAAATAATCCTCTGATTTTTCCACCTTACTACAATATCACTCACACTCTATTTTTTCTTCATAGACTATTTTCTTACACAGTCTATGGAATACCTCACACTGCTCTCAGATATATTTCTCTCTTTCTGTTGGTGTATCGAATGAGGAACTGAAGGCTTCTATTTATAGTAGAAGTGGTTGAAACTTCAACCAATCAGGAAGAAGGGAAAATTGCAAATTGCAATTGAGAATTGCACTCAACCGAAAGTAGAAATTGATCATCATAATGCATTGCTCCTTTTTATTATTAAATGGGTATGGCCCTATCAATCTCCTCCTCCAGACCCATTCACCAGAAGGAGGTAACATCGGACTTCTAGTTCGAGTGCATGCCGATAAGTTCCTTGCATAGCTCGAACTTGTCTCTTGATACTACCTTGGTCAGCATATCCGAAGGATTCTCAGTTGTAGGGATCTTCTTGACCTACATAGATTTGTCCTCTATCCTTTCCCGAATCCAGTGATATCACACGTCGATGTGTTTCGCCCTTGCATGATACATAGAGTTCTTGCTCAAGTCTATTGCACTCTGACTGTCACAATAGACAACATACTCAATTTGCTGAAATCTAAGTTTTTGAAGAAATCCTTTGAGCCATATCATCTTTTTGCTAGCTTCAGTAACCGCAATATACTCCGCTTATATTGTAGATAGTGCAACACACTTCTGCAACTTTGATTTCCATGATATAGCTCTCCCTAAAAAAGTAAACAGATATCCAGTAGTGGATTTTCTATTATCAAGGTCACCTGCCATATCAGAATATGTATAGCCCTTCAAGAATGGATTTGATCCTCTAAAACACAAGCATTCATTTGAGCTTCCTCTTAGATACCTCAGTATCCACTTCACAGCTTCCCAATGGTCTTTTTCAGGATTTTCAAGAAATATGCTAACAACACCGATTGCATGAGCAATATCTGGTCTAGTGCATACTATTGCATACATCAAACTTTCGACGGCAGAGGAATAAGGTATTTTGGTCATGCTATCTTTTTCCTCCGTTGTTGTAGGATACATCATTTTGCTCAATTTTAGATGACCAACAAGAGGTGTGCTAACATGCTTAGCACTCTTCATGTTGAAGCGCTCCAGTACACATTCAATGTGCTTCTCTTGTGACAAATAAAACTTCCTTTCATCTCTAAAATGAGTAATCCTCATATCCAAAATTTTCTTAGCATGACCCAAGTCTTTCATAGCAAAAGAATTACTCAACTGTTTCTTCAACTCATCAATCTTGGAAGCATTTCTGCTCATAATCAATATATCATTCACATATAGTAAGAGAATGATAAACTCATCATCAAAAAATTTATGTGCAAATACACAATGATCTGAAGAGGTCTTCTTATATCCTTGCTCTCCCATAACATATTCCAACTTCTTGTACCACTGTCTGGGAGCTTGCTTTAATCCATAAAGACTCTTATTAAGTTTTCACACATAATTTTCTTTACATTTTTCTTTGAAGCCCTCAATTTATTCCATGTAAATCTCTTCTTCTAAGTCACCATAAAGAAAAATAGTTTTCACATCCATTTGCTCAATCTCCAAATCAAGACTAGCAGCCAAACCAAAAATTGTACGAATGGAAGATATTTTCACAACAGGATAATATATTTCATCAAAGTCGATACCCTTTCTTTGATCAAATTCCTTAACGATCAATATAGCTTTGTACTCGGGCTTCAAGTTGTGTTCTTCAGCTTTGACTTTGAGCACCCATTTGTTTTTCAAAGCTCTCATGCCTTTAGGTAATTTCACCAGCTCATAAGTTTGGTTCTCATGCAGAGATTTCATCTCATATTGCATGGATTCAATACATTGATCTCTGTGCTAATCTTTCATGGCCTACTCATAACATTCAGGTTCTTACCCATCAGTGAATAATACATACTCATTAGGAGAATAACAGAAAGAAGGAATATGTTGTCTAGTACACCTCATGAGTGGAATATTTGACTCGTTTATAGCTTCATGAGTAGGAGAATCTACCTCATCAACAATGACATCATTATCATCAACATCAATATAATGATCTGGAACACGGTACTGGGCATCACCATCATTATTGAGCACATCGACGTCATCAACGTTTGTATGAGAAACTTGATTAAGATTAACTAAACCATCAAAACTTGAAGATTTTAGCTTCTCCACTTTGTCAATATCTTTAATGGTGTGATCCTTTACGAAGACAACATCACGACTTCTCACAACCTTCTTATTAACAAGATCATATAGCTTGTAGCCAAACTCATCAAGGCTATAGCCAATGAAGATGCACTGCCTTGTCTTGGTAGCTAATTTTGACCTTTCATCTTTAGGCACATGTACTTTGCAATCAAATACTTTTAAATGGTCATAAGAAACATCTTTGCCATACCAAACTCTGTTTGGTACATCACTTTGAAAAGCAATAGCATGAGATAGATTGATAGCATACGCAACAATCAATAAAGCCTTACCCCAAAGGAATTCGGCAACTTTGCTTCAAAAGCAAACATCTGACTATTTCCATCAAGGTCATGTTCATCCTCTCAGCCAAACCATTAAGTTGATGAGTCTTCTGGTGTCTGATATCATGTTGCTTGCAGTATTCATAAAATGGCCCGCAATATTCACCACCGTTATCAGTACGAATACACTTCAGTTTCTTTATATTTTTATTTCAACTGAAGCTTGAAACTTCTTAAAGACACCCAACACTTGGTCTTTAGTCTTCAAGACATAGACCCAAAGTTTTCTTGAGTAATCATCAATAAACGTAGCAAAGTAAAGTGCACCACCTAAAGTCTCTGTCTTCATAGGACCACATAAATCTGAATGCACCAACTCAAGCACCCATGTCTTTCTTGAAGAAGGATGAGACTTGAAAGAGACTATTTTATTTTCCAGCCAAGCAGTGCTCACACTTTTCTAATTTAGTACATCCAAAATTTGACAACAATTTCTTCTTGGCCAGAGCATTGAGTTCTTTCTCACTGATGTGGCTAATCCTCTTGTGGCATAACGTTGAAGAGATACCGCTCTCAACTGCATTCACCATATTAGCATAAATAGAAGTTATAGTCCAGTATAGACCATGATGCTTTGTACCACGAGCCACAATCAAGGAACCCTTAGTAAGTTTTCACTTTTCAGCACCATTGGTACTAACGTAACCTTCATCATCTAGAACACCAACATATATCAAGTGCAAACGAACATCATGTGCATGCTTCACATTGTTCAAAACTAGTTTAGTTCCAGTACTAATTTTCAAACAAATTGTTCAAATACCAGCCACCCTAGAGGCAATTTCATTACCCATACTCAAGGTTCCAAAATCACCTGGAGTATATGATGAGAAAAAATCCTTCCTTGATGTCACATGAGATGCATCACTACTGTCCACAACCCAGTTTGACTCATCACAAGTAATATGTATAAGATTTTCATCAAGGACAATAATAAGATCTTCTATAGTGATGGTGGACACGCAATTTTTATCGCCATCTTCTTTCCTTTTCTCCTTGTCTCTATTATCCTTCTTCAATATCCGACAGAACTTCTTTGTGTGCCCTTTCTTCCCACAATGATAACACTTAGTATCTTTAAGTCTGCTTCTAAATTTACTTCTATTATGTTCTCTATTTTGAAAACCACGATTCTTGCTTCTCCCCTAGAGTCAGTCACCAAGACATCTGACGAGGAGGAACCCGAAGATTTTCTTCTCATTTCTTCATTTAAAACACTACTCTTGGAAAGATTCGTAGAGATCACATCATCCAAAGCAGAATTTGACAATGAAATTTTAAAAGTTTCCTAAGAATCTGGTAGGGAATCAAGTAAAAACAAATCTTGAATTTCTTCATCAAATTTAATGCCCATAGCAGATAACTAATTCATGATCCCCTGAAAGTTATTCAGATGATCTTTCATCGGAGAACCATCAAGGTATTTTAAACTCAACATTTGCTTAATCAAGAACATCTTGTTATTTCTAGTCTTCCGAGCATACAAACTTTCAAGTTGCTTCCATAGGGCCCGAGCATGTGTCTTTCCAAAAATATGGTTCAACACATTATCGTTAACCTGTTGTCTAATAAAGCCGCAGACTTGTATGTGTAACAAATTCCATTATTCATCTGATTTTTATCAGGCTTTTTAGTGACAAAGACTGGTTGATAAAAATTCTTGATATATAGCAAATCTTCCATTTTGCCCTTCCAAATGGCATAATTGACACCACTCGGAGTAACCATTTCAGTAGTGTTGGCTTCCATAGTTTATCACAAATACATATATTATTTATTAGCAGGAGACCGAAGTAATTCTTTTCTAATGTGGAAGTTCAGACCGTGATGCAACCACAGAACATACTCAGACAGAACCTTGACTCTGATACCATTGGTTGGGAATAAAAATAGACCCGCAAAATAATATTCATGGTATTAGTGATAAACGCGGAACACTAAGTTATAGTTAATTATCAAGAATAAAGATCAGTAATGACACCAAAATTTCTTACGTGGAAACCCTTCTGAATAAGGGAAAAAACACGGGCCAAGAGTAGCAACTGATATCACTATAACAAAGACTTTTACATTGTGTAGTCAAGAGTATAAATACTCCAAAGTCCACTACACACTCAAAGGAAATAACCCTTCTTTAATTTTTCCACCTTACTACAATATCACTCACACTCTATTTTTCTTTCATAAACTGTTTTCATACACATTCTATGAAATACCTCACACTGCTCTTAGATATATTCCTTTCTTTCTGTGGGTGTATCGAATGAGGAACTTGAGGCTTCTATTTACAGTAGAAGTGGCTTAAACTTCAACCAATTAGAAAGAAGGGCAAATTGCAATTTGCAATTGAGAATTGCACTCAGCCAAAAGTAGCAATAGCTAAGGGGAAAGATTTGACAAGAAGTTTTTCCTTCTTCTTCCTATTTTCCCTTGTTGGTTATAAATTTTAGTATGGTGTTGTCACATACTTTTATGAGTAGCTAATTCTCTATATAGAGTTTTGATGAAACCTTTTATAGGATGAATTCTTATTATATTTTTATATAATTGAGTTGTCGGATTGTTTCTACTTGTTCGACTACGTGCTTATTTCAGTTAATTGAATGGCCATCAATTCACTGTGTCTATTTATTATGTGTTCCTTGAGAAAGAATACATATTTATGTTGTTGTTACAACGTCACTCCTAAGATATATGTGAGACAAATATTGTAGGTTTAAAAATGGGTTAAGAGATAACAAAGCTTTGATGTGGTCATAGTGAGCGGAGAGAAATTGCTAGCTAGGGTTAGTCCGAGAGAATAACTCTAGAAAATTACTACAATTGATCAAGAGATAATTGCAGTAAGTTAAGTGCTCACGATCTGTAGAGAATAAATCGGCAAGATTATAGATAACATAGCGAGAAGGATGCTGATAATTGGGGAAGTCATAATCCTAGGCCTCCTTAATCTTGAATCCAACCCATTTCTCTTTAGTTGAAAATTTTTACTGCTTTATTATTTATTAGTTAAGTAGTTTGAATATAAATCTTAATCGTTATAATCCAGAATATTGTTCGAACTTATTTTCTTAGTAATATTGAACAGTTATAGCTAACGTTAGATCTTTGTGGGATTTGACTCTGGACTTTTAGATCAGATTATATTTGCAACGACCGCTTATCATTTTTAGGACTAGAGTTGGCCGTGATCACTTATGGGTTCATGTGAATCCGTATTTTTATTACTAGATATTTTTAAATAGTTAAATGTGAATCTACTTACTATTATAATATTATCTTGAAGTTGTTGTAGAAATTCATAAACTTTAAATCTAGAATTAGCCTTTGCATCAGTGTTTACTGTTTCTGCTAGAATTTTAACCTTAATTTCTCACGATTTTCATTCACTTCATGGACAACTATGTCACATTCTTAGTTGCCTTTCTCATTCTTAATTAAGGAATTAATAACTCCAGTGCAATTCATAAATTTTAAATATTGAATTGATCTCCGCATCTATGATTATTATCTCGGTTAGAATTTGAACCATAATCACTCATGGTTTTTTCTCACCTTATAGACAACTATGTTACATTCTTAGTTGCCTTTCTCATTCTTAAAGAATTAATAACTCTTGTACAAGGGTTAATATATTATAATGTTCTGATCGATTAAACTAGAGTTAAACTATCAAATCATGAGAATGATCTGTCTTCATCATAGTAATTTATTACTACTTCTATTAGTGTGAAAAGACCAGTTGGGCGCCAACAAATGGTCGTCGTTCATGTAATTTTATAATTAAATAAATGGCTTAGTAAATTTAAGAACGTGAAATTAATTAACAGATCAGAAGGGGGTGTCCAGTGGACCGGGTCGTCCCAATACCGCCCCGCCCTGCCACCCTTTTAAAAAAAGTGGTAGCGGGGTTTGAACTCGGGACGGGGCTAGGGCTCGTCCCGCCCCAACCCGACAGTCGTCCCACACCGACCCGGCGCCCACATTCCCCCTCTTTGCAAAAATTGTCGTTGCACAACGGGTCAGTTTCAATTTTGGCCGTTGGCAACGGCTAATAACGACCATTATGCCCCCCTACCCCCTTAATATTTATTTAACCCCTAAGTTAGTATATTTATACTTTAACCCTATTTCTCAACTATAAATACCTCATTTTCCTCTTCATTTTTCTCACAAATCTTCCTACCATCTCTCTAATTTCTCTCTCTCTACAAGTCTACATTGCACACTAAATATTATATTTTATTTGCTAATTTCTATCAAAGTACAAAAATTGGGAGTGAAGTTGGCAACAAGCTTAAGGATCATCGAGCAAAGTTTCAATTTTCAACCTGGATTACACGTCGACGTTACGTCGGCGTTTGGTACCTTCTTTAAATTATTAGTGTTACTTAATTTTAATTATCATACTTAATTTCATTATCTTTAATTATTTATTTGCATAATTATAATGGAACGAAGTGAATGTTTTTGTGGTAGAGGTACTAGGGGTAACATGGGTAAGGATGCATCTTCTTGTAATCCTAATTACGATGATTCCACTCATATAGATTAAACTGGTTTTTTAATATTAATATACCATTAGATCATGAGGTATATTCTGCATCTAAACCAGACTTTAATTTAGAAAATGAATTAGAAGATAATTTAGATAACACACCCACTAGTGCACCTCCATCTCGGGCTCAGACTGAGTCTCAGGCTGAAACTGAAACGCCTCTTATTCCCTCTAGTATGAGTCGAGGCCAAAAACAACGAAAATTAAAATCACATGCACTAAATTTTTTTGATAGGGACATTCCTAATCAACTAGCTAAATGTAAAATTTGTCGCGAAGTTTATAAATTTAAAACTGGAAAAGGTCAAGGTGGACGGAAGGTTTAATGAGACATGTAGAAAAACTTTCACAAAGCAAGGTATAATCAATACTTGGCTGAAAAATCGGGTGTGCAAATACCTTCTAAGTCGGGACAAGGTTCACATAGTATCCCCGATCAAGTACATGGTCGAATTAACCCGATGACGGGGGGAGTTATAAGTCATAAATATGATAAACACAGAGATAGGGAAGATTTAGCAAAATTAGTTGTTGTGGAGGGTTTGCCTTTTTCATTTCCTCCTCTCCTGGTTTTATTCATTACATTCGAGAAACATATAATCATATTTTTAACGATTTTTCTAGATCAACTGTTAGAAGAGATATTTTTAAATTTGCACATGAATATCAACAGTA
Organism: Anisodus acutangulus; assembly: GCA_029783415.1. Classification (NCBI taxonomy): domain Eukaryota; kingdom Viridiplantae; phylum Streptophyta; class Magnoliopsida; order Solanales; family Solanaceae; genus Anisodus; species Anisodus acutangulus. The sequence continues at coordinate 45,094,070 of CM056501.1, read as the reverse complement.
TTTACGTTATGCATATATCATTTTAATGACAAAGTGGCTATCACTTCTGTTATATGCTGTAGTACTAACGATAATAATTATTTTAACTGTTACATGTCATTGGATAGATCAGAATTGGTATATGCAAAAACGTAAATGCATATAGATATATTGATGATAGGCACACTAGATCTTTTATTTTCAAGAAATATTCATGAAATTTGTGAATATTATGGAATTACTGATAAAATTATGACTATTACATTAGATAATGCTTCTTCTAATGATTATGCTGTAAACATTTTAAAAACTCGATTTACTCCATCTTTTTCCTATATTTTTCATATTAGATGTGCATGTCATATTTATAACTTAGTTGTAAAGGATGACCTAAAACTTTTAAAAAACATCATTGATAAAATACAATTTGCTATAAACTTTATTTTAAAAGGAAATAAAATACAAAGATGCAAAGAATATAAAAAATTTGTCATGATTGTGGATTACCTTATAGAAAAATTGCAGAAGAAGTTGCGACTAGATGAAATTCTTTGTATGAACAATTATTTGTTGCTCACGAGTATAAAAGACCTATAACTTTATTATTTAACTCCCATAATCAAAATCCAACGGATATGCTTGTAGATGATGATTGAGATAAAATTTTGGAACTTATTATATTTTTAGAGAAATTTTTTCAAGCTACTAAGAAATTTTCTGAAATTTATTATCCTACTATTTCATCTATGTTATTTTATATAGGTCTAATATTTTTATTACTTAATGAATATATGCAAAAACTAACTTACAAGCCAGCTATTAAAAAATGTTTATAAAATTTAAAAAAATACTTTTTTCATATTCCCACTATTTATTTTATTAGTGTTGTATTAAATCCTACTATTAAAGTAGACGGTTGTAAAACACTTGTTGAAATGATTTATGAAAGCTTAGAAATACTTCAAACAGATTCAACTGAAGAACCAACTAAAGAAGAAGTTATGTCTAGCATACACATTGAATGCAAATATATATATATATATATATATATATATATATATATATAGATAGATAGATAGATAGATATCTATATATATATATATATAGATAGATAGATATATATATATATATATATATATATATATATATATATATATATATTACCAAGAGCAAAGTGCAAATAATCAACCGACTTTTGTACCATCTTCTTCTACTTCACTGCAACCTAATAAAAGACATGTTGTTTCTGCTTCTAGTATTCAAGGTCTTAGAAATAGAATGTACAGTGGTTCAAGTTCTTCACAAATTAGTGAATTTGATACTTATGTTTTGCAGGGTGTTGTACCGTATGAATCTATTGTCAATGAAGATGGACGTGAAGACTTACTGAAATACTGGAGGGAGAATGAGAAGCCATTTCCGACACTATCAAAGATGACCCGAGATATGTTGGATATTCAAGCGTCATCAACAACTTCTGAAAGCACTTTTTCTGCTGGAAGGTTTCAAATAGGAGAGCACATATTCTCATTGGCGGGAGATAACTTGGAAATTGCAGTTTTATTCAGAGATTGGATTAGAGCGGAGCGGAGAAGGTGCGGTCAACCAGATATCAACGAAGAAGACGACTACAACTACAACAAAATCTTATCAGAGGGAGCAGGAAGCGACGTCGAACAATTTGACCAACAACTTTCAATTCCAACAGAAGATCCTCAAGAGATATTGAGGAAATTAGAAATAGTATGGTTGCTATGTAATTTTTTTAATTACAATTTTACTATGTGATTTGCAACTTTTGAACTACGAAACAAAGTTGCAATTTTAAAATTGTATTACAAAAAAAATCATATTTCTATTAAATAATATAAGAGGCACAAAAACAACATTGAGATGTTTTTATTCACTATCTTGTTCAATTATTTAAGTGTTTATATATATATATATATATATATATATATATATATATATATATATATATATATATATATATATATATATATATAAATATATTTAATTAAGTGTCTTAAAAAAATTAAAATTCCCCTACCCTACCCTACCCGACCCGACCTTATCCGTCAAAACTCTTCACCTCTTCCGGCAGGATGTGGGACGGGACGGGACCTCTTCCCGTTCCCCTATCCCGGCCAGCTTCGCCCCCAAGTCCCGATCCCGATCCCCCACCCAGTCCCTCCAAATCCCGTCCAGGTCCACTGGCCACCCCCAGAAGGAAGTGCTAATAAATATTGTGCTAAATGTACTTGTTTGTCGTTATATGGCCCCAGCAACTTAGGCTTCAAAAGCTTGGGTGGGTGCTCCAGAAAAGATCTGATTATTGACTAAAAGGGTCAAGAGTAGAATGATATTAAATAAACATATATCATTATAAGGAACAAAAAACCATTTTGTATTTGAGCAAAAGGATTTATTTACCAAATGAAGTGGCTTTTGTTGTGTTGTAGTCACTTTTGGGGACATAAGATCCGTTTTGGTGAAATAATTTAGACTAGTTTACTCTTCTTCTAATTAGCTAGCATACCCAATAGAGTACTAGCCATATGCTAATCTTCTGGATATTATTCTCCCTTTTCCCGTGCAAAAGATTTCCACTTATCCTTCATCCTTCAAAATTCCCTTTCTAATTATTTTTTATTCCAAAAGGTGGAATCTCCCACCCCAGGAGCCCCCACACCCCGGTCCGACAGGTCTGTGAAGGAGGTAAATCATGGTGACTCAATTGATTTCAAAGGTTAGGCTAAGAGTCTGCACAAGGGCCCTCCTTTATTTCAAGAAGAAACCCCCACACTGCCGCTGACGGGATTCGATCCTTGGTCTCTTATTCCAAATATCCCCCTTGAAACCAATTGAGCTGCCCAAGCGGACCCTTTCTATGTACTAATATATAGTGTAAATAGTTATAAATAAATTAATGAAATCCCAGCTAAATATAAATGTTCTAATTTTAAAAAGTAGCGGTAGCTGATTTGTTAAAGGGTTAACAGTATTTTTGGTCTTTCTATTGTCGGTGAATTATGATTTTAACCCTGCGTGATATTTAATTAAGTATATTTAACATTCAATTACTTGAATATGCATTTCTTAATTTCTTTTCTTGTGAATAGTCACATATTTCCCAAAGTATAATTATTATGTGTTATGCTAAGTTTATATTGCTATTTATCGTAAGGACAAAAATTAGAGTTGAACCATTAATGAGTGGCCAGAAGTGTTATTATCCCCATATTGTCATGGGTTATTAGTCTTTCGGTCAAGTTTGTAAAATCAACTTATTTTTAAAAATATATTTTGTTGGAAGTGTTTTTTGAAAAAGTATTTTGTAGATTAACGATGTGTATGACAAATCAATTTAAAAAGCATTATATATTGCCAATATCATATCAACAATTTGTTCTTCGTCAAGGTCGCAATAGTGCTTTTAGAGAAAAATTATTTTTTCACATTATTAAAAATAATTTTGCTACTAGTCAAAAACACTTATATTTTTTAAAAAAGTTTGATCACACACCTCAACTTTCTAAAATACACTTACTTTTAGCTTTGAGGAAGTTTGGCCAAACTGTCTATAATTGCATTGATAATTTAACATTATATTACAGAGTATAACTTAAAATACTTAATTTTTGCATGCAATCTTAAGAAGTGATTTGGTTGATCAGGTTACAGTAATAATGTTTCAGTTGATCATTCAATTCATCCCCTTTACTCCCTGCTGAAATCTAGGCTAATAATTAAGCTAGGAAATAGGGGGATGAACCAATTAGCAAAGGAGGAAAAACTAGACAAAAAAAAGGCAAAAGGGGCTTTCATAGTAATCATATAAATGATAACAGCAATGAAAATAAGAATTTGAGAGTAATAATAACGATGATATATAATAACATCTGAGAGGTGAAGGCTGTATGAGTTTGCAGGATTATTAGACAGAAAGAAAAACATTGGACCACAAACATAGACAGTGAAGCTAAGTTCGTTTTGTGTCTTGGACCACAAATGCTTTTGTTCTAATGAGGACTATGGTCTATAATGATACATTAAATTATCAAAGGGTATTGATTGTGGTAAACTTTCCAACCAAATCCACATAATGAATTTGATGGATAGTGGATTTTGAAATCCCTGAAAAACATCTCAATAGTTAACATGGAATAATCATGTCAATAGCCTCAGGCTGCTTTTAAGACCTTATTTATTAATGAATGGTTACTGCATTACTAGTAATTCATGCGTTGTATACTTGTATTTTATTACCATATATAGTCCATCGGAACAAATTACTAGTAAACTAAAACTACAATTAAGTTCAACCCCTCATTGGCCCCGTAAATGAATATTTTTCATTGAAATAGTATTTTTATTTTGATGATCCTCTATACATAAGAAAGAGTTCTCTACTGCATCTCATCTCCTTCTTCCAAATCTATTTTTTCATGTCCTTAGTTTTTTAGTTGATTTAGATTGATATTCTTTAATAAGACGGAGCAATTAAAAATATGAACGATTCATTTTAAACTAAATAGTAAAAGATGCTGACAAAGTGGCACATCATCAAGTGTACCATAATTTTTAGCATGTTAAATGCACAATCTCATGTCTCTTCACTTTTTGCTCACCAATAAGTAAAGAGAGAAGTACATTGTCTAATATGTCTCTCTGTGTGAAAGAGAGATGGCTCCCCAGTTATTGGTTTGGCTGGGATCTCGGGTTAATCCAAGATTGGTCCAATAGAGAAAACAAACGAGCCCACTTGAAAGAAGAAAGGAAATTCGCACAAATGACCCTCTTTCGGGGGTGGTCTTTAATTTTTGTCCCTCAAATTGGAAATTGGAAATTTTTAATTTTTGTACTTCACTTAAATTCTTTGGGTTCTGGGTTCGAACCACAGTTCAGTAAAAAAATTTAAAAAAATTCGCATGACAGAGTTTGGATTTCGCAAGACATAATTTTCATGCAAACTCCACCTTAAGACAGTAATTTTCATGCAAACTCTACCTTAAGACAGTGTTTCAAACTTTGCCTTATAAGGTAAAAATTGCAGAAAATTTGTCTTGCGAATTCAAACTCTACCTTGCGATTTTTTTTAATTTTGACTGAGCGGGGATTCGAACCCGATCAGGATATTTTTAAGCGAAGGACAAAATTAAAGACCAATGCTTTTGAAGGGAAATCCGCACAAAAAAATGAAGAAGAAATTGCACGATTTTCCCTTCAAATGGGGTGGTCTTTAATTTTTGTCCTTTAGCAATCGAACTTATGGCTAGCGGGGCATAAGTTCTTTAAGAGCAAAAGTCATGCTGGACATAACTTGTGGGATATTATAATATGAAAATATAAATTTATGTCCCGCGAAAAAGTTATTTATTAGGATGGGCAAAAATTAAAAACCATCACAAAATAGAGATAATGACCCCATTTGAATTAGAAAACTAGGAGGGAACCTTATCGTGTTGATGAGCTTGGTTTAATATCGTGATTCGTGAGGCCCAGAGGAAACAAATCATACAAATTCAAGGAATGTGATTCATTAGTTGAAGTTCCTTCACTAAGGGTCGTTTGATTCACGGACTAGTAAACCAAAACTACGGTTAATTGGTGTGCTCCTATGGCTAATTTAATCTCTCCAACAACTCAATCTTGTTCCAATTCGATTTTTTCTGTTTGTTCTCTTGTTATACTTTCGACTAAAATTATCTTCAAAAGGTTAAATAATTAAAAAGTAAATTTTTTATGTTTGTATCTAATAATAAAAATGTTCACACATCAAGTATGCCATATAGTTTTACATAGCATGTTCACTTTTTGCTCACCAACACGTTAAGAGAGAGAAATGCATTGTCAAACAAGAGAGAGAGATGGCTCTCCAGTTATTGGTTTGGGCCACTTTAGAAGGTTTGGGCTGGGATCTCTTGCTCTGGCTAATCCACAAGATTGGCCCAATAGAGAAAACAAACGAGCCCATTTGAAATAGGAAACAAGGGAAAAGAACTTTATCGTTTTGATAAGCTCGGTCCACTATGAATTCAAATTTTCCAGAAAACGTAAAGGAGCGGCAACGGTCACAAACAGAAACAGCTGGAAACCATTTCAAATTTCAAACTACCACCGGCTAATTCCTCTTTCCCTCTCCTATTTAAAATTTAAACCATACCCTTATTTCAAACCCTAGCCATAAATTCTCATCCATTTTTCACTACTTCTCTACTCCGATTTCTTCCATATCTTTAGAAGAAAATGAGAGAGTGCATCTCCATCCACATCGGTCAAGCCGGTATCCAGGTCGGAAACGCCTGTTGGGAGCTTTACTGCCTTGAACATGGCATTAAGGTAAGTAAATTTATGTCTATTTTAAAATTTTTATGTTTAGAACTATTGTGGGTTATTTTTATATTAACCGGCATACATTTTCTAGCCGGATGGACAAATGCCCGGAGATATCACTGTTGGTGGAGGAGACGATGCTTTCAATACTTTTTTCAGCGAAACGGGTGCTGGAAAGCATGTACCTCGTTCTGTATTTGTAGATCTGGAACCCACGGTTATTGATGAAGTGAGAACCGGAACTTATAGACAGTTGTTCCATCCTGAACAACTCATCAGTGGCAAAGAAGATGCTGCTAACAACTTTGCCAGAGGCCATTATACAAGTAAGACTCAATAAACTCCAACTTTCATGTTTTACATAAACAGCGAGTTTCATTTGCCCATTTTTTTTTATGTTTTAGGGAAAATCACACTCTTATGTCTACTAGTAAAGAATATTTTGTTGGAACTTTAACTATGTGAGATTGGATTTTTCTCGTCTTTAATGACTTAAACACGTGGGGCCCTCATGTTGTAAACATCGTTTCTTCACACATGCCTAATCTACTAAATGAGTAGATAATATTAGTGTCAAGTATCGTCAAATTTCATGTTAAACAGAGCAATATACATATGATATACACTGAATATACAGCAGTGTATATCACATATATATCACTGGATTTAATGAAGCAGTGGGCTGTCAGAATTGGGCCTCTCTGCCAGATTACAGAATTGGGCCTCTCGGCCAGATTGTACATATCCAAGTGATATTAGGATAGTGTATATATATATTTGTAGTATATTGTAATAAAAAGGTTACCTTAATTAGTGTTATACACCTATGGTAGAATAAGAATTTAGAAGTAGAATATGAAAAGGATTTGTAGTATTATGGAAAGATGTAACTTGTATATATATCTATTCAATCAATGAAAATAATCAAGAGGATTATTTCTTTCATGGTATCAAGAGACTAGGTCTACACAAAAGTTTTCTCTCAACTTTTGCCTTGTGGCCGAGAACCCCCCCCCCCCCCCCTCGGGTTTTCTCTCCAAAATTTTGTCTTCCGCTCGCAAAAACCTCTCTTAAATTTAACCTCCTTCCTTGTTCTTTCAAATATGTCTAAGAACAATTTTCACCCCGCTCTCACGGTTTCATAATATCAAGCTCAATTGTCCCTATTGTCCTTGAGATGGAAAACGCTCAATATGCAACGTGAGCGGAGTTGTTTAAAATTCACGCCATATCTTATCAAGTTCTTCCTCACATCATTCCTCCCGCTAGACCCCTTCCTCGCGAGGATCCCGAAGTTATGGATTACACTGATGCTACCGTGCTCTTCGGTGGATATACACCACTATTTCGCTGGACCTTCTACTGCATTACGACATGGAGCCCGATACCACGCTTATGGTCAGCATGGAATAGATTAAGTGGACATATTCCAAGATAACCAACATTCCTGTCGTCCACACCGAAAGGTGAATTCTCTCGCTCGAATGGACGTATTTTTCGAGCCAAGCTTTCGATATTGCAAGAAACTAAAAGAATTACGGATCAACTCCGTAATGTCAAGCGCACCAAGAACAAATAATCGCCTAGTTCTACAATGGTTAGGTCTTTCGAAGCCTTTATAATGGCGCTTGAACTCTCCTTCGCCAAAGCAACCCTCTTCCCGACTTTCATCAAGCTCCACTCTACGTCGACGCTGAAGGCTTCTGGCTTGGCTAAAGGCGCTACTGAGCAAGCCCAAATTGTCACGGTGGCATCCTCTCCTAGTTCTTCGGGTTTTGTTAATAATTCGGGCCAAACCATAATAATGGTGGCGGCAAGAATAATCGCAAAATAACAAAAATCGCGGGGGCAAACGAGGCGGTTCGGTGGCGGTTCCGGATCAACAGCGCTGGTCCCATCCAGAAGGTACAACGGGCTACCACCATCGTGGCCCAAAGACAGTGGGCTATTGCTGGAACCTCGCACCCTCCCAAAGAATCAGCTTCACGCCAAATGGTCGCTGAACATTCTAGGCCCAACGCCAGCAGCGGCGCCCATTGGCAAGGGTCTAATCAGCAAAGACCTACGCCCAAAGAAAGATCACTAATCGGAGTTCTCGGGGCCCGCTCCTCCGCAAGCCCATCATGCAAAGAAGCCCCACTCGCATCGATATCGAGGCCGCTGATGCACACGTTGGGAATTGTCCCAACTGCACTAAATTGGTACATGGACACTGGCCATTACTCACATGACTTCAATCGTACTCTCATCTTATTCCAATTTGAGCACCCTGGGGATAATTGCTGGTACGGGCAGCTTCTATTCCAATTCTAGGTATGGTCGTAAAAACATTGTCTCTCCCTAATCCATCACCTCTTGAAAAATACTTTACATGCTCCTAAATTGATTAAAAATTTAGTGTCCTGGTCTCAAAATTCACAAATGACAATTGCTTGCTGAATTGATCCTTTCGCCTGCGGAAGGATTTCAAGACGGGAGTCATCTCATGAGGTGTGATAGTAGGGGGATTCAGATCCTATCATGCCCGATTTCACCATCGAGTCCAGCTTTGCCATCGCCTTTGCACCCATCTCCTCCTTCCATGTGGCATGCTTGTTCTGGTCATCCGATCTTCTATTTTATCAACTTTAGATAAAAATAGCTTTATTTCTTATAAGGGTACAAGTCGTATCCAATTTGTTAGTCTTGTTCATTAGGAAAATTGTTAAGTTGCCATTTGTGTAGACTCCAATTCTCATACTTCTATGCCTTTTGACATTATTCATAAATGACTTATGGACATCTCCCCGTTCTTAATTCAATGGGTCATCGATATTATGTTCTCTTTTTAGATGATTATTCTAGATTTTTGTGGACGCTTTCCAATTGCGACATAATCACAAGTGTTTTCCGTCTTCATAAAATTTAGAGCGTTCATTCGTACTCAATTCGAAAGAGAAATAAAAAATATTCAATGTGATAATGGGAAAGAGTATGACAATAGGGAGTTTTGAGATTTTTGTGCTACTCATGGGATAAATTTTCGTTTTTCATGTCCTCATACATCTTCACAAAATGGAAAAGCCGAACGCAAAATTCGTTCCATAAATAACATTATCCGAACTCTCCTAATACATGCCTCCATGCCTCCATACCTCCATATTTTTGGCATCATGCTCTACATATGGCCACTTACCTTCTGAACATAATTCCGTCTAAAGGTCTGACATACTCTTCCCCCCTCAAAATCCCAATTCGGACAGCCCACTGCTTTATTAAATCTAGTGATATATATGTGATATACACTGCTGTATATTCAGTGTATATCACATCCAACGTTAGCATGGAGCGGGCTTGATGAAAGTCGGGAAGAGGGTTTGCTTTGGCGAAGGAGAGTTCCAACACCATTATAGGCTTCCGAAAGACCGGTAACCAACTGTAGAACTAGACGATTATTTGTTACTGGTGCGCCAACATTACGGAGTTGATCCGCCAATTCCTTTAGTTTCTTGCAATTTAGCATGGAGCGGGCTTGATGAAAGTCGGGAAGAGGGTTTGCTTTGGCGAAGGAGAGTTCCAACACCATTATAGGCTTCCGAAAGACCAGAACCAATCAGAACTTCAGACGATTATTTGTTATCGGTGCGCCAACATTACGGAGTTGATCCGCCAATTCCTTTAGTTTTTGCAATATGCGTAAACGTTTCGAAATACGGGCCCATTCAAACGAGAGAATTTCGCCGAAAGTGTGACGACACGGGAATGTTGGTTGTCTTGAATATGTCACACACCTATTCCATGCACCATACTGGTATCTGCCCAATTGTGCCTAGAGAAGCGTCCATCAAATAATGGCGTATATCCACCGAAGAACGGTAGCATCAAGTGTAATCCATAACTCAGGATCCTCCACAGGAAGGGTCTAGCGGGAGGAATGATGTGAGGAAGAACTTGATAAGATATAGCGTGAATTTTAAACAACTTCGCCCACGTTGCATATTGAACGTTTTCCATCTCAAGGACAGGGTGAAAATTGTTCTTAGACATATTTGAAAGAACAAGGAAGGAGGTTAAATTTAAGAGAGGTTTTTGCGAGCGGAAGACAAAATTTTGGAGAGAAAACCCGAGGGGGTTCTCACACAAGGCAAAAGTTGAGAGAAAACTTTTGTGTAGACCTAGTCTCTTGATACCATGAAAGAAATAATCCCCTTGATTATTTTCATTGATTGAATAGATATATATATATATACAAGTTACATCTTTCCATAATACTACAAATCCTTTTCCTATTCTACTTCTAAATCCTTATTTTACCATAATTCTAACTATACAATTCTGGTAGGTGTCTAACACTAATTAAGGTAACCTTTTTATTAAAATATACTATCCTAATATCACTTGGATATGTACAATCTGGCCGAGAGGCCCAATTCTGTAATCTGGCCGAGAGACCCAATTCTGACAGCCCACTGCTTCATTAAATCCAGTGATATATATGTGATATACACTGCTGTATATTCAGTGTATATTGCTCTGTTTAACATTTCATTAAGAAATAAAAGAGATATTGATACACAAAGTAAATTGTTTGAGACATGATTAAATGTATTGTTTTGACAAAATAACCAATCTCCTACATCGTTAGAAGATGGAAGGATTGAGCACTATATAAGCTCTATTTTTTAGTAAGGGTTTGGGGCTAAGCCCCGCACTCCAGCTCGGGTCTCAGATTTCGGGTTTTGGGTCACGAGCTATGGGATGTCTTTCGGATTTTTTTTTACCCTTGAAGTGTTTCTTATATACACTTAGGTCCCTGAAGATTTCGGAAGATTCAGAAAGGTTGCAACGACCCTCTTCTTCGTAATGTTCAATTTATAGATATAACGGAAATTCTTATGTTTGAAAATACAGAGAACGAAGAACTCCTTTTGTTACAGAATATAGTAACAAAGACAACAAATTACTCAAAACTTTTTCTGTTCTGTTCGAAATATAGAAACACAATCTGTTCTGTTCGATCAGAAACACAGAAATTCTCTCCTTTTTGCAATCTGTTTTATATTTATTTTCTTTGGTAGAATCAACATTATTTGCTTTGTATATAGTTGATTGTCGATGTTTCATTTTGGGAGACTATTGTCCAATACTGTAAAAACATTTATACGGAACAATTTTGTATTAAAAACAGAGCCATCTCTTGACTCAATTTTTGTTCTGTTTAACCTTTCGGATACACCATTTAATATTTACTTGGTTTAGCCTAGTTTTCCCTTAATTATCTGGATTAGCCTAGTTTTTCCTTTGATTACTTGATTTAGCCTAGTTTTTCCTTAAACACTTTTACACACTATTATTATATCCAAGGATGTCATATTGTTTAAAGTAAGTGTATAATGTTTGTATTATGTTGTATGATGTTGTATGTTGAATATGGTGCGTATAAGCACTATTGGGGAAAAAGTTGGTTATTTGAACAGGGGTCAGGCAGAGTGTTCACCTCGACTAAAAATTACTCGGTATATATAATGTATTTTTTATGTACATATATAGATTTTGAATACCCTAAACACAAGAGAAGAGGTTGGTTCAGTGGTTGAGAGTGTCACCTTGAGGTTCCAAGCTCAAATCCCAGGTGTTAAGAGTCTCACATCGGATATGGAATGTGAGCATGAATTCTTTATATGGACTTGGACAATCATCATCTTACAAGCTAACTTTTGGAGTTGTGTCAAGCCCCAGATCCATTCTTTACATGGTATCAGAGCCAGATTCATTCCAATTCTTTGTTTACTGATGTTGACCCTCCAAATTATATTGTCCATGTTCCAGTTAACGAGGTCTGTGTGTGCGGGACAGTGTTAAGAGTCCCCCACATTAGAAATGGAATGTGAATTGGACTTCTTATATGGACTCGGACAATCCTCATCCTATATATATATATATATTTTTTTTTTTTGAACCCCCTTGGTGAAAATCCTGAATCTGCAATGTATGTGAATGTAGACTGAATGTCTATGTAGGTGTAATATTATTTTGTTGGGTTGTATATTTTTGTAAAAATCCAGTTGTTTTATGTGGCGTTGATTGATAAATATTGGTGACAGTTGGGAAGGAGATTGTGGATCTGTGTCTTGATAGAATAAGGAAGTTAGCAGACAACTGCACTGGTCTTCAAGGATTTTTGGTGTTCCATGCTGTTGGTGGTGGGACTGGTTCAGGGCTTGGTTCTCTGCTTCTCGAGAGGCTTTCTGTTGACTACGGAAAGAAATCGAAGCTTGGATTTACCATTTACCCTTCACCTCAAGTATCTACTGCTGTTGTTGAGCCTTACAACTCTGTGCTCTCAACGCACTCTCTACTTGAGCACACTGATGTTGCTATCCTTTTGGACAATGAAGCTATCTATGATATCTGCCGTAAATCTCTTGACATTGAAAGGCCTACTTACACTAATCTTAACAGGCTCATTTCCCAGGTATTGTAGTTTTAACAGTGTTGTCTTCAATTATGAAATGGGGTTATTTCATTTATGGCATGTCAGCTGATTATGTATATTATATGTATATTTTTATATTGAGAAATATACGTCGCCAGCTCGTGGTTGACTCCGTTGGTTGGTTCTGTAGGTTATCTCATCGCTGACAGCATCTCTGCGTTTTGATGGTGCTTTGAATGTGGATGTAAATGAGTTCCAAACTAACTTGGTTCCATACCCTAGGATTCATTTCATGCTTTCTTCATATGCGCCTGTGATCTCTGCAGAGAAGGCCTACCACGAGCAACTTTCTGTTGCAGAAATTACTAATACTGCGTTTGAACCATCATCTATGATGGTCAAGTGCGACCCTCGTCATGGAAAGTACATGGCCTGCTGTTTGATGTACAGAGGTGATGTTGTGCCCAAGGATGTGAACGCTGCTGTAGCTACAATTAAGACTAAGAGGACTATTCAGTTTGTGGATTGGTGCCCGACGGGGTTCAAATGTGGTATCAATTACCAACCACCAACTGTTGTACCTGGTGGAGACTTGGCTAAAGTTCAGAGGGCTGTTTGTATGATTTCAAACTCTACAAGTGTTGCTGAGGTGTTTTCAAGAATCGACCATAAGTTCGATTTGATGTATGCGAAGAGAGCTTTTGTGCACTGGTATGTGGGTGAAGGCATGGAGGAAGGAGAGTTCTCAGAGGCTAGGGAAGATTTGGCGGCTCTTGAGAAGGATTATGAAGAAGTTGGATGTGAATCTGGTGATGGAGAAGATGATGATGTTGAAGAGTATTAGGTTAATTTTCTCTGTGTTTGGACAATCTAGCCAATGGTCTCATTGGTAGTTAAAATTAAATTTGGTTCGTATTCAGTAGGTTGTTCATGTATTGATTAAACTTTCTGGATAGGTTGATTGCTATTTTCAACTTCTTAACAAAATAGTATCCAACTAATTACTATGTTCTTAATATTTTACTCCCTCCGTTCATGTTTACTTGTCCGGGTTTGACTTGCACATTCCTAATTAAGTCGTCTCTTTTAATCATGTGTATTTTTGGCAAGCCTGGTGTCGCGTTAATCATGTGTAATTTTGTACAGTATCAAACGCCACACAAGTGCTTGTTTTTTAAAGTAAGCAGATTTGCATTCTAAGCAGACTACCTGCGTGTACATGTACATTAATTTTTTTTTCATTGACAGGTAAGTGGTCACTACTCACTAACCTTGCTTCTCATCTACGTATTTTCTGTTTCTATATTTAAAGGTACACGGTGGAAGAAGAGATTTCGTCTGTCTTCTGCCTACTTCCTACGTATTACTGTACAGCAGCAAAATACACATAACGGAAGTGATGAGAAAGGCACTTCATTCCCATCTCTTTTACTAGGGGATGCGTCTTCGATATTCCTGGTCTGGTTCAATCAAAAAGAATTATTAAAGCTTCAATACCCCGTTTGAATTTTACAAGATTGATCACTGATTATAAAGCAAAGATTCTCATAAGCTTGGTACATAAAAAATTACGTTACTATTCTTTCATATAGTACCAATTAGCGTTGAAGTCTAATAAGAGAATTCGAAAAAATACAAGAAGAGGATTTTAGCAGCCAGCTTAAATCAAAATTTGAACCATTTTGTCATTATACTTATAGTCCGTTCATTAAAGAAGAGGATTCAACAACACCTTCATTACATAACTGCTATGAACACAATTGAATGACAAAACAAGAAAAAGAAGTCCATTTGAAACTCTAGACTGCTATTTGGAGATTCAAAGAATCATTCATGCCTCCAAAGTCAATAGTTAATGATTCCTATTTTCATAAATTTAAATTTTGGATTTTGGGATTGAAAATCCACATTTGATTTTTCGATAGAAAAGTAGGATAAAGTTTTGAACATTATGAAATTTGAGATAGACTCAATCGACATGGAAATAATGTACTTCAAATTCAATCAAAGGGAAATAAGGATTAGGACTTTAACTTTTAGGAAAAAATAAGGAAAACAGAACTCTCAGTGTTAGAAGTTCAGCCGGGAGTACACGTGCATCCACTATCTAAGTTAATCAAAATATTTAGAAGTCTAAATACAAATTAGATTATGTGCTATTCATTTCAAATCCTGAATCGACCCTATTGCATAAAAAATAGAAATAAACAAGACGAAGGTTGAAAAAAAGAATGATGCAGAACATACCTAGATGGTGATTAGTGAGCAGACTTAATGGTCGTTTTCCCACTAAGTGGTGAAGCAGGCAACATAGGCCTTGACAACATCAAAACAGAGGCAACATATTGGTCAACAACTCTCTCCCTAAGCTTCCTTGCTATGTCTTCCCCTAGTTGCGAGTCCTCAGCTCTAATTCGCATAACTTGACCATGAATATACGCATTGATCTCCTTCCTAGAACGACACTCTATCTCTCTCTTGATGACCTTCCATCTCACAGTTCTCAGAGGAGTATATCATTGTGGCAATGATGGACCGAACTATATATTCAGGACCGACTAAAGATGAATATCTGAGGCAAGTAAGTGATGATGATAAGGAAACAAAAATATGCCGCTTTGTGTTTGTCATGTCCTATTGGCATTTTTCATTTCCGGAGCATTAGCCCCGATTAGCAAAGGGCCGGAGAAACTTTCTATTTATGAGTCGGGTATAGAACAAATGGGCGATGCTTGGTTACAAAGAATCCGTTATTATATGTTTGCTCTAGTTTTTGTTGTTCAAGTGTACGACATCTGCCGTGCTTAGGCCCCTTCTTCCCTTACCTAATGAAAGAGTCCACCGCCTGCCTTAGTAGTCTCAAATAAGGTGTGCAGGCCTGCCCCTTTAGCAGGTGAGTAGAGTTTCATTTCTATTTCTTCAAATCCAGCATGACATGTGTCAAGAAGCGAACTCGAATTTATTGGATTGGTTTATTAATAGTCTTTGTTCTTTTTGACTCTACGCCATTGATTCCACTATTATTAGTGAGGAATAATGGAACAATTCGTTTATATTTATAGATATAGGGGACATAATTCATATGGATATAGTAAGTCTTGCTTTCCCTAGCTTCTCAAGTGGGCGGCTTGGTAAGCAAGCTATCTTCAGCATCGGTAAAATCCTTATCAATCCCGGATGAAGGCTTTCAAATCATTGGCTATTGGGACGAGAAATCGTTCTTTCCGCCTTGGCGAGGGATTAGGGGTAGTCCTATTTGTCAAAGAAGAGAGCCAAGACAAGCTCAAGTCCCACTCACTAAAATCCACCCTTAGGAAGCGTTCATCCAACTCGAAATTTCTTAGAGGAGCGGAAAGCCACTTGCTTGACTATAGGTTGGAAAGGAGTCGGGATTGAGGTCTCATTAGTTGAAGAAGACCCTGGCCAATCCACGTGGCCTGCTTGACGAATGAGAGTTTGACGGACTTAGACTGGTGTCAAGGGATGATGAATCAATTGCGCAGAACTATGCACTTATGGCAAGATCAGCATATATTGATAGATCTCGCCCAGTGTCTCCCTCCTTCCCCCGCCGCCTTCCGACCCGCGTGAGTGTACCAAAAATTCGAGTTCCTTTTAGATTTCCTTCTTGATCAATAACAACGGCAGCATTGTGCCCAACCTAGGTTAAGGGGTAGCTAATTATAGTGGTTACATGTGTCCCCTGTTAATTACATATGCACGGTAGTGATAAATATTATGTGCGTGGCTTAGGTGGGCTGGTGGTAAGCTGACTTACCTGCTGAGTGATGCTACGCTTTAAGGCTTTTACCTGCTTGACACATGTATAGGCCCTGCCTAATTTTTAATTAGATATTTACTCCACGTGTTGACAAGTCATATGCTATTGGTGAAAGTTCATGATTAAGATTAAATGCCCACCAACATTTAGAGCAATGTTTGGATTGACTAAGTTAAAATAACTTTTAAGCATTTATTTTTAAGTCAAATAGCAAATATAATCCAAATAAATTCTTAGTTTTTTCAAGTTAAATGAAAAACTCTAGGATAAAACATGATACAACATTACCAACAACAAATTCAGTGTAAAGTAAGGGTGTTGGCCCAATCCCGACCCGCCCCACTACCCGCCCCGCCACGACCCCGACCACTTGAAGGTCACCCATCGTGTCTTGGTTAAAATTTTATTTTTATCAAGAAAGCTTGATTTCGACAACAAGCTCTATAGTACTAAACCACACACGAACACTCTAAGAAACTCAACAAACTACTCTTTGGTGTGAACCGACCTGGCTCTGATGTCATTTGTTAGACAACACAATACGTGAAAAGCGTAATTACTTTACCAAGACTTGAACAATATAACTTGACCAGAATATACACCAAGTTCTTACTCTTTTATTTTTATCAACACTTGACACTCACACTTAAGCTTACTTAAGTATTTACACACACTTTAGAGTCACTTTGACACTTTTTGGATGCTCACTTGGAACTACTTCCTTAAGGACCCAAGGTCACTATATATACATGATCAATGTCGGTTCATCAACCAACTTTACATTGCTAGAAGATTCTAGCTATAACATCATAATGGGTTTGACCCAACATGGTAAAACTAGGACATTGACTCTAGAATTTTCTAGCAATTATTTTTCTATGTATTTCTTGAATCTTTACCACAGATAATTATATAACTTAATCAAGAATGTTCTACTAATGAGAGAGGCGGTGGTGATTTTAACGGAGGGATGAGATGTTTTGGAATGTTCTTCACCAATGAAAGCAAAGACGAAGCACTAGATTTACCATTATTTGATTTTGCAACTATCTCGAATGCTACCAATAACTTTTCATTGAACAACAAGCTTGGAGAGGGTGGATTCGGATCTGTTTACAGGGTAAAAATGTCAACTGCAGCTCTCTCTGTATTTTGCAAACTAACTGCTAGACAACTGCAAGATATTACTCCTAGTACTAGTACAGGAACATTGACTAGCTTTCCAAACCTTTAAAAGGAAAATACTAGTTTCGGATAGAAAATTTGTCACCGGCTCTGCTATACCACCTAAAAAGCAATGTCATAAAAAGTTAACTCACTTCAAACAAAGTACCATAAAGAGGCGTCGAGCTCTAGTGTACTAATAGGAGTACTATTTTTCAGGAAAACATTCTGCAGAAGCTCTTTCAAAGGTCCATAGCATCAGGTGACCAATTAGCTATGTTATCTGGGCAAATTTTCCAACAGGAACAATAAAAAGTAAAATACAAATAAGAGTCACACATTTTCTATGAACCTACTTATTTATCATTAGAAAGATCACTTCGTAATAACCTGAGTTTATTCATTCTATCTTTCTTTATAGTTTTTTATAATCTATGGATAAATAACTACAATAAAACCTTGCATGATGATATCTAGGGTGTGCAGAAAGAGGGACAAGAAATTGCTGTCAAGAGACTTTCAAGAAACTCAGCCCAAGGAACTCATGAGTTCAAGAATGAGGTTATCTTCATTGCTAAACTCCAGCATCGGAATCTTGTGAAGCTCCTCGGTTGTTGTATTCAAGCAGAAGGAAAAAACGCTGATTTATGAGTATATACCTAATAATAGCTTGGATCGGTTCCTTTTTGGTTGGTTCTCACTTCTCTGAACTCTTCACATTTTTAGCTGTTCGTGAATTATACAAAGTAGTTCAATCATCAGCTGGTTTTGGTTATCTGTTCTGTAATTTCAAAATTTACAAAAAGGATCTATAATAAGCTCTACATTTCTTCAGATAGAGATACTCCGTATTATTAATGGAATTGCACGAGGACTTCTCTATCTTCATCAAGACTCGAGATCGCGGATAATCCATAGAGATCTTAAACCTAGCAATGTATTGCTAGATATTGATATGAACCCAAAGATAGCTGACTTTGGCATGGCAAGAAGTTTCGGAGGAAATGAGACTGGAGCCATGACAACAAGAGTGGTTGGAACACAGTAAAGATCTTTAAACCAACGAGCTACTTGCTCTCCACTAAAAAGCTATACTTACTTTCTTAATTTGTTTAACATTTTCCTGCAGTGGCTACATGTGCAACCCGATCCAATGCATTTATATATTTTTATATGTTTATAAAAGCTATACTTATTGTGGTACGTGCAACCCGATCCAATGCATTTATATGTTTGTTGCGGTACGTGCAACCCGATCCAATGCATTTATATGTTTGTTGCGGTACGTGCAACCCGATCCATTTATATATTTGTTGCGGTACGTGCAACCCGATCCAATGCATTTATATATTTGTATATATATGTTATATGTTCAAAAGACTCAAATAATATTTTCTTCTTTCAACTTTTCGTCCTTCCCACTTGTAAGGGTTATAACTCTCGAACCGTAACTTTAAATAAGGTGTTTCTTATGCCGAGTCGAAGGTAACACGGGGATCTATCACTATCCCAAGTTTTCTCTGATAATGCTTAGTATAACTAGTACCAATTCACGCAAGAAACAACTCTAAGAAAATTGTCTCCCCAGAATTTTTGTAAAAAAAATACAATCTTAAAATAGTCATAACTTTTTATCCGTAAGTCGGATTTATCTCCGTAAAGTCTCAAAGTGTCGAGAACCGAGAAATCTAGAACTTTTATTCAGTACAACGTTTCATATTCGTCACCGAAATATTCAGTTATTTTATTTTAACAACTCTCAGAAAACTATTTCGCCAGATTTTTGTAAAACAAAACACAATCTTAAAACAATCATAACTTTTTATCCGTAAGTCAGATTAATCTCTGTAAAATCTCAAACTATCGATAACATAGAAATATAAAACTTTCATTCAGCACAACTTTTCATATTCCTCACCAATACGTACAGTTATTCCGTTATACGTTCTGCCCTCCGGATTTCATTTGATCCGAGGCAGAAAATTTGATCTGCTATAACTCTCAAACCGTATGTCGGTTTTAGCCCCGCTTGGGCTCAATATGATCGTGAAGGAGAGATGTACAACCCTGTAACATTTCATCTAATTCTAACAGACATAACTCAGCGAAACAAATTGTAATTTCATGACCCAAACTAGTTATTAAATAACTTACTAACAATAATTTCATGATCATTCTTTCAACATCCGGATCATATTCTAATATGTATTGTAACTTAAAAATAAGGGATAATACTAAGAATTATGAGTGAGAGAACTCACCTTTGTTGCTTCGTGACCGCGAATGAAAATCTCAAACTTTAACTACACCCTTTTCGGAACTCCTCAATTGCTAAAGGTAATTTTTCTTTTGTTCTATGTATTTTCTGATTTCTTTCTATCTTATGAAAAAAATATAGGATATGAGAATATATATATATTGTGGATTGTGTGTGTAACTTTCAGGAAGGTGGAAGATTGTGTATTTATCTGTATCACAAAAGAAGGACTTGTCTTCATTTATAAACGAGAAAGAAACATTTAAAGAGATGGTTCTATGTCTGAATGAATGCTCAAACGTTTCATGGATTCAGCGACAGTAAAGAGCATGGAGTAAAGGCAATAAACAGTAGTAAAATAGTCTTTTTATATTTAGAAAAAGATGTTAGTGATAGATCAGAATAATGACCCATTAATGCATTCAAATAGTCAACAACATTTTTCCCAAATTAAATTTAAAGGGTGTTAAAGGCTAATTAAAGGTTAAAGAATGTGTTATAACTTTTTTTTTTTATGAGATACAATAATTATTTCCCTAAGTTTATCTCATTTTCACATATTCAAAGGTCTATATATCTTTTTGAAAACAAAGGGTATTTAACAATATTGAATGTTAATGAATAGTTTGTGGGGATTTCAAAATTTTGAAAACCACCTAAAGTCGTTAAATATCGGGACTTTACACATGCGACCTGTCTGAAGTGCAAAGATCAGTCCATATAGGTCTACTGTGTGTGCAACAGAGTCCAGAAGATAGGCTCTTCTTAGCATGTCATCAATTGTGCTGATGCATTGTCCTCACCTAAAGAACCAGGTTTTTTCACTGGCAGAAGCCAATCTGCTGAAGCTGACAGTTCATCTAGCAGGCTTGGCGAACATTCTGGAAATGAATTAAGCATCACAATGTTGGAGGCTAGATAGGTGATTACTGTTTGCTTCTACCTTCCTTCAGGAAAAAAAAGAACTATTGTTTGCTTCTAGAGGCTTTATTTAAGTATAATATTGAAACTTGATCATAAGATTTCCTAAATCAAAGACTTCTACATAGTCTACTCTATCCTATAGTTAAATTCAGTGAGGTCCTTGGAGTACATATCATAAGAGAAGAAAATTCAGAGATAATCAAGGAGTGGCAATGTGCAAATACAAATTTGCTTAATAAAGGATGAGAAAGGTTTGATTAGAATTGAATATAAGAAACCACTATTGTATTTAAGCACAGAATAGTCTAGCATGTATGAGCTCTTTCCAGTCTTTTCCATCCAATTATGAACCACCTGAAGTGAACTAGGCTATTTGCATCCATCCAAAGCACATAAAAATAATCTTATCAGTTAAACACTTGTCTGATAACTCCAAATTAGCAAGTCGACTAATTAACATATTTACTAAGTCCTAACATGACTCAATCCTAAAGTATTACCCAAGACACCTATCTTTGACTGATTAAATGAGTCAACGCATAGTATTATTCAATAATGAGAAACCCGGCTTAAGGTAATTAAACTAGAGTTTGAAACTTAAATATCAAACACTTGTAGGTAAACTAGTTATTAGCTAAACAAATGATCAGTTCGTCATCTAAATAGAGACTCAGTAGTTCAATAAATTGATCAATTATAAATCATAAACAACAAATCCTGCAAGAATGCATACCAAAGAGCTGTGATATGTCTAACGTAGGCAGATATGCATGGTGTACTTACAGCTTGAAAAACACCTATTTTCAGACATCTAAGGCACACGGTTCAAAAGGAAAAATCATCACTTCTAGATTATAACAGAGCCAGACATGGGCAAATTTTCTTTTCAGAATACATGCTTCAGCCAACGATCGGGAAATTTAATAAGTAACCTCTACAAAGGCCATAAAATAATAGAATTGAGGCATACTCTGCCTCAACTAGAAATGCAGCCACTAAAATTCTCAAGCAAATAAGGAATTGCAATTTCTAAATGTAATGCATCTTACGAAATATTCGCAGAGAAATCAATCTCAAACTTTTATTTTCTGGAAAGATTGAATAGAAACATAAGGCATGCTCTTTCTAATTAGTTTTAACATAGACAGATTCCCATGCTCGATAAGATAGAAATGGACATTCAATAGAACAGAATAAAAAGATACAAATATATCGTGGTGCCAGGCTAAAACCAAATTAGTGAACTAAACCAAACAGCAAGCTACAAGAACAGGTATACACTAAAATATAGCCAGAATAAGACAAAGGAGTGGCGCAAATTGATTATGAAACATCCAATTGGTTAGAGCAAAAATAACTTGGTGAGAATGAATGATACAAGACTATTTTGACCTCCAAGGCTTAATAATAGCCCCCGTTCCCTTTACAAATTCTTCAATCACATTTGTCACTAATATGAAAATGGAATAGCACAAAGTCCATTAGCCACATGAGATTGTACCAGCCCAAGAATTGGTGTGGACCTACGACAGGATAAGGTTCAGTTAAGGGTCATTTGCACTTTTGGCCTTATTTTGTCCCTAAATTATGCCTTCCGGAGCATACATTCTTTACGGGATCGATACAAATTGTGTCCGATCCCGTAAAAAACTTATGACCAAAAGGCAAAAATTAAATACCAGACCATTTGAAGGGAAACCGTGCAATTTCTTACAGTTAATTGGATTGTGGCCCACAACATTTTAGAGGGAATAACCAACTCATCTATCTGTCTCTTGTCGTTCCTTGTTACCCAAAATACTAAGCCATATAGTCTAGCTCTATCTAGTACTACTATTTTATTTTGATCAATCTGAAGTCCTCTTATGTTATATTTAATTTAAATTACTAATTTTATTAATTTTCAATCTGAATCTTGTAGCCAAATCAATAAAGAAAAAACAATAAAATATAGACATATTCAAAAGAAAAATGCACCACAGCATTCAATACAACGAAGTTGTTGATGGTCTCACTATAACGTTAATTTCGTGGGCCATTTGGCCGGGCTTAAAAGTCACAAACATGAATTCAAAACCCAATAAATAAGAAAGAAGAGATGGAAAAAGTGAGACTAGAGGAGGCCGGGTGGTAAAGAAAATAAAAAACACATTTGATAGGAGTCAGTGCCACATAGAAGAAAACTCTCACGAAACCAATCAACCAAATGTCTCTCTGGTTCGCCATCTTTACTTGTTAATCAATTATCTTACCTTTTATAATAATTCATCAATCTCCTTCCGTTAATTTCAAAATTTAATTCAATTTCTAGTTTCTTAATCTCTAAGTTATCTTTCCCCAATTTTTACATATTTTCATTTGCAGAGGAACCCTAAATCCGCAATTATAGATCGGTGATTAAAAATCTGATCGTTCAACTTGGAATATTTAATTAGAGAGAAATGAGTGCTCAAAAGAAGAGGAATTTCCAGATAGAAGCATTTAAGCATCGGGTCGTTGTGGATCCGAAATATGCTGAAAAAACTTGGAAGATCCTTGAACATGCCATTCATGAGATTTATAATCATAACGCCAGTGGTCTTAGTTTTGAAGAGCTCTATAGGTTTGCTTTGCTTCCTCTTTCATTATTTTGTTTTAATTTCATAAGTTTTTAATTTGTGATGTTGCGTCTTCTTAAGCTGTTTGATTTAGGGCAGAAGTAATTGATTGAAGTAATAGCTGCTAAATTACTCTATACATACATAGAAACTGAATGTTTTGCGCCTTGGATTATATCTTGACTACAACTTAAGCATTGTACAAAGTTACAAACTGGAAAAGTGATTTGGTGCTGTAGATATAACTGCTATTCATAGTGATGGATAGTTTCTATTTGAACAGATTCAGCTGTTTTATCCTTGTTAGTCCTGGTCTCCCTAACCAGTGTTGCTTTGATGGAGGTTGATTTTGTTCTAATAACTGTGTCAAATACGAAGGGAGCCTTGGATTAATTGGTAAAATTGTTGCCATGTGACCAATCCGTGGAAATAACCTCCTACAGAAATATAGGGAAAGGCTGCGGACAGTGGAGCCTTATGGTCCGTCCCTTTCCCAGACCCCGCGCATAACGGGAGCTTAGTGCACTGGGCTACCATTTTTTTTAAAACTGTGTCAAAGACTCGAAACTATAGCATCAATACCTGTATATAGACTTTAGGGAAAATGGTCAAATTTGCCCTCCAACTATGATTTATAGTTTAATATTGCCCTCCGTCAAATTTTGGGATCAAATATACCCTTCCCGTTATCAAACTTGTTAAATTTGTCCTCGGATGAATGGATTTGTGAGTTAGACGCCACATCGGATCCACGTCGGCTCAAATAAACCCCTCCTCTCCATTTTCTTCACCCCCCCCACCCCCGCCGATCCATCGGACCACCGCCACCCCACTGCTTCGCAACCACCAAAAACCTCGACCACTACTCAAAACACACCACACCACCACCACCACCACAAACCACCGCCACTGCCACCTCTAGCAGAGAACCCCGAACCAAACATTATCAAAACAACACCAAAATCATCACCATCGGCCATCAACAAACAACCCCCATCCCCAGATCTCCCAAAATCATCACCACTGCCGGAGCTCGTCTCCGGCAAACCAAGACCAACACAAATGGAGCCATAAAAAAGAGCTAGTGGTTCTGTTACCCCATCAACGCAGTGGTTTCAACCGATCAAAAAATAGCATAAGGTGAGTTGATTTGTCGTCGGCATTTCGCCGAAATAGTGGGCGTGATAGTATCGTTTGGCAGTGATGTTGAGACAGTTTGTGGTTGTTGACTGAGTTGGGTGGTTCGCGGAGGTTTCGGTTGTTGACGGGGCAATGGTGGCGATGGAGAAGAAGGGAGCGAGAGAGGGAGTAAGGGAAGGCGTTGGTTGGCTAGTGGTCTGGCGAGATCGTCGGAGTTTGGAGTTCCGGCTCGGCGGATCTAGTGGTGAGGCAGTGAGGGGTTGATGTTGTTGGTGGTGTGGTCACCGACGGTGTTCGGATCTAGGTATTTGGGGGCTCACCGGTGGTTGTGTTTCGTCACTGATCGCCGGAGACGGAAGTGGTGGTCTAGGTGGTGACGGCTCCGGTTCACCGGTTGGTCATCACCAGTGGTTGTGTTTCGTCACCGACTTTGCCGGAGACGGCGGTGGAGAAGGGGTCGTATTTGGTGGTGAGCCGACGTGGATCCGACGTGGTGTCCAACTCACAAATCCGTCCATCCGAGGCAAATTTAACAAGTTTGCTAACGAGAAAGGTATATTTGATCCCGAAGTTTGACGGAGGACAATGTTAAACTATAAAACATAGTTGGAGGGCAAATTTGACCTTTTTCCCTAGATTTTAACTAGTTAACGCCTCAGTCCATTTTTACTTGCTATATTTGACTTGGCACACCCCTTAATAAGTAATTAATAAAATGACAAGTTTACTACATCACCCTTTGAATATAATAAATTCAATGTTCTGGGAAATGCATTTGGAAATGATTATAGCCAATAATAAGGGTAAATTAGGAACTAACCGGTAAATTTTGTCTTGGTTTTCCAAACTGGACAGGTAAAAGTGGAGTGATTGCTTGGAGTCCATTTAGTCTATTTGTAGGTCAGTAGATAATTAGAGAGCCTCAAGTGTTAGAGAACCTGAAATTATCTAATTTTGGAATGTGCTTTTCTATTTAATACCTCTTCCTCCAATCCGATTAGGCTTCTTTCCGTGCTGACAGTTGGCAGAGAAGGATTTGTGGCCACAATTTTGACCATAATTTATTAGCATGTGACTCAAGGTTAGTTTGGAATTGATGCAACATAAAAGCTGATAAGTCAGGCTGGTTTGGCAAATGGAGATGTTCCTAATTTTATAAAGAGGAAAAGAATTACCTCATTCCAATTTCCAGCTAGGCAAGTTTAATCGATGTAGTTAATTTTGTGTTGCTATTTTTGTATGAGGGGAATTAAATGCAATTTGATATAGAGATACTTTTCTGTCGCTTAGGAGGATATATACAGTCCTTGTTGTTCCACACAAAAAAGTCCCGCACATTTTGCCATATGAGGGAGAGAGCAAAGTGGCATAACGCTAATTTTTTGAGATTGATCTTAGAGGTTTTACTTTTAATAAGTGGAATCTATATCTTTTGTAAGAGATCTCTCTCCATTTTTTGACTTCTAAATAGAAATGTGATAATTTATACGAAAGAATGCTTCTCTTTATAACTCCACACTGTTAGCTGTGTCTATGTCCCTTAAGTGCAAAGTGCTAGGTGTGTCTATGTCCTTTAAGTTCAAACTGTTAGGTGTATCCAGTTTATTAGGTTAGGTATAATGTAGGTGGTTTAGCACTTCTCAGTAAAGGAAAAATAATATGCCAGTAGTTTATAAACTGGATATTGACATTTATGGAGAGACCATATCAAAAGCTGATAAGTCAGACTGGTTTGATTGCATCATTATAGATATTGACAGCAAACACAAAACATGATAACTTGTTTGCCAAATGTTTGGTGCATAAACCATAAAGCTTCCCAGTTGACATGCACAAATAGTTTCCTGTATATCACTTAACATACCATTTCTTGAGGAACGGGGGTTTAGATGTTTATAGAATTACCCGCTTTAATTGAACTTAGTGGCAATTATGATTACCTTTCTCAATAAAAAAATAATCTTAGTGACCAGCTTTATTTCTTGTAATTTTTGGAGGATGTCTGCCACCTTTATTTTAAATCTCTTGCTTAATGTACCAGTGTCTGATTCTCTTCAATCCGTCTGGACCTATTAGCTTTTCTTTCTTTTGTTTGCATAACCAGCTATATTACCTTTTGTGGCATCTGCAGAAATGCATATAACATGGTCCTACACAAATTTGGGGAGAAGCTCTATTCAGGACTTGTGTCAACTATGACTTCACATTTGAAGGAAATTGCGAAATCTGTTGAAGCTTCCCAGGGAGGTTTGTTTCTTGAAGAACTGAACCGGAAATGGGCAGAGCATAACAAGGCACTGCAAATGATTCGAGATATATTGATGTATATGGATAGAACTTTCATTCCCAGTACACATAAAACACCAGTTCATGAGCTTGGTTTGAATTTATGGAGAGATCATATCATCCACTCTAGCAAAATTCACAAAAGGCTTCAGGACACACTTCTTGAACTTGTTCAGCATGAGAGGACCGGTGAAGTGATAAACAGGGGTTTGATGAGGAATGTAATAAAAATGCTAATGGATTTAGGTTCTTCAGTATACCAAGAAGACTTTGAAAAGCCTTTTCTTGATGTGTCTGCTGATTTTTATCGGCTTGAATCTCAGCAATTCATTGAGTGCTGTGATTGTGGGGATTATCTGAAGAAAGCTGATAAACGTCTCAACGAAGAGATTGAAAGAGTGTCCCATTATTTAGATGCAAAAAGTGAACCCAAACTTACTAATGTGGTGGAAAAAGAGATGATAGAAAGCCATATGCACAGGTTGGTTCATATGGAGAACTCAGGCTTAGTGAATATGATCGTAAATGATAAGTATGAAGATTTAGGAAGGATGTACAACTTGTTCCGAAGAGTGACAACTGGACTCGCACTGATTAGAGATGTCATGACTTCTCATATTCGAGAAATTGGTAAGCAGCTTGTCACTGATCCGGAAAGGTTAAAGGATCCTGTAGACTTTGTGCAGAGGCTTTTGGATGAGAAGGATAAGCATGATAAGATCACAAGTTCAGCATTTAACAATGACAAAACATTCCAGAATGCTCTCAATTCGTCATTTGAGTACTTCATTAATCTGAATCCACGATCACCAGAGTTCATCTCTTTGTTCGTGGATGACAAACTTCGGAAAGGGCTGAAAGGGGTTACTGAGGAGGATGTAGAGATCGTATTAGACAAAGTGATGATGCTCTTCCGCTACCTTCAGGAGAAAGATGTGTTTGAGAAGTACTACAAGCAGCACTTGGCAAAGAGGCTACTCTCAGGGAAGACGGTATCTGATGATGCAGAGAGAAGTTTGATTGTTAAGCTTAAAACAGAATGCGGGTACCAGTTCACCTCAAAACTGGAAGGCATGTTTACTGATATGAAGACCTCAGAAGATACGATGCAGGGTTTTCATGCTGCTGTGGGTGCTGAGATTGCGGATGGTCCTTCACTCACAGTCCAGGTCCTTACTACTGGGTCCTGGCCAACACAGTCTGTTACTACTTGCAATCTTCCTTCGGAAATTTTAGGGGTCTGTGATAAGTTCAAGTCATACTATCTGGGGACCCATACAGGTAGGAGGTTGTCATGGCAGACAAATATGGGGACTGCTGATCTGAAAGCTACATTTGGAAAGGGACAGAAGCATGAGCTTAATGTTTCCACTTATCAGATGTGCATCCTTATGCTGTTCAACAATGCTGATCGAATGAGTTACAAAGAAATTGAACAGGCTACAGAAATACCAGCTTCCGACTTAAAGAGGTGCTTACAATCTCTTGCGTGTGTCAAGGGGAAGAATGTTCTGAGGAAGGAGCCAATGAGCAAAGATATTGCTGAAAACGATGCTTTTTATTTCAATGATAAATTCTCCAGCAAGTTCTACAAGGTAAAGATAGGTACTGTTGTTGCACAGAAGGAGTCAGAGCCTGAAAAACAGGAGACTAGGCAGAAAGTGGAGGAGGACCGGAAACCACAGATTGAGGCAGCAATAGTCAGAATCATGAAATCTCGGAGGGTGCTAGATCACAACAATATAGTTGCTGAAGTAACGAAGCAGCTGCAGTCTCGGTTCCTACCAAACCCAGTTGTTATAAAGAAACGAATTGAGTCTTTGATTGAGAGGGAATTCTTGGAGAGAGATAAAACAGATAGGAAGTTGTATCGTTATCTGGCTTGAAGAAACCACAGGCACTGAACCCGTGATTTTTTCGGGACTTTGTTGGGCTTTAACTGGTGAAAATGTAAGTTTGAATGTTTGTCAAGTCACTTGATGCCCAGATGGGCTTTACTGACAGTTTATTGATTCAATGCATCCGTTTTATTTCTACATTTTCCTTTCTACTTATTTACAGTAATCTGAGTTCCGAAGAGACTTCTGAACTAGACAAGCTTATGAGCTAAAGCTGGCGAGCCTACATCTTTTTCTGCTTGAGGGCTGATTCTGGGAGATAATAGTGGGGTAACATGAAGTGAAATGGTTATATTGATAGATGCTATCTTGTGAGGCGTCTTTTCTTGAAAGCAAAGAACAGAATGAGATTTTCAAAATTTAGGCGGTTATTGAATAATCCATATGATGTCTATCAGAAACCTCTCTACCCCACAAAAGGTAGGGGTAAGGTCTGCTTACATTTTACCTTGTCCAGACTCCACTTGTGGGAATACATTGGGGTATGTTGTTGTTTGTGGTGTTGTCGTTATCGTATGATATTGAGATGAGAATATTAGAGAACAATTTTTATGAAGTTGTGTTTGACAAATTTAAGGAGAAGTGAGAAAGAACTTTTATGTGTGATAGAGGTGGTTAAAGGGCAAGTTGTAGTTTATGCACGAGCAACGTGTTTAGCAAAGATTTTAATTTGGTGTGTTTGGGATGAAGGCAAAATGTTCTACTTTGGAAAATTATTTCGACGTTCATATTCTACCCGTGTTTATACCTTTATTGGCTAATCAGGTAATGAACTTATATAAAAGGCCAAATTCATCAGGGGCTTGTGGTTGCCAAAAAATTTCACTTAAATAATTCTATTAAATTTTGTTTTTATTTAAATACTTATGGTAGGGCTCGATTGTGTTATTTAGACATTTTTTATTGATTTGACATGGTGAGTGTGATACACTTATTAGTTATTAGTGGCGCGTGAACGATTTTATTTTATCAACTTTTATTTTATTTTCTCTTCTATTTCCCTTTTTTTCATCCATTTCCCCGAGCATAAACTTCTTCAATGGAGGTTCTAAAATCATGTGTTTTATCTTCTTTCCTCACCTTTATTGTACCTTTTGATACAATTTTTACCATACAAAAACCCAATTTTTGCTCTCTCCTAATAAAAGAAAAAGAAAAAGAAAATCAAAGGAGCTCATCAAAACACAATCAATGGGTTCTTTAGAAAGCTTGAAGATTTAAAATGAGTTTCTTTATTTGATGAAAATTTTGAGAAATTAATGTGGAGTTGTCTTCGGATCGTCGTGGGGAATCTTTATATGAAGTTATAACTAAATTGGAGGAGTTTTTCATGAAATTTTAGATTGAATCATGGTTGAAACAAGAACACACATGAAGATGCTGAAGAACACCAAAAATATAATTTCCAGATTTTTCTTTTTCTTGTGTTAATGTGTGAGGTTTAGGAAATAGATTTTATTTCTTTTTTGAAATATTAGGTTTTACTCAAAAAATATTTTTTATATTAAATAGTTTTTTCTTTTCTTTTTTCTTATAATTTATTTTTAAATTATTATTTTGCACCAAAAATCACATGTCCTCTTTTAATTAGTCATTATGTCATGTCACCCGCATATGTATTACAAACTTTGTAATTTTAGCTGATTGTCAAAAAAGTATCTAATCAGAACAAATAAAATATAGTCCGAGTGCTCAATAGATACAAAACTTATTGGGGTGTTTAAGTGAAAGATCTTGCCGACCACAAGGGGAGCCCCAATGAAATTGACCTATATAAAATGTAGAACATATTAATGTCGTATGATTACTGTGAACATTCGATGCAGGTAAGTATTATTTGTTTACATGTTGATGATAATTTTAAATGTTAAAGATTGACAGTGATGTTTAATTGTCCGTTACATAAAACATGCAAGAGAAACATGACATGCTCATCACTGCAGAAGTTCTTGTCTGAAAACTTTATACAGTTCACACAGAATCGCAAGTAAATCATTAGATAAAGATATAAATTTAGAAAAATAGTAAGGACACTTATCTTGATCCATAGTAAGAATCAATTGAAGGAAGTCATGATTTTCTAAGTCTTGTTATTCTCTTTATGTACACTTCTCTTAATGGGACAGAGAGGGGAAAAAATCGGTAACCGACTTAGGGACCACAATCAATATATATATATAATAGTGAGACACCTCTTCGGAAGAAACATAACTCTTCAAAGCTAATTATTCAAAAGAGGTGTAACTTTTCAGTTATGAACTCATCAATTATAACTGAAGAGTTAACTAGATTTCTATGCATATAAAATTCATACCTTATAACAAAAAATTTATATATATAACCCATAAAGATAACACTTTATTAGATCAAAAAAATGTGTCTTAAATTAATAGCATATCTATGTACAATTTATCTATCTATATTATATTAAGAGTGAAAAGTTCTTTAATAAAAAATTAAATTACTAAAATATTATTTTAATCAATCAATCATCAGTATATATAATGAAGCTAGGAATAGAAGAGGTGATGTGGCATCTGGCAAGCATTTGCATTTCTCTTTTTTCTCCCTTTTTTGGGCATTTTTCTCATTTTTAATTAATTTCTGCTACTAACCTATAGACTAATTAAAGCCTCATACAATAAATACCCCTTACAATAAAGCCCACGTATGACATAACAGTTTCTATCTTAATCAGCCCACGTAATAGCAATTGCAATCAGTTTGCAATAGAACTTAAATAGTCTCAATTATAATCAGACAAAGCTTGCATATTCCTTATAGTAAATCATCAATATACGTTGCTGCATATAATTTTCTTTAATGATACTAATTATTTCACATGATTATTCATCTTCTAACGTACAAGTTAACAAATATATATACATGGATCAGAGAGGTTAAGGGGTGGAGGATCATGGATTGTTTCACTCAAAAACAAGCTTATCTAATTTTGGATATAATGGATTGTTTTAACAGGTGAGTACATGCATAGTGTAAAGTCACTCAGCAACAATTTTGTGCTCATGCTCTCTTTAATCATATGTTGATAGTTCAATAAAATTTTGATGTTTGTTTTCTTCGTTAGTCTATTTTATCATTTTCTCTTGA
This sequence comes from Anisodus acutangulus, assembly GCA_029783415.1. Classification (NCBI taxonomy): domain Eukaryota; kingdom Viridiplantae; phylum Streptophyta; class Magnoliopsida; order Solanales; family Solanaceae; genus Anisodus; species Anisodus acutangulus. Next base: position 45,062,182 of record CM056501.1, on the reverse strand, counting down.
AGTTTATTTGTTGATTTATGACTTTTATTTATTTGAATCATTGCAGTTTATTGAATTAATTTTCTTAACTTTATAAGTTTGTTATTGTTATTTGGTGCATCATAAATCTTTAGTCCTTCAGCATATTAACTCTAAAACTACCTTCGACAAATAATCTGAAACTTTTAGAATCAAAATGAAAGAAAAATGTAATGGTTAGATTAATTGATTGTAGATACAAAAAAGCCGTTTCTTTATCTTGGTTTAGGTATTAAAATACGAACATGCTAGAATTTTGAAACGAAGAGGCACCACGGGAATGCGGATCAAGCGATCAGACTAGAATTGTCCGTAACATATATATCCAGGATTAGAATAAGTCAGATTAAAATGATACCCTAGAAAAGAAAAGAACCCAAAAAAAAAAATGTTTTAGAGAAAGTCACAAGTATAGTTTGAGCAAAAATTTCGACATTTAAATGATGAAGTTTTACGGAAAACATTTGTTTCTATAGAAGTGTTTAATTTGTTTTTGGTATTGTGAAAATTCTCTCTTTTATTTTGATTAAATTAATAAATTTAAGAACACGTTAAAGCTATTCTCATTAAACTTTAAAGCATGAGTGGATGAATTCTACAAGAGAGTTATTTTTAATATGATTTAAATTTATTATGAACAATATTTAAATAGTACATAGCAGAATGCTAGAGTGCTTATGGTGCTTTGTTTTTTTATTATTATTTAACTTTTTTTCTTCAATTGATAGGACAATTTTGTGAGGATTTTATCGTTATAAATCTATGAAAGTACATGCTGCTTTTATTTAGATTTTAAGTTTTTTATTTCGTTATTCAAAGGATTTTGAGTGTCAAACGTTAGTAGTATTACTTTTAGGAGTTGATATGTGTATTACTATTTTTTGTGTTTTTTTTCTCATTCTGCCAATTTAAAATATAACGTAGGAACAGGGAGAAAAATAAACTAAAAAATTTAATGGAAAAATAGTAGAGAGATTAGGGAATTAACAAGGTAAGAAAAATGAACAGTAAAATAAAATTAAAAGTTTCACTACTATTTAAAGAAAGGAAAATATCAAAATGCACGCCCTCACCGACCACCCAAAAGTACAAATTTTCTTAGAATATTTTTTTTCCTTTTTACGAAAATTGTGATAATGAAAGTTGCAATTCATTAAGTTCAAATTCAAGTATATATTAATGACTTTATAAATATATGAAATTATTTCTTATATGCATATAAGTATCAAATTATTAAATTCAACGAAAACCATTAGAAAGAATAAAATGGCACAACATTGAGTTACAATGGTTGGAAAATATATAAGGTGACGTTGGTTTGACATTATAGGCAAATCATTCAAATAATTTTGCAAACTGCCGAACATGCTTTACCGGATTCTTCACAAGGCCAATCTTCCATTTACTTTCAGTTTCTTACTTCTCTTCTATTTGTATATTCTGTCATTCTAACATGCCTTCATCATAAGATGAATGACAATTTAGTTTTAAAAGCTTCCATTATAGTTGAAATCATAATTAAATTCTAGGTTTTAGTTTTAATCTTTCATGACTTAACAGGCTCTATCTTTTCTTCTATGTCAGTGTTTTCTACATTTTTGCAATAATTTACTATTACTTGTCCGGACATTTTGCATTGGTTGTAATCATTTAAAGTTCCTTTATAATCTAACTAAATAAAGTCTTATAATTATGAATTGAATTTGTCTAAATGCTACTCTAGGATTTCCGTGTAGTTCAGATCAACGATTGTTATATTGCTCGAGACTAAGGTTATTTATGGTTCGGTTCAGATCGGCAATTTGTTAAAACTAAAACCAGATCAACTTAGTCATTTTTTAATTATTAAAACTAAATCACTTCAATTAATATATATATATATATATATATATATATCGTTTGGTTGGATTTTTAAGAAACCTAATGGTATTTCTCTCTTTCATATATATATATATATATCGTTTGGTTCGATTTTAAGAAACCTAATGGTATTTTTCTCTTTCATTTCCCTCCTACAATTAGAAGAAAAAAATAATCTTTTTTCAACTTATAATCTCTTGAGCCGAGGGTTTCTCGGAAATAGCCGCTCTACCTACCAAGGTAGATGTAAGGTTTGTGTACACTCTACCCTTCCCAAACCCCACATTATGGGATTGTTCTGGGTATGTTGCTGTTATTGTTGTATTGTGATGATTATAATTTGAGAAAACATCTTAAGATCTATATGCTTTAATCAAGTTATTAATGTTTATAAGAAATAAAAAACTATGTAAATCTCATAGTTCATTCTTTAAATAAATGACTTCGCGTTCATGGCATATTTTTTTTTAAAGAAATGGACTTAAATTGTAAAGTTTATTAGCCTATGAGAAATAAATAAAATTTTAATGAAAAATTATATAAAGTATTTAAAATTATTTAATATTATATATATATATATAATTATAAAACGTGTGTATATAATTTGTCTTTTTGCTTGGATTTTTCTTCTATTGTTTATGATAAAATAACTAAGCCAAATATTATCGATTTTTAAAACTTTATAACCAATTCAAACCAAAACCAAACAAATATGATAAGGGTTAAAAACACACCTCAAGTATCACTTTTTTTTTTGGTTTCTTACTTGAACTATCATGTGTGAGAGTTTCCTACCTAAACTATCGTCAATTAGTTTGCAAAACACACCTCAACTATCAGTTGTTCACTTTTCCTACCTGAACTATAATTGAGACGTGTTTTTTATAAACTAGTTGGTGATAGTTCAGGTAGAAAAAGTGAACAACTGATCGTTGATGTGTGTTCTGCAAACTAGTTGGTGATACTTTAGGTAGGAAAAATAAATAACTGATAGTTAAGATAGAAAATTCAAAAAAAAAATGATACTTAAATTATATTTTTGACTCTTATCTTATTTATTTAATCAATTTGATTCTATTTTCAGTTTGAATCAATTTTTAAACACCCCTCTATATAATACTAAAGGTTTTAATGATTAGTGCATGTACATTATTGTTTCTGTACCAAATAAAATATACATTGTTGTCTCATTCATGTGCCAATCAATCGGATATGACAATGAAATCCAGAAGGAAGAGTTTTGATCACTGTGTTAATAATATATGCTTAGGCTTCCTCTTTCATATCTGAAAAACTGACTTCTGGTGAGACTTTACTAATATTGAATTACTTATTGGAGTAAGACAAAATATGAAGACAAATAATAGTTACAAATTAAAGGTAAATTAAAATTATATAAATTTCATGAAAAATGTTTATTTAATATATGGTATAGATAAATTAATATAATATATATAATTTTAAAATATAGGTATGATCATACAACTGTTATTTATGGAGAAATTTGCTTAAAATGAACGTGATTTTTTTGTAAAAAGAAAGATGATAAACCAAATCTTTGACTTTTGTAACGTTAGAGACTCGCTTTATAAATGTATTACTCCAATAATATTATGTATTTATATATCATATTTTATGCACTGAAATTATACTAAATTTATTTATTTCTTCTTTAACTAGGGAATTTTGTAATATCCACTATTAATGTTAGTAGCATGTGCTACGATTCAAAAAACAACAAATTATCCTAACATGTTTCTCACATGGTGGACTTTTAGTTGCACTTTTGAGATGAATATCTATGTCAATAGACAGAACAATCGAAACAGATAAAATAACATATAGCAAAAATATTATTTATAAGTAATCATCATATATTTTATCTCATAAAATTAAAATTAAAAAAAATCACATATATCTAATTAAATAGTAGTTGTTTTTTCGTGCAGTTTAAGACGATATCCAATCATCTTTACCTTGACAAATACGTCACAATACGCCAATCCTCAACAATCATTCACGTAAATTTGTATTTTATTTGTAGATACATTACTCGGCATACACGTGCAACACACATGTCGAAAAACTAATTATATTAAATATGTGAGGCCACTAAATAGAGAATTTCTAACATTTCTTTATTTTTGGTTCAACATTTTAACTTAACCGAACAATAGTAAACAATATAATCAAGAAAGATATTTTACATCTTACCAAACACATTCGAGTAAAAGAAAATACAACTTAGACTTAATAAAACATTAATATTATGTAAGAGGTATATATAAATCACTAATATTTTGGCATCGGACTTAACTTATAGAAGTAACAAATGTTGAAACTGCTATTGATGAGTGAGTATTCATGAGAACAGCTTTTACAAAAGAAACTCCTTTTCATCTCAGAGAGCCAAAATGTAAAAGGAAATGAAAAAGTTGTGTCCATTTTACTAAATTTAGTAGCAAAACGACACCCTAAAGAGGAATTAAAGACCAAATTCCCGCAAACGTTACTATGTCCAACACGCTATCCATGTTCCAAATACAATTAATCTTGTCCACAAGCACCCACAAACTACTATAAATACTCAACTCCGCTTCCTCTTCTACACCACACACTCGAAATTAAAAGCAAATAAGAAAAAAAAACAGAAAAAATATGAAGGGAATTTTGGTTACTTTGTTAATGTTCCTAGCTGTGGTAGTGCAATTAGGAGAAGCCATTAATTGTGGCCAAGTTGATGCAACATTGGTCCCTTGTGTGCCTTACTTGACACAAGGTGGTGATCCATCAGGCCCATGTTGTGATGGTGTGAAAAGCCTAGTACAAATGACACCAACCCAACAAGACAGGCAAGATGCTTGTGAATGTATGAAGGCTGCTGCAGCTCGCTACAGTAATCTTAAGCCAGATGCTGCATCTAATCTCCCATCTCGCTGTGGTGTTACTACCAATATCCCCATCTCTCCTACTATTAACTGCAAAAGGTATGCAATTCACGTTTGGATTTAGCTTACTGGCTGTGTATGGGATGTTTATGCTACTTTGTTTTTCGATATGTTGCAATCAGAAGCAAATGCAGCCTTATAGCATCGGGTTCATCCGAACCTAGTACTTTCGATCCAACAGGTTATCTACTAAAAAAAAGAAATTAGTCCTAAACAACTTATGTCGCTTAACAACGAAAATCTATTGTTAATCCTATTTGACGACAGATTAGGATTAGTGAAAGATTATTGAAAATTGTATGGATTATATATTAGCGACAAAATTTGTAGCTAATTCTTATTTTTTAGCAATCTATCTTATTTTCTAGGTTAATGGTCTCACTTATTATAGACTGCTACTCGTAGTTACTTTTTTAGGTGATCTGATTAGTGCATACAAGTTAAATGTGTTCATGTTTACATATGTCGATTGGCTATATATAATGTGTTTTTTGTGTACATCTTCTTTATTAGTTTTGGCAGTTCCAGCCAGTTTCTGACTATGCTCTCTTTTCTTGGAACTTCTTGCAGCGTTCCTTGAGGATCATGCATGGATATTGTTGTACAAGAAATGGTATTAGAGGAAGCTTTTGTCAATGCAATATTTACTTAAGTGTAATAATGAGTGCAAAATAAACAGTTGTTGTACTCCCAAAGTTTCTCTCCTACTTGTTTATGTATTAACAATATTATAAAAGTAAGTATGTTTATGCTCTTCATTAAGTATCTCTTAGACTCTTGCTCATTCCGTCGTGGGATTGTGTTTATAACTAGCACTCCTATAGGAGTAATTCTTATCATTATATATCTTTCGCTTTTTCTTTTCCTGTCGTTAAACTAATATTGGTGTTTTTAGATGGAGGTAGAGATAGATCTAAGATTTTAAATTGGTATGTATGTGCAATATACTGCGGCATTCATTACTCCTTCAAAACAAGAGATGCGATCGAACTTCGTATAAATATTTCAAGATCAACTATCTCTCCATTCCAAATTAATTGTGTTTGATACATGGAATGGTCTTGGTCTCTATAGCTATTCCACTCTTTTTTTATATTAATTTATTTTTACGTTGTCCGTCACCATATATACCAAAATTCTAGATCTTCCTTTATTCATGTCGATAATGTTATACTTTGTGAAATTCACATAGACGAACTTTCATTAAATTAATATATTTTTCTTATAAGGTTGTTCAATTATATCAAGTTGAAGAAAATGTCGCACACACACAAGGGCGGATGTAATGTATCTATTATGAGTTCATTCAAACCCAATAATATAAACGCAGACGTTGTATATGCGATAAAATTTCACTCAATAAGTATAAATAATTAATGAATTTTGAACTCAGTAAATTAAATATTGTTGGAAATTTGTCTTTGGTAGGGAGATGCGTCCACCCATATTTAATGACTTAAACACTAGGGTTCCGCATGTTGGAGGCTTTGTCTCTTCACACGTGCATAATCTACTAAGTGAGTAGATGATCGTGGGTCGTGGGCCTTGGGCTTCTTCTGATAGACCCCCAAATTATTTAATATTTACAGTTTGATCCATGGAGTCTCTGGAAAGATGAAATTGGGAACGACGGAAGGCAGAAAGTTTCTGCCTACCGTTTGGGTTGGTTTTTGGAACGTTAAAAACTAACTCCCTCACTAATGGTCATTACTTGGCCATAAACAATCATTACTTGGCAGTTGAGAAGTCCCTCCCCTTGTGTTATATATTGAAGCCATTTGGCTCAATTATCAAGACTACAAGACTACAATATACACACAGAGACAAAAACAGAAAACTCTTCTTTCTTTTTCCATTCTTCAGCAAGTCATTTCGTGTTTGTTTTCTTCGTCAGAATCAACCTATTTGCTTTGTAGTGTTGATTAGTTGTTGTTTTATCTTGGGAGACTATTGCCCGTTAACGTAAAAGCATATATACGGGGCAAACGTGTCTTAAAGACAGAGAGTCATCTCTCGACTCAGCCACAGTTGTAACAATTCAGATTTAGTGTTTCTTGATTTCAGGTTATCAAGATTCAAGATTCAACAAGCTTGCGGTAGTTCTTAATATTGGCCTGTTTGTTTATCCTTTCGAACACTTGTAATATTTATTTACTTCCCGTACTATTTTATATATCCAACAAATATGTTGCGTAGAATTTTGAAGTCGACCCTATAAAGTTCAAATATTGGATTTTGCATATGCCCGAACAGTACCGTTGCGGAGCTTTGCATCTATACCCTGCTGAACGCTCATACTATAGTGTATAAACATTTCTTCGTGTAACACAAGCTGGAGTTCCTGCATTGGCTCAAGCTCAATGCTACCAATCATTGCAACAAACAAGAAAACAACCCATCAATTAGGAACTAATAGCTTATTTTTTAAAGTGATTAGCTGCTTGGATTGTTGGGCATTTGGAAAAAGACGACAAATATATTTTTTTAAAAGATTATTAATAAGCCATCTATGTGATGACCAGCCTTTTCAATTGTTTAAGTATCTAAAAATTCGTAAGTGCTTAAAATCGTTCAACCATAATCCCACTAACTTTAAAGAGTTAGGTTTATACATTTGCTATATAAAAAATATTTACACAATTAATTACTTATAATATTTACAAGTAAATCTTTATGACAAGCACAAATTGATAACCTACTAAAAATGACAACTAACTTGCTATCATTAGGTTAAACTCCATTGTTTGTTTAATTACACTGCCATTATATAGATAACGATTACTACAGTCAAACCTCTCTGTAATTGTCATTTGCTATAACAATATTTTACTATAATAGCATGATTTTCTCCGAAATCGATTTTTCATGTTATATTTTACTTCTCTATACTAGTATTCTACATATAACAACAATGACATTCATTATAGCGGTACACTCTTTATTACATCTTTATAACAGTAATATTCAAATATTGAGTAATAATATTTGTAAGAAGTATATTATGTATAAAAAAATAAAATATCAAATATTTATGACAATCAACAAAGGAAAGATTGAATTCCTTTTTGCTGAAAGTTTGGAGAAAAATCTTTGTCAATTCAAGTGTTATATTATCACTAAGAGACTGAAATTTACGAAATAACCTACAATTGTAGAAATATCTGTAACATCCCGTATTTTCGGACTAGGAATTGAACCATCCAAGATGAGAAACGTTACCCGAACCCGCAAGAATAGGGTCGTGTTCAAGTATTTAGACCAATAAGATGGAGTCTCAAAACGATTTAGGACTTAAAAGTGTGACGACAGTGATTAGAAATAATATTTGGTGTTTGTAAAATTAGAATATGAACTAGTGTTATGTCACGTAATTATGATAATGAGTATAGAAAGTGTGTTAAAAAAATAATTTATTTTTTTATAAATAATTTAGATCAAAAATTTATTTATGTGTGTGATTGATTAATGATTGAGCTATCGTAGTAGATTAAGTAAATTAATTAAAGTGTAATTGGATAAGTACTAGGAGACACTTTCCACGTGGGGCCTTAGCATGAGACTAAAAAAGATGACTACTATGTACGTAAAGTTACGTGGATATAGGTGGCTACGTGGATATAGGTGGCTGCTAGGATAGATGACTAAGAATGAATATAATTAATGTTCTGGGTCCCACCTTCCACTTAAAAAGGGGTTACTTTGGAATCTCATTTAAAGAAGTATCAAAATTCTCCTAAATGAAGAATGAAGAATGAAGAATGAAGAAGGCTTAAACGAAATATGGAGACTATGTAGCAGTAACTTAAGAATTCACTTTGCATAACTAAGTTCTACGTGAGCAACTTTATTTTTTGTTATTTTAAGGAGGCAAGTATAGTTTCCTTATTCAAAGATTTCAAAGTAGCAAGAATTGTTCTTAGCAAATTCAGATATGTTAAGGTAAATTATTTCTTTCTTTTGGCCTTTCTAAGTACGAAACGTAAATGTGATATTGTCTCATAAATGATTATACTCTTAGTAGTTAAGAATGTTTATGTTATTCATTCCTATTATCAAAGCATGTCTAAGTATGTTCCTAAATCCCTATTGAGTTATATGAAAAGGATGTTCACACAATATTAATCGGAGGTGAAGCGATATTATGTCACTCCGATAAACTCAGAATGTTTGATTGTCGTTCATGCATTTTTATTTATGTATTACCCTGGACTCACGTGTGTTATATACACTATTATATGGTATGCATTATATATATGTAGGGGGTGGGAAAAGGGATATATCGTTATATACGCACACCACTTGATGAGCTGGTATATGATGATGATTATGCCCACAAAGGCCGAAATGATATGATGGGAGACAACGTTATATACGTCGCTAAGACAGAAAGCTATTGAATTTCCTTTTGCTGAAAGTTTGGAACTTTTCGTCAATTCAAGCGTTATATTATCGCTAAGAGACTGAAATTTACGAAACAACCTACAATTGTAGAATTCTTACGTCAAACTTGAAATTGTATTTAAATTCTCAATTAATTTTAAATGCATATGTTCCTTAGATTTAATTCTTTATCCGTATGGTACAACTAGTCATGAATTTATTTGTAATTTATTAGTCTTTTTAATTAATGGGATATGAAAAAAATCAATTGAAATTTTAAAATTAACAAGTATATTTTTCGTTTATAGCATAAAAAGTATAGAAAAATAATTCTCTTGTGTACTTTCGCTTATAACGGCTAAATGAGATCCAAACATGAAATGTCAATATACATATATAACAGCACATCACTATAACTGCTATGTAATTTTCGAACAAACGCTGCTACTATAGAGAAATTTTACTATTACTTAAATACTAATGCAAACTCCAAAATGCAACGCCCCATGTTAATAATGCGGCTAATTTCTGGGTGGGTAAATGTGAATAGAGGTTATATTATTGGTGATGTTGTTCGTGTTAACATCAACTTATGTTTTTTTCTACAATTATTTGGTGTGTTATATTCTGTTCTTTTCACGGATTAAATCATAAATTTAATAAACTTGGGTCCGCCAGTAACTGTAATTTTGTATTATTATGTGACAAAATAGCAGCCATTAACTAAGTCAAAACTTGCTATATTTCAGTTAATTAAGTTTACGATGTCTTATTACTTGAATAATGTTGTTTGATGATGTAACCTTAAGACAACGAATACTACAAAAGGAATGAAATGTTACAATTCTTTTTGCTCCAGAAATTTATACTGTGATGGTTGCCTAGGTGCAGAAAAGTATCATAATTTTAAATATCAGCTCTAAATATAAACACGGAGCAATATTTACTCAATCTTGCTGCCACTATAGTGACTGCAATTTAAATATACTTGGCAGTTCAAGGTGATGTTAGATTATTGCTCAAAAAACTCTTATTGCAATATAGTACAACATATGGATTTCTTTGTCAGGAGTCACAACTAAAACTATAATCATGAGACTTTAAGCTTCTGTTATGTTGACGACCATTACGATATGTTTTGACTCCAACTTTATCTTTGGGCTATGTCTTAAGAGTGATTCTTGCTTGCTGCACAACAGATGGATTAATATGTGATCAAGGAGCTTAACAGAGGATAGAATAGCAAAGCTATTATATGAATTGCTTATACATGTTTGAATATTCTAGGCTTTGCATGTTATTTATGAAGCACTTAAAACACTTGAGGTTTATTGAAAAGACTCTTCACTTCTAGAATTAGCGATTTTCAAATATAGCTGAATGTAACAAAGAGGACAAACAATTTTGTGTACTCCTACTCAGTGGTAAAAGATGCATCGTCGGATCAAACATGGTCAATGTAAATAAAAGGAAATCGCACATATATATGATTTTATCTTTGACGATAGGCCTAAAAGCCACACTCCAGGTAATACTAGGGGCTCACTGATTCTCATTAGTTCCTAATAACTGCAATTATTCGAGGTGGATGCACAGCTGAAACTCTGGTGAATATGAAACCAATAGCTTTTTGTCTCTCCGTATATTTAGATCTTTACATATTCAGAACTCTTCTGTGCTTTCCGGTTTATGATATATTTTGTTTTTTTTACTGATGTTTATAATTGTGAATTTCCTGACTTTGAGCTATATCAACTAGACATTTAACTACTCCTTCTACCTTGCAACGCATATCTCTTTTACTTGACTCTCCTAAAGATAAATATATGGTTTCATAAAGAATAATGGTTGGTTCAGTTTTTCTCTTCCTCGAGCTAAATATAAGTTGAGTTGGTGTAAATTAGATATTGCCAATATCATGTAAATGATATGTGAAAAATGATTACACCTGCTATATTTTTGGCATGTATTAGGTGTTCCTCTACACGTCTTTGGTATTTGTATCTGCCTGATGAGAAGGAATGATCATTGTGTTGTAGGTTTATAAAGTGATTGCAGTACTGACATTTACAAAGTGAAGTTTCGTTATCAATGTATCATCGACAAATAAGAAAACACCCACGCATAATGACAGGAGCTCATGATAAGAATGCCAAAATTCTCATTTATTTTTCTCTTAATGGATTTTTTCCTCCTGTGAAACACTTCTCTGGTGTCATCTAGACCGCTGCTGATTTTGCTATGTTTTACCCTCCTTTCAGTACTTATGATGTCACCTGACAATATGCTTTTGATTACTAACTTTTTCATTTCTAACTTTCATGTTGACAACCGATAAAAGTTTTACATTCTTATCTGTCCCTTGGTGCCTTCACTTAACCAGTCTTTGATTCCCAGAAGTTTCATCTCTCCGTACAAGATGCATTTTCAGTCCTGGATGAGAACAAAGTTATGCTCTCTCAAACCTTACAGAGAGTATTCAGAATGACAAGCAACTTCAGCTGCTCTATACTATGGCGCTTCCAACTGAACAGATACATGAGTAAAAAATTGAAGTATTCTCTAATAGTTCAACTTAGTTTCCACTTACTGCACTGATGTATGAAAAAATTAAAAAGATTGATTATCAAGGCAAAATTTATCGAAAGGTATAGTTATCTTCATAGATGGTTACAGATAAGTTACTTGCCAGGAAATAATTCTTGCTCGGCTGATCCAAATGTAGGTAAAAATGGTGTATCTGGAAGGTTAAATAAGAAGAAAGGTTGAGTCGAGAGATGGTTTTCTGTCTTTAAGACAAAATTGCCCCGTATATATGTTTTTACGGTAATGAACAATAGTATCCCAAGATAAAAAAGCAACAACCAACAATACAAAGCAAGTAAGGTTGATTCTGGCGAAGAAAAGGAATATAGAACAAACTGCTGAAGATGAGAGGATTTCTGTATTTTCGTATGTTTGAACTGAACAGTAATGTTCAATTTATAGGTGAAGAAGAAGGTATTTCTGATTGTTGAAGTCAGATTAGTTGCAATGTTTGGTTATCTCCGAAACTTTCAGGATCAAAATGTAAATAAGAAAACATTTCATGGATCAAAAAGAAAATTTCGGAAGACAGCCCGAGACCCGAGACCCGAGCCCCGAGCCCTGACCGGACGGTTGTGGCGAGCGTGGGGCTTAGCCCCGAACCCAAGTTCACCTAGGTCCTCCCTCTTCTTAACACATGGGTTATCCCTAGGGGTCCCAAACCCTTACTCAAAAAAAGAGTTTATGTAGTGGTCAATCCTTCCATCTTCTACCTATGTGTGTTATTTTGTCCAAAACAATTCATCTATTCATGTTTCAAACACCTTACTTTGTGTAACAATATCTCTTTCATTCCTTAACGAAATTTGACGATATTTGGCACTAATATCATCTACTCATTTAGTAGATTAGTCATATGCGAAGAAACGATGTTTCGACATGATGGGCCCACGTGTTTAAGTCACTCAAGACGGGAAAACTCAATCCCACATAGTTAAATTTTCAACACCAAAGTCGTGGAAAGACCTCTCAAGCATGAAATCGTTTAAACTATATATTCACAATCCTGTGGATTGAGTTCCTCAGTTCTCATTGCTTCCTTGCCTATAAAAATAAAAACTGTTAAAGTAATTTATTTGTTAAACAGAGCCATATACATGTGATATACACTGAATATACAGCAGTGTATATCACATATATATGGCTAGCAAAGCAGTGGGCTTTCAGCCAGTCCAAAGGAGCAAAGCAGTGGGCTTGGGCTTTCGGCCAGGTCTGAATTTCCAGTAGGCTTTCGGCCAAGTAGGAAAGCAGCCCACCTTAATGTGTTAGTGTATATATGGTATATATAGTTGTAGTATATTGTAAGGAAAAGGATACCTTAATTAGTGTTATACACTTACCATAATTGTATAGTTAGAATTATGGTAGAATAAGGATTTAGAAGTAGAATAGGAAAAAGATTTTTCCTATTATAGAAATATGTAACTTGTATATATAGTCTTTCAATTAATGAAAATAATCAAGGGGATTATTTCTTTCATTATTTTTGCAAGAAACTTCCGTAAGACCTTAATTAACACTAGCAGAAGAGGGGATAGCTAAGGGAGATGTGAAAGCTAACGATAGCAAAAGGAGAAGAGCCATGGCTGCCGACCATAAAAAATCACGTTGGAAGACAAAACAGGAGTTTGATGCCGAGGCTGGTACTCCTAAAAATGCAAATTGATAAGATGTGTCAACACTTCAAGAACAATAGATTCTTTCACATGGTTCCAACTTACTCATGCATATGCATGTAGTTAACTAATCATCAAAATAAGACTTTATTTTTACAAAGTATGTATATAGTCCATTTTGCTCCATAGTTTAGTTGGATGTCATTTACCAATGCGTACACCCGATTTATTTGGCTCTTAAACTTAAAAAGAGTGTGTTGTATAACTTAATTTTTACAAGGTCTATATAATTCATTTTGCTTCGTAGTTTAGTTGGATGTCATTTACCAATGTGTATGCTTAATTTATTCGAGTCTGCAACAATGGGAAGAAGTGTGGAAAAAGAGGAAAATGGCCTTTTGGTGCATGAACCTGTAGGTACTGAATGATTTCAGAATTTATCAAAAATATGTAGGTGTTTCTACTAAACTCTCACGACCCAGATTACCTTCTATATTTCCTAATGGATCCTTGTTCTATTGAGTGTGTCCAAACTATATATGGGAATGATTATCAAAATTCAAGGAAGACTAAACAGTACCTTATCTGGGAAGATCTTTTGCAAGTTCTGTGTGTATTCTTTAATCTTTATCCAAAACTTGATGCCCTTTTGTTCTTTGAAGTCGGCTTTGTATTTTATATTTGCAGGTTTCAGTGAAGAAGTTCAACTCTTTCCATCCTAGACTTCCATCACATGTATTTGAGATTTCAAATGGAAGATGGTTTGAAATGGATGGAACTTGCTTGCATTAGAGTAGGAAGATATATTTAGATTTTGAACTTCTCTTTGTTTAATTTTAACTACAATGATGGTATGTAGAATACCTTTTATATATGTTGTTATGTACCATGTTGGGTCCGAGCATCGCACGGGCTGACCCTGCTAGTCTAAAGCTATAGCATCTAGGGGTGAGCGGGTCCGGGTACCCTAATGTTTTTTAATATCCGGACCCTACCCGGTAAAAGATCAGTTCCTAAATTTACTATCCGGAACCTATCCGTAGCAATCATTACTCGGACCCTGCGGTTCCGGGTAGGTTCTCGGGTACCCTGTAAATAAAAAAACACAGATTAAGCAACAGTTTTTTAGCTTATGAGAATCAAAAAGAGTTCTAAAATAATTTCATCCAGTAGTTTTTTAGCCTGCAATCGGAGTATTTAGTAACCTTATAAGAAGTTTTAGAAAACTTATTCATTGTAGAAAAGTTAATTATGTAACCAAAACCTAAAATTGCAAGCCAAATTTGACACTCCATTAATTGAACGTGTTGATTTCAAAATAAAAATATCTTAATTAAACTTATTTTCGTGTTCATAAGCTTTTCGATACAAAGAAAAGTTTTATTATACTAGTAAATCCCTAAATTTCATCTTCACAACAATAAAAATATACACAAATTTTAAAAATAGATTTACATTTCAAATAAAAAAGTAATACAGATTGAAGATGAATATCGCCTGAAATAGAACAGAAGCATAGGATATTAAAAAGAAATTGAAGAGTTAGATATGAACCCAGATGCATTTTATGAACGACGTGAACACAACCAAGGGAGAGAAAGAGGCAAAGGTGAAGCTTTAACGACGACAACGATGAAAGTACCTGAGAGAAAGCTTCAACGATGACGACGATGAAGCTCGGTGGTGTAGCTAAAACGTCATTGTTATTGAGAGAGTTTTGGGTGTTCTCTTAGGGCACAAAGAGTATTCTAGAA
Source organism: Anisodus acutangulus (assembly GCA_029783415.1). NCBI lineage: Eukaryota > Viridiplantae > Streptophyta > Magnoliopsida > Solanales > Solanaceae > Anisodus > Anisodus acutangulus. Next base: position 45,047,020 of record CM056501.1, on the reverse strand, counting down.
TAAAGGGGTGAAAAAACTGAAATATTTGCGTCTTGGGGAGGGAAAATCAATGTGCAGGCGTGCAACAAACAATTTTGGAGAAAGTTAAAAGTGGTCCAAATGTTTCTCAAAAAAGTAAAAATATTTAATATTTTATAGGTTCCGGGTATCGGTTCAGGGTCCGGGTACCCTGTCTCTATTTGCCGGAACTGGAACCGGACCCGACATTGATCGGTTCTTAATTTTACTATCCGAACCCTACCCGTTATTATAATATATCTACTCGGAATTTACCCGTTAGTGTCGGTTCCGGTCGAGTATCTGGGTACCCTGTACCCGTGCTCACCCCTAATAGCATCAAAGTGAAAAGTCTGAACCTTCAGTAACTATTATTCACTTAATTCTTAGGAAATGATCCTAAGTAATTTCTCTAGAGCAGCAACGAGTTTTCAGTTTTCTATTCAACAACAACGAGTACTCTTCTCAATCTCTTCTCAACAATGATTTTGCTTTGGGTTGGAAGACGAAGTTACTATTGCAGTAACTGTGGTTCCAAAGAAAGGTGGCGAAGTGATCACCATCAAAAGTGTTGAGATTAAACTTGTGGTGTTACCGTTAAGTCCTGGCCTATGACTATGGTGCCTAATTGGCTTTCTCGTTGTTACATAATTTAAATGTACATCGCTTGATAATTGTTCGATAATTTCTAACCCAATACCGAATCAACTGATATCTTATCGATTGGCTAGCAGATTAGTACATTTAAAAATTAATAATTGCTAAGTCGAACCGTTAAGCGTAGTTATCCGCCCGATAAGCAACCTAGAGGTAAGCTATATTTCCCAAATTTTTTGGTTTTGTTGTGGTTATATATATATATATATATATATATATATATATATATATATATATAATTTTATATTTTTTAATATTCTTAGAGGCGTTTGCGTTTTGTGACACCAGCTTCATCTAAATTCAATACTTATGCGGAATATATAAATGTATAATATATATGTAGAAATTCAATAAAATCACAATAACTAACAAGCTTGAACCGATAATTTTCAAAATATGATAAGTTCAATATTAAAAAATTTATTGGTTGATCCCATTGAGGTTAAATTCTTGTAATGTTTGCCTTTTCGTTTATTTACAAAGTAAAACATCACCCCTGAGTTCCTCGACAATAATTACAATTTGTAAGTACTATTCAATTTGCTAACACGTATGTTTATAATATTTACTCCATCTCATAATAAGTGGTGTTTTTAGCTTATGCACCCCCCCTTAAAAAATTGCTTACTCCTAGAAAATTATGAGTGTTTTTACTAATTTACCCCTAATTAACGACTAAAAAGAAAAGGTACTTAATGATTCTTGATTACGTAAATAAGGGAATTTTGAAAAATAAGGTTAATTTTTCTTGAAATTCTAAAGCACCTCATTTTTTAAACAAAATGAAAAGCCTAAAACATCACTTATTATGGAACGGGGAGTAATAATTTAATGACACACAGAAAGAGGATGGTTAATTCTGGTCACAAGAACTTTGACCTGCTCCTTTAACTGGAAATTGAAATTAACGAGAGCCATAAACGTTAAAAGAGTTGTATTGAACAACTTCCCCATTTACTATGGATTGCTTATTTGTTAATTTTATGCTCTTCAACCAGCAGACATGGGGTTAGCAATCTAATGCCAGGTTCCACCAAGCATTGTCTATTATTAAGCTAAGCATTAATGTTCTTTCCCACTTGATAAATCAGCAATATGCCGCAGTACAAATGTCATGTTATAAGGCTTATGGCTAATCGATAAATGATTGCAACTATGAGAGAGTCATTTTCAATCGAAGTATAATGTAAAATAAGTCTTATTTATCAAAGTGTGCATTTGTTTTGAAGATGTGATGTAATTCTTTGAATGATTTATGTGACATTTTCATCATTGCAGAGGGGTGCAATGAAAGAAATTTCCAACATCTTAATTAAATGCTACTACCACTACAAGTTATGGGAAAAGTAACAATTTTCAGCTTATATTTCAACATGTTTATAAATGTCATGTAAAAGTGTTTTTCCTTTATATTCCTTAATGTAGCACAATAATATTAGCCCTTCAATTCCAAATATTAGCGGTTTTTGACAAATTGAATTTGTTCCAATATAATTGGTTATGTTTCATAAACACAAAAGATATTTATTACTTTTTTCCCAAATGCGCCCTTCTACAATTAGTAAAGTGTTAATTAAGTGATACAATAGATATTTAAGAGATCATAAAGGCTAGTTTAGACAAATGACTTTATCAACAGCAAAGCTGTGAATTTATACAAGGCAATTCTGGATAAAAAGAAAAACTAGAATGTCACACTAGAAATTTGAACCTCACTACTAGAAACACAGGTTTTTCCATCGACATTTTGTGAGAAATTTGTATTATAAAATATGATTTTCCCACCTTATTCACACCGAACCAGCTCAGTTGGAAAACGCATGGGAAACAAGTTCTCATTGAAACACTGAGAAACTTTTTAATTTTTCCGTGTGAAAACACTAAGTACTATTTAGGTTTTTCCACTGATATTCAATGGAAAATAGTTACTGAATATTTTTCAGTGAGAAATTCACCGGAAAACTAGAGATTTTTTAACAGTGTCTATAATCTAAAGCAAATTTTGAACCCCTTTGCAAATTTACCAGAATATTCTTAGATGTCAAAGAGATTTAACCAAAAGAATTCGTGTTTGCGTTATTTACACGATCTAATTTTTGAACTAAGGATTCATCCATCTATCTCTGTCCCTTGTCCCCAACTCTTATGATTAAGGTTATTAAATGTTTTTTTAAGGGTGTGAATATACAGTAAGATAGTAAAACACTACTCAAAATCTTCAAAAATACTATAACTTGCTTCTTTTTGACAGCATCTTCCATTTTCTTGTCTGCTTGCATGTGTTTTTTTTTAAAAAAAATTCTTCTTTGTTGGATGTCTCCTAGCTATTTTTTTCCAATAATAGAAATAGTGATCAAAAGATTACAGAAGCAGTCAAACAGCTAGTCAACTCTAGCTAGTAGGTGAGCTGCTCGTTGCTTGCTGTTTGGTGAACTGCAAGTGCGCACCACTTAGACGCTGGTAAATCCATATGTGGTTAACCTAGTCTTGCATTATACTCAACCTTCTACATACTCCAACCAAAATCAATGCACTGACGTAAATTTCCACATCCATCAATCTTCTTATTCAACTTATAATTAATGTTCATTTCTTTAAATATATTTTTCTTAACCTCTTTTACAACCTCAAAGTAATTAAGATACTTTATGTAAATCAAGTATCACGTGAGATTAATTTTCTTATTGGAGAATTATTTCTGGTTATCCTCCGTAACTTATATAGACTACAACTTTTTCAGATTTCTCGATAAAATATCTTGAAATTGTATTCATACACGTTGCACATGAATTCTATGGTTTAGTAACCAAGTGGGAATGGGTGAAGTAATAAGAATTAGACCACATAAATGGAATTTTTTAAAAGACAAATGTGACAAGACAAACACTTAAGACAACATTTTATGACGAGTATTGCCTTATCCAACTTTAGACGTTCCAACTTGAAATGCACAATAAAAAGATTTACACATGATATGTATCTTGCGTTAATTAATTTAATGTAAATAGCAGATACGAGTAAAAAAATATTCAACTTCTCCCTCCAGTCATTTGAAAGGGTCAAGTGGTTATTTTCAAAATTTTGCGTAATGAATATATACGCATCCAAAATATGAAATGGGGCAGGTCACGTGGTCGTACGTAGGTGGCAGAAAGAATCGAAGCTTTATATCAGAGAATAGAAACTGCCATTTTTAGATCCAATGACCTAAAAGTCATATTTTAATCAGAGGATGTATACACAACATTGGCAAACGGTTAGATTACATCTTAAACAAAAAACAATTCAAACTCCAACATATTAAAATATTACTAGTATACACTAATTTTATTAGAAGATTGACTTGTCATTTTGTTTTGATTGCCAGAATTCAGAAGAATATAAAGGATAGCAAACAATAGCACATCATGGGAGGTGTAAAAACATATCTCCATACACACAACTTTTTAGTCTCTTTGAGATCATAAATTTGCATTTAAACAACTCCATAGCCTTCACTTTGGTCCTTAGATTGCAGTTTATAAGGGACAATATGGCCTCAAACTATGCCAATTTGCTCTAAGCTACTATTTCAATCAAAACTTTGCCCTGAGATTTTTGGTAAGAGAATTCTTGATTTACCCTGAGACCTTTACTAGAGAAACTATGGATGACAAAAGTGATGTGGAAAAGCTTGATGAAGTGATGCTACCCGGTTTTCGATTTCATCCGACAGATGAGGAGTTGGTTGGGTTCTATCTAAAGAGAAAGATTCAGCAGAGATCTCTTCCTATTGAGCTCATCAAGCAAGTGGATATTTATAAATATGATCCATGGGACCTTCCAAGTAAGAATGATAATTCCTCTGCTTCTCATGTCTAGACTTTTTAGGTTCATTGTCCATTTCTAATTTCTAAGGAAACAATCCCATCTTTAGTAGTAATAATAAGAAGATTTAACTTATATACACTGACTTGCAGTAGCAAGTAAATTATTTTGCTTTTCATGTTACTGATCTAACTTTTATGGACGGTTATGATAGAATTCATGAAAGTCTTTTATTCGTAACATAAATTCTTACAAAGCAATAACAAGATAATAGAATAATACTATTCTTGAGAGCTAAAAGTGCAAGTAATGAAAAGCAAGTAAAGCCCTTTATATAGGGTCTATTACATGAGATACAAATGTGTTTTTTCAATGTGGGACAAAAGCAATGTGGGAGAGAGTTAATGCTAATATCCCCTCTCAAACTCGAAATGGTGTAGACAGAAGCATCGAGAGTTTGCCAAGAAAGAACCGGTGACGCTTTAAAGTATGCGCCTTTGTGAAGAAATCTGCAAGTTGCATCGAAGATGAGACAAATGGCAAGGATAGAGTGTCCTGCTGAAGATGATGTCAAATAATATGATAATCAATCTCAATATGCTTGGTACGTTCATGAAAGACTTTGTTGTGCGCAATTTGAATAGAACTCTTATTATCACAGTACATCGGTGTTGGTAAGGAAAGAGAGACCCATATCAACCAATAACCGACGTAACCATACAATCTCACACATAGTAGAAGCCATAGCACGATACTCTGCCTCAGTTGAAGAGCGAGAAACCACATCTTGTTTCTTACTTTTCCATGAGATGAGTGAATCTCCTAAAAACACACAATAATCAGTAGTTGATTTCCAATCAGTTAGGTCACCAGCCCAATCTGCATCAGAAAATGCACGAAGCTCCAAGGATAAGGTCGATGGAAACAAGAGACTCAAATAAATCGTTCCTCGAAGATAGCGAAAAATACGCATAACTGCAGCCCAAAGTACAGATGTAGGAGAGCAAACAAACTGACTGACAATGTGAACAGCATATGCAATGTCAGGGCAAGTAATGGTGAGGTACACCAGACACCCTACAACTGAACGATATAAAGTGGGATTAGGAAAAGGATCCCCGTCAGTAGGTGTATATCAAACATTAACCTCAAGAGGAGAGTCAACTATACGTGTATCTGTGAGACGGGCCCGCCCAAGAATATCTGCAGTGTACTTAGACTGAGAGAGAAGATATTCCTTCTCAGAATAAGTTACCTCAATGACTAAAAAGTAACGTAGATGACCTAAATCTTTCATCTCAAAACGGCGAGACAAAGTAGATTTTAGGTTTGCAATACCATCAATATCATCACATGTAATGATCATGTCATCAACATACAACAAAAGCAAAATACAACTGCGAGGATGATTTAACAAATAGCATTCGAATCATGAAAGCTGGAAATAAACCGAGAGATGATACTACGATTGGAGAACTTGTCAAACCAAGCTCTTGGAGCTTGTTTGAGACCATCTGAGAGCTTTCTTAAGCCTACACATCTGTCTTGGACTATGTGAAATACCAGGTGGAGGGACCGTGTAGACTTAACCTTGAAAATCCCGTTCAAAAAAGCATTTTTAACATCCATTTGTGAAATATGCCAATGATGAGCAGAGGCCCTTTGCAATAAGAACCACGACGGATGTCAAATGCTTTGCAGCCAGGTGCAAAAGTCTCTTCATAATCCATATCATATTCTTGAGCAAAACCGCTTTGCGAAAGCGAGCTTTATATCGCTCAATAGAACCATCGGACTTGGTCTTAATCTTGTATACCTATCGAGAACCAATAGTTTTCTTACGGTCGGTAGAAAACCAAATCTCAAGTACCAGTTTTGTTCAAAGCGACCAGTTCTCATTCATAGCCTCTTGACAAAGAGGATCACGATCTGCCTCGGAGTAGGAGGTAGGCTCGAGAGAGAATTAATAGAAACTAGAAAGGAAGAGAATGATGGAGCATAGCAAGAATAATCAAAATCGGATACTGAGTAGATCGCGAGAATGCGTTTAGGATAGCGAGTGGATCTGGATCTGGCAACCACAAGAGTCACGAAATAGAAGCGTAGGAGGTGAGTATCAATATCATGGGACTTTGCCAGAAGGCGAGAAGGAGCAGATGATATAGGTGTAGAAATCGGATGAATCGACATCAAAGGGATCAATATCAATAAGGTCGATTTTGTCATGCCATGTGAGGTAGGTGGGATGGAAAAGAAAGGAACATGCTCGATAAAGGAAACATTAGCAGAGACACATACAATTTTCGAAACTAGATCGCTGACAACGATAACCTTTGCCCATGACCCCATATCGAAGAAGAAACACAAATGGCGACACGAGAAGATAACTTGAAATGCGCTCTGCGTGTGGGCGTAGAACAAAACATCTAGAACCAAAAACTCTCAAATGGGAATATAATTGGGGTGTGACCAAATAGTCTAGCATGCGGAGAAATTCAGAATTATGAGAAGTAGGGATCCTATTAATAAGATAAAGCGAGATGTAAGGGCGACTTCTCCCCAAAATTCACTAGGTACACTAGCGGACAAAAGCATAGATCTAGCGGTCTTAACAATATGCCTATGCTGTCTCTCGACTACCCCATTTTGTTGTGGTGTATCAGTACAAGAAGACTGATGTATTGTACCATCAGCTTTGAAAATACCATAAAGATCCCCACTAGTATATTCACCTCCTAAATCAGCCCAAAAATATTTAATAATGGCAGAATGTTGAGTTTTTACATAGGCTTTAAACTCAGCATAAATATGAACAAAATCAGAATGTTTTTTCAACAAATAAACCCAACAATGACGAGTATAATCATCAATAAAGGAAACATAATATCTGGAGCCTCTCTTAGTAGGGATAGGTGTTGGCCCCCAAACATCTGAATGAACTAGATCAAATGGTGCATAAGAAGTAGAAGTACTAAGTTAAAAGGCAAAGCAGAAAATTTTCAAAGTTTACATCCACTACAATCAGAAATATCATCGGATTGTAAATCACCAAGAACACCAGTATTACACATAAAATGCAGGCGAGAGCCTGATACATGACTAAATCTAGAGTGCCACAAATAAAACTTCGAAGAGGAATGTGTTAAATAAAAAGAAGACATATTAACAGGCATAGTTGATGCATGAGTAGGAAGATGCAGCTCATCCAAAACATAGAGACCTCTCCCCTTTCTATGCCCTGTCCCAATCACTCTCTTGGATTTTAGATCCTGCACATAACAAGAATTAGGGAAAAGTCCAATAAAACATCCAGAATCACATATTTGACCAGCAGAAGCAAGATTCATATGTAATTTTGGAATGCAATAAACAGCAAGTAATGATATAGTGGATGTATGAATGGTGCCAATGTTTGTTAATGGCATAGGTTTGCCATCAGCAGTCACAACATAAGTGGAAGGGGGGTCAGAAGACATAGATACAAAGACGGAAGAATCAGGAGACATATGATTTCCAGCTCTAGAGTCCAAGATCCAAAAAGACGAAATGATACCTGAACCAATAGATGGTGATAAGCCTGAAGGAGCAGAAAGAGCATAAGACTGAGAATTCTTTTGAAACTGTTGGAAGGCGAGGAACTTCTTAAATTGGCCGCCATAATGCATCTTTGTGACTCACGGAGGCTCACGAGCTTGAGTGATCAAGAGAGAACGCAGGCTGACTGAGTCGGTGGATACGAGTTCTGGAATTGACCCCCAGAATATGGCTTCTGTTGAGAAGGCTTATGTCATTGTCCCGAATGTGAAGGCTTAGAACCTGATGTCTTCCGTAGCTTAGGACATTGATTCTTCCAGTGTCCTGGTTTCTTGCAATAATTACAATTACCTATGATAGATGTTCTATACTGGTGTGTAGGGACTGCAAGGACCGGTCTGAGCGAATAATTTATATCTGGAGTAAAGCCTTATGTACCCCTTTTAGAGTCTTCAAACATGTTTCTTGACCATAAGTTCATTTACCACATCTTCAGTGAGATAGTAAGGCTTTGCGGTTAAGCAAACCTGACGACAATTCTCAAGTACGGTAGAAGACCCATCGATAGGTACGAGCAAGGCGGTGCTTCATCTGCATTTAATATAAGCATCGCATGCTTGCAATTCAGTAGATTCCGTCATAGCTAACTGATCCCACAAAGTGGTCATTGCACAGAAATAATCTTGAATGCCCAAGTCATTCTGGGTTTCGTCTTCTTGGCTTCCGCATCTGATTGGTGAAATCTGCCCTTTATTATTTTGTTGCTTGTTATTTGGGATTGTTGCTTGTTATTTGGGATTTTTCTGTTTAAAAATCATAATGGCTGGAGGTGATGATTCTTTGCAAACTATTGGTGTTCGGTTAGATGAAAAAAATTATTCCTATTGGAGCTATGTTATGATAATTTTTTTGAAGGGAAAGGGGCTTTGGCATTATATGTCTGGAAAAGCCAAAAGCCCTAAAGTTGGAGATGAAAAATTTAATCAATTATTTAGGACTTGGGAGACCAATAATTCAAAGATTATTACTTCGATTATTAACTCTGTTGAACAAAGAATGGGTGTTCAATTGGCTAAGTTCAAAACTGTTAAAGAAATTTGGGATTATCTGTCAAGATTGTTTGTGTAGAATAATTTTGCTATTAAATATCAGTTACAATCTGAAATTCGTGCTCTAGTATAGAATGAATCTTGGGCCTAACTCAACCCCAAAAGCTAGCTTGTATGGTGAGGATTGTCCGAGTCCATATAAGGAGTCAATGTTCCCATTCCATTTCCGATGTGGGACTCTTAACACTCCCCGCACGCCCAGACCTCATTAATTGGAGCATGGACAATATAATTTGGGGGCCCAACATCAGTGAACAAAGAATTGGAATGGGTCTGGCTTTGATACCATGATAGAAGTAAAAGAAAAACAAGTAAAGCCCTTTATATAGGGTCTATTACATGAGATACAAATGTGTTTTTCCAATGTGGAACAAAAGCAAAGTGGGAAAGAATTAATGCTAATAGGTTACATATACTGTAGTTACTTTTGGTGATTTGGTTAGTGTAAAGATTCTTTAAGAAACTTTGGATCATTGAGTTGTCTTGTTCTGAAACAAAGTAAGAACTTTTTTAAACGAAATGTTTGTTACCTTTCAGAAAGTCAAGATCAATCTTACACCTAGAGAAGATTTGGCACTATTTTAGTTTGCATTCATTCTTACCAATTACGAACCATAGTCTAATATTTCCTTGTCATACCAATTCTGTGCACAGAGCTAGCATCTACAGGGGAAAAAGAGTGGTACTTTTACTGCCCAAGGGACCGTAAGTACAGGAACAGCGCCCGTCCAAACCGTGTAACAGGAGCTGGTTTTTGGAAGGCCACTGGAACTGACAGACCAATTTATTCCTCTGATAGCACCAAATGCATTGGTCTTAAGAAGTCCCTAGTCTTCTACAGAGGCAGAGCTGCTAGAGGCATAAAAACTGACTGGATGATGCACGAATTTCGCCTTCCTACAACTAACAGCGAGTCAGCACCACCTAAGAAATTCTTGGAGAAGAATTTTCCACCAAATGTAGGTCCACTATGCAGCTTAATTAACCCCCTTCTTATCCATTGAAGACTTTGATATCTTAGTTTAACCAATATAATTTCTCAGACTTTTTTTCATTTTGACCCGTCGGAACAAATTAATTACGGGCGCTAGCCAAAATATACAAAACATAACACTGATTGTGTATATGATTTATATATTTATGTATATTTTGTGTACAATATGTATATTTATACTTAATAAAGTATATAAAACCTATACATTTGTTGGCTATTATTCTTTCTAGCGGTCCAAAAATGTAATTATCCCTATTTTGTTTTTGGTCCCTGCAGGATTCATGGGCCATCTGCAGAATATTCAAGAAAACCAACTCAATGGCAAATAGAGCTCTATCTTACCCATGGGCAAATCCGTTATCTGAAGTAGCATCACAAGAAGTGTTCAATCAAAGTGCAACTGTTCATTTCAGCTCGGAGAACGTCTCTTCTTTAACTGAAACTGGATCAGTTCTCAATCTATCCAGTAATAATGAGTTACTACAAGGAGCCTCAAATGTTCCTTCATATAAGGCCCTAAATACTATGGTTTCTAGACCATTTTTTCTTTCAAGTCCTAGCACAGACATTTCCTTTAACTTCATGGATGCGAATTCCATGTTTTTCAACACATCCTCTGACTTTGAAGGTCCCAATCAACAACTGAACGGCTTTTCAGTTAGTTCATCACAAGAGATGCAAACAAGTATAAGCATTGAAGATGATGAAGCAGGATTAAGGAGTAATCAAACTACTTCAACTAACCATAATATTACTCAATGGGAAAACATCAGATCAGTTGGATTTCCTTTCAGTTTAACAACTAGTTTGGCTGATGAATGGAAGCCTAGTTTGTCATGGGATTCTCCTTCCTGTCCTAGTGACATTTCCACTACTTACTCAACAAACAAATCCTACACCTAGTTCTACACCCAAACAAAGAACATCCTGGCTTTGTGTACTGCTTGTTCCCCCCACCCACCCCACGTTTCGGTATCCGGAGGTATCCGGTATCCGAATTAGTCGGGTCAGTGATTTCAGATACTGGATGGCTAAAGAGAATGAAAAGACGATTCTAGCCATAGCGCTAAAAAACAGCAATATTCTGTTAAAAGCTATTGTACAGCTTTATGTTTTATTTTCACTCTTTTGGCTTCCTTCGAATTTAAACGTAGTATGTTTGGATTAAATTTTCATGTTTCCTCCATAGTCTCGCTCTGTCCCAATTTATATGACACACTTTCATTTTTAGTCAATTCCAAAAATAATGATATATTTCTTTATTTAACAATGATTTAACTTTAAATTTTATCTTTTACGCTTAACGAGATGATCTATAACCATAGAAATATTTTTGGCTTGTTTTAGACCACAAGATTTAAAAGTCTTCTTTTATTTCTTAAAATCAGTGTTCAGTCAAACTACATCATACAAATTGAGACGGAGGGAATATATTTTATTTCATGTTTTCCTTTTCTCAAGTTGGAATTTTCACTTTCTTTTTTTTTCGAACTTCTAGTATCATATTAGACACTGTTTAAACTTTAAAGCCTAACAGGCCTTGATAACTGTTGCGGGTGGGAGGTATTACGTATCCCGTGGAATTAGTGGACGTGCGCGCAAACTAGACACCACAGTTATAAGAAAAAAAAAAGCCTAACATGTTAACGCTATATACACTACACTAATTGAGATAGTGACGGTTTGTAAACTCTCTAAAACCTCAAATTACTGGGAGCAAACTTGACCTGTTTTGTAACCTAAGATGGCAGACACTGAAATTCTGTTTATATGGCTTAAACTTGATTAAAAGGATCCTAATTCTATATTCATTTTTATGGATCAAAGTCATCAAACTCATCAAACTCAACTTGTTCTAGTTTGTTTTCAATGGGAAAAAAAAAGTTTCTAATTAAGTGCTGTTTTTACCTGAGAAAGGTCGCATACAAATAGGAAGTTAGATCAACTTCAGACTAGAATAAGATTGGATCAAACTTAATCCTCATATAAATTACCATTATGAAAATAAGCTTTCTAGTGCTTTCTTAATTACCAGGGAGAGGTACCATGTTTAAGAGCATTTATAGATAAGAAATTAGTTGAATTAGTAACACCAAAACTACATTTTCACCTGAGCAATTTGCCCCGGCGTATGTTTTCTTCACTGAGATTGCCCTGCCTTGTTCCATTTCATTGATAAAATTTGGGCCAAAGAAATTATCCCATGAAAGTTGTATCAAATTTCCAGTAAATATAGCGAGGAAATATGCAGAACTTTTATTTTGTGAAAAGGAAAATAAATTGAGAAGATTTGAATAATAAAATGAAAAAAATTGTCAGAAGTGGGATTTGAGAACCCACGCCCTCTCACGAGGACCAGAACTTGAGTCTGGCACATTAGACCACTCGGCCACCCTGACATCCGTTTGAATTTAAGCAAACAAATAAAGTTATATAAAGAAAGGATTGAAAGTAAATTAAGAAATAAATTTATTGGGCAGTCAAAAACAAATTAACAAGAAGTCAAAGATGGCCGAGTTGGCCTAAGGTACCAGCTTCAGGTACTGGTCCGAAAGGGCAATAGGTTCAAATCCCTTTCTTGACATCACATTTTTGGACCTTCCATGAAATTGCATTGACAATGAACCTATGATGTTTTAGATTTGGGGCTAGTCTACTTATCACAGTATTCTTCGCTACTAAATTTCTCTCCTTCATTTGGCTACTTATCATACAGTATTCTTCGCTACCAGATTACTCTCCTTGATTTGACAAGGGTCTTGTTACATTTAAGTGTTAGAAATTTTTGACCTTTTAATTGAAAGAAAGAAAAAACTTACTTCAATCTTCTAAATCATAATCCGAACGAGCTAATTTTTCACCAAAGTGTAAGCAATCGTGAGTTTGAAACTCGTATGGCACTTGCACTCTGGACGAGCTCCTTGAAATAAATGACTGGAACTTTAAACATCACATTATAGCTCATCACAAACATATTTTGAGCCGTTATTTGGGTTTGGATCCAAACAGTTATTCTTCTTTTATGTTAGCTCCAGCATTTGCTTCAAATATTACCAATCTCTTCTGTTAGCCCGAATAGATACCTTCTCCATACGTAATTTTACTATCAAGTGATTTAAGGGAAATGTTAAAAGAATCTACATTTGATCTTCGGCATTATCAAAAATGGAGGCTTGCAAGGACACAACCAAGCTATTTAGCATTTCTAAGTGTGAGTAATTTCCTAATGACTACCACTCCTGTATCTCATCCGAAAATGAAGTGCAAACAGGGAAAGAAGAAACAACATCTGGATGGAATATAAATCACAACCGCAAAGTAAATCTGGAGTTATTATGCATTAAGTATCATTGAACTGGAAAGAGGAAACAACCTCCTCCAGTCAGGTGGCAATAGTTTCAAGGAGTTTACAAAACCATACTAGAGCTTAAGTTCTACTTGAAATCTAGTACTTGCATGTCAACAAGTTCCTTCACACAATCTTCATCGTCATCAAAGCTAAGTTATCTGAAAACATAATAGAATTGACAGACTTCGGGTCTCTACCCTCAGCTCTTTGTGGCTAGCTTTTCCTTTGCCTTCTGAATCTTCAAGACCTTTTTCACAATTTTTTGTTCTTCAACCAAGAAGGCCCGGATGATTCTACATAGGTAAATCATGGACAAATTAATGTACTTGTGTGGACAAACTCCAAGTTAAATACATCCAAAGGCAAATATGCAATTCGCTGACACAAAAAACATACCTCTCCCTTACGGCACTTCCAGACAGCACACCTCCATAAGCACGATTCACAGTCCTGCGGTTTCTTGGCAATCTGGATCTCTTGTATTCAGCAGGTCTCAAGTGCGGAATCTAAACAAGATAGAGAAACTCATCAATAAGTAGTTGTTGCTTAAAGGTCTTTTTTTGGACTCAGGAACAGAAAGAGAAGAAGGAATAAAATTAGTTTCTGTTTGGTAATTTCCAAGGGTTCCCGCTGTAATACAATTAAGACTGCTAAACCCACAAACATCAGTAATCATGGGGGCGGGAGGATATCTAATGGGTATTTTTGAACCCTTTACCGATGTCCTCTCTTCTCACCTACATCCAGCCCCCATCAACCATAGCTTCATTTTTCAATAAGATGGTACAGTAATTTTTTTGTCTTAGCTTCTTACATGATAACTCAAATTAAGTTTCCTCAAGTAAGGTATGGTACAAGTAGAAGACTTAAAACTATCTGATAAATAGAGGCTTAGGATATTGTGGTCACAATCCAAGGGTTCCCGCTGTAATACAATTAAGACTGCTAAACCCACAAACATCAGTAATCATGGGGGCGGGAGGATATCAAATGGGTATTTTTGAACCCTTTACCGATGTCCTCTCTTCTCACCTACATCCAGCCCCCATCAACCATAGCTTCATTTTTCAATAAGATGGTACGGTAATTTTTTTGTCTTAGCTTCTTACATGATAACTCAAATTAAGTTTCCTCAAGTAAGGTATGGTACAAGTAGAAGACTTAAAACTATCTGATAAATAGAGGCTTAGGATATTGTGGTCACAAAGAAAAACGACTTCAATTCTCCAAATAATGGGAAAATGGCGTCCATACATTCACTATTAATCTGGAAAAAATTCTAAAATGATCAGTTTTGCAAATATTAGCGCCATAAGTGTCTTCACTAACTGTACCCCTAGAATACAAGTACCATTCTTTTGTTTGCTAAATGCGACAAATTTTACAGACATGTTTGAAGATGTAAAAAGACTCAGGCGAGAATTTTTTGTCTATACACGCTAAATTCAAAGGTCTTCCAATCTTGGTAGTTGGTAACTATGTCCTTAACAGGAATAATGTGATTCTTATCTTGTCTGTGGATAAGTGAGCTAAAACAATTATACATTTCTACTTCCTTTATGCAAGCTTTACTCTATCCATTAGCCGAGTTCTAAAGGGGAAAAGAGAAAAAAAGATTTACATAGCCTTTAGGTTTGTTAGCTATCCCACTCAACTACTTCAGAACAATTCCAATTAGTTTTAATTTTCTTAGATAAAGAGTACATTCACTTGTTTTAGTATCACATCATTAAAAGGAATAATACTCTTAGGGTTAATTATCCCGGGATATATCCTAGATTAGTTATTTCACCCTCCCACAGGAATAAAAATAACACTACAATCCCGGGATAACTAATCACGGGATTAGTACACCGCGATTTTATCCCAACCAAATATGGGATAAACTCATCTCAAATTTAATCCCGGGATTAAATATCACTCATACCAAACGAGGTCTTAAGGCATTAGTATGGCACAGAATCCTTCATTTTAAATTGAGAGAAGTGTAGAGTCACAAATAAGAAACTGGTAACACAGAATGCAGGAGATGAACCAATTACACCGATGACAGCATACTGGAAAAAACTGAATCATAAAAAGACCATAAAGGGAAGAACGAAAAATACCCCTTGGATTCTCTTGCCAGTAACTGGACATTTAGGGCCACTGGCTCTCTTCTTGGTGGTCTGGTAAATTAGCTTTCCACCTAGTTTTCAAGAAAACATAATGGTACATCAGTGATCACATAACTAGTACGCTCAATACAATGTACATCAAACAAGTTCTACTGGCGGATGTACATATACACTACTAATCAAAACTAATTTCAACTCGTTTAAAACTTTTAAATACACACTAATCTAAATTCTGAATCTGACTTGGTTCAAACAACAAGCACAATGTTGAGGCAAATCCAAATCAATGAAAAAAAACGAAAAGAATAAGTTAGGCAATCGAGCAATTTACCAGGAGTTTTGACAATCCTGTGTTGATTGGATTTGGTGGCATAACTGTGCCGCTTTCGATATGTAAGTCTCTGAACCATCTTTTGGAGTTAGGTAAAGTTTTTCCGCTTCTCTACTACAATGGAGATAAGAATGGACAAAAAGGGTGAACACACATATATCTCTATATATATATATATGTGTGTGTGTGTGTGTGTAAATTTATATATATATATATATGGTGGGGTGGAGGTATGTACTGTTGCAAACCTAAATCCGCTGGCCTCCCAATTTTGTTTTACGAAAGTGGCCATCCAGTTTTGAAAATATTACTAAACCACCTCTTATATCATATGGGGTAAATTTACTAGGATCAAATACTCCTTTCTTGATAGTATTATTTTCATATTAATAAAAAAAATCATGTTTGTGATTTTCATTTGTTAGAAAGTGTGTGTATTTGTATATTTTACTTTAGACTTGTATAATATTCATTTTGTTGATTCTGAGCAAGTTTTGTAATTTTGAATAATAATCATAAATGAGGGTTATTATATTTTTTAAAAAAAATAAGCTTGATAGCAAGTACGTTATCTGTTTTCACTTGTAATTTCATATTACTTTTTTTTATGCTATACATTGTTGTTGTGAGGTTTGAAGTAAATTTCATCTTACTTGAATGTCTCATTATCCACTTTTTTTTAATTATTATTTAAGATTTCTCTTAAAAACAACATCTTTAATTGAATTTTCACATCATTGGTATCAATTTAATCTTATGCACGGTAAGGAGACCGAACTATTGGTTTTGTTTTGTTTATACACATAGGATCGTTTGGGAAATACTTTGATAATCTAGCATAATCCCTAGTATGTTTGCATAGAAATATGTGCATAGACATTTTTCTTCAATTAAATTTTCTTCTTTATAAATCCCATATAATTAAATATATAAAATTGACACTATAAGAGGATTTTCATGCATCGTTAATAATATTATCAATTCGTTCCAGCATGGTGTAAATACTTAAATTTTATTTAATTTAAAATGATTTGAATGGTATGAAATTCAAGATATATTAGTCCAAATAAATATTATGAATTAGTATAGTTGGATTAATTATTTAAATCAAATATATATGGATTTAATTAATGTCCAATTTTGTTGGGCTAGTCCATTGATTTGGGCTACATATGATGAGTCCACTTTGTCAAGCTCAAGATGTTATCTTATCCTAGATGCCCAAATTGGTGTCACATGTCAAATGACGTGGCACTCCAAGTCAAGCAAAGGAGCCAATAGGATCATGGCACGTGTCAAAATGACATAGCATGCCTAGTCAAATCTGTCTTTGCACTCGAGGGCCAATCTCCGTCCGGTCCGAGGAAATCTTTGCACGCCTCCGTTGCCTTTTGAGAGGCCTACGCCTCATAGAAACTGTCTACCTGAGATTGTCCCTTGGCCCGTAGGCCCTGACACAAGGTTAGAATTCATCAAAGGCGAATGAAAATGTGTCACGTGTACAAGTGACATTTTCCGACCAATTAAATATCGTCATTCAGCTTTAATTTGATTGGTCGAAAGGAGTTCGTCATTCTCACAGCTCCTCCATCCTACACCTATAAACAGGGGTCTCGTAATTAAAAAAAAAGGAATAATTCTAACAAGAAGTTAGAGAGAGCTCGTGGATCAAACGTCGCAGATTTCTCTACAAGCTACAAGCATTCAAGCACTCGAATAATTATCTATAAGTTCTAGAGCTAAAGACGAAGATTCAAGATCATGCTTCAAGCCATTGAATCCAAGTACAAATTCAAGATCAAGACCGACATATTCAATATCAAACTCAAAATCCCTTGAATTCAAGTACAAATCAAGATCAAATCTATTAAATTCAAGTGCTTTTCAAGATCAAGCTCAAAAGCACTTGAATTTATTATCGAAATGACGAATCAGAGGATTCATAGAGATTGTAACACTCATATTTGAAATCAAATACAATGATTGTTGTGATATTTTTCTTGTATGATTATTATTTGCTCGACGTGAATTTTACTGTCTACAAATTCTGGCACGCCCAATGGGACAATCTCTACCTCTCATCTCAACTTTTCGATCATCAAAGTTCAAGAGCATCAAAATGACCTCAAATAAGATCAACTCCAAGTCAACTTCCTATAAGGTTGTTGACTCCAAGTTCTCTGCTGATGTGGAAAGCATCCTCGGTGTTACATGTTGCTCTCAAACGCACACGCAAGTATACGCAGTCGTACAAGTAATATAGTAATTTTAAAAATCGGATGTCGAACCCACAGGGACTTGTGATTAACTATTTACTAAATCAAACGATCCTAACAAGAGATGAGATACTTAGGTTGTAATTCTAAACTAATTAAAATAAAATAAAAATAATGAACTTTGACAAATAAAGAGCAGGTTTTATATTATCAATTGTATGAAATTGGTCTAGGGTTATGAGCTATCTAACAATCACGTTGTATTCTTCAATTGATTCAACTTATTAATTTATCTAGTTTACTGATTGATAGGATTGAAATTATGGCTACGAATATCTCGAGTCCTCTAGTCGCCTATTCGTATTATTTTCACGCCTATATCTCTATGGTCATGAACCTTAACACAAATGCATTTATATTTCATGTATATCAACTAAGCAGGGCGAACTAGATATATCTCTATTCTAGACGCAAATATGGTCCCCGATGTCTAGGGATGAGATCCTACTCTAACTTTATTGTTATCCTAGACGCAAATAGGAAATTTTTTATTATGTGTCATACACAATTGACATTAGTCGTACGAATTTTCCTTTTATTTTTTGAAAATATTACATCCAAATATCATTAGCGTATAGTTAGTGTATACTTTATACTTATTGAAAGAAATAATCCCCTTGATTATTTTCATTAATTGAAAGGCTATATATACAAGATACATATTTCCATAATAGGAAAATCCTTTTTCTATTCTACTTCTAAATCCTTCTTCTACCATAATTCTAACTATACAATATGGTAAGTGTATATCCTATTCTAAGTAATAAATATACTACAATATACACTTAATATACTTTCCTTAATATACAAGGTTTGGCCACTAATTTTCTGTCCTAAAATCGTCCATGGGCTGGACGTGTTGGGCCACTGCCGATAGGCCCAATCAGCTGGATCGCCGCCGCTTTATTCACAAGTTGGGCCACATCGAGAGGCCCAGCTCTTCTGGATCGCCTTACATTTCTTTGCTTTCAAAGAATAAACATGTGATATATATTGAGTGTATATCACATGTATATTGCTCTGCTTTAACACACCTTGATCATAGCGGGCGGTTTTCGAATCCGAGAGGCCCCTAAAATCTTCAAAAGTACCGCGGGTAGACCCTTGGTAAAAATGTCGCAATTTGATAACGAGGCGACATGGCATACGCGAACTTGACCTTTAGCAACCTTTTCACGGACAAAATGAATGTCCATTTCGATATGCTTGGTGCGTTGGTGTTGAACCGGGTTACCCTGAAAGGTAGATGGCACTAATGTTAGCACAATATACCAAGGTTGCCTTACGAATGGGACAATGAAGCTCAAAAGCAAATTACGAGCCAACATGATTGAGAGACCACATTCGCCACCCCCTCGATATTACCTTACGCACTTGGCGTGATAGAGTTGCCGACGCTTTGCCGACCAGGAGACCAAGTTGTTGCCAAGGAACATACTGATGGCGAAGTCGACCGTCTGGTGTCGGGACAACCACCCCAATCAGCATCCGTGTAGGAGACAAGTGTAGATGTAGATGAGGGATACAAGTGCAAACCATAATCCAGTGTCCCCTGAATATACCGTATGATGCGTTTGATTGCATTCATGTGCTCAACTCTGGGGTCATGCATGAATAAACATACCTGCTGAACCGCATATGTAATATTCGGTCTGGTAAAGGTAAGATACTGGAGGGCCCCTGCAAGACTGCGATAGCGGGTCGGGTCCTCGTATGGTGCCCCTGCTGCGGCACTCAGCTTTGGGTTTGCATCAACCGGTATGGAAGTGGACTTACAGGATACATATACTATACATACATATATACAACCAAAATGTATAGATAGTGTATACTTCGACTATGTTAGTAAACTAGTTGGTCGAATGGTACATTTCCGTAAGTTTTTTTTTTTCTAACAAAAAGTGGACACATAGTTTATGAATTCAAAAATGTAAGATTTTGATCCAATTTTTTGTGAAACAAAGAAGAAAACTAGTGTAAAATTGTGTGACGCACGTAATAAAGATTTTCCTCGAACAAGAATTGATGCTACTTGCTGGTTGCTAGAATCGAGATAATAACCCTAATGGATCACATCAATACAAAATCTGGAGAATATACTAACTTATATATGAGATTGATAGTTGCATCTCTAATTGGTTACACCTTATTACATTCTAAGCTTGCTGCTGACTCCACAATTCCCACAATTAGACTGACACATATATATTTCTTTAATCTAACTAAAAAAATACATAATGTTATACTGCTAATTTCATACCCCTATCATATGAGTAGCAAATAGATTGATGATCTACACCCATTAATTTAAAACTTTTAATTTGTCTCACCTTACGCTTACCATTTTTACTCCAAAGTCTAGAAAGATCGCAAACACTGGTTGCATGTTTGTCAGATGACTAAACAAGCATTTAAGACATATACCTCGATTTCTTTTCATATATTTGCTCCGTTTTAAATTATTTATCATTTTTTTATGCGTCCATTAAAAAATATTAATTAGGAGAATTTTTTGTTTACTTACTTTTATTTATGTCTAAGGTCATAATTTCTCTCATTAAATGTTTGCTCTATTTTTATATGTCATCTTCATTAATGATAAAATTCTACTAAGAATAAAATGGAGAAGAACTAGATAATTTTGCTTTGAACCTCTAAAATAGTAAATAATTTGAGATAATTATTTTTATTAATTACGATAATTAATTTGAGACGGAGGGAGTATTATGTTGTACATTGTAAAGGATATGAAATTTAGTGCTGGCATCTGTAAATCAATTCAAATAGAAGTTGGCAGTGGTTTGACGTAATGGATGACCTATGCCTCTAAAAATAATTTGCTATTTGTATATGATTCAGCTCGATGGCATTTTTCTCATTCTTAATTAAAGAAGAAATGCAAGTGAGCATGGTATGTTTCTGAATCCATGACAGGTATTATTTGCCAATCTCTAAATCGGCCCAACACCTACTAATTACAGTCAAGTTAAAGACGTCAATTTACAGACTTTGTTGTTGAAGGTCCAAATATAAAGTATTTTATTTGATTAAGTATCATTCTGAAAGTATATGTATATCTTAGAGATAATCCGTATTAAGACAAATGTACTTTATATATGTTCGTATTATTATTAATTGAGATTAATATTTTGGCATTTGCAATTATTAAATTATTAGTTGATTGTTTATAATATTCTATAATATGCATCCCTAGAGGTTACGTTGTTATTAGTAATGCGAGATAGTACTATTATAACGTAACTCTTAAAATAGCCTCGACTAATGATCATCGAGAATGAGATATCGATGATATGTGGTAAGTCGATATGTGGTATGTATCACAAACTTAGAGGATGTAGTATGCTCACCTGCTACGAGTAATGACTACTCGTGATGGACACATGGATACTTTGAAAGTATTATTATACCCTGCTGATATACTGTTTGTTATACTTGTCTAAAGTATGATCAGCTTGTGGGAGATAAAAGTCATTAGACTTGAGGTCAATGCGCACCTTTTCTACAGAGTAATATACTTTGATCATGTCCTAAGCTCAAATGCCTTATAAGTTGAGATACGACTTGTATTGGGTACATTACGATGTGGATTAAAGGTGGTAGTTGAGCAAGATTAGGATTCATTCCTCGAATGTATATTCGAGAGAACACTTAGATTCTCAGTGATATTAGGTTGACTAAGTCGTTGGCCAACGCAATAGACATATTTAGAATATGGTCTAGTTGTCAACTAATATAGATGAGATACAATGATTAAGCCATTTGGATAGACACTTGACAAATCCTAAGCTTAATCGGGTGTGTCGTGAATGAAATAATTTTATCTTACCACATAGAGGTTAAGTTTACTGGATTCGTATAAACGTACTTCACATATTGAGTTTGTCTTGCGGCGCCGTCTAGGAGTTTCGCGTAGACCTTAATTTGATTAATGTTGATATGTAAAGGCATGTAGGGTCACACTATGTCGATTGTCTTTTTGATCTAAGGATGTATTGAGAGAGTATTAAATATTCGATTTAGAATCGAGATATTTAAATGAATAATGATTATTTTAATTAAATCAAAATTGAATTTTGGATTTAATTAAAAATGTGCGGAAATTAAAATGAGACAGTGTAGGGTCACGTCAGCGTCGCGGCGCCCACACCATAGGGCCGCGATGCCATGACCTAATATGTCTCGAATTTTGGGCCAGGCCCAAGAATTTGACCTAATTTTTCACCTATAAATACAGGCATACACTTCATTATTCATGACACTTGATTTTCATATCATTATTCTAAGTCTTAGAGACTCAGAATCAAAACACTCTATCGAACCTCTGCCGGATTTTCTAGCTTTCCAAAGGAGGAATACATTGAAGCTTGGAGCTTGCAATCGAAAGGGCATTCGCGTGCACACCCACAGTTGATAAAGATTCTAGATATTGTAAACATATAAGTACCATTCAAGTCTTATGTTTACGATTTTAAATTACCCTATAGTCAAACAGTTCTACGTTTGTTAGGTTTGAAACAAGTTTTCAATATCCGTTGTGTACAACAACCCAACAAATCCCTAAACATTCATCATCATTATTAATAAACGAAGGGTATATTTGCTCAATTTCGCATACTTTTAAAAGCATATTTGACTCATTTTTACTTATTAATCAGCTAATTAGGGTACTTAGGGGCTCCAGTTAAATATAGAGCATATTTGGATCAATTATTAGACTGTAAGAACATATACAAACTCAACTATTGAAGGGCATATATGCTCAATCTCAAATACTTTAAAAGCATATTTAAACCTCTTTCCTTGCTTAAATTGGAGTGTTAGTTTTTTGACGAAGCTTTTAGTTGTTTTTCTCCCCCACCTTCTACACTGCTCATTTTATGAAATTTGAATTTGATTTAATCCTGCAAATTCTAATGTGTTCAACTTCGAAACAGAGGTGGTAAAGTGGATTTAACGACTCCCGGCCCATACCCGGAAGTCCAGTTGATACTTCTTGCCTTTGTGAATGAATGCTAATAATAGTGGGAACCCTTCCATTAATAAATTTTAAAAGGTACTCACCGTCTGCTTTGATATTTGATTAGAGGGCTGGTCCGGCTGATTAATACACATAATGAATGTCATTGTCCTTTGCCTTCCATTATGCAATTTACATGCATTAGATATATGCATGTGCCATTGTACAGTACACCCTCTGTTCTATGGTACTGTTCATGATTCATTTAAATATTTTAAAAGTGATACTACTACTCCCTCTGTCCCAATTTTTATGATATCATTTTTTTTGTCCGTCCTAAAAAGAAGATTATCTTTCTATATTTAGAAATAATTTCACTTATGTAAGATTTGTTTTGGATCACACATTTCAGAAGTCTTCTTTTCTTTTTTAAATTTTGTGTCAAATCAAATAGTGTCACATAAATTGAGACGGATAGAGTATTACTTATTAGTTATTACTCATGACTTATACGATAAAAATTTACCCGCACAGGATGTTTACACTCAATCAATAAATAATTGACATGTGTATTTTTAATTAGCTACAATTGTTAATACTTAATCATAGTTAACAACCATATATTTTGCACATATCTTAAATACATAAAATAAAATATAAATAAATAAACAATCTTTTCGTAACTGCAAGACATTTTATACAAATTAGAAACCACACCTATATATTCAAGAAAGGGGGAAATTATAAATTATTGCTCCAATTTTTGTTTTTCAATCTTCGTATCCTCTTAGCACTTCTCTCAACAGCCACTGCAATCATTTTTATTCTTCGGCTCAACAAATCATCAAGACAAAAAGGTGCTGGCTTAATTTGAAACCAAGAATAGTCAACGTGCAAATAGATCTTTTTTAATTTAAAATAAGACTTCTAATAAACTTTAGTTTACCTTCTATGATTAATTTAACTACATTGGGTATATACACCTTATGTGGATAAGTTTTTTTCTGACTTATAGTAGTAGTACATTTTACATGTTTTTTAATATATAAATTTTAATTTAAAAAGTTGAAAATTTTATATCCTATGGATATGAGATAGTATTAGTAGATCTTTAGAATCAGAACAACCAAAAATAAAGAAACAAAATCTGTTGGAAATTTGTCTTTGGTGGGGAGGTGCGTCCACCCGTATTTAATGACTTAAACACTAGGGTTCTGTATGTTGGAGGCTTTGTCTCTTCACACGTGCATAATCTACTAAGTGAGTAGATGACCGTATGGTCAAGAATCGTCAAATTTCATTGAGAAATGAAAGAAATATTGGTCCACGAAATAAGGTGTTTGAGGCATGAAAATATGGTGTGGGACAAATCTACCACATCGGTGGAAAAAGGAAGAATTGCTCTCTTTATAAGTCTCAAAATTGGTTAAGGGTTTGTGACCCCAAGGGGTAACCCATGTGTACCATATTTCCATGTCTCAAACACCTTACTTTGTGGACCAATATCTCTTTCATTTCTTAAAGAAATTTGACAATCTTTGGCCCTACAGTCATCTACTCACTTAGTAGATTATGCACGTGTGAAGAGACAAAACCTTTAACATGCGGAACCCTAGTGTTTAAGTCATTAAATACGGATGGACGCACCTCCCCACCAAAGACAAATTTCCAATAGATACATAGTCTCATTTCATTACCCTGTATCTACCAAAAGTGGATTTTCTCCTTATTCATGGCAGAACAGAACATAGTGAACAAAAGCGGGAAACAATATACCTTGGAACAGAATAGATAAGACTTATTCAAATTACAATGAGTTGAAGCTTTTGATAGTGTTACTGCAGTTAGCTTTATTTGGTGAGGCAGTAGAGTTAGTAAAAAGCATACAGAGCCTTAATTAGGATTGTTAATGGCGAGAAGTAATGATATAGAGCACATTGAATGCCCACGCGGTTTCGAGGAGGCATAGAGAGAAGCAGGGTAGCTGACTTTAGTTCAGCCTCTCCCATGGCCCATGGGAGGAGTAAATGCTCTTGCTGTCACCTTTTGACTCTTTACTACCCCTCGGCTCCTTCCATTCAATATCCCTTCAGCCTCAATTTATTTGACACTTTTCAAAATTTGGAGTCAAATAGTCCGTGATCTTTTTATATTTCTTTTAATTTATTGATTATTATGACTTATATCAATTTTTACATAGTTTTTAAATATATAGATTTTATTTTAAAATATTAAATCATAGTCAAAACGAAAAAGTTTGACACTTGAAAAAGTATTTAATTTGAGGTCAGCGTATTCTCTCTCCTGAATTGGCAGGTCTTATTCTTTTCTTTCTATATATGTAGATTAAACACCCTTAGCTTCTTAGACCTTTGTCTCTTCTTTTTCCAAGAAGAGAAAGAGAAAGACTAGAACACTACTCATTTGAGTGTATATAAAACACTATTACAAAGAGTTGCACCAAGAAAGAGGGGTGAGAGAGATGGGTAGACCACCTTGTTGTGATAAAATAGGGGTGAAGAAAGGACCATGGACTCCTGAAGAAGATATCATGTTGGTCTCTTTTGTTCAAGAGCATGGTCCAGGCAATTGGAGGGCAGTTCCCACTCATACAGGTTTTTTTCTTTGCTTCTTTACAAGAGCTTATATATTGTACTATCTATTTCAAAGTGTAATGAGCTAAAATAAAAAGTAGTCTAGTGCACTAAACTCCCGCTATGCGTGGGGTCGGGAAGGACCGGACTACTAGGCTCGTGTAACGAGCTAGTTAACTAAAAAATGTTTGTTTTCATGTGCAGGGTTGCGCAGATGTAGCAAGAGCTGCAGACTAAGGTGGACTAACTATCTCAGACCTGGAATCAAGAGCGGTAGCTTCACTGATCAAGAGGAAAAGATGATTATCCAGCTTCAGGCTCTTTTAGGCAACAAGTATGCTCAATTCCCTTCATTACCTATCTTGATGCTCCTTGTTTCAATGACGGTATCGATTTTTGGCATATACTAAAGCAACTTTATACATTGTGTTAGTTTTTAAACATGTCATGATAATTTTATGGCTGTAAGATGAGAGTGTCACTAAAGTTAAGATGAACAAATATCAAATATAGAAAGGTGGAATAACGTGTCATCTAAATGTACTTTTTATGGGATTTAATATTAGGGAGCTTGAATAAGTATGGATCTGGAGAGTCGCTTGATGTATTATTTTCATTATGGTAGTATTTAAGAGTAATTGTTTCATAAATATATATATATAGTAGTAGTAGAGGTAGTCACTTTTTCCGTGTTACTGATTTTCTGCTTCCATGTAACAGATGGGCTGCCATAGCTTCATATCTACCGGAAAGAACAGATAATGATATCAAAAACTATTGGAATACTCATTTAAAGAAGAAGCTGAAGAAGCTTGAAGATAGTGATATATTCTCTAATGATGGACATTGTTTATCGTCTTTAAATTCAACCTCTAGGGGCCAATGGGAAAGGACACTTCAAGCTGATATAAACACAGCCAAACAAGCTTTACAAAATGCCCTGTCACTGGATAAATCAAACCCAATTCCCGGCTATACAATTACTGATGTGAAGCCGTACATAAAACAAGAAGGGAAAATTTCTACTTCTACTTACGCATCAAGTGCTGAAAACATAGCGAAATTACTCAAACAATGGACCAGAAGTGATTCCACAAATAATTCTGAGCAATCAAAAGCTTCATCAAGTACACAACTCTCTTGTAATAACAATAATGCCATGACCGAATATTCGTCTTCATTTGAGTCATTTGAACCGTCAAATTCAGATCAATTTTCTCAGGCTGCGACCCCTGAGGCTGGTAAATTTGATGGTGAAAGCAAGAGAGAAGTGGATGATGAAGAAGTTCCCTTTTCAGTAATGCTGGAGAGTTGGTTATTTGATGAAAATGACGATTTATTAGTTTAGACTTTAGACTTTAGAATGGTTCTTTTGCTGGGGGATTCTAATTTGTTGCATTATGTTTTTGTGTCTTACTCCCAAGTCGCAAGTACTAGCATTTTAACTAGGGATGGATGTGACATCCTCATATTCTTATTTTTTTGTCCACTACAACGCTTTTAACATATTAGTGTATATTTTAGCTTATTCTTAAATTGATTATTCAATCCAGAAGAATTTTGTGCTTTCCTAATTAAGAAAACTACTCATTCTTCTATTGAATTCAAGTCATATATACCAATAGTATAATAACTTGTTGTAGTAGGTTCTCAATCTATTTTCAAGTAACCATGTTCAATTCGATATAAAAAATATCTAAACAACACCATATCACATCGGCTGATCTGCATTATTCAACCCAGCCCACAAGCACAAATCTTCGGTGCGAAATATATAGTTAGTGTGATCTCACAAATGAAAAATGAAAAAGAGTTATCTATGGATGGTGTAAATAAATTTATAGCGTAAAACTTAATTCAATCTCTATTTGGTTTATCTGAGCACTAACTGCGTGAAATGGAGGATACACGTAGCAATCGGACGAATTGGATGTGTCCTAGAACAATCTTTTTGACCTTCTAGAAACTAACATCGAGCATACATTAGAAAGATAAAAGTCAACGGGCATATCTTCTGATACAAAATATTCTATTCTATAACTAAAATACAACAATATTGAGAGAAGGATAGTTGGTACTCTTCCTTTGCTTTCAACATTTCCTTTTATTCAATTTGTTTCCCTCCATATGAAAAGAGTATTGTAATATATAGATTCATTTTGGACATCTCAATCTTAACTTACGAGGAAAAATATTTACTCACAAACGACTTGTGCATCTAGTTAATTTATTGGCAATTATATTGAACAATTGAAAGAAGTACTACTTGTAGTTGAATATGAAGATTGTATAAGGGGGAAATTTGACACTCCATTTGATATACACCCTGTGACATGCTCCCCTATATTCACAATTATAGTAAAGTTTCAAATTGATTACTAACTTCACATGATACACTTGTTCACTCATCAGGCGTTGCTATCAGACATTAGCGATGTATGTGGGCAGCAATTGCTTTGGAAATTTGCATGTCTTGCCTTAAATGCTCACATGTCAAGTGCCCACTCCAATTTTCAACTAGTATTTGATTTACGCCCAAGTCAAATTTCTAATTATGATTATGGCCGTCATTAATATAAAGATTTGCTCCGGTGATTACCAAAATCAAGGTGTATTTTCTGGGAGCCAGAAGCCAAGAGGTTTCATGTTCGATATCCATCTAAACGTAGGTTTATATTCAACATTTGAAGTTGGTATTTCCGTGCCACTCTCATCATTTCATTTTACGTGATACTCTTTTTTTTCCGGTCTACCTCCAAAAGAATGACACATCTTTATATCTGGAATCAATTTAATTTTGAAAGTTTTAATTTTACACTTAATAACATGATTTTATAGCCATATAAAAGTTTATAACTTGTTTTAGACCACAAACATAATAGTCAAACACCATTATATAAAATGGAACGATGGGTAACATGTACTAGAGGATGTTAATCGGCATGATCAGTTGGTGATACAATGACACAAATACAAATAACTCAGAGATTTTGATGAAAGCTTTTAAAGAAAAATATTGATGTACAAAAGAGCTTCAAAAATTAAGTCAACTCACAAACAAATATGGACTCCATGTCTCCATTGAGAATTGAGATGGCATTTTTTAACAGTAGTTGCTCTTCTATTTATTTATTTTAAAAATCAAGAGAGTCCCAATAATAAATGATAAGACAATTTAACATTATGTAGTCACATGTGGTAGGACCATAAACTTACTCAGCCATGAAATGGACAAGAGTCAAGTGCAGATCATAAATAGGAAACAGAGACATGTGCTCCATTGGACAAAGACCTTTGCTAGTCCTATAGGCCACTTCATGCTGCATTTAACTTTTCCATGTGGTTTTCTTTTTTTTTGATGAAAGGTAAATGTGTATAAAAATATCAAATGTACAATGTTTGTGAGTGCACCCACAACCCTAGTGACGATGTGAATCTAGTGCGTCCCTGCCAGGCAGATCAACTCTAGATTCGACTCGTCAACAGCATAAGCTCCAGCTAGTCCCACATACCGGGTAGTCAAGAGCATCAAAAATGATAAGATATGAAGGGGTAACAACCCCAGCCCTAAATCCGATGACAGTCCCGTATGCCAAGCATAGGGTTGCAGCCGTGGGCCTCCTTAAACCCTTGCCGTGGTAAACCCTATTGGGATAAACCCACGGTCAAGGGAAGAGTACCTATTCGGTCATGGGTAAAACCCCACCCTAAATCACGTAGGCTTTGGGTAATCTTGTCCCGTACCTAAACTATCTCTGGTCTTCCCGTGCAACCCACAATCCGGGCCATCACGGGATACAAGGCATAAACAGACTCCCGCCAATCCCACATCCGGGTGGTGGGAGACTACAGCTAGTCCCACAATCCGGTAGTTCAGAGGTTTTAATCCTAGCTGATGATGGCTAGCCACCAGCTAAAGATACAAATTTGTCCAAGAATGCCGGGAAGATAGCAAATAAGATTTTGTAGATACTAGTCTTGATTTTGAAGAGGAGAGCCTCTCTGTCAAGTCTAGACCCATCAAACGTAATCTTATTCCGTTCATTCCAAATGTGATAAACCGAGGTGGCAAGCGCTACTCGCTTGGCCTTTGCTTGCCACCCAGTACCACGCCCCTCCTTCTTGATGTATTTTAATGCCTTTGTCGAATGGTAGTCATGGCCCTAGTGATCCCGAGCCAACTCCTTATACTTGACCAAATGTACCTACTTACCGGCAAGTAAAGAAAAGATGTCGCAAGTGATTCTCGGTATGCCCACAAAGTGAGCAAATCTGCCAATGTCCATGTAGTGCATTACGCCCTTAGTCGTAGCCTCTTCCTAGCACATAGCCATAGGATGAAAGACTGCTTGGGGATAATACAAGCATTCCAAACGTCCTTTGCCCATAGTGCAGGTTGGCCTTTCTACTGAAATATTCATAGGCACCAACCGTGCTACTAGAGTTTTCCGCATGCCAATTAGATATAGCCGCATGTGCAAGCTCATGAGATCCTTCCCTGGAGAGGATGATGTCACGGATGTCCAGTAGCCTCTTGATCAAGGGAGAGTCTTCTTTCTTAGCCTTCCATGTCCAAATATTGGCCGTGCTACTCAGGTATTTGTGGTTGATCCACCTGATCCAGAGTGAGTCTTTCTTCTGATGGATGTTCCATAAACATTTGGAGAGGAGAGAAAGATTCCAAGACTTGAGGTCTCTAATACCAAGTCCGCCTTCGGCTTTGGGTTTAGCACAGTCCTTCCAAGCCACGAGAGGATGCTTGGATCGCCAGAGGAAGGACCGGCAGAGTCCTATGACCTTCTCGCAAACCATGCCCGGGACGGGAAGAATAGAGAGCCAAAAGCACTCGACCCTGCAGACCGATTTGATAAGCTCCATCTTCTGCATAGGAAAGAGTAGTACCCATCCAAGTCGAAGTGTAACCGAAATTTTGCTCAAGAACGGGTCATAATGCACCAATCTCATCTTCTCCGCCGCAAAGAGGATACCAAGGTACCGGAAAGGCATTGCCCCGCTTTCAAAATTGGTGATCCGTCGATATCTTGATGATGTGATCCTCAACCCCGCCATGTAAATGCTAGATTTTAGAGCGTTGAGTGGAGGCCCGAGCAAGTCTCGGAAGTCCTTCAAACATTTCACTAGTATTTGAACAGAGTGGCGTCTCCTCTTGACATGAGAAGGAGATCGTCCGCAAAGGCAGTGCGTGATCCTCGATTCCCACATTTCGGGTGGAAGTTGAAGTTTTCCGCCTAGTGTGCTTTTTAATCGGTCTCGAGAGGTACTCGGACAAATAACAAATAAGGTAGGGAGAGAGGGTCTCCTCGCTTTAAACCCTCATGACCTTGAAGTGTCCGTATAAGCTCCCATTAATAGAGATAGAGTAGAGGTCGTGGAAACACACTCCATGATCCAGGCTACCACTTCTCCGAAATTTCAGACTAATCAAGATAGCTGTAAGGAATTCCCAATTTACTGAATCAAAAGCCTTCCGGAGATCCACTTTCAGCATACATCTGCTTGAGATTCTTTTGTGGTTGTAACTCCTGAGAAGCTCCTGGGCTAGGTGTATGTTGTCGGACATACTCCTCCCTTGAACAAATGCTGATTGGGCCGGGTCAATGATGTCCGGGAGCACCGATTCCAATCTTGAAGCAATAATCTTGGTGATAACCTTATACATAATATTGCAGCACGAAATAGGCCTGAAGTCCCCCACCTTTGGGCAGTGAGAAGCCTTCGGGACAAGGGCAATGGTGGTGTGGTTGACCTGCTTTAGAATTTTACCAGATAGAAAGAATTCCTTCACCGCATCACAAAAGTCCTTTCCCACGATATTCCAAGCCTTCTTGAAGAAACCCGAGGTGAAGCCGTCCGGCCCCGGAGCCTTGTCTTCTCCGATACCGAATAGCACTCCTTTGATCTCAGCATCGGTGATATTTCGAATAAGGTCCTCCCCTTGCTCCGCAGAGAGGCACCTGCCCGAAGCAATGACCTCAACATCTATAGGCTCACAAGCTTCCCGAGTGCCAAGTAATCCCTCATAGTGGTGAATGAATTCCTCAGCTACTTGGTCAATAGAGGTCGTAAGTGAGCCATCCCTTTTTTCCGTTGCAGCAATAAAGTTCCGCTTAGCATTGCTCTTCACCATGGCATGGAAGAACTTTGTGCACCTGTCACTAAGTTTAAGATGCTCACATTTGGCAAGCTGACGAAGGTAACTCATTTCTGCTTCAATAAGGGCGTTTGAGCTGTGCCTGAGCTCCGTAACCCTCACATGTAGATGATCCAAGTGCGGGTTATCAGAAGCCTCCTTCTGCGCTGTATCCAGCTCCTCTTTAGCTCTCTTGACCCGCATGGTGATATGGGAGAAGTCCATAGCATTTAGGTTCCTCAAGGGCCTTTTGAGGCTATGTAGACGACGACATAAAGTGAATTGGGCAGTGCCAAGAATGTCACTTCCCCAAACTTCCTCTATAATATTTCCGAACTTCTCATGCGTAGTCCACATATTCAAAAATTTAAAAGGTTTATTCTTCGGCCTCGGGGGATCCAGTATAGAGACAATGCACGGCGTATGGTCCGAGAAGGTCCCGGACCGACGGAAATGTGCATTGCCGTACCATCCTGCTTGCATCCAAATCCCATTAGTGAGGGCTCTATCCAGCTTGCTAAATTTGTTGTCCCGGCTAAATGTGAACTCACAGCCAGTAGAGTTCATATCAGTGAGACTCAAGTCACGACAACAATCAACAATATCCTTCGTCTCATAATTGCTAATAGGAGCCATGTTATATCTCTCCTCTTCCCTCATCACCGTGTTAAAATCACCAAGAACGATCCACGGCTGTGAGATAGAGGACCCGTAGCCTCTTAGAATTTCCCACAGACCCCGTCGGGCTACCGTAGAGTGGAACCCGTAGACGAATGTGGCAAAGAAGTTTCTTGAAGAGATCAAGCAAGTAATGTTGCAGTGAATAGCTTGCGGGTTGATATCCTGAACATGGAGATTAACCTTAGCAGGATTATAGAGGATGAATATTCTACCCGCCGGGTGATGCCCAAAGTTGTCCAACACATTCCAGTTCCTGAATTTGGTAGCCCAGAAACGTTGGAGAGATGTGTGGTTTAGTTTAGATTCCAATATTCCAAAAATATCAATGTTTTCCTTATGCACAATGGAGCTGATCTCCTTCTGCTTTGAGGACTTGTGCAGCCCCCTTATGTTCCAAGAAGCGATAATCATCTAGATAACGGAAGAGGGAGGGCCCCCTTCGTGCTATCTTCAGCATTTGTAGTGGACTGGGGATCGCTGCCTAAACCCTTCTTTTTGGAAGGTAGGGTCGTCATTCTGCTCAGGGGGAAGGATAGGCCTTGGCTCCCGGGGTTACTTTTCGGTTTCCCCTTCTTCTTCACCTCTGTGAATCCGTCCTCCGCCTTTGTACATTTTCCCCCCTGGACATAGTTCCCACCCTCCCCAACCTTGACCGAAGGGTCGACAGGTTGGGCTACCAATTCAGTCCGACCTTTACCAGCCCCGGTCTGTGATCCCGAGGGCTGGCCTACAGTTGTGTTCCCCTCAATCCTTCCGCTTTGTGCCATAGCAATTTCTATTGAGGTTTTGGCCTTACGGTCAATCTCACATTGCGCCACTATATTATCCTGCATGGCTGCAAGCTTACTGAATATGGCCGGGTGCTTAACTGCCGGGCTGCTAGATCTTACGGTTTGAGGGGCAAAGATTTGCCCCTTCGACGCGTCTTCATTTATCCCACCCTTACCAACCTCGGTTTGGGACCCCGAAGGCTGGTCATCCATGGCCTTGCCCGACATCCTACCCTTGCCAGCCTCGGTGTGTACCCCAGTAGGCTGGCCTCCAGGCTTCACCCCTATGGTTGCTTCCTCACCTTCGCTAGTTGAGACACCAACTAGGGCCTGTCCCTCACATTTACCCTCTTTCTTTTGAACCTCAGTCCGACCCTTGCCAGCCCCAGTATGTACCCCAGAGGGCTGGCCGTCCGCAATCACACCCGAGGTCCTACCTTTGCCAGCCCCGGTTTGTGCCCCGGAAGGCTGGCCACCAAATTTCCCACCCATAGGCGCTTCCTCCCCTACTTTAGTCGAGTCAACAGCCGGGGCTTTACCCGTGCGTTGCCCAACATTTTCCTGAACTTCCTTCCCACCCTTGCCAGCCTCGGTTTGTGATCCCGGAGACTGATCATCCGTGACCTTGCACATTACCCTCTTCTCCTTATCCTCCTTTTCTAAAATCCGACCTCTGCCAACCCCGGTCTGAATCCCCGCGGGTTGGCCATCCATAGGCGGAGTGTCTAGTGTCCGACCTGTGCCAACCCCGGTCTGTGTCCCCGAGGGCTGGCCACCAATCTCTCCCAAAGTCCTACCTTTGCCAGTCCCGGTTTGTACCCCGGAGGACTGGCCATCAGGTTGCTTACCCGTGGGCATGCTCTCTCCACTACTAGTCGTGTCCGCGGCCTGGGCCTTACCCCTATTTAGGCCATCTTGTTTTCTAATTTCTTTCCGACCTTTACCAGCCCCGGTTTGCGCCCTAGAGGACTGGTCACCAGTTTCGCCAATAACATGGCCGTGTTTTTGTCCTTCCTTTGTTAGATAGGTGTGCACCCCTTTTGCCGTGGCATTGGGGGTGTGGATCACACCTTTCCCCTGCGTACGTCTCTTCAATTCAGCCTTGTGCTTCTCGCACCCATCCATATTGTGCCCTATCTGCTTGCACTCCTTACAATAACCTGGCCTCTTCTCATAAATAATTTCTTGGTCTATGTGGATATCATCCCAAAGCTTTAGTTCAACAGAATGAACTATCTCCTTCGAGAGGTCTATCTCCACTAGGGCACGGGCATAAGAGGTTTGGCCTTTGTCATTTGTGAGCTTATCGGTCCCAATTGGCCTCCCAATTCGTGAGAGGATGCGACTCAAAGCCTTATCATTCCAGAGTTCAAGTGGTAGAGACGGTAGACGCACCCAAATAGGAACTGTAGTTATCTCCTCCCTGTCAAAAGTAAAACAGTGTGGAATGTCTTTCAATAGAAGGGGGGTGCTGTAAACAAAATGTGGCCCATTGGCCAAAACTTTTTCCTTCTCTGCCTCAGTGTTGAATTTAAAAACAATCCAACCTGAAGCATGTACTGTGAACCTGTAGGTGACTCCCCATGATCTACATAGCTTTATAAGAGCTATGTTACCCGGGAATGTCCCAGCAAAGTAGCCAATCAATAGGTAACCCCATGTATCAGTGAGGTCATCGATATCGGCCCTAGCTAGTTCCACCGGCCCATCCTGACAGCTTTCCTTGACAAAATGAAGACGTTTCCCATTGGAGACGTTTCTGTTGCCTTTAACCACTGACGCGTAAGCCTTCTTATTTTGGCTCACGCTGTCTACGTTGTTTCCCTTTGCCGTATCTTCTACCTTGACCGCATCACAGTTAGCACTGCTTGAGGCCGAGTCAGTATCTTCTGAGCCAAGCGTGACTGAGGAGGGAGTGAATTCCGATTCTCCCTCCTTGGTGGGTGATATCATTTCCCCCGCTATGTCTCCCCCCGCTTGAAAACCATTGCCCGCGGGCCCTTGTGTAGTTGGTCCGGGGGCAATTGGAGGGAAGACATCGGGGTCGTCAATCCCGATAGATGCCTGGCCCATACGTATGTTCAGCGGCTTGAAGACTTCTTTTTTCTTCTTCCTTTTGGCCATGGCCTAGTTACAGAGTATAATTAAACTATTCCGGACAGGCCCGGTTGAATACAAATTGTGCGGACTTATACAATTATATAAAAATTCGCAAGATATATAACCGGACAGGCCCGGTGTTAAATTACAAGGCCTTTGTTAATTATACAATAGTATCTAGGTAATCAAGTATGCACCTACTTTAAATGAAGAAACCAAAATCGGACAGGCCCGGTGTCAAATTACAGGGCTTGTATTAGTTATACAATTTTCTAAACTAAACAAGCATTTACCAGAATAAGGAAACAATCGCGATCCTATATATATTTGCCTACCGAGATCCTTAGGCTTGCCTAGTAGATATAGGTAGTAAAATACGTAAGGAAAGCGTATCTAATCAGTTCAGGATTTAAGGGTTACCCGTTGGTGCGTGCCTCTTTGGTTCGAACGGGTTGCCCCGTGAACACTCTAAGGATGCTGGACTATTGCGTGCGTATAGCCGTCCTTTTTTCAACGACCCTCTAATCCTAATAACTCTAATCAAAGGAATTATACAATCAAAGAGATCCGGACAGGCCCGGCTTTCAAATTACACTTGAATCTTAGTACCCGAAGTGTAAAGACCTATAATTTGGCTCGGTTCCTCCTGGCTTGCACTTTGATAACCTACAAGGAAAATTGCACCTCGGCCAAGACAGTACAGAGTATAGAACTATAGCAATTCCATAGAAAGAGAATATATATAGGTTCGCACAAACATATAAGCTATACTAAGTGACGAAAAGGCATAGCCGGACAAGACCGACCTAGCCTTCAAGAAGGAAAACGGGACGGGGAAAAGGATTTATAAGACATCTATTAAGGGAGAGCATAAGATACATATAGGTAAACCACGGATATATAAATTATAGGAAGCCTTGTAGATGAATTATAAGTTAACCGAGCAAAATACTCAAACAACCAAGCTAAAGGGGACTACAGACTTAAAGCTTAATAAGAGAGGATAAAAAGGATAAAAGGATAAAACATGAATGCCTTCCCAGGGACCACAAAAGGAAGCACGAAAAAGGAAAGGAACTTGACACGAGGGACAAGGGGGTCACGGGCGTTGGCAAAGCCGAGAATGGCAAAGCCTCGGACAGCCCGTAATGCCAAAAATGGCAAAGGAGCAGGCTGCCTTTCCGTGAGCAGAATTGCTTGCACAAATGAGGCAATGCGTACACACGCAAGCCAAGGAGACCAAATGGCAGTGTGCCAAGCTAGAAATGGCAAGTCAAAATGGCTCGGTCTTCCCAACTAGCTAGGCAAACACGAGAAAGGAAAGGGCATTAATCAACCGGTCAAATTTCTAGGAAATTCAAAAACGCATAGGAAAACACAAAAATTAAAGCTAGGCAAGTCCAAATGGATCAAACACCGAAAAGACTAGCAACAATATCGGAGTAAATCGATAGAACACTAAACATTAACATCAAGAACACCAAGAACACCAAGAACACCAATCACGTAAATAGCACCGAATGCAATGTACCCAAATGAATAGCAAATACAATACGGAGACTATCAGTGAGTATACCATGCATAATAACTAAGTAAACCTTGTCAAACACTGGAATTTTAAAGCATACCCACAACAAAAATGCAAGGACTTCCGAAACTCAAATCAAACGCAAACTCTACCCGAGAAGGTTTACTCTAAGAATAAGAACTGAAACGGGAGTTTAGGCCAAGTGATGGGAGGGAGTCCTAAGCAACAAATGAACCTATGAACCTAAGGTCAGTAAAGTCAGGGGAGCCCAAGCGAAGTGGGTACAAGAAAATCCCGAAAATGTTCCCAAGCAGCAAGACAAACAAATTCCCGAAGGAAGGCAATAATGATAAACAAAAGAAAACGGGTGAACTAGTAACTAATACAGCAAACCAGGCGAGACCGTTACTTAACAAGGATGAAATTAAAGCATAAAATGAAGGATATCACCTGGAGAAGTGTAGAAGAGTAGTGCACTTAGCTTGCCATTACCGCGGTCTTCAAAAGAAAGTGGCGTTTCTCGGAAGACTTTTGAATAGGTAATATGTTGGTCTTGAGGGAAGGTCCTTTTGGTGTTAATCTCAGCCCCCAAAGGGGGTGAGAGGTTCTTTGTAGTTCAAGGAGTCTACGGAATTAAACAAAGGAGAAGTGAAGGGAGATATCGTTATATAAGTCCAAGCCGGTAGAGTGGTCCTTCAATAAATGCGAAACCTTCAACTTCCTTAAATGCTTCTCAAAACAGAAAGCTTCTCATAAATGTAAGAGGGAGAGTAGACGTGATTGTAAGCTTCACAAATGCCCTCCGAAATTATACACCTTAGAAGAGAACCGAGAGCTTCAAGTTGCAAGTTCTTCGATTTCCTTAATCTTTAACATGATGTTGTGCTCGGTCAAATATCCGCAAGTTGGTAGTTGCTCACTTATAAATCTAAGAACCCTAACAAAGCACTTGAAAAGATTCAAGCCAAGAGATTCACTCTTGTAACTTTGTTGTAGTTTGGACGATTTTTAGAGTGAGAAACTAGAGAGAAGGGAGAGCGATTTTGACTGAGAGCTCTTTCTTGATTCCATGTGGTTTTCTTTAATTGCAATTCAAGATGATGCGCAGCTTGTTTTTAGGCTTTTTACCATTAAAGCAGGTAAGGGTATTCAAATTGAAAAATCTAATCAAAACAACTAAATAACCCATATATATTTGAGTAAAAAGTCTAAAGTTATCTTTGTGATTTGCGAAATGAGTTACTTTTATCCCCATTTAAAGTTGACGTCAACTATATCTTTGACGTTATACAAAATTGACAAATATTTTGCCTTATTTGCCGACACAGCTAACGGAATAAAAAAATCATCCAAAATTGTCCTTATGATTTGCGAAATGTCCAAAATTGTCCTCTACTTGTTTGGGTCCAAGAGTTGTTTTATATTGCTTATGTTCATAAATATTTGCTTAATATGAGAGACATATACTCATCATAGTTAATTCCTTTTTTAAGATTGTAAATATTCCTTCGTAATGGATCATGAGGAAAAAAATCCCCTCTTCTTTTCTTT
Source organism: Anisodus acutangulus (assembly GCA_029783415.1). Classification (NCBI taxonomy): domain Eukaryota; kingdom Viridiplantae; phylum Streptophyta; class Magnoliopsida; order Solanales; family Solanaceae; genus Anisodus; species Anisodus acutangulus. The sequence continues at coordinate 45,008,496 of CM056501.1, read as the reverse complement.
TCTTTTTCTGAATAATCTTTTTTCAAAGTTTGTCAACTTCAGATATTTGGGGTCTGACGTTAGATTTATAGTCCCCAATTTCAAATCTTTTAAAACGGAAGTTTTAAAACTTTTGACATACATGTATGAAATTGGTGACAACCAAGCCTAACTCTTCATACCCAAATGTCTTAAGTTCGACATTGTGAGCTTGAGACATTTGGGTATAAAGTTAGGTTAGACAGTTTCCAACTTAAATCCATATGTTTTGAAGTTTCAAATATCAAAACCAGAATTTTCAACTTCAATCCAGCAGATATGAAGTTGATTCAGAGATGACTAAACATTAAATACTTCTAATTTTTTACTATTCTTTAAAGGATGATGCTCCAAGTGGTTATTTGTGCACTGGCCTCGTAGAAAGCGGAGATTGAAACTAATTTAGCCCATTTGATACAAAGCGCCCAATAGTACTGCGGATGGTTATTCAGCCCAGTTGGGATTGTAGACTTGGGCTCTGAACGATTTTAGACTCTTTTAATACTAGGTCAAAATGAAAAATTATTGAGAAACACATTATATTGGCCATGAAGCCTTACAAATTTTGTTTTCAAGAAAAAATTGTCAAAAGACATAAATTACACATTAAACTATACCTGAAATATTAAATTCATGTCCTAACTAATCGAATGACATATTAACTCATTATCTTTATTTTTCATGAAACTAATACAACCCTAAAAGTTGAGGTCACATATAAAATTGGCGTGTTTGAATCTTCAATCTCGAAAATGTGGGCTCATTTTTTCTTTTTACTTAATTATTTCCACTATCTACAACAAGTGGGCCCCTCTTTTTCTTTACAATCTCCATCCCTTCTACTTCTTCATCCCCGCCCCTCTGACTTTCTCCGCATCCTCATTCTTCAGCCATAGATTAGCCTCTAATTCTTTATTTTTTTAAACTTTTCTTCCCTTTTTTCTCAAATAAGTCGAGCTATCTAGATGAAGAAAAAGGGGCAGAAAATGGAGAAAGGAAACTTTCTTCTATTCTCTCTCGTCGCAGGAAAATTTTCATACCAAGAAGTCTTCAATCATTTTTAAAAATAAACCCACTTCGAAAATTCCTCAAAAGTCAAATTCAAAAAGCTCAGTAATGATGATGATTTCAATGGATTAATATTTCAAATAAAATTTAATGAATTTTAGAAGCTCCTGATATGTGTCAAGAGCATTCTGCTTGGACAATGGCTGAAACTTTGACAAAATCCTTAATGGATTTTAGAAGCTTTCAACTCGCCAGAAATTATGGAAGTGACAGTGACTATGGTGTTAGAGGGAAGGAGGAATAGTGATGTTGAAGAAGGGGAAAAAGAATTAAATTGATTTAGTGATGGTGGTGAAATTGATGGCGGTGGTGATGGTGGATAGGGTGTTTTCGGCTTTTCCTGACATGGGATGGTGAGATGATTTAGTGATGAAGAAGATTAATTATTGGAAGATTTTAATTATTAATTGAAGATTAATCAGTGTAAATATAATTAATAAAAGAAAAATTAAATGAATAAGGTAAAGAATATAAAAATTAAATTTTAAAAGAATTTTATGTGGCGGTGACATGATGTTGAAGTGGCGGGCGAGTGTGTAACACCTCTCATTGTGCAACTGGTTATATGTGTATTAGGGGTTAAATAAATTCACTTCTTAAATATGTAGGAGATTAATAGGTCGTCTTAATAATTCGAGTGTGATATTAAGATTTCATCCATAATTTAGGGGTCAATCTATGTATTTTGTCAAAAAAAATCTCCGTGTGTTGTTTTCATAGTTTAAAGGTACTACTAATTGATTTGATATAAAACATGGAGATATTTATAAATTATAAAATGCAAACCCTATTCCTCTTAAAAAAAAATGTTGCCCAGTGGATCGAGTTGGCCCGATCCCGACCCGCTTACCGCCCTGATTCCTCTTAAAAAAATGGTAGCGGGGTTCGAACTCGGGACGAGACTAGGGCTCGTCCCGCCCTCATCCTGACTCGCCCTTTGCAAATATAACCATTGCACAACGGCCAAATTTTGAATTTGGCCGTTGTGCAACGTCTATAACGCCTGTTGACACCCAATTTTGTCCCATCTTTTTGGATTTTATTTGCAATTTTTAATATTTTCGACACTTTAAAATAATTTTAAAATATAGGCATGTATATGTATATATATCATTATTATCATTATTATTTGCATTTTTTATTGTCATTTGCATTTTTATATCATAATCATACTTTTATCATAATATTATATGTTATTTTATTTTCGCAAAACGGCATTACATTTTATTTTTTATTTAAGCATCAAGCATTTCACAAATATTATATTTTTATCATATGATCATCTTTACAATTTATAATTTTTGCAAAGCTTTCTTTTTATATAATAAAAACCCCTTTTTGTACTTTAAACCCATAACCCATTTCATTACCCCCAAAACAATTTCTACCAAAAACAAAATCAACCCAAATCCCAAAAAAAAAAAAATAGGGCCCGGTCGGCCCAAACCCACTGAGCCTAACAAGCTCCAAACTCGGCCCAAACTCCATTCTACTTCTATCTCCCTTTATTTCCCCACTCTTTAAACCAAAAACCTCTACACAAAACATAAAAGAACAAAACAAAAACTCACTCTCACTTTTCAAAATCACCAAGACACCCCATACCAGCGACCCCATCGCCATGGGGTCACCTCACCGACACCACCCAACATCACCTCAACGACGCCACCACCAACCCCCTAACCCCTTTCACTCTCTTCTCTTTCTCCTTCAACCCAAAACCGCCACCCCCATACCTTTGTTGTCTCCCATCGCCATGCACCCGGTCGCCGCCGACACACCGTACCGTCACAACATCGGTCCACCCCTACGACACACCATCACTTCACCCATATCTACACCCCGCAAACCGAAACCCATCTACTCTGATACCCTTTGTTCATTTGTTTTGGGGGTCGGCTTGTGTGGATTTTTGTCTGAAAAGAGGGAGTTTTTGGTCGGAATTTAGGTTGGATTTTTGCATGGATTTTTGCCTTTTTGTTCACTGTCGGGTCGGGTCAACCCGAATTAGGTAAGATTTCTTATTTTATATGCTTGATATTGTGTTGTTGGTTACCTGAAAATTTGGAAAGGATTTAATTCGGGTTGAAATAGCTCAGGTCAACGACCGCCTGTCGAGTCCGGCTCAATGAATTTCCAGATTTTATGTCTCATATGTGTTGTTGGTTATCTGAAAATTTGGAAAGAAATCGATTCGGGTTGAAACATCCTATTCGGGTCGGGTCGATGACCCGGGCCGGGCCGACCCAGGTTTGGTTAGATTTTCCATATTTATATGTTTAATATTCTGTTGTTGGCAAACCGAAAATCTGAAGAAAAAAATTGATTCGGGTCAAGTAAATTTCATTTTTTTTATTTTTGTATTTTTGTTGTTGGTTATCTGAAAATTCCAAAATATATATATATATATATATTTGATCCGGGTCGGGTCAACCCGAAATCCGGGTTGGATCACTGTTCAGGATACTGGGTAAAATTTCGTAATTGAGTGACGTTTTAATTGAAATGCTTTTTTTTTGGCATTTTAAACATTTGTTACACAACTATCTTGTTGTTTTACTGTTTTAACTAATATTGCATTTAGGCCGATGAAATTAAATTCGAGGCCACGTTTTTTTTTTCTTTCTTTCGTTTCGTTTCTCTCTTTTCTGTTTTCTGTTTTAAACATCTGTGCAATGGATTACTGTTTTATTTGTTTTAACTAATACTACACTTAGGCCGATGAAATTGAATTCGAGGCCGCGTTTTTTTTTCTCGTTTCGTATCTCTGTTTTCTGTACTGTTTTAAGCATCCATGCAACGAATATCTTGTTGTTTTACTGTTTTGAATCAAATACTACACTTGGGCCGATGAAATTGAATTTGAGGCTGCGCTTTTTTTCCTTTCTGTTTCAGTTTACTGTTTTGGCATTTAAACATCCGTGCACGGATTGTCTTACTGATTTACTGATTTATATAAATATTGCATTTAGGCCAATGAAATTGAATTTGAGGTCGCGTCCCTTCGGATATCATTTCTCAATTTACTTTTTCTTTTCTTGTTTTGACACCATTTTTATCGATTTGAATATTATACTACATTGGCTAGATGAAAAATATCCGAAGTCGATTTTTGAGGCCTCCCGGAGTCGTAAGGCGGAAAATAAAATTCTGGGCAAATGATGAAACTTAAATCTTTTTCACTCGAGAGACCAACATGTTCGGTAGTCAAGGCAACCAAAATGACCAACGTCATATGTTCGCGACCACGACGTGATTGGAATGATCTTTTCAAAATTTAAGTCTGAGCCCTCCGTAATCAAAATATTTATTGTTTTGGATATGGATCCGAAGTTATTTATATTCATTTGTTTCTAACCGTTCGTTCTTGACATCTTGCAAGGGATAAAGTCAAAGAAGTCAAATACCCCTCGGAGATTATTTATTTTTTTTTATTTTTTTTTACTTTCTTTAATTCTGCTTTATTTCATTATGTATTGTAATATTATTGTACTCCTTAAATTATTGGAACATTTAGAATAGGTAGACTTAGATTAATTAATAGGGTAGTCAAAAACTTGAAACCCATCGCTAGTTTATTTATTTTAGGCTCGATTAGTTTTAAAATCGAAAATCGCTAGTTTATCTATTTTTAGGCACGTCACCCATAAAATTTACATTGCATATATTTTTTTATCAATTTTCATTCAAATTCTTACTTTTTCCAGCTTTTCGTGTATATTAATGCCATACAAATGTATACTTGTACAAATGCATCATTTCATTAAATACTTGCAACATCATAGTAACTTTATATTTTTAAATATGCATTTTCTTAGTATAATAATTAACTTGAGTTTGGTCGGATATCCGCAAGTTAGCGGATCTTAAAAAATGCCTAACCCCTTCCCTTAAGGATAATAGAGAACCCTTACCTAGAATCTCATTAGTTTCGTAGACCACAAAATTTGAGTTATTTTGGTATTTTTTTAGTTAGCATTCAGGTGTCCTAATTCACCTTAGAATAATTAGGTGGCGACTCCTCAAAGCAAGCATTTTTATCCAATTCAGAGGGAATCGACCCCATCGCGTCGCGAAGCCCGCAAGTAAAATCGGGCGCGACAACGGCCATCCCCCCCCTAACCCCCTTAATATTTATTTTTAAGTCCTACGTTAATATATTTACACTTTTAATCCTATTTCTCAACTATAAATACTTCATTTTTTCTCACAAATTTTCATATCATCTCTCTAATCTCTCTATCCATCTCTCTACAAATCTACATTGCCCTAACCCCCTTAATATTTATTTTTAACTCATACGTTAATATATTTACACTTTTAACCCTATTTCTCAACTATAAATACCTCATTTTTCTCACAAATTTTCATATCATCTCTCTAATCTCTCTATCCATCTCTCTACACATCTACATTGCCTACTAAATATTTTATTTTCTTTGCTTATTTATATCATAGTTCAAAATTTGGGAGTGAAGTTCGTAACTAGTTTGAGGATCATCCATTAAGCAATGTTTCAATTTTCAACTTTGATGATACGTCGACGTTACGTCGGCGTTTGGTACCTTCATTCCTTCTTTAAATTATTATTGTTATTTAATTTTAATTATCGTACTTAATTTCATTATCTTTAATTAGTTATTTGCATAATTATAATGGAACGAATTTGACGTTTTTTTTCCTGGTAGAGTTACTAGGGGTAAGGGTGCATCTTCTATTAATCCTAATTACGATGATTTCACTCATATAGATGAAATTGATTTTTTTTATGTTAATATTAATATACCATTAGATCATGAGATATATTCCGCATCTGAACAAGATTTTAATTTATAAGATAATTTAGATAACACACTCACTAGTGCACCTCCACCTCAGGATCAGATTGAGTCTCAGCCTGAAACTCAAACTGGAACGCCTCCTATTTCCCCTTGTATGAGTCAGAGGCCCAAGTCAACGATAAGTAAAATCACCTGCATGTGATTTTTTGGATAGGACATTGGTAATTAACTAGCTAGATTTAAAATTTGTCAAGAACTTTATAAATTTAAAATCATAAAAGGTCAAAGTGGAACGGGAGGTTTAATGAAACATGTAGAAAGCTCTCACAAAGTAAGGTATAATCAATACCTGGCTGAAATATCGGGTGTGTCAATGCCTTCTGAGTCGGGACAAAGTTCACACATTGTCCCCGACCAAGTACATAGTCGAATTAACCTGATAACGGGGGAATTATAGGTCTTAAATATGATAAACACAAAGATATAGAAAATATAGCAAAATTAGTTATGGTGGAGGGTTTTTCTTTTTCATTTCCTTCATCTCATGATTTTATTCATTACATTAGAGAAACGTATAATCTTGTTTTTAACGATTTTTCTAGATCAATTGTTAGAAGAGACGTTTTTAAATTTGCACATGAATATCAACAGTAATTATGTTATGCATTATATCATATTAATGGCAAAGTGTCTATCACTTCTTATATAGGCCGTAGTACTAACGATAACGATTATTTAACGGTAACATGTCATTGGATATGTCATAATTGGTCTATGCAAAAACATATTTTAGCATATAGATATATTGATGATAGACACACTGGATCTTTTATTGCAAGAAATATTCATGAAATTTGTGAATATTATGAAATAACTGATAAAATTATGACTGTTACATTAGATAATACAACTTCTAATGATTATGTTGTAAACCTTTTAAAAACTCGATTAACTCCATATTTTTTCGATAATTTTCATATAAGATGTGCATTTCATATTTATAACTTAGTTGTAAAGGATTGCCTAAATTTTTTTGAAAACATTCTTGATAAAGTACAATTTGTTATAAGCTTTATTCTTAAAGGTAATAAAATACAAAGACGCAAAGAGTATAAAAAAATTTTGTCATGATTGTTAGAAAAATCCAGAAGAAGTAACGACTAAGTGAAATTCTCTGTATGAACAACTACTTGTTGCTCACGAGTATAGAAAACCTATAACTTTATTATTTAACGCCCATAATCAAAATCCAATGGATATGCTTGTAGATAATGTTTGGGATTTTCTTTAGAACTTATTGAATTTTTAGAGAAATTTTTTCTAGCTACTAAAGAATTTTCTGGTATTTATTATCCTACTATTTCAATTATGTTATTTTATATAGCTGTAATTTTTTTGTTACTTAGTGAATATATGCAAAAACAATCTTATGCTCCATCTATTAAAAATGTTTATAAAATTTTTAAAAATATTTTTTTCGTATTCCATCTATTTATATTATTGGTGTTGTATTAAATTCTATTATTAAAGTAAATAATTGTAAATCACTTGTTGAAACGATTTATGAAAGTATAGAAATACTTCCACCTCTAAGTCCAACACACCCAAATAAAGAATCAACTCACGAACCAACTAGAGAAGAAGTTACGTCTAACATACACACTGAATGCAAAAAAAAAATATATATATATTACCAAGAACAAAGTGCAAATAATCAATCGGCTTCTGTACCATCTTCTTCTACTTCGTTACAACCATATAAAAGACATGATGTTTATGCCTCAAGTATTCTAAGGCCTTAGAAATAGAATCTATAGTGGTTCAACTTCTTCACAAATTAGCGAGTTTGATGTTTATGTCTTGAAGGTTGTTGTACCGTATGAAACAATTGTCAATGAAGGTGGACGTGAAGACTTAATGAGATAACGGAGGGAGAATGAGAAGACATTTCCGACACTAGTAAAGATGGCTCGAGATGTGTTGAATATTCAAGCGTCATCAGCATCTTCGGAAAATATTTTTTCTGTTGGAAGGTTTCAAATAAGAGAGCATAGTCACTCATTGTCGGGAGACAGCTTGGAGAATGCAGTTTTATTCAGAGATTGGATTAGAGCGGAGCGTAGAAGGTGCGGTCAACCAGAGATCAACGAAGAAGACGACTACAACTACAACAAAATCTTATCCGAGGGAGCAGGAAGCGACGCCGAACAATTTGACCACCAACTTCCATTCCGACAGAAGATCCTCAAGAGATTGTGAGGAAATTAGAAAGAGTATGGTTGACTATGTGTTTTTTTAATGATAATTTTACTACGTGATTTTCAACTTTTGAACTACGAAACAAAGTTGCAATTTTAAAATTGTATTACAAAAAAATTTATATTTTTATTAAATAATATAAGCGGCACAAAAATAGCATTGAAATATTTTTATTCACTATATTGTTCAGTTATTTAAGTGTTTAAATATAATTTTTTAAAATTAAGTGTAAAAAATCTCTAAATCCTGCAACCCGTCCTCTCAAATCCATGCCCCTCTTCCGGCTGGATGTAGGACGGGACGAGACCTCTTCCCATCCCGCTAGTCTTGATGGATCCCGATCCCGGCCACTCCCGTCCCGCCAGAGCCCGTCCCGACGCAGCCACGACCACCCCTAGATAGTGAAGTTGCTAAACTTTAACTTGGTGCTTCCTATTTTATCAACTTTGACTACTTTATCTGTGTGATGACTTGACATTGATTTGACTTGTAAAAAGCAACAGAAGAAGCACTACAATCATATTGGGGCCAGAGGAGATCTTATTTGTTCAGCTGTTGCTTCCTAAATACAAAGAATTACACAAGAAACAAGTCAAATCTTAATTAAAGAACGAGAGAGTGATACAAAAGAGAAAGAGAACACTCCATTAAGTTGATCTTTGTGTTATTAGGGTACGTTGACCTTGTCTCTTAATTATTCTTTCATTACTATTTTAATATTAAATTTATATAGACTAGAAGTCCTCCGGATCATAGTTTAATTTCAATCTCTATAAAATAGGTGAATCATAGAGATGATGATGATTTTATGTGGATCCATGCATTTTTTATATTGAAAACTTTAAATATGAAATGTTATTGTAATGTCACATGGTTGAAAACTATGCTTTCTATTTTCTAATCACGAGAAATTTTAAAAGAATTTCTAAAATTGTCCATGCATTTATTAACTTTTTGAGTGGTCACATCGGGAGGAGTAACTATTTAATAGTATATGTTTAAAATTTTATAAGGTCTACTTATCGTGTGGAAAAGAACAAATTAAAGAAAGAAGAGAATGAACTAGATCTCTCTGTTAGTTAAATTAAATGGTACTTTTTTGCAATTACAAAAGTATGAGACGGCATCTAACTTATGTCAAGTTGCATCAATCAACGCCAAGTTTCCTCATTTAAGCAAACAATTTCATTTTCTGGGTCAATAAATAAAATCGTGTTTAGTTGTCTTATTGATTTGATTATTACTTATTAGTTACGTCAAATAGAGGAAAAAGCTACATATAGGAGCCTAAGATTCTTTGTTTACTGATCCCAAAAGCTAATGAAATTCAGAAGCCCTTTATTTTTTCTGTGGCTATCACAAGAGGGTCATAATTCAATTTATCCTTCACTAAAGTACAATCATACTTCTATTTAATTAAGGACCTATCAACCTCAAAATCCCGTTATCATTAACATTTACTAACTACCTTCTTTATGCACTTTATTTCAATTAAGATTACTTTAACAAATGAATATCATAATTAAACTAACTACCTTCACCTATCCCTCCTCTTTTTGTATCAAGTTATATGACATACATATATATATATATATATATATATATATCGCATTAATGTGCGCAACCCATTTGAGCATATCGGAAGCTATCGTATTTATTTTACTTTCCCGCAGAAATTAGTATATGATCATATATTTACAAGCAGGATGTCTTGTTCGTAGACTTATATACTAAGATTTTAAGGCAACATTTCAGTGAGTCATTTGATTGGCAATGGAGTCTATTAGTATAATTCCAATAACTTGTCCATTTTATTCTCAAGTTGCAAAAGTATTTCCAACCGCGTTTTTTGACATGCTAAAGTTTAAAGTTGTTGTGACATTTCCAGTTTTACTTATCAATTTTGGAGTTCACGTGTCCATTAATTTAACATCGAATTTGTAACAAAACAAAAATGAAGGTAAAGTGCATGACCAAATTAAATTAGTGGACAATATTAGGAGCTCAGAATTGGAAGCACTACAATTTTCAACCGACCTATAAGTGAAACAAAAATGGATAAAAAATATTTAAGGCTCATTGAGGTCGTTATCCACCATTGCCAAACACATTGTCTCGATGAATCAAATTTATTACATGTGAGGCCTAATTTTCTGTTTGTCCAAAATCTCGTGCCAACGTTAGAGGAAGAAAAGGATTTTGCAAGTAGCAAGTAGTCTTGCTTAATGCGTCCTTAACGTGTCTAAATAACTAATCATATAATTTGATAAATGGACTATTAATAACCAAATTACAAATTTTGATTAGATTCTAGAATCTTTACCACGCTGGATTAACAAACTTTAATTATCATCGTCTGTGAGGGGCACATGCCTTTAATTTGGCAAAAATATATAGCTGTTCATTCTATTAAAATACATAAATGTTATTCGCCAAAAGGAAATAATGTAATGAATTGTTAAGATTTTGCCGAAAACCACATAGCGCCAAATCCTTTTAAAGCAAATTAATTTGGTAACGTGATTAGAAGTTGCGCAATCAATTCATAACAACTATCATTAAATATAGGAAAATTTACTCGTACCATGTAAAAGACCCCAACAGATAATGAAAGAACAGTAAAAGCACTCTAATTGGATATAATTACGATAGTTAAGAAAATATAATTTTAATTATATACAACAAATTAACTGAAAAATTGGTCTCACATAACTTTTTCGTAAGGTTTAATTCGGTTGTTGTATAAATATGCCTTCTAGGGTTAGGGTTTTCTCAGATAACCAAGAGAAGCTAGCTCGATGTTATTGTAGGTTTTTGTTGGGTTGTTGTACTCAGCGGATATTGAAAGTTTGTTTCAAACCCAACAAACGTAGAACTGTTTGACTATAGGGTAATTTAAAACCGTAAACATAAGACTTGGATGATACTTACATGTGTACAATATCTGAAATCTTTATCAACTGTGGGTGCGCACGCGAATGCCTTTCGATTGCAAGCTTCAATGTATTCCTCTTTTGGAAAGTTAGGAAATCCGGCAGAGGTTCGAGAGAGTGTTTTGATTCCGAGTCTCTAAGACTTAGAATAATGATACGAAAATCAAGTGTCATGAATAATGAAGTGTAAGTCTGTATTTATAGGTGAAAAATTAGGTCAAACCGGATTAGGGTTTGACCTTGGGCCTGACCCAAAAATTGAGACAGATTAGGTCATGGCGCCGCGACCCTATGGTGTGGGCGCCTCGGCGCTGGCGTGGCCCTACACTGTCTCATTTTATTTTCCGCACATTCTTAATTAAATTCAAAATCCAATTTTGACTTAATTAAAACAATCATTATTCATTTAAATATCTCGATATCCCATTCTCGATGATCGTTAGTCTATGCTATTTTAAGAGTTACGTTATAATATTATATCTCACATTATTAATAACAATGTAACCTCTAGGGATGCAAATTATAGAATATTATAAACAATCAACTAATAATTCAATAATTGCAGATGCCAAAATATTAATCTCCATTAATAATAATACGAACGTGTATAAAATACATTTGTCTCTAGGAGATACATATACTTTTAGTTATATCCTAATCGAACTCTTGATTATTCTCTAGCTACCACCATACGCCATCCGTTTTTTTCTCGTTTGCCTGAAGAAGATATGAAAAAGGTTTTGAGGAGATCAAATGACTCCTCAAGAAACTCTACAAATTCAGCCTTTACCGTGAGGACAGTGAGATATGTAGAGTGCCAGAGGAATCATGCTGCCAGTGTCGGCGGATACGTCGTCGACGGGTGCCGGGAGTACATGCCTGCTACCGGCACACTTAATTGTGCAGCCTGTGGCTGCCACCGCAACTTTCATAGAAGGGAAGTGGAAACTGATGTTGCTTCTGATTGTACTTCTGCTTCTTCCATTCCTACTTGAAGTAAATTTTAGTAAGTAATTTAAACTGGATTTTTTTTTGTGTGTGTATGTATTCAAAAGGTTATTATTGACCTATGGGGAGGGATTCCTAATTTTCCTTCTCTTTTAATTTCCCTATTTGGCTTGTTTATATATGTGAATAAGGTGTGAGATGGTTTGTAATGATTTGCATGTTTGATGGTCAAGAGTAAACCTTTTATTTATATGTAAAAAATTACTACATATTGGGGGAGAAAAGATGTGTTTCTGTCTTGATTAGATTTGATGATGGTCTATTTTCCAAATTTTTATGTGATAGTATTGTAGGCTATATTAGGTTGTTTCAAATCCTTTACCTAAAGTAAACTACAATGTAAATTAAGTATGACATAAGCATTTTATGGCATTAGCTATTTGTGCCAAACAAAATTAAAGTTATTCCAAACTTGTTGAAATCAGTTAATGATGCTGCGTGTTGTTTGAAGGATCTCCGATTGGTGAAGAAGAGATTAGGCCGATCGATGTTCAAAAAAGTGTATAGATAAATGATTTAATGGTTTAGCCTTATTATGCGTATGGTTTTGTTTAGGTGATGATAAAATTCGTTTCCTATAAAAAAGAGTAATTTAGTTTAACGGATGTCATTGTTTTATCCTCTAAATATAGTGACTATATAGACGTTATCCATGATGGAATCATGTCATGTATTTGAGTTAATTTTTGTTAGTCCATGAATAGAACAATAGCATAATTAAGTGTCAAGTTTTGCTCAAGTCTCTACATATATTTGATCTTCTCTTGGACTTTTATCCTCAATCTTTCACTAATCTTTCGCATCCCTCTGAATCTACATATCATACTTTCAAAAAAAAAAAAAAACTAAAGGTAATAAAAGAATGTGGCAAAGCAAGAGCAAGTGAAAGTTTACCGAATGAGGAGATTGCATAAACTACTCACGTTTGGTGCTCTTTAACACCAGCACAAGTATGCCATGTACATTATATTGCATGTGGCTGGATAAGGATGAGCACAATTGTGTGATATATCTCAGATGGAGTTAGGTATTATGGAAGGGAACAAAGCTTTAGGTAAGTGTTAATTTTTAATCAGGTATGTGTCAAATCTATGAATTTGTAGAAGCCTCACAGCCGCATATTTTTTGGAGTTCCACCACTTTCTTTAATTTATGTACTCCATTTTTTTCTTAAAAACAAAAATCAGTCCGATCTACTAAACTCTCGCTATGTGCGGGGTCGGGGGAAGGACCGAACAATAAATGTCTTTGAACGCAGTCCTACCTTGCATTTCTACAATATGTTGTTTTCATTTAAACAATATTAGTGGCTTCAAAATTTCAGCCCTTTATGCGGTTTCATTTAACATCGATGTAAAATTATCATCGTGTGACTTATAGGTAATGAATTCGAGCCGTAGAATCAGCCGTTGATGTTTGTTCAAGTTAGACTACCTACTAAAATGGTATTGACATCTTTTCCAGTCCTTATGTGAATGCGGGATATAACTTACACACATATGTATAAAGAGTGGAGTACTCTTTTTTCTCGTTTACATAGTCTTTACCCAACACTAAGGTCTATTGTTCATGTTATATGACGAGCTAGCTAATTAAACTCATTGGAGAAAGTACTTGGTGAGTTTCTGTTTGATGACATTTAGTGCTTTCGTTCTTGATCATTCTATGCCCCTAAATCCTAATGGTGAGTAAAAGAAATATGTTAATTGATTCTATTCATTAATGATTTATAATATATATAGTATTACATAAATATTTACTTTCCTACAAACTAGGTAATTAATTAACCTAATTATAAGAGGAATATAATTCTACCTAATATAGGAGATATACAACTATTATGAGAATATTCGGTAAATATTCTATTACACCCCCGCAGTCGAAGTGGGAGGTTCACGTACACTGAGACTGGCTCAAAAATTATCAAACAGTATGCGCGGAAGTCCTTTGGTAAATATGTCGACAATCTGATATCTGGAAGGAACATGAAGGACACGAACTTGACCAGGAGCCACTTTTTCGCGCACAAAGTGAATGTCCATTTCAATGTGTTTGGTGTGCTAATGTTGGACGGGGTTGCCGGAAAGGTATATCGCACTAACATTGTCGCAGTAGACCGATGTTGCCTTTTTAATTGGGCAGCGAAGCTCCAGTAGAAGGTTACATATCCAACAGAACTCAGAGACGACGTTTGCTAAACCTATGTATTCTGCTCGGCACTGGATCTAGATAGTGTAGGCTGCCTTTTAGAAGACCAAGACAATAGGTTATATCCGAGAAAGGCATAATAACCAGACGTGGAGCGATGAGTGTCAGGACATCCACCCCACTCAACATCATAATATGTAGCGAGACTAGTGAGTGAGGACCTGTATAAGTGTAAGCCGAAGTGAATAGTGCCCTGGACGTACTGTAAAATACGTTTGAGGGCATTCATATGTGATTCCGTCGGACTATGTATGTGCAAATAGATTTATTGCACGACATATGATATGTTTGGTCTCATGAATGTCAGATACTGCAGGGCCCCAACCAAGCTATGATAGTGATTCAGGTCTGAATACGGAGGGCCGGAATTGGCGCTGAGCTTGGAATTAGTGTCCACTGGCGTGTGGGTTGGTTTGCAAGATGTCATGCATGCACAGTCAGGGATCTTTTCGACGTATTTCTTCTGACGCAAAAATAGGCCGCCAGAATGACGAGTGACATAGATGTCTAAGAAATAACTCAGGGGCCCCAAATCCTTCATAGCAAACTCAGAGGCAATGAGTGACATAACAAGACCGGCGGAGGGCATAAAATGATGTGGTGAGGATGATGTCATCAACATATAATAAGATGTAAGCCATGTATGGACCCTTGTTGTAGATGAACATAGAATGATCGGATTTGCTGTGTGAAAACCCGATAGATGAGACATAATCGGTGAACCGCTGGTACCATGATCAAGGAGCCTGTTTCAGTTCATAAAGCGATTTCCGCAACAGACAAACACAATCCGGATGAACATGATCCCTGAAATCCATAGGTTGACGCATAAATATCGTTTCATGAAAATCTCCACGTAAGAAGGCATTCTTGACATCAAGCTGATGAATGAACCAAGACTTGGATAGGGCAATGCTAAAGACGGTCCGGATGATTGCGGGTTTTACGACCGTGCTGAACATTTCATCACAGTCTATTCCCGCTTGTTGAGACCTGCCATCACTTATAAGACGGGCCTTGTGCCGCTCAGAAGAACCATCAAATTTCTTTTTATGTCTAAAAATTCACATAGAATGAATAATGTTAGCATCAAGTGGACGGGGTGCTAGGTCCCACGTCTTGTTATAAATAAGAACATTATATTCGTCAATCATTGCGGCTTCCCAATTAAGATCGGACAAGGCATCATTCGGATTACGAGGAACGGGGGAAGGGACAACTGAAACGGATAGGTTAAACAATTATTTATGTTTGGAAATGTTGTGCATAACACAGGTTTCCATCGTCCTTGGGTGTGCCTCGGAACGCTGGATGGGAGGAATAGGATGTGCCGCGGGACTGCCAGGAAGACAAGGGAGGGCATTTGTTGTGGGTTCGGCTGGCCGAGACTCGATTTGCCGATGGTTGGCCGAAGAGCAACCCTAGGGCTGGTCCGAGCCTCCCTCGGCGGAGCCGGGTGGGCTGCCTGTCTCTGACTGGCCGTGGTGGGGTCGGGTGCCTTTGATTGGAATGGCAAATTATGTAAATGATGGATTAGAAGGGGTTTAGGCCATCGTTTAGGAAGTCATAGGAATGTCGAGGTGGCGAGTTTAGTGAGGCAAAAGGGAATTAAGACTCATCAAATATTACATGTCGAGAAATAATTACTTTACGGCTTGATAAGTCATAGCAATAGTAACCACGATGATTGGGGGTAGTCGAGAAACACACACAGAGAAGACCGGAGTTAGAGTTTGTGAGTGATCGGATGGAGAGGATAACAGAGACATCCGAAGACATACAAGTGTTGATAGGAGGGGTTCCTACGAAACAGAACTTGAGTGGGTGACCGTTGAGCTAGAGATTTGTTTGAGATTATGTTTAGGAGGTAGGTGGCCATGGAGAGTGTGTAATGCCAGAGTTAGAGGGGATTGAGGCGTGGACAAGTAAAGCACAAATTAAGTGGGTGACCTTTCATTTTTCCTGCCCTCACATCTACTTCCAAAATGGTAATGCCGAATGGAAATAGTTAACTTCTACAATGGTATCCCGATTTTCTCCGAAATGAAATTCCTATTCATTTCACAATTTTCCTTCAACACCCGCCTACATAAGTAGATATTAATCCAAGTCCTAATATAATAATTTTATTCAAGATAAGAGTTTTTATTTGAAGGAATAATACAAAGTTTATCCAACATGGTATTATAAATACAAATCATAATTGATACGAAACTCCTAAATATCAAGCAAAATCCTAACATTACTACTATCCTAATATTAAGAACGATCACATAGTTTAGTACGTTTAGTTAATGATTCTGATTTCAGATGGAGTCAAAATTCTAATTATTAGGGAAAGTCCTAGATATTACTTTTTTTATCCAATATCAAATAGTATCTATTTGATTTTAAAGGGCATAAACGTCGTTTAATATTTAAAGAATATTTTGGCCAAACGACATTTATATTCATGCTTTTATAATAATATAGATATATACGGCGATACACACGTACAACACACGGACGCTAAAACTAGTAGGGTTTAAAAAGTGTATAGACCATTGATAGTTATACTGAATGTACCCATGCTATATGTTCGGCATGCAAAATGCAAAATCTTTAGAGTTAAGTGAGGATGTACAACCTTCTCTTTGTAGAGACCTTGATAATCAACCAAAATTTTAACTTGGAATGGAAAAGGGCTCATCTTGAATTCAGGTGATTGGATTTACACCAACGGAAATCATAAACTTCATATATATCTGAAACTACTCAGCTTCGATTTCTACTTTATGTAGGAGAGAATGAGCTTTTTCAAGTAGTTCAATAGCCCCTCCATGAAGTTTTTCTGAATTCCAAATAGTATTCAGGATCCTATATTTTTGATTATCTAATAAGCTCCATAGATACAAAAATTATTTTGTAGTATAACTTCTACAAATTTCACTCAACGTACGACTTTACATAATTTGTTCTTCTTATACAAAAATTTCAATTTATTAACATGTGTAACGCAGGTACGCAGAAACTAGTATGGTAACAAGTCCCTCTGCCCTTTCTACAACAATAGGAAGACCAAAGGAGGAGGCCACAAATGCCCTTAACACAACTCACACAACCTCGTTCTCTAATTTGAAAAAAAATCGATTGCTGTCTCGTTATTTAATTTTGGAATTTATCACTTCGTGATCAAAACTTTTAGGATTGAGGTTGACTGTTGAACTAAGATTCAATTTCTTAATACTCCGTAAGCACGGTGTTGGCAAATGATGAATCCGTTTTTATGCTCTGTCATTGCTTGCATTATTGGATTATTTAATTAATTAATCTATACGTCTAAATCTAAGCACCCTATTCTCGATCCACTTAATTATTCAAGTGAATTTTGTACAAACTACTTAATTCTTCAAACCATTCTGCAAGATTTAATTTTTTGTGTTGATGTGGATCCTCTCGGCCTCCCCGTTTGGGGATGAAAATGATACTTGTAGCGCCACTCAATTAAGGCCACTGTCATTTAAAGAAGTTTGAACAATGAATTATGATTGTGAAAAGACGAAAAGATCGGGCCAAATAAGTTGATAACTCTTTATATCTTTCAACCTATTCAAATAAAAATGAGTGTTATAATTCCCCACTCTACTTGTAACTTGTAAGGCAGCTAGAACTTTAAGATATAAAACTACATTAAGCAGAGTTCGCTCGAGAATGAGGCTAGTAAAACATTTACTCGAGCCTTCAAAATATTTAATAGTGATTTATTTTCGCTTGGACAATATAGAAAATTGTAACAATAAAGTACAAATTTTGTATATATATAAAAAGGGGAAACAAAGAAAAGTTACCTACTTTTTATGAAAATACTTTAGAACTTATAATAAACTACTCAAATCTTCATATTAATAAATAAAAAAATTTACAATAATATTCAAGATAATGTATTACACACGTGGATAACATCTTATTAACTTGAATTAATCTTAAATTCATAGGATGGCAAGTATTCTGGATTCCCCCCCCCCCCTAAAGTGAGACTTATTTTGAGACGAAGAGAGTAACAAATAGGGTAATCTTATTTCTGGTTGGTAATAGTCATTGTCTCATTCATATAGACCGTAATATACAATCCATTTGTATTTGACCTTAATTACTTTCCAAATAAAACTTTCTTGAGGCAAAGATTACATACATACAATGACAACGTTTATTCATAAACCAATGTTTCAGCTAGATTTTGGATGACATTTATATATAGTAACTGGATTATTGACTACGTTATTGATGATATTGAGATGACTGTCCACTAAATTTTCAGTGAATTTAAATGAAAAATTAAATAAGTCACAGTAACTATTTAAAATTACAAGTTTTTTGTGAAGGTTAATTGAAAGTTGATCAGTTCTTATCGGATAACACTGTTGAGCGTAAGCGGTTATTATCATTGTATATTTAAAGGAGAGTGTTGCTGCAAGGGCACATATACAATGATAGAGCTAGTGATTTAGATTATTTTTCTTTTATAAGATGATAATTTTTCTAATTTTATACAAAATTCATGAAAATTATATACATATGTTTTCTTTTGCAATACTTGTCTTCTTCTCTTAGATGAAAACAATAAAAATTAAATCCTTCTTGTATTGATAAATATTTTTTCTCTTCTATCACACTGTAATGGCCGTTTGCTATCTTAATGAGATGCAAAATTATGACTACAATAACAGAAACACACATAAGTTTTTTTATGCGCAAATATTACATATCTCAAAAAAATAAAAAGGTGGATATAACATTACGAGATATGTTGTAAGATATTGTCTCAATTTCATATTAACTGGAAGTTAGGTGTACTATTATTCAAATAATTTAATGTTCTATGAATAGAAGAGGCATGCAAACCTAAGAATAGTTTGAGCTTGAGGAAATTAGGAGGGTGTTTGACTAAGCTTAGAAGCATTTTGTAACATTATGCGTTTGGTAAATATTATCTGTAAATTGATTTATAAATATCTTTTAGCTTATTTATGAGTTTGGTAGCGCCAAAGTTTTTACACGCTAAAATATTCCAAAAACCACAAGTTGGTCCCAACTTATGTTTTTTCCAACTTATGATTTTTCAACTTATAAGCACTTTCGTTTGATTAAGTATTTTACTATTTTATCCTTATTTTTTTTTAAATTGTCATAATATCATTCTCCAAAACTAGACTCCTAACTTTGTTTTCACTCTTCTGTCGTTTCTTCTTTTTCGTTATAAGAATACTTTAAATTTATAATTATTTGCCAAAAATTTAAGGGTATTTTAGTCATTTTAACAAAAGAATAAGTTACCTACTTATTAACAGTTTCACTTCTATACAAATACGTAATTACTTATTTATAAAATTATTTTCTAACACTTAAAACTTGAGTTAACTTAAGGCTCTAAACCAACATCTTCCTTGTTCCTCTTACGACATTAAACTTAGTGGGCTGGGCTTTTGAAATACAAGAACCCAATTATATCCGGAGTTTCCCGCCCAAATATTCCTTGTTGTTCTTGCTAAAAATTTAAAACAAAGTAATCTTCTCTCACGCTCCACTTCTACTCCAGGAGGAGTTGACCTTCAAAAACCAGTCCTACATTCCTCTTTTTCACTACCATTCTTGGAGTTTCCTTCTCGTAAGTAAAAATGGCGGAAGCTATGGAATTTTCGAACTCCCACGAAGTCACGAATGATTCATCTCGTCCTGGATCTAGACCTCCGAGGCTATTCATTAAAGATATGGTCATGAGAAATTTCAAATCTTATGCAGGCGAACAGCGCGTTGGCTCATTCCATAAGGTTAGGGTTTTCCCCCACATTTTCCAGTAATTGCGTATTTCAGAAATTAAGTGGTTCTAATTGAGTATTTAAGAAATTATTTCCTACTGGACAGAGCTTTTCTGCAGTTGTTGGTCCTAATGGTAGCGGAAAGAGTAATGTTATCGACGCAATGCTCTTCGTGTTCGGAAAGCGGGCCAAACAGGTAAGATTATGATTTTTTGTTTTGAATTTTCATGCTTTTGGCACCTTGATTTTGAGAGAAATTGAAATATCAGTTCGTTGTTATAACATATAAAATATTATTCTCTTCGTGAATAAAGTAAAAGTTGACTATGCTACAAAATTAGTTGTGTGAAAAAGTTTAGATAATCACAAGTTTAGTTACCTTTGATGTAAAATTCACTAACCTGCAATGCATGACTGTAATATCATCCGTTATGCTGTATGCTTATTGAAATTTGAACTTCAATGATGAATTGTGCAGATGCGTCTAAACAAAGTGTCAGAGCTCATCCACAATTCAACTAATCACCAGAATTTGGAAAGTGCAGGCGTGTCTGTTCACTTTCAGGAGATTATTGATTTGGTAATTGTGAATTTTCATGTTTCCTAGATGACTATATTTAGAATTTCTGTTATATTCTAAGTGTTTCTTTTGTTTAAATAGGATGACGAGACATATGAAGCTGTTCCTGGAAGTGATTTTGTAATTACACGTGTGGCATTTCGAGATAATTCCTCTAAGTACTATATCAATGACCGGACAAGTAACTTCACAGAGGTCACTAAGATGCTGAAAGGGAAAGGGATTGATTTAGACAACAACCGGTTTCTGATTCTTCAGGTCTATATTTTTTTTGTCTTGTCACTTTAGTTTATTTCACAAATTGGATACTCATATGGAGTTGAAATTGGTGGTTCTTATGCAGGGTGAAGTTGAACAAATATCACTGATGAAGCCTAAGGGACAAGGACCACACGATGAAGGGTTTCTTGAGTATTTAGAGGATATTATAGGAACCAACAAATACGTTGAGAAGATTGATGAATCATTTAAGCAGTAAGTTCTCACTCTGAAATGAAAATCTTTTGGCACAAAAAGAATTAGAATTCTTGGTTTCAACATCAGTCTCCTCTTAGTTTCAGACTGAATCTTGTATATCATAATAGTTATGCTACTCTTTTCCTTACTAATATGCTCTTTCTTTTCTCCCTTGTGTATGAGCATGTTGTGTGTACTTAGTGAGAAGATTCTGTGCGTAAAGTGATGCATGTGATACTTCTAGAATCTGCATTCACATTTCTTGATGCTCTCATAGGTTAGAAGCCCTCAATGAAAGAAGGTCCGGCGTTGTTCAAATGGTTAAGTTAGCTGAGAAAGAAAGAGATAACTTGGAGGTAAGATTAGACCATTACTTAATGTATGATTTGCTTGAGCTCCCAGAAATGTGTTCATTTTGTACATCTCTTCAATAACAGGGAGTGAAGAATGATGCAGAAGTCTACATGCTTAAAGAATTATCACTTCTCAAATGGCAAGAGAAAGCAACAAAATTGGCTTTGGAAGATAATTCAACTCGAATTACAGAGATGCAGGCAAACATTTCTAGACAGGAAGAGAACCTGAAAAGGGAAAGGTGGCTTACTATATTTTATTCAGTCCATGCAAGAGCTTTGCGTTTATTTTCTTAGTTGTTTACTTAGAATAAATCTGGAACCTCCCTCCCTTGTTTATTTTCCCTTTTTTTTCTTAGTTTTGTTGCAAAAAAGGGGATGAACTCCTCTATCAGTGCTTGTAATTACATTTTTCCATTTCAATACAACCCCCTTCATTAAAGTGATGCTTTCATTGAGAATCAAACTCAATGATTTAGTTTTTTTAACTTTTCAGGGAGAAAATAAAGGAAAATAGCAAAACATTGAAGGACCTTGAGTCAAAGCATTCAAAGTATCTGAAAAGACAAGAGGTATGGAATAAAATTGTGTATAAATCCCGTAACTAAGGATGGGCTGGTTTCCTTGGAATTCGTAAGTATACGATATTATGGGTTTAAATCTGATGTAACCAGAATGGGGTGGATTCTGTTCCTACTTGTTGAGTTGATCATGAATAATGAATCTTGATTACTATTACAATGGTCAAAGAGTTCTGATTTATTTTGCTCGAAACTTGTAGGAGCTTGATAACAATCTGAGGCGCTGCAAGGATGAGTTCAAGGAATTTGAGAGGCAAGATGTAAAGTATCGAGAAGATTTAAATCACTTGAAGCAGAAGATAAAGAAACTGACTGATAAAATTGATAAGGTATTATATGCTGAAAGTTGTACCTTAGATTACAAGTAAATAAGTATTTGCAAACTAGAGGCTCTTAGTTACATGTAATCCAAACGTTTTGTTTCATTGATGATAGGATTCTCGTAAAATTTCTGACACAATTAATGAGTGTGAGGAGTCTGCAAATCTTATTCCAAAACTGGAGGAAGATATTCCTAGCCTGCAACAACTTTTGGTGGATGAGGAGAAAATCTTAGAGGAAATAAAGGAGAATTCTAAAGGTAGTGTACTTGAACCAAGTGCTTGCTTAGAGGTTTGCATGTTAGATATTCTAAATTTGTCTTGCTATTGCCGTTGTGCAGCATTTTACAATTAATTAATCTATCATCTACACCTCAATTCCTATTTGTTGGGGTCGGCTATATCCTTAAGACTATATTGTCTCTAGATCTCACACTTGTCTCCGCATAGACATATAAGTTCCTGACCAGAATTTGATACTTTTGACAAACCTATAAGGATATTTTGTGTCCGTTGTGTTATGTTTGTTGTTAAAGCTGATTTCGTTCTAGAGATTTTAGATCTCTCGAAATAACTTTCCTCTAAATGATTCTAGATTTACCTCGTCTCCCTTTATCACCTTTATTCACCATATATGTCATATCACTCCATTTACATTCATCTCCTTCCAATATTATGCAAAATAAGATAAAAATAAAAAGTCCTAAAAGTTCTTTATGTTTTCTATTATCATATAGTGTACCACATTGATCTCAAAGAGATTATGCTGCAGGTTACATAACATGAAAATTATTTATCTGGTTTTTGGTTTATTTGTGCCCTTATATATTCTAGCTTCTCATAACTCTCAATCAGTACATATGGAGTGGCATCACACTCAGAAGCCTTCCCAACTCTAAGCTTCTGTCATGTTTCTAATTTCAAAAGTCGCCTTTTTATTGACTTTAGAATATATTTCTTTTCTTTGATAATTGATGCTTGTTCCTATTGGTGCTTTTGGGTAAGAGGTAGATGCTTAGCAATTTAAGGTATTACATTAGATCACTTTTGCATCAAGCTGTTGATACTTATTGCTCAGAACAGCCTTATATGTTGGTCTAGCTCTAACTTATCAAAATAAATTGGTCTCACTCTTGTGCAATTGTTGGCAAATAGTTGAAACCGAGGCCTTCCGCAGTGAGCTTGCTGATGTTCGATCTGAATTAGAGCCTTGGGAAAAGAACTTAATTGAGCACAAGGGAAAGCTTGAAGTTGCATCAACTGAAAGTAAACTTTTGAATGAGAAGGTACTTGCTGATTATAACATTTATGGTCTCCTCCCTACTCATACTTCGACAGCTCTTCCCTTAAAAAATGATTCACTTACCTATGAGATCTGCATTTTTTAACTGAAACTGCGTGAAGCGTTTTAGTCATGACCTGTCTTATCCCACCACAGAAGTTGAAAATGCCGAATGCATTACCTCGTGTCAAGTTCCACAAACTTTTTTTCAGAATACTACACACTTTTATATTGCTCAGTTGGTAATTAAGCTAGGTTTTAATCTTTCACTCATGTGGTTAGTCATTAATGCTTTCAGCATGAGGCTGGTCGTGCTGCTTATATTGAAGCACAAGAGCAGATTGTGGAAATACAGAAACGAATAGAGATGAAATCGGCAAGCACACAAAACATTGCCAATGAGCTTGAGAAGCACAAACTTAAAGCACTTGAGGCTCGAGCTGTTGAAAAGGTATGTTTTTATAGTATCTCTACCGTTTCTCATTTTTAACCAGCTCTTTGGATGTGTTCTGGGCTTGTAATGCGCTTGACTGATTGTAGGAATGCCTTCAAGAACAAGAAAGAATGATACCTCTAGAACAAGCTGCCAGACAAAAGCTTACTGAGCTTTCATCTGTTATGGAATCTGAGAAGAGCCAGGGATCTGTCCTAAAAGCAATAATGCATGCTAAGGAGGCAAATGTGATAGATGGCATTTATGGTCGAATGGGCGACTTGGGTGCGATTGATGGTGAGCATTTCAGTTTATATTTAAAACTAGTTTCTTCGCTATCTTAGGTATTGTTTCATTTCAGAGTTAGTGAAATTGAGAGCTACGCTAGCGTGAACATAATGTGAGCATAAAATACTGGAAATCTGGAAAAAGGCTGGTTTCTAGTTTCCTTCTTAGTTTTGTTAAATATCTGGTGCCTTGGATTTCTTATTTTGTTCATTTGCTTAGAGTTTTTCCTCACAATTTATGTTCAGGCTATATTAACTTTTTGAGATTGATTGTAATCTATATTTATTCAACTCCTTTTTTTTCTTTCCCACAGCGAAGTATGATGTTGCCATATCAACCGCATGTGCTGGGCTTGACTATATTGTAGTAGAAACTACAGCAGCAGCACAAGCTTGCGTAGAGCTGCTTCGAAGCAAAAGCCTTGGTGTAGCAACTTTCATGATTTTGGTATGTCTCCTTTAATTATTGTAAACAGTAGAAAAATCTCACAATGATTTTGGGGGTGAAACATCTATTTGATATGAACGAGAAAGTATGTTATTACCTTTAAAAATTACACTTCCAAAATACTCAGTTAGACATCTACGGTATGGGCCTTTGACCTCCATTGGTAAGGGCCTTACCCTGAATAGTAAAATCTTTGGTGCCTTGTCAAAAAAAATATTTGGTGTCTTTTCAAATGAATATTTTGGTTTTACATATTTTCGCAGGAAAAGCAAGTTCATTATTTGCCTAAAATCAAAGAGAAAGTTAGAACGCCAGAAGGAGTTCCACGCCTTTTTGATTTGGTTAAGGTTCGAGATGAGAGAATGAAACTAGCATTTTTTGCAGCATTAGGAAATACAGTTGTTGCCGAAGATATTGA
This sequence comes from Anisodus acutangulus, assembly GCA_029783415.1. NCBI lineage: Eukaryota > Viridiplantae > Streptophyta > Magnoliopsida > Solanales > Solanaceae > Anisodus > Anisodus acutangulus. Next base: position 44,983,268 of record CM056501.1, on the reverse strand, counting down.
TCAGGTGATGTTTACATAATTCTTTTAAGTTCTTTCCACATGAAATAGAACTGCTTTGTGATTATTTGGCATGCCATATCGTTTTTTGACCTGCTTGGTAGAATTATTGTCTAGTCAACGTTTTGACTGATTAGCAAAAGCTAATAATTGTTTTCCGTGTTGCCAAAATAAAGATCGAGAAACGTCCTGACCCTTGGATTTATTAAATGAGATTTTAGCTAAGGTTCTCCAGTTAACTATTTTTTTAGGACATACAATAACATGGAAAATTGAAGTATTTTTAGTAACCATTGCCATTATTGTACATCAAGACTTGAAAAGCATGCATTTTACGTATTTTTATAATAGACCCTTGTGGTCCGGCCCTACCTCGGACCCTGCGCGTAGCGATAACTAGCACCGGGCTACCCTTTTTTTGTTTAGTAAGAACTGTTGGACCTAACCATTTGCACTGCTGTTAAATTTTGCAGGCATCACGTATTGCCTATGGTGGAGACAGAGAGTTTCGCCGTGTTGTAACACTTGAAGGTGCTCTTTTTGAGAAATCTGGAACTATGAGTGGTGGAGGGGGTAAGCCTCGTGGTGGTAAAATGGGCACATCTATCCGAGCTGCTAGTGTTTCCCCAGAGGCTATATCTGATGCTGAAAACGAACTTTCAAGGATTGCCGAAAACTTGGATAATGTACGCCAAAGAATTACTGATGCTGTGAAGTGTTACAAGGCCTCAGAGCAGGCTCTTTCTCACGATGAGATGGAACTAGCCAAATGCAAAAAAGAGGTCTGAGCTGCACGTTTTATTGATGTTACCGCAATTGTTTTCTATTACTCCCTTTGTCCAAATTTATATGACATACTTTCCATTTTAATCCGTCTAAAAAAGAATGACACATTTACTTATTTGACAATAATTTAATTTTTAACTTTACTTCTTTACGCTTAACGAGATGATTTATAGCCACACAAATATCTTTGGTTTGTTTTAGACCACAAGATTCAAAAGTCTTCCATTATTTCTTAAACTTCGTGCCAGTCAAACTACATCGTATAAATTGGGACGGATGGAGTTCTACTTTTATTATTTCTCTTAACATTGTCTTGCATCATAAGAGCTAAATGCATTTTTGATTTCCGCACAGATTGATAGTCTGAAGTCCCAATGCGGTGATCTAAAAAAGCAACTGGAATCCTTGAAGAATGCATCAGAACCCAGTAAGGATGAAGTTAATAGATTGAAGGAGCTCAAAAAAATCATTTCTGCTGAAGAAAAAGAAATGGACAGGCTTACACAAGGTTCAAAACAGCTGAAAGAGAAGGTGATAATATGGCTAGCTATCAGTTTATCCTTCTCTGAAGACCATTCTATAATTAGTTTCAACTTTCAAGTACAGCTAGCTGCAAAAGCTGTTTTTAAATCCAGGTTTTTATTTCTTCAGGCTTCAGAACTTCAGAATAAAATAGAGAATGCAGGTGGCGAGCGATTGAAAAATCAAAAGGCAAAGGTTACTAAAATACAGTCTGTAAGTGGAAAACTAACCTCTGCGCATGCTAAGATTGATAAGTGATCTACTGTTCACAAACTTCTTTTTCTCCAACTTAGGATATTGACAAAAAGAGCACAGAGATCAACCGTCGCAAGGTTCAGATAGAAACAGGACAGAAAATGATTAAAAAACTGACAAAAGGGATTGAGGAATCAAAGAAGGAGAAGGAAAATCTACTTGCTGAGAAGGAGAAATTACTTTCCATCTTCAAAGTGGTCGAACAGAAAGCTTTTACTGTTCAGGAGGACTATAAAAAGATACAGGAGGTTGTACTGTTGTTTCATTTTATGACGGGCATCATACGATTGTGCAAGTTGCTTCAATTGTGTCTGCAAATTTTCTATTCTTTTTTTCTGATGTTTTTGTTTTCACGATTTTCTAGCTCATTGATCGGCACAAAGATGCTCTGGGTGATGCTAAAAATGAATATGAAAATCTGAAGAAGACTATGGATGAGATGCGGTCATCAGAGGTTCTATTGGCATTCATTCTGACATTTTTTCTTGCTTTTATTTATAAATGGTTATGTAATCTAATGCAAGTAGAGCTGCAGGTAGATGCTGAATACAAGTTACAAGATATGAAGAAGGTCTATAAAGACTTGGAACTCAAAGGGAAAGGATACAAGAAAAAACTTGATGATTTGCATATTGCTCTGTCAAAGCATATTGAGCAGTAAGTCCTGCAGATTTCTTTCTGAAGGCAAAACATGTATCACATTGTTGGGGCACTCCAGCTTCCAATCTCTTTCTAATACACACACAGCCTCATCAAGTTATCCTTCTTTTTTGTTTGTAATAATTGTCTTTTGCATTTCTTTCCATGGGTATAGAATTAAAAAAGACTTGGTGGACCAGGAAAAGCTTCAGGCAACTCTAAGTGATGAAACTCTTGGTCAGACTTGTGATCTTAAGACAGCGCTTGAAACAGCTTCACTTCTAGAGGCTCAACTGAAAGAGATGAACCCAAATCTTGACTCAATCTCTGAGTATGCACTCATAATCATTCATAGAGAAGCTTGTAGAATGACTATGTCTCTTGATATTAAGTGCTAATAGTCTCTACTGTCACTAGGTATCGGAAGAAAGTATCTGTGTACAATGAAAGAGTTCAAGAGCTTAATTCTGTCACTCAAGAGCGTGATGATATTAAAAAGCAATATGATGAGTGGAGGAAGAGAAGGTAAGTTCCGTTCAGCCTACAACTTTTATTTCTCTCTTTTCATATGCCGATGCTTCTCCTTCATTAGCTTACGACATCTGTTTAGGTTGGATGAGTTCATGGCGGGCTTCAATACCATATCTTTGAAGCTTAAAGAAATGTATCAGGTATTCTAGCTTATTTTTGACTTGTTTTCTTATATAAAAGTTTTCCCCATCTAATACTCGAGTCGAATTTCATCTGGGACGTTGATTCTGCCGTTTGATAGTTTTAGGTGTAGCGGAGTGAAGTTTGCTTTAGCAAAGATAGTAGTTGTACCCTGATAATGTTCATCACCTAGATTGTTTTCCTCTTGTTAACCCTGTAGTTGCAGGGCATCTGCTTCTTATTTTCTTGTCATGTCTGATTTGGATATGTGCTAATATTTTTGGTGTATGGACCGACTTGTTTAGAAATTGGGATTTATGTTGTGTGCCAAAAATGATTTTCCTTCAAATTTCTTTCCCTGTTGTGGTAAAACAAGTATGTTGATGTTATCCTTCGGGGTTTTTGGGGACTGTTTTAGTTCATAATATACAGCTAGTTTAAGTAAAAAGAACCTTTAATGGTGTATTACTTTTTTGGTAATCTCCCCAGATGATCACCCTTGGAGGCGACGCAGAACTGGAATTAGTGGATTCTCTTGATCCGTTTTCCGAAGGTGTTGTTTTCAGTGTTAGACCTCCAAAGAAGAGCTGGAAGAATATTGCTAACTTATCAGGTGGTGAAAAGGTGAGTGTCAAGAGTGGCTATGTTTTTTGTATGTTACTGCAACATTCTAGAAAAGCGATCCGGTTTCTAATAATAATGTTAATTCAGACCCTCAGCTCATTGGCTCTTGTTTTTGCACTCCACCACTATAAACCTACTCCGCTTTATGTGATGGATGAGATTGATGCTGCTTTGGGTATGTTCTTTTCCTGCTTATTGCATTTGGCTAATAAAGATCAAGCTCCCAATATATTCATGCTTTCTTTGTGGTTTCCTTGCATGCCACAGATTTTAAGAATGTCTCGATTGTGGGGCATTATGTCAAGGACAGAACGAAGGATGCACAGTTCATTATCATAAGGTACTGTCTTCGTGCATGTCAGATTCAAAGAAACAAGCTCTAAGCAGCTACTGTTATCTAATTTTTGTTTTGACGACATGCAGCCTTAGAAACAATATGTTTGAGCTAGCAGATCGGCTTGTTGGAATCTACAAAACTGATAACTGCACCAAGAGCATTACTATCAATCCAGGAAGCTTTGTAGTTTCTCAGAAAGCTGCTTGAGGTTGTTCCAGAAATTGTCATCCCTAATTTCTATCTTCTCTGTGCTGACAAGGATCTGTTCATTAATACCTTAAGCTAACATTGTAAGTTCTGGATTTTGTTGTGAAGTAATTGTGGTATATATTTTATGTAACGAGTTACAGAACACTTTCTGATATGATTAATGAAATTTTGTGCCTGTAGTTAATGGTTTCTTTCAACTAGAGTATATTATTACGTGGACAGTCAAATTTCTTATGTTTCATAACAGTAATCGGAGTATTTTTGAGTGTCGTGATTTCAATTTTACTACCATACTTGTGCTATTTGAAAATTTTAGGATTTGAGCTAGTGCCTAGTGGGTGGGATTAAGCTCTACGTAGCAATGGTGTTCCTAATCTTAGTTACTGGCATGTATACAACTGACAGAAATAAAATGGCATCTATAAACAGATTTGACTAATTTAAGTTCTATAATTTAATAATAACTGTTGTTGGAGACTAAATTGACAGTGGTTTGCGTATACCAACACACTTTATATCTCAATTTATTTTCAGTTGATGTCGCTGGCATGGGTACTATTACACGAAGTAGGATAAGACAGTCAAAATAATATTATTATTTTGGAATGTTTGACCAGAAAGAAATTATATGCGACTTGTGTCCCTAAGCCAAATGTATGATTTCTGAGCCATTTTGTTTGAGATTGTTTTCTGTTATGCGACTTGTGTCCTTAAAGCCACATGTACGGTTACTGTTTCTGTGCACGATGTGTACTCCCAAGTCTCATCACTGTTATAGGAACAGTAAGTTAACAAGTATATATCTAAATGTAAAGTTTGAATATGTTCCAAGTATGTGTTGTGAAGTTAGGTAGCTAGTTACTAACTGTCTAGGTGTAGACGCAATTGACTTTAATCCATGATTATCTTTCTGTCTTTGAGGTAAGACCAGACATGATAATGACATAGATGTTGAAAGAGTTAAGTTTATCCCATTATTTATGACTTGAACAATTGGGGTCCCGCACATCGGAAACGTCGTTTCTACACACGTGCACACGTAGTGCCAAGTATCACAAATTTTATTAGTGAAAGAGATATTGTATATGTTTGAGACATAGAATGATGGACGGTTATTGGCCAAATGACAAATATTCCACGTTGGTAAACGAAAGAAGAAGTGTAAGATGAAACGAGTCGGAAATTGTCGCGGAGCCGTGAAGGGCCGCGGCGCAACACCGTCGGAGTCGCAGCGCTAAATGGTGGTTTGGGCTACTGGAGCCGAGGTCGGATGTAGAATGCTGCGACGGGAAGATGAAAAGATCTGACTTTTGGGCTGGTTTTGGAGCATTGAATCTCCATTATTTGGTACATGAATTCATCCATTATTTGACTGAATGTAACCCCTCAATAAGTGTCATTATATGACTATTAAAGGCCATTACTTGGCTAGTTGAGGGGTCATTTCCTTACCCTATAAATTGAGGCATTTGGCTCAATTGTTCAACACTTAATTTTTTTTTGAAATCGTCTTCTTCCTCTCTAGCAAGTTTTCTAAATTCAAAGTTCTTCAAGAGTAACACTTGAGTTTCCTTTACTCATTTGTTAGTTGCTGTTGTATTTTGAGAGACTATTGCCCACGAACGTAAAATGATATATACGAGGCAATCTTGTCTTAAAGACAAAGTGCCATCACTCGACTCAACAAATCACAAGAAATTTGTAATCCTGAGTAGTTTATCCTTTCTAGCATTTGTAATATTTATTTACTTCCTGTTTCCTACAATTGTTGTACCTACAAATTTAAGACAAGATTGTTGTAAGTGCTTAGAAAGATGACTGGAAGAGAACAACTCGCTTCTGATACTGCTGTTGCTACTCAAGGCAACCCCTCTACCTTCCCCATTGTTGCTCAAGGCACATCCAATGCCTTCACTGCTGCTCAAGGCACATCCAACACCTTTCCTGCTGTTCAAGGGAACGTTACAGTTCCTCCACCCTCTGGATTCCACTATGAACGCCCAGAAAAGTTCATGGGCTCTAACTTTAAGAGATGGCAACAAAAGATGTTGTTTTATCTGACTGTTATGGGAATGACTCATTTCCTAACAGAAGATCCTCCACAAGCTGGAGATGAAGTGGACCCTCAGTCTAATGAAACGGCTGAAGGGGGCCAAGGTATCCATGTCATTAATGGCATGGAGATAGTTCTTGATGCATGGGGTCATAGTGACTTCATGTGTAAGAACTATATTTTAAACTGTCTGCCAGACCCACTCTACATGGTGTATTGCACCGTAGGCACCGCCAACAAGTTATGGGAAAATCTGCAGAAGAAGTACAACGCACAAGATGTTGGTACGAAGAAATTCATCGTTGGGAAATTCTTGAAATTTCAAATAGTGGATAGCAAAACTGTGATGTCCTAAGTCCAAGAATTTCAAATGATTCTACATCATCTGGATTTGGAAGGTATGAAACCAAATGAGCAATTTTTGGTTGCATCACTAATTGAGAAGTTACCTCCCTCGTGGAATGAGTTACTTAAAACTAAAGACAAAGGAAATGACCTTTGAGGAACTTATTATCAAACTCTAGATTCAGGAAGATAATAAGAAGGCATTGCCTAGGGGAAAACAACCCGCTGAGGCAAAGGCAAATCTGGCTGAGTCCAAAGGGAACCCAAGCAAGAAGCGCAAGTTCCAAAAAGACGGCAAGACCCAGGCGGCGGAGAAGTTCAAGGGGAACTGTCACCACTATGGGAAACCTGGTCACATGATCAAGAATTGCCGCAAGCTCAAGACTGAGCAACAAGAGAAGGCCAAGGCCAAAGGCAAGGCACATGACACGCTTCTTGACGACATGATTAAAGAGTTCTCGGCGGTGGTGCTTGAAGCAAACCTTGTTGAGAATCCATGGTGGATGGACACGTGTGCTACCAGACACATCTGTTCCAATAGAGATGCCTTCTCCACATATACACATGTTACAGACAAGAAGCTGTTCATGGGTAACAACGCTTCATCTGACGTGCTGGGGGTAGGAAAGGTAGTCCTGAAGATGACTTATGGAAATGAGCTCACTCTAAAGGAGGTGATGCATGTACCTGAGATTATGAGAAATTTAATTTCAGGTCATTTATTGGTTAATGCTGGTTTTAGGCTAGTATTTGAGTCCAATAAATTTGTAATCACCAAGAATGGAACTTTTGTGGGAAGAGGTTTCGTTTGTAAAGGCCTCTTCAAAGTTAACGTCATGTCTGTAATGCGTGCAAACAATAATATTGAAGCTTCTTCTTACTTGCTTGAGTCATCTAATTTATGACATTATATATTATGACATGTTAACTATAAGTCCATCCAAATGTTGGTTAAGTTGGAGTTATTGCCGTCTATCGACGTAAACCCTCAACATAAGTGTGTGGTGTGCGTAGAGGCAAAACTCACAAAGATTTCTTTTCGATCCGTCGAAAGGAATACCGCTCCTCTAGAGCTTATTCACACAGATATATGTGATTTGAAGTTTGCACGAACTAGAGGGGGAACAAGTACTTTGTGACATTCATTGATGATAGCATAAGGTATTGTTACCTTTACTTGTTGAAAAGTAAAGATGAAGCCTTTGAAGCGTTCTGACGCTACAAAGCAGAAGTTGAAAACCAACTAAACATGCAGATTAAATCCATTCGTAGCGATAGAGGGGGAGAATACGTAGCGCCATTTGAGGAATATTGTGCCGAATCGGGCATTGTTCATCAAACGACGGCTCCATACTTACCTCAGTCGAACGGTGTTGCTGAATGCAAGAACCACACATTGAAGAAAATGATGAATGCAATGCTCAACAATTTCGGTCTTCCCCAAAATATGTGGGGAGAAGCCGTCCTTACCGCTAATACGATTCTTAATAGAGTCCAACATAAGGGTAAGGACAAAACTCCATATGAATCCTAGAAGGGAAAGAAACTCACCTATAAATGTTTAAATATGTGGGGTTGTTTGACAAAGGTCGAAGTACCCAAGCCAAAACAGGTTAAGATTGAGCCTAAGACTGTATATTGCATTTTCATCGGATATGCAAATAACAATAGTGCTTATCGCTTCTTAGTGCATAAGTCAGATATTCCAGATATCCACGGGGGTACAATCATGGAATTAAGGAATGCTCAATTCTTTGAGCATACTTTTCCTAGAAAGAAAAATGACATAACCTCTCGCAAACGAAGTTATGAACAAAGCTCTCAGGAACCAGGAGTCGTTGAATGGCTGGATCTAGATGGTTCAAATCTAGTGGACTTCGAAGTGGCTGAATATCCGAAATCTAGTGTTCCAGATTCTCAGAACTTGGAGACTCCAGAGATGGAACAAATGCGAAGTAAAAGGGCCAGGAAGGATAAATCCTTCGGTCCTGACTTTGTAGATTATATGGATGATGACGATTCAAGAACAATTGCTGAAGCATTGTCAACTCCAGAAGCACCATTCTGGAATGAAGCTATTGAGAGCGAAATAGACTCCATCCTGCTAAACCATACTTGAAAGTTGGTTGATATTTCTTCGGGAAACAAACTGTTGGGTTGTAAATGGATACTCAAACGGAAGTATAAAGTAGATGAGTTTATAGATAAGTACAAGGCCAGGTTGGTAGTCAAGGGCTATCAGTAGAAGGAAGACTTTGACTATTTTGACACGTACTCCCCGGTGTCTAGGATGACGTCCATACGAGTATTCATTGCGATCGCAGCGTTGCGTGACCTTGAGATACATCAAATGGATGTTAAGACAACCTTCCTAAATGGTGATTTGAAAGAAGAAACTTAAATGGAACAACCCGATGGGTATGTGGTTCCAGGGAAAGAGAAGAAAGTCTGTCGACTTGTCAAATCTCTGTACGGGCTGAAACAGGCCCCGAAGCAATGATACGAAAAATTTGATAGTACTTTACTATCGAAGAGTTTCTCCATTAATGAATGTGACAAATGTATCTACACGAAAGGTAACTCTGACTCGTTCGTCATGCTATGCATGTACGTAGATGACATGTTGATCACATGGAGCAGTCCTAGCTTGATCCTAGAGACTAAGAACATGTTGAAACAATGATTCGACATGAAGGATATGAGTATCACAGTTGTCATCTTAGGGATAAAGATCTCTAAGACTTCTGACGGACTGGTCTTATCTCAGTCTCACTACATCGAGGATCTTTTGAGAAAGTTCGAGATGTTTGATAGTTCGCCTATGAAGTCACCAATGGATAGAAATCAAAAGCTTGATAAAAATTGTGGTGCACCCGTATGCCAGGAGCAATATGCACAAGTGATTGGAAGTTTGATGTACATAAAAAACTGCACCAGACCTGATATTGCTTATGCAGTCAACAAGTTGGCTAGGTTTACCCGTAATCCGAGTAATGATCATTGGAAGGTGTTGAATCGGGTACTACGATACCTGAAATACACGCTAACTTACGGGTTGCATTATTCGAGATATCCATATGTACTAGAGGGGTACAATGAGGCAAACTGGATATCTGATATAGAGAACACCAAGTCCACCAGTGGGTATATATTTACAATTGGTGGTAGGGCTGTGTCTTAAAAATCCTCTAAGCAAACTTGCATCGCCCGATCCAAGATGGAATCAGAGTTTATCGCTTTAGACAAAACATGAGAAGAAGCTGAGTGGCTTCACGACTTCTTAGACCGTACTTTTTGTAATGATCCATTGCGACAGCCAGTCGGCTCTACGAAGGGCACGTAGTTCTATGTACAACGGCAAGTCTCGTCATATTCGACGGAGACATAAGACCGTTAGGCAGCTGATCACCACAGGTATAATAATCATTGATTACATAAAATTAAATGATAACATAGCGGACCCACTGACAAAGGGCTTACCCAAAGATCAGATGTTCTGTCTGTCTAGGGAAATGAGATTAAAACCCAAGCTATAAGGACCAATACAGTGGTAACCCAACCTTACTTACTGGAGATCCCAGGAATTAGGTTCAATGGGGAAACTAAGTTATAAAGGTTCAGTTGAGCGCTTCGGTGGAAGCATGAGCACTTCAGACAGTGATTTCTGTAAAGAAACATCAATCCAAAGTCGTTCCCGCGATAAAGATTAAGTGCTATCTGCAGTGTGGGTAAATGTTAAGTTTCCAAAACCTTTAATGATCCTCAACGGTTGAGGTTAGGTTTGAAGAAACTTTTAATGGTTTCTAACACTTGTAAAGTGGGGTAGCAGGATACCTTGTAGGAGACCACCTATTTAAGTGCGAGGACATGCCGCCTCAAATGAACGCACTTAAGAATCCAAGATGTGTCCACGACCACAATGGATAAAACATTACGAAGAACAGAGTAAGAGAAGTTGTTGTGTTGGTACCATTGACTTGGCTTACACTAAACACTGACGGTTCAAGACATCACATTCACCGCGCAGTAAGTAAGTCCGATGGTATTCAACTATGGAAGGTTCAAAGCTGAAGCTACCTTTCCTGATGCAACATCGGTCCGCTGAAAGATTGCTGGAAAATGCACCATGTGAGTGCGCCAAAATCTCTTTCAAGAGGGGATTGTTGGAAATTTATTAATGTGGAATTAAGTTTATCCCATTATTTATGACTCGAACAATTGGGGCCCCGCACGTCGGAAACGTCGTTTCCACACACGTGCACATGTAGTGCCAAGTATCGCAAATTTCATTAGTGAAAGAGATATTGGTACGTAAGTAATACGTTTGAGACATAGAATGATGGACGGTTATTGGCCAAATGACAAGTATTCCACGTTGGTAAACGAAGGAAGAAGTGTAAGATGAAACGAGTCGGAAATTTCTGCGGAGCCGTGAAGGGCCGCGATGCAACACCGTCGGAGCCGCGGCGCCTCATGGCAGCGCCGCGGCGCTAAATGGTGGTTTGGGCTACTGGAGCCGAGGAGCCGCGACACTAATTCACAGAGTTGCGGCTCTTCGGAGGCAGAACGGAAAGATGGAAAGTTCTGACTTTTGGGCTGGTTTTGGAGCATTGAATCTCCATTATTTGGCACATGAATTCAGCCATTATTTGGCTGAATGTAACCCCTCAATAAGTGCCATTACATGACTATTGAAGGGCATTAGTTGGCTAGTTGAGGGGTCATTTCCTTATACTATAAATTGAGGCCTCTGGATCAATTGTTCAACACTTAGAAATTTTCTAAAATCTTCTTCTTCCTCTCTAGCAAGTTTTCTATATTCACAGTTCTTCAAGAGTAACATTTGAGTTTCCTTTGCTCATTTGTTAGTTGTTGTTGTATCTTGGGAGACTATTGCCCACGAACGTAAAATGATATATACGGGGCAATCTTGTCTTAAAGACAGAGTGTCATCACTCGACTCAGCAAATCACAAGGAGATTGTAATTGTTCTTATTTTCAGTTTGTTGTAATCTTGAGTAGTTTATCCTTTCTAGTATTTGTAATATTTATTTACTTCCCGTTTCCTACAATTGTTGTACCCACAATAGCGTCATCCTAGTTTAATTTCATCTCTAGGCCCCTCACGTACTCTCATATAGATAGGGTCGTCAAATCTTAAATGAAAAGAAAATCTTTTGCCATTTACCAGTCATGCATAAACTAGTGGGACGAATGCTTAGGCTTACTGCCATAAAAAAAATATGGGCTTGTGTAGATCGCCTTGCGCCCCACGGTCCCAACCTTAACCGTTTACCTCTCCAAAGGACAATTCTCATTTGTTTATCTTAATATGTAGACATTTATCAAAGTTTTCAGTATACCTAATCTTATTCTTATCATAGAGAAGTTTCCCAACAGTTTTCACAAAGACTCTTTCAACCTTCCCGTCAATCACCAAGAATCTAGCAAATAACAAAAAATATGTTATTCATTTAATCATTTAAGAACAACGTTCTTCTCTTCGGCAGGCGGAGCTTCTAAATAAGATCAACAAGTCACTTCTTGGCGCAGGTGCATGCAGTCTCTTTTTACGAGTTCAACATAACTCAGTTTATAGGTAAAGAATCATAAAAATTTCAACACATCTTAATTATGAATCTCTAATTTCAAAAAGATAATGTATTCAGGATAATCATCTTAAAAGTTGAATCCATCAAATTTAAATCTGGGATCTGCCATTGCTTGTTAGTGTGGCATGATTCTGACATTATTTTATGGTAGTGTTATAATACTAAAGCTTCTTAATTCGCAATACTTGTAGTACACAGTTTAAGAGTGCACAACAACTGCATTATGAGCCACGTTTTGTCCGTCCTGATGTGAAAGTTAAAAACCCTCTAACAAAAACTATCAATATAATGACCCACTAACAGCTACTGTACGTATAATATAGTCAATGGAAGTGGATAACTACCCCGCAAACATTTCTGCAAGTTAAAAAGAAAAGAGAATCCGAAAACATATACTTAAAGAACTCAAACCAAGCTTGCTCCTTCATTAACAAGAACCTAGAGTTTCTGGGAGTCTTGAGTATTTCTGAAAAATGACCCCGTTATCGACCTGTTGGCTTTTGATTGAACTATATGTGATCCCACATGGATATCTAAAGTGGTTCTTTTTGAGCTTCTATATCCATCCTGTTTTTCTTGCTCTCTGCCAACTTTATCTTTGGATCAGATCGGTACAAAGATTTCTATTAACCTTCATCCTATTTGTTTATAGGTTCTCTTGTTTCTTAATTTCATACGTTCTAAGATTGCGCAAATTCTGCGTCCTCTTTTTCAAGAAGCACTTCATTGTACCAACTAGAGAAAATCGTATCATCATAGAAGAGGTCGAGGAGTACTATGATGTACCAAATGCCGAAAACCGAAAAGAAATAATCCTTTATACGAGCTTGAACATGAGAAGTACTAGTAAATCGTATGGTACGGTCCATTTGAACATGACAAATAAATCGTACGACGACATGATCTATGTATATGATTTTCAAACTAGAGTTTCTCAAATGTTCGCTAGTAATCACAAGATTAGTTCATTTCTCGAACCGAATCAAGGTGAGTACAAGGAACTCAAAGAACATCCTAGTGAAGTAGTTGGTGGTTGTTCAGTCATTTCTGCTGTTGATGAAGAAAATAATTTATTTGATAATTATAATATCGCCCCTTTATCCCCATCAAATCCAGTTTTATCTGATACAGAGCTAGTACTGGAGTTTTCCCTATCGAATTCTGTTTCCAGTTTGTCACCAGGTAGTAATCGTCCGGGGCTGGATGAATATTTTCCATCTCCAATGAGCTCTAATTCGTCGTCCCATGAATATTTTCCATCTCCAATGAGCTCTAATTCGTCGTCCCATGAATATTTTCCATCTCCAATGAGCTCTAATCCGTCGTCCCCGTTTGATTATGGTACGTTGAACCAAAATTCTCCATCACTTAGCAGCTATACAAATGCTATGGTCATGGATCAGCAGCTGGTTCAGTACACAAGTTGTGAAGAGGAAGAAGTAGATTTGTTATACAAGAAGTATGCTGAAAGCATGAGCTGGTTTGATGTTCTCAATCATGAACGGCTATGTGCCTTAAGTGAGCTTTTCCTTTTCCTCAATTACTTCACAATACAAACATTTTTTCATCTTTTATATATTATAACCATGTTATTTCAGTTAACTTGCGTGCACTCGACTATTTGCCAAATATCTGCTATTTTGCATCAGTAACACTATCTACCAAGGCTTAAAAAATGGAAATAAATAACCTAACATTTTTTTGTTGCTCTTGAAAATTGAATCCTGGTCTATCATGATTTTTTCCATCTTAGTGACCAGTAGGCCAAACCCTCGGCAGGGGTGGCCTTTGGGTAAAGCTTATGAATCTTGGGCTTTAGGCACTTCACTTTAACTAAAATATCTATATAAGCTTTTGTAAAAAATCAAGTACAAAGAAGGCCTTAAAATAAGCTTGTAACTGGTAGAAACAATGAATTTATGAAAGGGAGTGTAAAAATAATCATTAATTCTTATTTTTACCTTTTATAAGACTTTTCATTTCCTTTTTTGGGCTATGCAATACTCAATTCTTATTTACATCAATATAAACTTTCTCTTTATTTATATTTTCTTTGTTCATTCAAGGCTTCAAAAGATTTATCTTTAGCAATATTATTCAGGAAACAAACAAGATCAAAAGTGTGTGGCGAAAAAGTTATTGATCTGTATTTTCTTGGATATCAAGCATTATTGAAAGTTTATGAGCAACAAGTTCTTATTTTCATATCAAGTTACTTGAATCAGATTATGTTTTTTCAAATTTTTAGTATTTTTTTCAATTAAAGTTTATTGTTCTTGATATTACTATTACATAGGCATATGTTGTTCTTTTGTTATTTATTGGAAGAAGTTTTTCAAAACTAAAATTTATAAAATCTTAGTCAAGATCAACCATGTCTCAAGAAATGTTGAATGGATTAGGTATATTGTTCATTGAAAAAGAATTGTTAAAAAAATTGATTATAAGACGATTATTCATAACTTTGCATCTCAAAAAGCTATAAAATAAATTTTAAATAAAAAATTATATTATATAACTTTTTATTTAAAAAAAAATTAAGGCCTCTCATCGAAGTTCGGCTTTAGGCCACCAATAGTGTTGAGCTGCCTTGCTGGGCGTCGCAATTTTTCATCATCCTTTTTTAATGTGTTTTCTTGAACTATTAAGTCTATGTATACAGTTAATATGCTCAAGTATCCTTAACACTGTGATTGTTGGTTATTTAATTAGGTACAGTACTGAGGAATCACTTGTCAAATCCTAATTCATTTGAGTGTGAAATGAAAGCTATTGGTTTGGCTGTCCAATATATTTCGTTGAACAGAGTGGCAAGAAAAAGACTTGTGCGGAGCTTAGAGAGTGATTTAGAGTTAGTTTATGTGGCAGAATCATGTTTGTCATGGGAAGCACTTCATCATCAGTATAAAAAAGTAGATGCTCTTTGTTGTTCAACTTCGAAAAATGGGGTCTTTTATGGTAATGTAGCAGCCAGATTTCAGAAATTCCAAATACTGCTAGAAAGATTTGTAGAAGATGATAGCAGTGGAGGCAAAAGACATTTGAATTATGTTCATAGACGATCTTCCCAAAAGAATCTCCTCCAAGTTCCAGAGGTTTCTGGTAATCTTTGCTACTTCCAAGTTTATTTTTAAGAGTTCAATTTCTATAGACTGACTGATAGTATAACAGAAATGTTACATCTTTCTATCGAGGGCGTAGTCCCACCTAAATATTAGTAATTACAAGTAATCATTCATAAAAAAGTGAAATTAGTAATTTCAAAAATAAGATCAATAATTGATTAAATAAATTTGATATTTTTTATACTATCCATATATATAAGTTAAATAGTTGCTCCTCCGTACATAATGTAACTTTGACTTAGATGGCAAGTTGGGATTCATTAGTACGTGGCTTATCTTTTTCCTACGTGTAACGATTAGATCTCCATTTCTTCTAGGAGTATTAATTAACAGAACTTTTTCACTAAATAATGAGTGCTAATTATATGTGAAACTTCATTATCAAATTGAGTAGAACCATTGTCTTCTAGCGAGCTAGTACAATTTTTTATACGAGCATACATATTATTTTCGTAAATACATGCACTTTCACTAATTACATATTATTAAGGAGATCTCAGTCGCCATTGGTTCATCCTGCTGCCAAAAGGGGAGTCATGGCATTCGGTGAGCCTTAGCTGATTGATTAAAATCTTGATTTATAAAATAATAATATAAACTCCACTCCCACCTAATACCTAATTATATAGTTTATCTTGTTCGTTGCCTTCCTACTCAAGAAATTATTAAACATCTTCAAGTCCGACGTTATTAAAGAAAATATATTGTTAGTGTTGAAAAAGAACATGCAGACATAGGGACCCTTTAATAATTTCTTTTTTCTAATGTCTTCACAGCGGAGCTAGTATATTAGTTAGGAATTCGATACCTGTAGCTTTAGTCAAATTATGTATTTGTATTAATAAATTTACTTAATAGATATAAATAATTTATTGAGAATTTATTAAATTATTATTTTTAAAATTTAAAGTGCATGAACTTAAAATTCTAAATCTCGGCAGGATACGTAGAATCAAATGAAAGAGTGAATGGAGAAACAAGCAAGGCAATAGAAGTGCTAAAGGCCATAGAGAAATGCATAAATGCTTTCTGGTTTTATGTAAGAACAGATTATAGCAAGAAAAGGAAGAATTTTTTGGGGAGCCAATCGCGTGTAGAAGACCCCAGAGACGTACTGCTCCTGCATGATTTAAATAAGAAACTTCAAATGGTAGGCATCTCACAAAGTTCTTATTAGTGGTGTGTTTGGTATAAATGAAAAAAAAAAAAAACCAGCCCGTGCACTAAACTTCCCGCTATGTGCGGTGTTCGGAAAATGATCGGATCACAAGGATTTATTGTACAGTCTTTCCTTGTATTTTTGTAAGAAGCTATTTCCACGACTTGGTATAAATGAAAAATATTTTGTTGGCCGGTTTGCTAATATTATTTCTATCAATTTTTAATAAATGTTTTTTTTCCGTAAAATACTTTCCACTATCTAATATTATTTCTATCAATTTTTAATAAATGTTTTTTTTTCGTAAAATACTTTCCACTATCTAATATTATTTCTATCAATTTTTAATAAATGTTTTTTTTTTCGTAAAATACTTTCCACTACCTAACCTAACACAGGAGAATATTTTCTAGAAAGCAAGTCATTTTCCGGGAAACAATATTCTTTCATACATCAGACACACTATTCAAATGTATAATCTACTTGAAGAATTAGTTGAGATGTTGAGCAAGATCTGACTCGAAATTATTACTATTTGTTTATTTATCCCGAAGAAAGAGTTATGGCTGAAGGACGTCAAAGGTAAGAGAAAATGCTGGCTGAGAAGAGCAATAAAGCCTCAACAAGGAGAATTAACCAAGATAGACTTTGTGTTAACACTGATAGACATGAAGCTGGTGTCAAGGGTTCTACATATGTCCATCATTTCTACCTCTCATCTGAAATGGTGCCAACATAAACTTAACAATATAGAGTTCAAAGATGGTCAGATTTTAAGGACCCCCACTACCCTACTGTTTCCATCTTGATCAGACCTTTTTTTGTTTGTTTGTAATTTCCCAACTAGTTTGTGAATATTTAAGCATCGTTGTTCTTCTTCTACCAAGGATGGCATAAACATATTACAGTTAATTAGCTTCTTCTTTTTGGGCTAAATAGTACTCTAGCTGTGTGTATATAGTAATTTCACTGTTCTGAATTATATATACTTTCTTTGTTTAGTACAAGCACAAAGTTTTGGTATGCTAATGTACACCAAAAGAATCGTTTATACATTTTGGATGGCGTGTAAAGAACATAAATCATAACAAAACTATATATTCATGATGGCTTAATCTTTAAAACAATTTGACATTATAGAAATTTTAGAATCTGCATGCAACAACTCTTCTTTGGACAATGATAAAATATGGATATCTTTACTCTCGGATTTTACTATTTTACTGGTCTTATGCCTTATATCATTTTTAAAGGAGTTCTAAACCTTAGCTTGAACAGTCTTTTGTCATAAAGAGCCCCAATTTCGACCAAAGGGTCATATAGGTACCTGAGATTTGATAAACGTTTAGATGCAAAGGGTGGCCAGTGGGCCGGGTTTGGAGGGATCGGGTCGGGGCGGGGGAAGGGCGTGATCGGGTGGGATCGGGATAGGCGGGATTTGCCGAAGTCCCGCTCCGATCCCGTCGGAATTGGGTCGGGCCGGGATCTCGAGCGTTTTTTTTTTTGCACTTAATTAAAAAAATAACATATATATAAAAAACTCAATAATTAAACAAGACAAGATAGTGTAATAAAAACATCTCAATGCTGTTTTTGTGCCTCTTATATTATTTAATAGACATATGATTTTTTTGTAATCAAATACAATTGTCAAAATTGCAACTTTGTGGTGTTGTTCAAAAGTTGCAAATTACATAGTAAAATTGTAATTAAAAATATTACATTCTGAAAAAAACTTGTTCTAGTTTCTTGATAATTTCCTGTGGTTCTTCGGTTGGAATTGGTATTTGTTGGTCAAATTGCTCCACGTCTCTTCCACCACCTTCGGATAAGATTTTGTTGTAGTTTTCGTCTTCTTCTTCGTTGATCTCCGGTTTACCGAACCTTCTCCGCTCCGCTCGTATTCAATCTCTGAATAATATTACAATCTCCAAGCTGTCTCCGGCTAATGAGTGTCTGTGCTCTCCTATTTGATATCTGCCGGCAGAAAAAGCGATTTCAGACGCCGTTGATGACGCTTGAATGTTCAAAACATCTCGGGCCATCATTGAAAGTGTCAGAAAGGTCTTCTCATTCCCCCTCAAGTATTTCGGCAAGTCTTCACGTCCTTATTCATTGAGAACTACTTGGTACGGTACATAACCCTGCAAAACAAAAATATCAAGCTCGCTAATTTGGTTAGTAGCAGTACGGCCGCACATTCTATTTCCAAGGCTTTCAATACTAGCCGCAGAAACATCATGTCTTTTGTGAGGTTGTGTTGAAGAAGAAGAAGATGGTATGGAAGCCGGTAGGTTGATAGCACTTTCTTGTTGGTAAAACCTATATACTTTTTTGCATTCGTCTTCTACGCTAGAGAACACTTCTTCTTTAGTTTGTTCAATAGGTGGTGGGTGATTTAGATTTTTGGGACTTGGAGGCGGTAGTACTTCTATACAATCGTAAATAGTTTCAATAAGTGATTTAGTACGGTCTATTTTAATACTCTGAGATGTCAATAGAGAGAGCAGAAAAGCGAGTCGTGAGTGTTCGAGTCTGTAATCTTGTCAAAGAGGGTTTGACCTCAACTAGGCTACGGGTTCTTATTCTGGTAGACATCACCCGAAGGCCGCGTCCTAGTCGAATTTAATACAACACCAATAATATAAATAGTGGGAATAAGAATAAAATATTTTTTTATTAGCTGTCTTATAAGCTGGTTTTTCCATATATTCACTAAGTAATAAAAATATTAGAGCTATATAAAACAACATAGTTGAAATAGTAGGATAATATATACCGAAAAATTCTTTTGTCGCTTGAAAACATTTCTCTAAAAATACAATAAGTTCGGAAATTTTTCCCCAATCACTATCTACAACCATATCAGCTGAATTTTGATTATGAGAGTTAAAAATAAAGTTATAGATTTTCTATAGTCATAAGAAACAAGTAGTTGCTCGTGTAAAGAATTCCACCTAGTGGATACTTCTTCTGGAATTTTTCTATAAGGTAGTCCACAATCGTAACAAGTTTTTTTATATCTTTTCTTCGTTGTACTCTATTACTTTTAAAAATAAAGTTTATAGCAAATTGTATTTTACTAAGAATGTCTTCAAAAAGTGATAGGTCATCCTTTACAATTAAGTTATATATATGACACACACATTTTATATGAAAATGATCTGAAAAAGATGGAGTTAAACTATTTTTTAAAATTGTAATAGCGTAATTGTTAGAAGAAGCGTTATCTAATGTAATAGTCATAATTTTATCGGCTATTCCGTAATAATCGCACACTTGATAAATATTTTCTGCAATAAAAGTACCAGTGTGCCTATCATCTATATATCTATACGCTAAGATACGTTTTTGCATAGACCATTTATAATCTATCCAATGACAAGTTACCGTTAAATAATCATGACCGTTAGTACTACGACCTATATCAGACGTGATAGATACTTTGCCATTAAAATGATATAATGAATAACGTAAATATTGTTGATATTCATGTGCGAATTTAAATACATCTCTCTTAAGTCTTAACAGTTGATCTAGGAAAATCGTTAAAAGCAGAATTATACATATCTCTAATGTAATGAATAAAACCGGGAGATGAAGGAAATGAAAAAGGCAAACCCTCCACATCAACTAATTTTGTTATTGCTTCCATATCTCTATGATAATTGTATTTAGGGCCTACAATTCCCCCCGTCATAGGGTTATTTTGATCCTGTACTTGTTCCGGAATAGTATGTGAACCTTGTCCCGATGGAGCGGACGTTTGCGCACCCGGTTTTGAAGCCTCGTATTAGGCATACCTAGCAGGATGAGACCTTGATACGTGTCTCATTAAATCCCCCGTCCCACCTTGACCTTTTCCAGTTTTAAATTTTAAAACATCTTTACAAATTTTACATCTAGCTACTTGATTCTCTACATCCCTATAAAAAATGTCCATGCATCTGATTTAAATGTTCGTTTTGCTGGACCTCGACTCATACTAGGGGCAATAGGAGGCATTTCAGTTGAAGGTGCACTAGTGGGTGTGTTGTCATCTACATTAGTGGGTGTGTTGTCATCTACATTAGTGGGTGTATCATCTAAATCCTCGTCTAAATTAAAGTCTTCTTGAGTTTCAGAAAATAGCTACTCGTCTAAATCTAATGGTATTATAGGAAAATATTCAGTATCAACAAAATCATCCTGTGTAGGAATATGATTCTATCTAGAAATAGAACCCTTGCCCTTGTTGCCCCTACTAGAAGAAGCATGACCCCTACCCGTAAGCATACGTTTAAATTCTTCCATTATAAATTTATAATTATACTAATAAATAATTAAAGTAACTGAAATTAAGTGCGCTAAATAAAATAAACAGACAATAATAATTTAATGAAGGAACGAATGTACCAAACGCCGACATAACGTCAACGTGTAATTGAGAGGTTGAAAATTGAAACTTTGCTCGATAGAAGATCCTCAAGCTAGTTGTCAACTTCACTCCCAAATGAATAAATAAAATTAAATATTTAGTAGACAATGTAGACTTGTATAGAGATCGATTGAGAGATTAGAGAGATTGTAGGAAGATTTGTGAGAAAGATGAAGAGAAAATGAGGTATTTACAGTTGGAAAATTGAGTTAAAGTGTAAATATAATAACTTATGGGTTAAAAATAAATATTAAGGGGGTAGGGGGATGGGGGAAGCCAAAAATGGCCGTTGCACAACGGTCAAAATGTAAAATGGTCGTTGGTGCAACAATTATTTTTGCAAAAGGGGGTAGGGGTTTCGGGCGGGATCGGGGCGGGATCGGGGCGGGACCGGGATCGGGTCGGGACTGGCGGGCTTGGGGTGGGCCGGGATTGGTCGGGATGAGACCATGTCCCGTCCCGGTTTGAGTCCCGATACCGAAATGTTTTTTTTAAAATGTTGGGTTCGGAGCGGGACTGGGGCGGTGTCGGGGCGGGACCGGGCTGACCCGGCCCACTGGCCAGCTAAGTGTACCTAATGTTTGACAATGTTTTCGGGTTAGTGACCTGTCCTGAATTTAATAGGAAAGGTTTATACCGGTCAATAAAGTTAGGAAACAAAACATGTTATTCTTCTCTCTAACTGAGGGGTTAAAGCAAAATTTACCCCAAAAATAATCTCTATCAGAAGACAAAATGGTTAAAGCAATCATTGGATAGTAAAGGTTGTTGGAAATTTACTAATGTGGAATTAAGTTTATCCCATTATTTATGACTCGAACAATTGGGGCCCCGCACATCGGAAATGTCATTTTCACACACGTGTACACGTAGTGCCAAGTATCGTAAATTTTATTAGTGAAAGAGATATTGGTACATACGTAATATGTTTGAGACATAAAATGATGGACGGTTATTGGCCAAATGACAAGTATTCCACGTTGGTAAACGAAGGAAGAAATGTACGAAGTGTAAGATGAAACGAGTCGAAAATCGCCGTGGAGCCGTGAAGGGCCGCGGCGCCGGAGCGCCACAACGCTAATTGGTGGCTTGGGCTCGAGGTCGGCCATTGCGCTACGAGCCGCGGCGGAGGCGAATCTTTGAGACGGAAAGATGGAAAGTTTTGACTTTTGGGCTGGTTTTGGAGCATTGAATCTCCATTATTTGGCACATGAATTCAACCATTATTTGGCTGAATGTAACCCCTCAATAAGTGTCATTACATGGCTATTGAAGGTCATTAGTTGGCTAGTTGAGGGGTTATTTTCTTACACTATAAATTGAGGCATTTGACTCAATTGTTCAACACTTAGAAATTTTCTGAAATCTTCTTCTTCCTCTCTAGCAAGTTTTCTATATTCAAAGTTTTTTCAAGAGTAACATTTGAGTTTTCTTTTCTCATTTGTTAAGTTGATGTTGTATCTTGGGAGACTACTGTCCACGAACGTAAAATGATATATACGGGGCAATCTTGTCATAAAGACAGAGTGCTATCACTCGACTCAGCAAATCACAAGGAATTTTGTTATCGTTCTTATTTTTAGATTATTGTAATCATCAATTTATCATTTCTAACATTCATAATATTTATTTACTTTTCGTTTTCTGGGATTGTCGTAACCCACAAAGTAAAGCATAATCATTGCTCAACTAAAATTCTATTTGTCCTCCTAATAACTTTCTATTACGAAAAAAAAAGTGACCACCTAAAAGTTTTCCACTTTCTCTTTTGATCCTTCTTTTTCTCTTCCAAAGTAGCTTAGCTTGTTATCTTTTTCTTTCACCTCCTCAGAAAGGCGTACTTCCTATGCTGTCTACATACTACAATAACAACTTTCATTGTTAAGTAGAGCCTTCTTAAGGACTTTTTATTCAAAAGTTACTCCTCTTTTTATTCATGATTATGTAACCCTTTTCAATTTTATATCTTTTTAACAAGAATTTTTAATTTTTATATGTAAGAGATTTAAAAATAAAGACAAATTTTTTTGCAGGATTATTTTTTCCTTCCCATTTCCACCAAATTTAAATAATTTAATAAATTATATACTATGTATATAAATAAAATCCCAACAATTAGAGTCGTAAACCAACTCATGGAGTGAATGGCATTATTGAACCGTCCAATGTTTTTTTCTTTAGCCAAGGGGATACAACAAATGTAAGTGATAGGCTGGTAGCCTAGTGACAACTGACAAGGCCATAATTTACACGTGATATTCCCAATTTTTACTTTCATATAAGTGGGTCCACTTAAATTACATCCTCATGATTTTTCCTTATTTGGGTCCCATTTCCACCAAACCTTTCTAACAGTTACTTCCATTGTCGTTACTTCTTCGTTTCTCTTTCAATTGACACCCTATTCTCTCTACTTAGTCATCTATCTCAATTGGGTTTCTTTATTTACCAATTATCTCAACTGGGGTTCTTTGTTTACCAATTATCTCTATTGGGGTTCTTTGTTTTTCTGATATCTCAACTGGGTCGGTTTCTATTTCCACTAGGTCACTCTGGTTCTTGGGAATCTTGAATTCCTATTTCACTTCCTCTTTCTTGATTACCACTGTAATGAAAAATTCAATTCTTCTTCATAGTGGAAATCAATTCCACCCCAAGTTACCCATTTTCGCAATTAGACTCAAAACGTTATCTGTAGCTAATGGGTACAGTAGAGAGCAAATGTGGAGGATCAAGCGGGTTAAAGCGACAGGCAAAATTTCTGGGGAAGGTGCAAGTGCTGATGAATCGGATGAAGCTTTACAGGCTACAGTTGAAAAGAGCAAAAAGGTGTTAGCCATGCAACAGGACCTACTTCAACAGGTAATTCTTTTTGGTATTCAATGGACTAATAAAGTTTAAAAGAAATGTTTTCTTTTTGTCTAATCAGAAAGATAAAGGAAAAGTAAAGAATAGTACTTATTTTAGGGCTGCAATGTTTCTTTTCTTCTCAAATGCTGGTAGAAGGGATATAATATGTCACAACAGAAAGAACAATAGTACTGAGAAATTTTCATCATATATGCTATAATAATGAATGGAAATTCTGCTTTAGGATAGACATGTTCCTATTTTCTGTATGTGAAACAACAACAACAACAACATACCCAGTGTAATCCACATAGTGGGGTCGGGTGAGGGTACGATGTCCGCACACCTTACCTCTACCTTTGTGGGGTAGAGAGGCTGTTTCCGATAGACCCTCGGCTTAAAAGAATGTAGTCAATGCAGAAATTCAAGGAAGTTGACAGCAAGATAACAATAAAAAATAAATAAAGTTGTATGTGAAACAATCATCTCTTATTTACAGTAAGATTTTTTTCAATTAGTATCTCTTATTTATCTGGCTGATATGTCAAATTTGTCTGAGAATTTGTTTCAGGATATTGTGGATAAAGATAGGAATCTTGTTCTGACTTAAAAGGGACAAGTTTGTCTCTAGGATAATTTGTTACTGTAGTTAATATGGTTTGTTTGGTTTACTTGTCTTCATGAGCATAATTTGGTTTGTACTTTATTATAGTAGGTTTAGAAAAACTATGTACATTCTTGGAGTGTCCTCATCCTTGAATTCTTTCTTTGCATATCAGATTACAGAAAGAAGAAAAGTAGTCTCTTCAATAAAAAGCAGCCTTGCAGATGCCAAAGGTACTTATGATGATGGGAATGATAGCTTATCAAATGGAACTTTACCTATTGCTGCTGCTACTCCAAGTACTGATGTCCAAAAAAATACACCGACAGCTATAACCCAAGATTTTGTTGAAAGTAAAAGAGAAGTTAAAAGGGACCTGGCTCAGGAAGGGCAGTTGAAAACCAGTACTCTGAAGGCAGCTCAATCCGATGAAAGGGCACCCCTGCTGTCAAGATCATCCATCGCAGCCAGTAGCCAGACTTCCTCTACCATAAGTTCTGCCAAAAGAACGTTAAATGTCCCTCCAGAAACTTCAAAGTCTAGTCAAGAGACACCTTTGGATGTGAATTCAAGCAAAAGTTTGGTTGACGTTCCTGGAAAGAGGATCCAGTCTTATGCACCTTCATCACTTAAACAATCCTCAGCACAATCCCATGTGGAACAGAAGAGTGAAAATCTTGAAGGGTCAAGTGCTAAGAAGGCAGACACAGAGACTGAAGACCCTGTGAATGTAGATGAGAAACCCCCTCCATTGGCAGGAACAAATGCTATGAACATTATTCTGGTTGCTGCAGAATGTGCACCATGGTCTAAAACAGGTATATTTCACACTAGATATGTTTCTTCTGCTCAGGAACAAATGCGTATGTTAGTGCATTATCCATCAATGACGTTTCTATAACCGTTTGTATCCTAATTCAGTTGATGATACTTCAAATTCATACGAACTACAAAAGAGTAAGAGTAGCATTAATATATTGAAAATGAGGTGCTTGTTGTTTCTTTTCACCAACTTATAGTGTTAATGAAGTTTTCAGTATTCCATCCTCTAGGACAAACTGGTAGCTAATTAGTATAAGGATTAACATGTTCTCCTTCCTATCAAAAGTATTACTTGACATATTCTTAGTAACGTGAAATGAGGCATATAAGGAAATGAAAAACCATCAGTGATTGTCCAAAGTGAGATGGTAAGGTGAATGTCAAATGAAAAAGGATCTATATTTATTTTGCCTTTTTCACTATTGTTGTATTGTCCCCTTCTAAATGATTGAGGATGACTGGAGTATTTGTTGCTTCCTCAAACTTGTATTTGTCTGCTAACTTCTCTGTTCACTTCATTTATTAAAAGCTAGAATCTCCATTGTACATCCTCCAGTTTGAGCTCTGTTCATGTACAGATATTCATGATTCGTACACATTTTTCCCACTTTGATGCACGACTGTTATTGTGTTTATGCCTCTAGATACATATAAGTGCAAAGCATATCTTTAACTTGTGAAGAGTTTTTTAGGTGGGCTTGGAGATGTTGCTGGAGCATTACCCAAGGCTTTGGCTCGACGTGGACACAGAGTTATGGTAACTAGTTTAATCTTTCATGTTGTTAATTGCCATGTAACAACCATGTTTCAAGCAGAATGTAGCACAGAGATAAATTCTGTCTATGAAGTCACAAAATGATATGCACGAGGTGTTATATTCTTTATCCATCATCTTTCCAACCATTGGACAAGTTAATCTGTGATATAAATGCACAAGGTTTCCAAAACTATGCTCTCAATTCAGAATATCAAAACCTGATGAACCACTTGAAAGATCATATCATATAATAAAATCCTTATGACAATATTTTCTTTTTAAAGCACATCAAACAGCCAACAAAGCTATAGATTGTTTAGTACTTAGAATTTGGCCTTTTCATTCCAAACATATAGGATGTAATGTTATTTGACATGGAGTTTCCTTTTTCTCCCCATTTCCCTGAAACTTAGGTTGTGGCACCTCGTTATGGCAACTATGCGGAACCTCAAGATTCTGGTGTAAGAAAAACTTATAGAGTTGATGGTCAGGTATGCTTGATTGCATTAATAGATGTAGTTTTTAACTTTTGCTTGTGATTTATTGCTATCTATATCTAAGCATTTAAGTTTTGAAATGTGCAGGATGTCGAAGTGACTTACTTCCATGCCTTTATTGATGGTGTGGATTTTGTTTTCATTGACAGTCACATGTTTCGGCACATGGAGAACAACATTTACAGTGGGAACCGTGTGGTAAATCCCCGTCCCCACTTTTCTTCTGAATTTTTAATTTCATCCAAATCCCCAAACTTCAGACTATTTGAATTGTTTATTACAAAGTCCTTTTTCATAAATAGTTTTGGCATGTACCTATCAGGCTATTTTTTAGCTCTTTTTTTTTTACCTTCATGTTGCAGGATATTCTAAAACGCATGATATTATTTTGCAAAGCAGCGATTGAGGTACGATTTCTGATATTTCAGGAACCCTACACTAATTATTGCCCAATTTCTCCCTGCACTATCTGTCTACGAGATGCCACAGTGGCCAGAAAAAAGACACTGCTTTCCGCTTTACTCAATCTTTGTAACTGACACTCAAAATAAACCTAGTCATGCTTTTTGAGCATGATTTACCCATGTTTACATTTTGCCTATTAGTATTCCTTTGATTTTAAAATACATTTTTGATGATATATAACATTTGCTGATTTGCAATTTCAGGTTCCTTGGCATGTCCCATGTGGTGGGGTCTGCTATGGAGATGGAAATTTAGTGTTTATTGCTAATGATTGGCATACTGCTTTATTGCCAGTGTACCTGAAAGCTTATTATCGTGACAATGGAATGATGAAATATACAAGATCCGTCTTGGTGATTCATAACATCGCTCATCAGGTCAGTTCATCAGCAACTATAGCAGTTTTCTAATCCACCTGTGCATTTTTATTTCCAATGGTTTAACAATATAGCAATTCTTATGTTCCCATGGAGGTTGGTCTTAAATCATCATTTCTATGACTACTAATGCATAGGGTTAAAATAAATTATTACTTTGATAGAATGATAGAGGGGTGGGCCCATTATCCACTAAGTTTCTAACTGTGGGCCAGCTAGCCCTCAGGAATTTTTCGGGTATCAAAAAATAAATAAAATAATGACTACTTTGATATTATATATATACTAGGTCTTCTTGGGACATAATAATTTCTTTCATGCACCAAGTCCCATTAGCTTGAGAAGTTCTTCTCTGGGCATGACCAAGACCATTGATGCTTTTGTTGGAGTGCCTTTATCTAGAAACTGCTTGATACAAAAGAGGAGAGCTCTAAATGTTGATACAAGGGAAGGAGGCTGCTAAAGCTTCATACTGGATTATGCTTCATTTGTAATAATCTACAACAATATGAGATCAACCCGGCAAAGAGCAAAAGAAATCTTGAAGAAGCTACCAAACTATATGTTGTGCATGAGGTTTTATATTAATAAAGTATAAATCTACCTTTTCTCCATGTGCTATGATTAAGGACAATGATACATTTTGCTTCTATTACTAGTTATCATCTTCTCCTTTATTTCCTTGCATCATTTGATATGTGTTTGGATACAACTTTCATTTGATAAAGAATTGCTGCATGAAAGAGACAGAGGAGGGGTTATGGAGTGAGCAAGAGTTTACGCATGTAAGCAGAAGAGCGTAAAATAATGGCTTGAAATGTAAAACAGTAGAGTAATTGGAGTTCCATCTTCCCAAATTCTGCATTTATTAGTATTTCCTGATTTGAGTAATTTATTTTATCTTTCTGTAACGTAAAAAAGGGTTATAACAATCTTAGTCTGCCTATTTTCACTTTCATCTCTATAATTTGTTCCATTGCATGCAGGGTCGTGGTCCGTTGGAGGACTTTTCATTTGTAGATCTTCCACCACATTACATGGACCCTTTCAGGTTGTATGACCCAATAGGAGGTGAGCATTTCAACATTTTTGCGGCTGGTCTAAAGACAGCGGATCGTGTAGTTACGGTTAGTCATGGATATTCATGGGAACTAAAAACTTCCGAAGGTGGCTGGGGATTGCATGAGATAATTAACGAGAACAATTGGAAATTACGGGGTATTGTGAATGGGATTGATACACAAGAGTGGAATCCTGAGTTGGACGTTCACTTACAGTCCGATGGTTACGTGAACTACTCCCTGGACACACTACAGGCAGGCAAGCTTCAGTGTAAAGCTGCATTGCAGAAAGAACTTGGTTTGCCAGTTCGTGATGATGTCCCACTGATAGGTTTCATTGGGAGGCTGGACCCACAAAAGGGCGTTGATCTGATAGCTGAGGCAGTGCCTTGGATGATGGGTCAGGATGTACAACTGGTCATGTTGGGGACGGGTAGGCCTGACCTTGAACAGATGCTAAGGCAGTTTGAGTGTCAATACAATGATAAAATTAGAGGATGGGTTGGTTTCTCCGTGAAGACTGCTCATCGTATAACTGCTGGTGCAGACATTCTGCTCATGCCTTCCAGATTTGAGCCTTGCGGATTAAACCAGCTTTATGCCATGAAATATGGGACTATTCCTGTTGTTCATGCAGTAGGAGGACTTAGAGATACTGTGCAACCTTTTGATCCTTTTAACGAGTCAGGACTTGGGTGGACCTTCAGTAGGGTTGAAGCTGGCCAGCTGATCCACACGTTAGGAAATTGCTTACTGACTTACCGTGAGTACAAAAAGAGTTGGGAGGGGATTCAGACACGCGGTATGACACAAGACTTAAGTTGGGATAATGCTGCTCAAAACTATGAAGAAGTTCTTGTCGCTGCCAAGTATCAGTGGTGAGGTTCATGCAATTCCATCAAGTTTTAATGAAAGCATTTCAGCTCCTTAGAGGGTCTGAATTTTGAGTTTTTGCTGGGTATATCTGATAACGGCATTGCTCTAATTTTGCTTAACCAAGGCAAGTCCAAAATCCTTCTCTTTCTTCAAGTGACTGAATATCAGAGTCCTAATTCTTGTCTCAACGTGAGCAACATGTTGGCTGATTAGCATACTACTACCTCATCTTCAATGGTTACTGTACTTTGGTCATATAATCATTTGTATATATTCTTTTTAGTTACCAAGATCTAGTTATATGTAGCGAATCTCTACTCTATTGTTGTTGAAAGTTTCAAGGAATCAGCTAGTGTCAAATATCATGCGTAAAGAACCAGTGACCCAAATTTTAGTTTCCAGATGTATCTCTTAAGCTCTTTAGGCTCATGACATTGCACTTGTATCCTGGAATGAACCTGATGCATGAGAGTTTCAACATGGATTTATCCCCAATCGAATGCTAAGCAAGGAACATAAGTTACCATTTGAAATTCATTCAGAACACTTACCACAGAGTACACCTTTAGATTTGCTCCAGATAATATTATTACAGTTCGAATTGAATTTTTCAAAAGAAAAGAAAAATCCTTCCTCATGTCACACCTTCCCAAATGATTCTCACAATTCCGGAAATCAATCTATGGTAATCGAAGCTGCTGCTTTCTGATTGTGCTCTGCTGCTAATCCTAGATGAAAAACCTACATATTCCCAGTTCTACTTCACTTCAAGCTGATACTTGCATGCTTTCTGCACTCTTTGTTATCATATCCGCAGTTCATCTGCGTGAAATAGAATTTGGGAGATTACCAATGACAATTAACACCCCTTCCAGATTACCAAAGGTTCTGCTACAGAAAGCACAGAATTAGTTACAACAGAGCAGATGTTAACACGTGGATTACTAGTTGGAACAAACAAGAAAAAGAATGTCAGATCACACTGTTTCATGAATTGCAGTAATGAACAAGTTCACACCCAAAACAAGAACAAAAAATGATACCACTAATACCTACCAGATCAAAAACCTTCTATGTATAAGAAATTCTCCTTTCTTTATCAAACTGCAAACATGAAGGACCTGACAAGAGTCCTGCAAAACCCTTGGACAGACAACCTTCAACAGCGCATGGAGATAGAGAATGATTTAACGGGCTATTTGGTTTAACCATTTCCAAGTAACCATGTGATTGGTTTTCAGTCCAGTGGACACTTTGGTTGCCAAAATTAATGTGCCTCCTCTTGGAATCGACAATCACATCCATGCCTGGATGTCCATGAGATGATTCTTCTTGTCTTTGTAAATTGCCACAAGATTTCCTCTTCAAACCAGGAAAAATTTTCAATCCTGCAAGAACACAGATATGTAATAATACTATAGATAATTCAGTGTCATCTAAGAAAGTATCTTCAGCAGCAATTACCAGGCAAAGAATCCTCAAATGGATGGGCTCCCGAATCATCACAGCTACAAAATGAGTTAGAAATTGTATCGACTCCTCCAATCCTGCATAACAAATCAGCCTTGTCAAATCTAGTTAAAAATGCAGTGCAAATTGTTTATATCCGAAAGCACAAAGGACCGATACAGAAAAACTAGACACGTCCTCAGTGTAAAAGAAAAATAGATCATGTAATGAAATTATCCATAGAAGGAACCAAACACAAGTTGTGTAGCCATGAACTACCCAACCATGATGATCCAAGACAAACACCAAGTCCACGAAGTTCTATACAACCAGTCACATCAGTTAGTCCCCAGAATTTAATCATCTTTGTCAATAAGATGAATATTTAGAATGATACAAGTGAATGATAAAGATATTGCTTTGAATTTCTTGTGCCAAGGGTCTACCGGAAACAACCTCTCTACCTCCCAAGGTAGGGGTAAGCCAGTAAGGGCTGCGTACACTCTACCCTCCTCAGACCCACTTTGTGGGATTTCACTGGGTACGCAGACCTTACCCTGGCTCAAAAGGTAGAGGCTATTTCCGATAGACGCTCGACTAAAAAAAAGCATATCAAAGAAAGAATAGACAAGAATGGACAGAAGTAAGGAAATCATCACAAAAAGCAATATAAAGCATGACAAAGCATTAGTAAGAAAACACTGCAAACTAATTCGATAGTCACAGTACAAGAGAACAGATAGTAACAGATATTGAAAGACAATAAACTACAAGAGAACCCATTACTGTTTCAAGTAAATATTTCTAAATAGGACCAATTTAATATGACAGAAGCAACAACACTGGAATTTGATTGCCCCGAGAAAATTGGCTAATGGCCAACCTATACATGTGCTCAACAAAGTCATCAATCAAAACAGGCCAAGCTCCTGCGGAGAACATCACACAAAAAAAAGCGATTAAACAATAGTAAAACTGAAAAACAAAATACACAAAAAAGGAAATTGCTTTTCTAAACAGCATCATCATTCCACAATATCAAAGAAGTGCAAGTGCATTCCAATATTAAATATCGTAAAGGACATACTTACTCAACAGAAAAGAAAGACAAGGCTGAGGCAGTGGAAAGAAAATTTACTCAACAGAAAAGAAAGACAAGGCTGAGGCAGTGGAAAGAAAATTAACCTTATACTTTTGGGACGCAAAAAATGTTTCTCCTTCATACCCAATTTATATGATAGTCTTCTCATCTTAGGACACGTCAAAAAGTGACACAATTCAACAAATAATAATATTCCTAAATGAGACTCACTTCATACAAAATTTAGACTCAGTTAAACAATGACGTGATTTTTTGCATCATTAACTATGCATGATCTTACCAATTTAATACACAAATCAAATATCACATTAAACTTCTGTCAAACTACCGCGGGATTGAGTAACTTTTAACTACCATTCTTTCTAAACTATGAACCCACATTTTGCTCCTATCATATTGCAAATAAATTTAGTTTAAATCCCTGATAATAGTATAAATAGAACATCACGGAAGCAAAGGATGCATAGACGATACCAACTACTTGAGGATTAAAACTCAGTTGTCTATTTACATTTGGCGGAAACTCAAATACACCTAATTTGCCTTTAAAAAACAAATTATGTACTATCAGAATGAATTGCATCTGAATAGAATTGAATGTATACGTATGATTCAGATACCCCAACTAATTTGATTTGAGGAGTTGTAGATTGATTGTGATATCACATTTAA
Organism: Anisodus acutangulus; assembly: GCA_029783415.1. Taxonomy (NCBI): domain Eukaryota; kingdom Viridiplantae; phylum Streptophyta; class Magnoliopsida; order Solanales; family Solanaceae; genus Anisodus; species Anisodus acutangulus. Next base: position 44,951,004 of record CM056501.1, on the reverse strand, counting down.
CTTATAAGCAACATACCAAATCGAACTTTTCAAAAAGATACTTCTTAAATAGAACAAATATAAAATACCAAATTGACCTCGATAATTTTGGGAAGGTACTAACAGGTTTTTATCCACTGGACACGACGTCCTTTAAACACTCTCGTTTTATCTGACATGCTCTCTGATAAAGTTTCAAAGGCCGGCTTTAAGAGATCCAATGACCATCCCTTAAAACCATCGAAATTGCCAATCCATAACTCTTTCGTGTTACTAATCTCCCTACAGCTAGAAAGATCTCCTGCATGCACAGTACCCAGATCTCCACAGATGCACTGGCCCCAGGTGTTTATGATAGGACCCCTTCAATTACAGCTTTTAATTTGATATGTAAGACTCCATTTTAGTTATGCTTCTCGGTCTTCCAGCCTAGACAAGATTTCATGTCACTACCAGCATTAAGCTCACTTTTTTTGTTCAGCATTTCCTGTAACAACTTATGATTACTTATTATCAGAAAACAACGGGTGGATTACTGGATCACAGAAGGGTAGAGGTCACATTTCCAGATTTCTCCGCGAAATGTGATAACATTTCACCACTTTTATACAGGGAGCTTCCTAATCACACCAACATTATTACTCAACAATTTACGGGAAGCTTTATATGAAGCATATCCTCGTACAAATTTATCTGGTGAAAATATCCCCACATGACTTCTTCAGAAAAAAATAATGCATAAATCCTTCAACAAGACACAATATAGTGAATAGGTGTAGAGAAAATAGTTGGCAAATTTGCATCAGCAAGAAGTAAAACCACAAATTGATTGAAAGTTCTGATAAGATTGAGTCGATAAACATCTTTTTATTTGCGGTCTTTATTTTCAGGTATTAAGAATCATCACTCATTATGTGAGCAAAACATAGGATCTTCAGGAACCAAATTAAGCAATGCGTCTCAATAATATGATTAAGGGTCACATTGACATGTCCTGGATGGTGATAATTGAAAAATTACAACTGCATAAATTTAATACCTTCCCGATCATACCCTTCAAGATTTTCATGCACAGAACGGCTGAAGGCCAAAACTTGCTGCCAAGTATCCTCAGATATATTGTATCGCTGATTTTTCTGGAAATTAATACAGTAAATAATAATCAATATATAGGAAAATTGGCAGTTAGCAACATTCTGCAGTCACCCAACCACAAAGTAGAATATCATTCTTTGTGAAGTAAGGTACCATCATGGAAACTAGTTGACAAATACAAGCCTAAGTAATGCATAATATTTTCAGGAATTGGCAGCCAATCCCACTACAACTGAAAGCCCCAATGCCCAAACAAAAAACACAATCACAAGGAAAGACAACAACAACAACATACCCAGTAAAATCCCACCAGGTGGGGTCTGGGGAGGATAGAGTGTGCGCAGACCTTACCCCTACCTTGTAAAGGTAGAGAGGTGGTTTTCGATAGACACTCGGCTCAAGGAAAGATAAAAGGCAACAATAATACAATCACAAGGAAAGACAAAAGGAAGGAAATCTACTAGATGGCAAACCTTTTTTTCTTTTGCAAAATTTTGTTAATAATGGGAAAATCTCATATATAACTTCGTCTGTGTGAGCTTGCTCACACTGCCGGTCCTAAGCCGGATAAAAGGAGGAGGGTTCCGGTAGGCAATCAGCCAGCCAAAAACTAGCCAATTTCATGATGAACCCTCACATGTTTGGAACTGAGGCTTAATTATTGTAGTTGTTGCATGGAAAATCTCATGTATACAAGCCGTACTCGTAAAAGTAGAGAATCTACAACTTAATATGATTCTCTACTAATGACACCTAACGTTTTGTTATTTGTTGATGAGTATTACTATATATTTTCGCATTCATTTTATCTCTTGCTATTTGTTGTCTCCTTTTATATATTTCTGCGACATGTACTTTTCTCTGAGCCGAGGGTCTACCGGAAACAGCCTCTCTACCTCACAAAGGTAGAGGTAAGGTATGCGTACATCCTACACTCCCCAGACCCCCACCTTGTGGGACCACATTGGATTTGTTGTTGTTGTTGTTGTTGTTGTTGACACCTAACGCTTTGTACAAACAGGAATTTCATGGGTCCAAAAAGAAATTACGTATGACAGTTTGTTCCTCAATATACATAGACGTGCTCTATCCTTTCGAAAACTCTCCTATATCTCTCCTTCCGTATGCATATGACTCACATGAGTGCTAATGACGTGACATCCCACGATCTTCGACGTCTCTTCATCATCAGATGACAAAACTTTATTGTTTGTATTCCATTGATCCTTAAGACAAACTTTATAAAGTAGACTAATTCTCTACTCAAATAATCTCAAAGAAGTCAAGTTTCGAGCAAGCACAGGTCTCCTCTGTAATTGATGAATTTATTCAGTCTTAAAATCCTACAATTCTTAACACATACAAACAAATGAACAATATAATATGAGCATATGAAAAGAGATCAATTAGTGGCACTGACACTTACCTCAACAAAGTTGCACCAGTGGTCAAGTAGCCGAAACCTTCCAGCTAATACTATTTTCCAGGCAGCAACAGCTTTGCTTATAGCTGAATTTTTTTTTAAACTCCACATAAGATTGAAATAGAGCAACTGCACTACAAATGCTTTACGAAGCATGAGTACACTGCTTGCAAAATCATCTACAAGTAATCAACTTACTGATGTTCTTTTGTCCATTTTCTCTGCAAATGAAGAAGATAAAATCATAGAAACGCGAGAACTCAGAGAAGTCTGCCTACAAAAAAGAAATACAGTGTAAGTTCCTCTTTTGATGAGTGAAATGCTTTGTAATGTTTTACGGCCAACTGTAAAAGAGATGGATGTGGATGAATATGAAACAGAGCCCACAATGTTCACCTCTCCTCCCAACATACAAGTGCACACAAAAGAAAAGGAAAAGAAATAGAAAAACAGGAAAAGAAACCACCCCTTTCCCAACCCGAACTACTATATTTATAACAAAGATAAGATAGTTCCAAATTAAAGAAAATTGAGGCATCATAACATCATCTAATCAACAAACCTTCAAATTCAACCGCAACATAAGCTTGTACACTTCTTCAAAGATAGTTGCCCTGCCATGGGTGAAAACAGATTTCTCAATATTATCAACCTCATATGACCTATTTATCTCCCACCCAACATAACAAAAGGTTATCTAAGACTAACACAACTAAGCAACATGACACAAAAGAATGTCGAGAGAAAACACCGATAACTATCGAAACGCAGAATAAGTTTATCAGCATTGGTCTAGAATCACTTAGTTCACCTGGTTATTTGGCTTTCCAATGTAATATTACACATATATTCCTACTCAAAACGGAAATGATATGATAATTTTTTATTGAAAGGGCCTAAGTATCAATACTAATAGATTCAACCACAGATCTGCTGGAACTCGTCAAACAAATCTATTTGAGTTACTGTTATTCTCTCAACCATTGAACATTTGTCTTTGCAAGCCAGAAACAACAATTGTCACCTACTACTGCAGCAGATAAATCTAAATCAGCAAAGAAAAGTTGAAACTTAAAGTTTTGCTGTATATTCTTTGAAATGCCATTATGTCTACAGCAGTGAGCAGTCCCAACTATTTGATATGAGTCAAGCATTTGCAAGTTTCACAGTCAGGTGTTTCGAGGGGAAAGCAGAAACTTAAAGTTTTGGTGAACTCTCGTACGGTAACCGACATAGATAGTATAATTTTGGACTTCTTGGAATCCTCACATACATAAAAGGATCCAAGTCCAGCAAACTCTTTTGCCACAATAATCCTTGGTGCTATAGTTTTTGTCAATATATTTATTTAGACTCTTCTATTTTTTTTAATAAGGATATATCTATTTAGACTCTTGAAAGAAGACCCAAAAAGATGCTGCTAGTTTCATGTCCTACCAAATACATGCCTTTTATGCAAACTTGACTCCACTAATTTCATAAGCTGGTTCAATGCCTCTCTTGAGAATCTCGCTTTCTGCAATTCGTCTTCTTGGCTCCCAATAGCATATGCCCCTGACATTATATCTGCAAAGCAAACACATTAGTAAGCAGAGCTACATAAGTTGAAAATTAACTATATAAACTTGACCTGTCTGTGTTAGATGACATTAAGTGTTCGGAAATATTAAACAAATGACAAATGATAAAAAGTTAAACATGAAGACCTTCATAAAGGGTTTCAATAAAGGATAGCTGAACTTCCAGATCAAAAACAAAAGTGAAGAGATTTGCATAATTTCTCAGAATAAAATCGGTCCAAATTGAACTGAGTGAATATCCCCAATTCAACTCAACTAGTTTGCCATTGAGGTAAAGTTAATGTTTGGTGTTTCCAATTTCAGACATATAGATTCAGCTCAAACTCCATTAATAGCACTAAATTAATGACAAACCCTAAATAGCAACAAAAATTACGAAATTAATATATTTTTAAAAAAGATGGAAAAATGGAAACTTGATTAAAACTGTACCACAATATCGGCGATAGAAATCGAATAAATCCAAGTGATTGGGAGCGGAAGAGTCCATAGCTATAGGAATCAGGAAATCTTTTGGGTTCGTGATATAGAACCCTAATTCAACTAGAGCAACACAAGCTTTGTTTTTCAGTAGCGATGGTGTTATCTTTTTCTCAGCTTTGCTTCTTTTGTATGGGGATTTAATTTAGACCAGAATATTATTGACACTTGGAGTCTTCCAAGTTGAAGTCAAAGTGACACCATGATGACCACTTTCCTTCATTGGGTTTAACTTTAAACTTTAAAGGTTGGATACATAGATAGCCTGTTTCTCCCGCCAAATTTTGTTTACACACTCAATTGCGTTTTGTTTCAATTGATCACCTGAATACGTTATAAAATAATTTTATTAAATATTTTTTGATTAAATTTTGAAAAATTCAAAAGTTCATTACTTAAATAAATTAACCACTAAAAATATGTCATCTTTTTTAATTATACACACCGTCCTCAATTGAAATATGGTTGAGATTTTACAACTTATTGAGAGTTTGAGACTGATTCATATAATTAAATGAGGTAATATATTTTAAGTGGTTAACTTACATAATGGACAATTGAAAACATGTGAAAACAAAGTTTCAAAATTTGAGTCAAAATAATCTAATAGAAACACTTTATTATGTGGTGTTTAATTAGATTAAGTTGTAATTTAAATGTCTAATTTTTTTGAAAAAATGGGGATTGTTGATATATTAAGCCTTGTTTAAACCCAACAAAATATTCATTCAATTTAACGGAATATTGTGGCTCTTGCGGGAGAAAGACAAATTTTAGGAATTATGGTATTAAACTTGCTCGTATAATTTTGTGATAATAAAATTAAAAAATTAAAGTTAAATTATATTTAAATATGATGACATTTTTCAAAGGTAGCTGGCAACTTTAATATTTCAAAATTCATACTTAAAATATCCTTGTTTATCCTTAATCGTGCTTGTATTTTATTGAAAATTGTAAATTTTTTATAGTAGGCCAATTAGATATAGGGAAAAGGTTCAAATTTATCCTCACTACTTTATCCTAAAACTTTTGGTCCAATCTCACCCTTGCCATTAACAAATCATCCATGATTTGTCCTTGTCATTAATGAAACTCTAGCGTCAAATAGATGAACTCTACGTTAAAAATATTATGAAAAACGAGGTCCAAATTTACCCCTCTATAATTGACCATGGTTTAAAATTATCCTCCACTAATTTTCTACTTGGAGCTCTGTTATATATTATGGACAAAAACAAGACATTTTTCTAACGACAAGCTTAAATTTGGACAACAAATTTAACGGGAAAGTAAAGGTGGGCTATTTCGAATAATACCGCATTTTACCCTCTTCTCCCCATATATAATTCCGCTAAAAGTTACTAAGGAATAAATTAAAGGACCATTGCGCTAAAGATAGGAGTAGAAGAAAATAGAGGAGTTCATTCTAGAATAGTTTAGTGCATGATTCGGAGTGTTTATAAAGTTTCTCCTATTACATGTTAGTTTAGAATTAATGTTATTGAATTATTATTCCAAATCCGACCAAAACGAGATTCTTTATTACACTATTTATATACACATATAAAGGACATGTCTTCATACGTATTTCAACGGCTAGACCATAGTGACGTTCATAATCACCAGATTGAATTTATCAGATATGGATTTGTTGAAATTGGTTGATCGGAATGTTGGGTATTTTTGCTCTATGGTACTTTATAAAGCAGTACAGGAAGTATATGACTATTACAAGTATTCAAAAGGATAAACAAAGATTCAATAATTCAACTAGTAATCTGAAAATTACAAGAGAAACACAAAACTGAAATTACAATTTTGTTGAAGACGGAAAAATTGGAAACTGTTTTTGCTGAGTCGAGTGTGGCACTCTGTCCTTAAGACAATATTGCCCCGTATGTATCATTTATACGTCCTGGACAATTTGTCTCCCAAGATAAAACAGCAATGGAACACTTGAGCAAAGGAAACTCAAGAGCTACAGTGAAGAATATTGAGTAACGAAATGATGCCTTGGAAGGTGTAGGAAGAAACTGTTTTGCTTGTGTATTTTCGTGTATATTGCAAGTATATTTTTCTGTTATTTGTAGTGCTCAACAATGGTGTAAGGGGGTGTTTATATAGGTGAGGGAGGGGACTGAAAAACTGCCTCCATAATAGCCAAATAATGGCAATTATGGAGGTAGTAAAGTCACCAACATAAATGGTGAAAGACCAACGGATTGGCCATTATAGGAGGAGTAATTCAGCCAAAATAAATGGTCAATTGAGTGCCATGCTTCTCTTTTGCCCACTCGACTTTCGAAACTGGGACCAAATACATCTTGAAACTTCAGGATCAAACTGTACATCTGAAAGAATTCTGGTCCAAACTGCATCGCCCAAAAAGATAATATCAAGGCTGCACGCCCGAGAACCTGGAACTCAAACCTACAGCGTGTGGTCTTTCCTCGAACCGAAGCACATCTAGGTCCTCCCTCCTTTAAACACATGGATACCCCTTGGGGTCCCAAACCCCAAACCAATTTCTAGTCTTATATACACAACAATTCTTTCTTCCTCTACCGATGAAGGAGAATTGAACACAACACCACACTTTCCATGCTTCAAACACCTTACTTCGTGGACCAATATCTCTTTCATTTCTCAATGAAATTTGACGATTCTTGGCCCTACGGTTATCTACGTACTTAGTAGATCATGCATATGTGAAGAACCGGATTCTCCAACATACGTAACACTAGTGTTTAAACCGTTAAAGTTGGTCGGTCGCAACTCCCGCCAAAGGCAAATTTCCAACACGGAATGAATTCATCAGACTTGATGTGATTATAAGAAGATCATCACAGTCGAATTTCAAAATCAGTTGAAAAGGAGGGGCCTTTACCTGCGATAGAGGCTTCGATAGGGGCACTACCAATTGTTGAAATTGTAGAAGAGAAAAGTGAATGTGCAATTTGTTTGTTGGAGTTTGAAGTTGGGGGAAAAGCTAAAGAGATGCCCTGTAAGCATCGTTATCATTCCAATTGTTTTAACAAGTGGTTGGGGATACATGGATCCTGTCCAATTTGTAGGTATAAAATGCCTGTGGAATGAACAAATTATAGAGTCATGTGATGGTAAACACCTGCTAGAAGAGTGATGATTTAGCAGCAGCACAAGATATGATGAACATTGACTAGTAATTGATTCTTCTTTTATTCCTTTCTAATTTGATTATTAGGATACTGTGGATTATTAGAATACTTTGTCTTTCACTATGTGCTTATGATTTTGAGTTGTAAATTCATCTTATGTTGAATTCGTTTGATGTTCAAAGGAAGTCGTAAAGGGCCCTCCCATTAGTCCAGTGCTAATTTACTATGTTTTTCACTTTCACAAATTTATGAACTATGCTTTATGAACTTATGTAAATTGATTATAATGAGAATGGAGCCAAGTTAATGTTGGCAAACAGTTTATCATGTTAATTAAGTTACGAAAGTGAAGGCCAAAAAAATGCCGCACTTGATATAAGTGTTACGATGAAATACTTTTTATGTTTAGTCAGCTTAATTGGCATTACTATTACCTTGAATCATACATGTCGTTGTGGGAAGTATTGGCATTAATTTGTGTCATGCTAATATGTTTAGTCAGCTTAATTGCATGTATTGTTTTATAAATTGACATAATTAAGTTGATGGTTGACGATCATGATGTACACATAACTTCGTCAACATCTCCATCCGACCACTCACAAACTCCAACCCCGGTCTTTTCCGTGTGTGTTTCTGGGTTACCCTGTCAATCATCGTGGTTACTCGTGCTATGACTTGTCGAGCCGTAAAATTATTATTTCACGTCATGTCCTATTTGATGAGTCTCAATTCCCCTTTGCCTCTCTACACTCGCCACCTCGATATTCCTACGACTTCCTAAATGATGGCCTAAACCCTCTTCTAATTCACCATTTACATAATCCGCCTATTATCAAATGGATTCAACATATATTTCATTCTAAATGATGAATTTACAAGATTATGATTTGCTATGAAATTTATGTTTTCTTAAAAACTTGTCTCACCTTTTGAAAGGGGGCTTCTAAAAGATTTATTGAACATTTTTATACTCACGATAATTTTATAGATACACATGTCCTTCTATACCAACACTACGAGCTCCACTTTCTTCTCTTTCGGCCTCTTCTGAATTTTGTTGGAGGCATTATGAGCTTTCAGTTTTTTTCATAATTTAGTTGGGTCTTAAGTGGCTCTTAGTTATATCAGTGGTCAAATTCCTTAATCGGTATTGCTCAGGCTTTTAGGGTGTTTTAACTTTTGAGCTGCTTAAATTTGATAATTGTAATTCAAAAGCTTTGAACTTTATTTAAAGTGGATATTTGAACAATTTCTTATTTATTTCTTGACCATTGATGTTGTTTGTATATATGAATTTGAGAATCTAACAGGCATACATTATGTGCTTATTTGCCATCATTTTAAGTGTTTCAATTATTATCAGTATAATGCCAACAACCTGTTACAAAATATCCATTTAGTTTCTGTTGAACGAGAGTTGTATATGGTTCCGCGTTTTGTTCTTATTCTTTCAGGCTGGCAGGTGAGAAGTTTTTGATCGCATTTTCAGACTTATCTTTTCCTTTGTGATGTCTTTATTCGCTGAATTGTTCTCAACTTCTATCTCAAAGGCTTCGAATTATGATGGCATTGAATAATGAGTCTAAATGGAATGAGTCAATAATTTCATTAGTTGTAACAATGGTTGCTCATTAAATGTCTAAGAGGGTGTTTGAATTAATTTATTTTAAGTATTTTTTTGGTTTTTAAGCTCTTTTGTATTCTTTGAGGTGTTTGAAATGAGATAAAAAGTGCTTTTAAGAACTACTTATTTTTAGGCTAAAAATGTACAAAAATAAGCTAATGACTTTTACCTTAAATAAGTCACTTTTGAAAAGTCAATCCAAACAACCTCTAATTTTATTAGTCTTAAGTTGTGGCTGATTTACCGCCTTTGTGATGAAAGCAGTTGCCTTTTCTTTTGCTTTTTGGTGTATCTATAAAGGTGAAAATAGGGGCAGAGGAGCTAGAAAATGCTTCAGCCTCTTGAAATCATTGATAAAACCTTTTAGAAACTCGAAATTATATGACATTCCTTTCAAGTATGTACTGTTGATCTTAAATTGGTACTATTTATCAGGTTATGGTCTTGATTATTTATTTGGATCTACCAAATTGATTTTTTGCCATCCTTGCAAAGTATTGCTTTTCATTTTTCCTAACCTTCTCTAAGAATCTCTTAATTCTACTTTTTGTTCTTTTATTCCTTGAATATTAGCTTCTCTGAAGATTTAATTCACAATATGGCTTTTCGCTCTTGGTCTTATTGTTAAATTAGTAGCTTCTAATTTTCATGCATATGATACAAGACTAAGTATTGGTTTTATTTTTTCCTAATTCCAGTTATGTTACCCTGTTAATAGTACCCCCCCCCCCCCCCAAATCTCAGACTGACTCCTCTTGAATTAAGCTACTCTTGGCACATCAAGTATATATCTCAACCTCCGAAGCTTTGGTTGTACCTAATCGTGATATTTTTTGGTTTTTGGATAAAAGACATAAGAAAATGAATCTTGATTTCGAGTTTTCACAATCAGTAAGTTGATTTTTCTCCCCTTTTAGAATTCAGCTCCATATAATTCATTTGACGCAAATCTTATTGAGTTTCCATAAAGAAGTTTTGTCCCTTTCTCGAGATTCAATTTTAATTTTCCTTTATGTTAGAAACTCTTGATTCTACTATTTATACTTGCATTCCTTAAATTTATTAATTGAAAATGAAAACCTCATTGCAAATATATTTTGCTTCTTTGAAGTTTTATGAAAAAATTCACTCTAAAGGTTAGCTTTTATCCCTTGAAGTTCTCCCTCTATTAGTATTTCGTTGCTTCATTATTTCATTATTTTCCTTCCTGATTTTGATTTTCTTTTAAAATGTGGAATAGCTGGATCGACCTCTCTCCCCTTCAACTTATCTCTTTTGAAGTCTTGAGTATAATAATGGAAGATAGCAATGGAGTTGAAGGCGGCAACTCAAGAAAGAATTTAGCAGTTCCTGATTGATTAATTTTGAGTATTATTTGAATTAGTAGTCATGCAATTAAGTTTTACTTAAGGTGTTCTTTTCAACTCAAAACAATATTTGTTATAGATGTATAAATGAGCTTCCTTGAGGATATTTAGTATGATTATATTTAAACTAAATTTCAGAATTTAGGCTTGTATGAATAGTTTGTTCTTTTAAGAGAAGATCAAGGGTGGCTATGTAATGTATTTTCATCCTATGTTACTTGGAGTACAACTCTGATATATCTATAATATAACTATATAATCATAAGCATATGGAAGTTAAGAACTCAGACAAACAGTAAATTCTAAATTTCGAGAAGGTAGTTGAGTTGAGAGTAAACCATCTTTGATAACTTTGGAAGTTGGTTAAAAAAGAGTAGGCAATCCGGTTCAAGAGCAACAATGATATGATTCCATTTCCCTGTTGCATTTTTAGTCCTTCAGAAAAAATAATGGTATTGTTATGACTAAAACTTTTAGTTTCTATGACAATTATAATTATTTATACGATACACATCTAGAAAAGGAAGATAGAAACGTTTGGATGAAATAAAATTTTACTTACCAGAGTACTAACATATAGTAGAAGTTTCAAAAATTTATATAGCTAACAAGAGGTGTCAATTTTTAAATTGTTATTGTTGCCAATCAAGAAGTTTATATTTTAATTTTATAAGTTTTCATTCGAATAATAATAATAACAACTCGCTATTTTTATGATCATATTGGCGTTAAAATGAAATTTTGCAATTTTAATTTTTAGTATTGTATTTTTTATACTCATTTGGGTCTTAAATTAGATAAAACTCATATAGCATCTTTGGTAACCTATAATTAATAGGTAGAAGTATATGCTCTAAATAAATTACAACAACAACATATAATTGCACAAATGGGGTCTGAATGCTCTAAATCAATTATAATTTGTAAATTAATAGATGAGTAACCCAAATATTTTTTATTTTAAGCATTACTTATTATATTTCTCTAATAAAATTGAAAGTTAATTCATTATCGATGTGTTAACTCCTTTCATAAATTTGCTATGACAAAATGCGAGCAACTTTACTAGTATCTATATAATTATTGCATGACAAAGGCCTGCCACGTAGCATCTCTCATCAATCAAAAAAGACATTTATCTTTTTTTTTCTTAAAATTTTGACTTTTAACTGCTATTTTCCCTATTTATTTTATGTTTTAGAAAAGGAAAAGTCACTTTCCCACGACGTTACCTTTTTTTCCACAGATCGCTTCGCTACCTCTTCCTACGCTTTTCTTTCTCTTTAATCTCTCCGTCATTCTCCTCTTTATCTTTTTGAGATTCTTAGGGTTTTTTGATATATCATTCACGCATCTTTTTTTCAGATTTATAGGCATTCTTTCGAGTTTCTGTTGTTAAAATTAGTTCTCTATCTTCTATCTATATAATGGATTTTTTGTTTTGCATTTGCGTTAATTGTACCAATTCAATATGCGACTTTTTGCTATTTTGTTGCCCACTGCGCGAGATTTCAATTAATCTTTAACGATGAAATATGCATCAATTGCGTTCTTACACTTGGAGGATTTCGTTTTTGTTTTAATTTCAGTGGAGTTCACTGAAAATAAGCCATGTGGTTCTGAGAGACAAAAGTTTCAGGCCCTCAACACCTCCGTTTGTTCTACCAAAAGCAAAGACGAAGAAATGAATAGAGGTAAAGAAAAAGTTGTACCAATTTGCTGCCGGAGAAGTAAACAAAAACGTCGGAATGTTTGGATTTGTCCATGAATTTTTTTTCACTAGAAAGAAAAAGTTGTATCAATCTGTTGCTGGAGATTGAATAAAATCGCAGACTGTCTGGTATTTGTCTATGTATTTCTTCTTAAAACTTAATGACTTCTGTAATTCATTACTTCTATTCCATGTGAAAAAAACTTCAAAGCCGGAAATCGAAAAATTCAAGTTTTTAAGGAACTGTTTTTTTAATTTGTCGTTGCAACTTCTACTGCAGTATCATGATGGACAATCCGGTTGCTCAAACGCTCGCATTATGGTAAGCCACCTTTACTGAAACCTTTGAATTCTTTATATTCAGTCAATTTGTTACGTCTCAACCTTGAAAATAGCTGAGGTAAATTATGCAATGCTTCTTTAGAGCCGATTATACTATACAGATAACATAGGTGCGTTGATTTGTTAACTATGAATAACTATAAAGTTAAACTTAGATCCATTTTGATTAGTCTCAATCTCTTTATTTTTTATGTATATTATTAGATTATAGTGGAACACATGAAATTCTTCTAGAAATGAAGAAACTTACACCTCCTGTGATGGTTGGTGCTTTATGGACGTTGAGCTCAATTCATTGAACGTTTTGGCTTAAGAACATTTTCCATAATTTGCTTTATAAATACATAGCACATGTATTTATGTAGCTGTATTCGAACATTAGTTGCATTATAACCTATGTTACTTTGGATTATTTATTTACTACATATATAGTTGTATTGCCGAACTTAAAAACTCTACATGTGGAGTAATAACACACCCTCAAGATTAGATTCACTGTACTTGTGTCCAACGACTAATTTAGCTTATTCCAAATGTAATTACTAATTGAATTTTCAGCTTACTTTTGTTTAGAGTATGGGAAATATCTATAGATTAAGGTACAACTATATTTGTATGGTTGTAATTTGCATAATGTGTGTTAGACTTACTTTATATCGGAGGTCTATGTGTGTTATAAAGAAAACTCAACAGGCGCTTCCTTCGTCCATTTAATTATGCCTTCCTCTCTCTTGCTTCTGATTGAACGCATCCTTTGTTATTTAAAAAAAAAAATTCTTTCTCCGTATTAAATTGCAAGCTCTGCAGAGTTGAAGGATTTTTTATGATTTCCCTTGGAATTACCCGCTGTTTCTGTATTCTTCCTTCTTTATCTTCTTTTGTTCTATTGGTTTCTCACTTCACTTTTCTTTTCAATTCCTCTGCTATCTCTGTAGTCTGTATTATTTTGTCCTTGCTATTTTCCATTTTCTTTTTTTCGTACTCCAGTTACTTGTACTTTGGTTTGTTTATTCAGTCCGTGTTTTCATCACAATAGTGAAGAGAAACCACATCACAAATTGTTCCTACTTTAATTGTGGAAAAATAGAAAGAATATGAGATGCTTATTGTGGCGCCCGTGAACTGATCGAAAAGATGCCTTTAGAGAGATCTTGCCCACGACTTCAGAAAAAGATGTTATTTACTCAACAGATGAAAAATGCCCCACTGGAACGGCTTAAGGAAAGGGTGTTATTTACTCAACAGATGCAGGTCGGTAATTCTTTACCCATATGCGTTCTTTGAAAGTCATATATTATTCCGAATTCCCAATCCGACCAAAACTAGGTTCCAGATTTTTTTATTACACTATATATACACCCATTTTTTTACAACTACATTAACAAGGACTCTCTGCATGGATTCCGAATGTTTAAAAGGTACATAAAGTTTTTCCTATTACATGTTGGTTTCGAATTGCTTTTATTGAATGTATATTATTCAAATCCAACCAAAACTAGGTTCGAGAATATATACACTATATATATACATATACACATCCATCCTATAACTAGGACTTTGTCTTACTTTGATCCGGCAATTGATTCATCAATATTATGGATGCGAGAAGATCTTCGGAATCCCAGCGCCGGCTCAGCAGAGAACTCGCTCATCCGCCAGATATGACAAGATTTCTGGAGATGAGTAGCGCACTCGATGTGGCGGTGCAGCAACACCGGCACCGGCTGAGAAGAGAACCCCATCAGAGGGAGCAACTGCATGTGAGGAGTAGGAGATTGATGAGGAGTACCGTTCGGAATGAGGGACCTTCACCTCCAGCGACACAGGCTTCAATAGCCAGTTGTTGAAATTGTACAAGAGAAAAGTGAATGTTCTATTTGTTTGGTGGAGTTTCAAGTTGGGGAAAAAGCTAAAGAGACGCCTTGTAAGCATCGTTATCATTCCAATTGTATTAAAAGGTGGTTGTTGATAGGATTGTCTAAGTCCATATAATGAGTTCATATTCTCATTTCATTTTCGATGTGAGACTCTTAACACTCCTCCGCACGCTCAGACTTCGTTAACTGGAGCGTGGATAATATAATTTGGGGGCCTAACATCGACGAACAAATAATTGGAATGAGTCTGGCTCCATATCATGTAAAAATGGATCTTGGGCCTAACTCAACCCTAAAAGCTAGCTTGTAGGGTGATGATTGTCCAAGTCCATGTTCACATTCCATTTCGATGTGGGACTCTTAACAGATACACAGTTCTTGTCCAGTTTGCATGTATAAGATACCGCCTGTGGAGACACCCCAAAGGAGACCACCGGAATTAGTTCACAATTTAGATTCGAATGAAGAAACTGAAATTGACGTTGACAGTTTCTTGGCATCTTTTAATATTTTTTATAGGTGCCGGTGGATGTAGATTTAGGAGGGGGTGAGGTGTTCATCCGGACCCTTTCGGCAAACTATTACTCTTATTATATCAGGGGAGTAATTATGTTTTATTTTTTATGTACACTAGATTTTGAACCCCCTAAACTCAAGACTAACGGTTGGCTCACCGGGAAAAAGCTTGAATGATCATGATAAGTATAGGGGAAACCTAAGGTCCGCTCTCCGTTATGTTACTTTTATATTAGATTTATAAGGTAAGTACCTCTAACGAGTGAATCGGTTTGAATAATAGTCATTGAAATTTCATATAGCGCAGCTAGGAATGATTTTTTCTTAATAGAGTTCTCTTTGTCAAGTTTACATGGAATTTCACGAGACAATCAACTGACCAACTGACTCTATCTTATCACTCTTGTCTAGTATATTCACATAGTAGAAATTCATCGTATTTTGAATTCGATTGATGTTCAAAGGAAGCCTTAAACGATGCTTTATGAACATATGTAAATGGCTATAATGAGAATGAAGCCAAGTTAATGTTGGTAAATGGTTGATCATGTTAATTATGTTACTAAAGTGAAGGCCAAAAATGCTACACTTGGATTATAGGGAACAACTTTTAGATGATTGAATGATATATTTATTTTTGACTTTTGGTGTTACTGTTACCTTGAATCATAGGTGACATTGTGGAAAGTAAGTAAAACTAAATTAATGGCATCTCATGCCATTTGCTAATTTGTGTCTGTGCTAATACATTTAGTCTTGCATGTATTGTTCTACAATTTGACATAGTTAAGTTGATAGTTGACGTCATGATATACACATAACTTCGTCAACGTCTAGTTGGAATCTCTTTGGTTTAAGTATGCTTATGTTCAAGGCATATGAGCACAAGGTACATTCTCAAATGGATTCAACATATATTTCTTCTAGGTGATGAATTTACAAGATTAAGATTTGCTAAGAAATTTATGTTTTCTCAAAAAACTTGTCTCACCTTTTGGAAAGGGAGGTCTATGAGATCTATTATTTTTTACTCACTCTAGTACTGATAATTTTATTGATACATATGTCCCTATACCAACACTACGAGCTCCACTTTCTTCTCTATTTCGACCTCTTATGAATTTTGGTGGAGGCATTATGTTTCAATTCTTTTTCATAATTTTGTTGTTTCTCAAGTGACTCTTAGCTTTATCAGTGCTAAAATTTCTTTAATTGCATTGCTCACCAAATAAAATCATACAAATGTAAAAGTCACGTACCTGCAATAATGAAATAAATCCACACATCGCTGGACTCGGACATCGAAGCGCAGCATAGAAAATTATATAAATATGACAATGCAGCTGCTCCCCAAAATTGTGTACCCATTACGTTAAGGTCATGTATGTCAAGCAAATAATATAAATTAAGCTTATCACCAGATTTGTTCGGAAATATCGTGCTGCCACACAACCATAGCAAATACAACCTGATCCGCTTTTGCACATCAATTTATGTGGTTTGATCTATAATCGCATCTAAGCGGTTCATATGCTCAACTAATTTACATACTTTCACCCTACTAACATCGTCAAAACAATCCTCATCGGGGGCCCAGCCAGTAAGGTTGTGGATCAACTGTTGTCACCTCTAAAGGTTTATATTTCTAGCATTGGCTTGAAATAAGGGTTCACCATCTACAACCATTATGAGCTCAATATACTGTAAAGTGATTGTCGCCTCACCCGTACACATGTGCGTCTCAGGGCGGGGCGCCACCTTTCTATAAGTGCAGTGATGATTCCCCAAATCCTACCTCTACTACTCCCCTAAATCCACACCTGCCAAAGTAGTCAAGGATGTGGGATGCAAAGAATGACGCCTCACGTGCTTTCAGAATTCGCGATCCGCACGGCGTGGAGATAGGTACGATTTGTGTCCTGCCAAGGTCCAATTCCACACACCATGTGATCGATGCTTCTCATGTATTATTAGCACACCATACTCTTTTGGACCCGAATGTAGGGTCATTCATGGAAGATCCATACCTATAAACAAAAAAGTTAAAGAAATTAAAAATTAGACAAATAAAAACGTCAAGTAAGATGAGTCGTAAAGTTACATTATTTGTCGCCTAACATGAATAACTTTAAGCACGTGAAATATTATGTCATATACGTATTGTCAGAAAAGTGAGAAGAGTTGTCACGTTATCTATTGTATAGTCCAATCTCCTACGTAATCCACATGCAATATATGATGATGTATTCAGTAATACTTGGGATTCATTCAACCATCTATAAATAAGCGGACTACTTCAACCACAAAAATATAACAATTCAACGAGTATTATTCGTATTCATTCCTCTATACTTTCACCGATTATTTCTAAAATGTCTAAAAAACCTTTTTCAGCGACTGGTTTAAAAAGAAACAGAAAGGAGAGGGGAGTTCAAGAAATCCAAACGGGAGGAACGAAAAATTAAATTAAATTACACCATACCTAGGAAAGGTTCACGACTACAAGCTTCATGGCGTAGGAAAATATTTACCAGGTAGTGTGAATTGGGGGATACCCTAGTGCTGCAAAAGCCTTATGAAGGAATGTATATTTGACATCGATGAACAAAGAGAACAGTTAGACATGGCAATGGATCTTGAACCCGATCCGGATCCGGTGGATCCAAATCCGTTTTATAGGATATGGATCTTCAAAATTTGGACCCGACGGATCCGAATCGAACCCGGATCCATTTCTGACGGATCGGATCTGGATCTTGTATTTGAGATTCGTATCCGATCCGTGGATCCGTTTTTTATTAAATATATCCATAACCTAGAATGTAATTTTATAAGTATTTTCTTAATTTTTTTTCATAATTTATGTATTGGGTAAAGGGTTGAACCAGTATAAGACACAAGTCACACAACCATGTAATTTGTCTTTGAAGTTTCATTTCTTTTACCTATATGCTCTCTGCAGTTTCCCATATTTTCATTTCTATATAAAAAAAATTATCACTCTTCTTTAAATTTTTCTTTCTTGAATCTGCTAGCGGTAAGCTTTAAGTATCTGTCTCTCATTTGTTTGATCAGCAAAAAAAAAACTGGGACTTTTGATATATGACTGACATTGTTTTATGTTGTTTAATGAAGTCAATCAGTAGAACTACAAGTGGAGCATCACTAAAGCCTCCAAAAATTAGCTCAAAGTTGCAACCTGTTTGCATCACTAATGAAGTCAATCGTCTTTATTTTCTTGTGATGCTAAAACTTTGTTCAGTATTTTGGAAGAATGATGTCATGTTTGTGTAGGTTGATTGAATGAACTCAATCATTTTTTTCAATCAGATTGCATTTCATTTTGTCATAAAAGTTCCAACATGTGGGAATATTATTCAAGCCAAAAAATTTACATGTAGATCCAGATCCGATCCGTGGACCCGGTGGATCCGGATTTGGATCTGATTTTTATGGACCCGATGAATCTGAATCCGGGTATGAAAAATGGATCTGGATCTAGTCCAGATCCGATCCGTTGTCATCCATAAGAACAATGCAAAATTTTGGGTTTAGACTACGATGCTCTCGGATGGGAGGGAGGGAATCGTTCACCTAACAGTGGGGGGGGGGGGGATGAAGATGACAATACCAATGAGGAGGAGGAGGAAGAATCAGATGAATACGATAACATTAGCGTCATTCTAGACAACGACGAAGATTAAATTATTTATATTTCTATAATATTATATTTAAATCTACATTAGTGAGTAATTAAATGCTAATTTTAGAACCCTTCACATTAATTGAGAAAGGAGAAATTACTTCTACCATTAAAATAAAATATTTATGAGACAAACGATGTATATTGTTATCTACATACTACCGATCTTATTAAATGTTCATAAATTTCATCGGATTGAAATGATTTATCATGTCAAAAATATAAATAAAAAGAACAGGTAGTAGAAAATTGAACCTATAGAATCTAAGAGGATTTCCAAACTAAAAATTAGTCACAGGAATATACTAATCTAAAAACATGTCAAGAAGGTACATGCATGATTAACACTATGACTACTTGTACGGGCAGTTAAACAATCGCTACTAAACTGTAAGGAGACAAACAAGTTAAGAACTTCACAGCATAAAGTGCTAAAAAAATTGCAATTTGCTCTCCTCCACATTGTGCTAAAGCCAAATAAACTCTAAACTAAACAACGTAAAATTGAGTTATTCAAGATGTCAACAAGTTGAATCCAACAAGAACTTGGAAAGTTCAAGAACCGAAGCCAATTTGGGTTTGTTTTTCCAGTGACCTATTACAATTTTGTCAGCTACTAACGGTCAAATACTCACAACCTCTTTGCCTTATTTCACTCAAACTATATCATCTAACATAACAAAACAAAACAATATTACATATGAAAATAAAATGGGTTAGAGAAAATACCTCAAGATATATTTGTTGATAACGATTTCTGATCAAGATGAGCAAGGGATTCCACAAAGTAGATGGAACAATTTTTTTGAAAAAAAAAAGAGTTTCGTCTGATGAAGATGTATGGAGGCGCAGAAAAAGAGAAAGGAGATGAGGGCAAAACGTGGGGTACCCAACGTTTTGCAAAGGGAATCTTGCAATTCTTCGCCCTACACGTTTTGCAATTAGTAACAAAACTAAAAACAATATTTTCCTATTCAAATCGTGGAACTCCCCACGTTTTGCAAAAGGATTTTTTTTTTTAAAAACCTAATTTACCTTGCCAATGTGGACCACCCAACGTTTTGTAAAGTAATTTTTTTTTTTAAAAAGAAATTACTTCACATTTGACGGACGGCAAATGGGGCCGTTAACATTTGAGGTTAATCGTGGGCTCCTCCACGATAAACCCATTTTGGTTCTATTATGGAGACCACGACCCCTTTTGACGCCGGACTTAACAAGTTTGTCCAGATCAGACCAAGTGAGACTAGGAATTCTCAGTAAATGAATCAAGGAGTAGAATAAGCTCTTTCCTACACAAGGACGTTGATAAATAGTTTAGCGAACCTCGCTTGTTTGCTAATGGTTTTATTATTATATTAGATTGTATGAATATTCTTAAACGAGTAAAACGATCTTGAAGAATAGCCTGCGAAAGATAGCTATGAATTTCTTTTGATTGAGCTTCCTTTCAAGCTTTCATGGAATTTTCACGAGACAATCAACTGACTAGATACAAATACAAATGTTTTTGCCTGGCCACATAATATCAGTTAACAGACTAAAGTGTAACAAAACATCTAGCTGCATTTTAACACACCAACAGAGAGGTGTTTCAGAAATGCCATCTGAATTGTAAAAAAGACGTAGTGTAAATTTCAAGTTCTCAACCACAATCACCTTCAAAATTTAAGGCTAAATCAATGGTACCTTTTTTGAGAACTTGAATCCACAACATAGGAAGAAAAACACAGTAGTACTATGACAGCACGAATTTACCAAACAAAGAATCAAACATAGGGCACAGAAGGACGAAGGTTGCCCATCCTAGTACCTGAAAGATTGAGTATTCAATGACATATATTAAGACAAAGGTACATTGACAATCAGCTAAACGACTCAAAGCCTACCCTAGTTGAGTAGAAAATACCATCAGCAGGATTAAGGAATTTATAGAATGTAAAAAGCTGCTAAGCAGTTCAAGACATCAGTTGCATAACATGAAACTTAAAAAATGTGGAACAAGTCGAGAAATTAAGAGTCCAAAAGCTTATCAATAACAACAATATACTCAGTGAAATCCTACAATGTGGGGTCTGGAGATGGTAGATTGCACACAGACCATACCCCTACCTTGGATAGTAAAGAGGTTGTTTTCAAAAGACCATCGACTCAAGAGAAAACATAGAAAAGGTCAGATAAAGACGAACAATTCAAAGCAATATAAATAATAAAAGCGAATAAGTCATGGTAAAGTTGTCTGGAAAAAAAAGAGCAATAGCTACTACAGAGAAAATAAGCTAATCAAAGTACAATCTACGTCAATATATGATCTTGATATGAAAAAAAATTATAGAATCCAATGATTATTTTTTAAAACAAGTTGGGAAAGCACTAACGCATTCTAATTGCAGAATATTGCCATCAGAATAAAGCAAATAGTAACAACTAACATAAGTTTGCAAGAAGAGAGAACAAAGGCCTGATACTTCAGAAAGAAAACATTAAAACCATAAATAATGTTCCTTATGTAATCCAATATGCTCATGTATATATGCTTATAAAAGGGTATAGTACTTTCCAAAGAAGATAACCCACAAAAGGCATCATCTTATTATTATTACAGTATCCAAAATATGCTTCCTAATATTATTTCTTAAACTTTCCAGTTTTCCTTGGTCCAGGAACTTCCATTGTACCTACAGAACAACCACACCTACCTCGAAACACAAGAACAGCTCTTCCATTAGGTGGAGCCATTCTTTTAAGCTCAGCTTCCAATTCTTGATGATGATCTCTAGGCAACTTAAATAGCCCCTTTTTAATTCCATTTTTTGCACTGAAATTTGACTTCTTAAGACAATCTTCTGTCTCTAACTGTATATCGAATTCAGCAGCTTTTCTAAGCCTACGACAACCTGGTTTCCCACATCCTTTGCCTGTTGTACATACTGTGATTGCTAAAAGAGCTATTACAGCAAACAAAATACTAAGTCCTAGACAGATAAACACCATTGGAGCCCTCAAAATTTCATCTTTCACCACACAAGACACTGCTCCAAAAAATTCAAACAGTTTATGCACCAAAAGGTTAACATAAGGATACAATAAAACCCCAGAAGCACTAACCACGGCAATCAAAATCACTACATCAATGATAGCAGAGTGAGACTGTTCACAATCACTTGATGGCATGTTCTTGATTTGCCTCAATTTCAAGAAGGGGCCAGTTGAATTCTTGGATTTGGCAATTGAGCTATGTAAATAGACCATTTGGGTTGAACATTCAAGATTGTAACTGGGGAATATGAAAGACTCAATCTTTAATGAAAATTTAAAACTGGGTTAATGAATATGAGAGAATCAAATCGACCCGTCTTCCCAAATTGAATAAAGAGATTGGAAATTGTCGGTGGCTATTGGAATTTGTATGGATAGTTGATTGGGGAATTTAATAAGATAAAGTTGGAAAATTAAAGTAATTTACAAGGAAGAAGAGTGATATATGAGTATTTGACTATGGGAATGTGGTAAAAATTGAAATTTTGGCCGGCTATCAAGAGTTCCTTCACGTGAATGGTTACTTCATACGCACCATTTTCCTTTCTTTTTCTTTCTCTTTTTCTTTTTGTGCTTCTAATGGGCTATAAGTCTATAACTTGCCTAGATGGGCCATATGACTACGGTCTCCACAATTTTTGGACCTCTTAATTACACGGTTGACCCAATAGGCATAAGTTAGATTTGAAGGTAAAATTAAGGACCAGTACAAAATAGCGCCAGAAGATCAAATGACCAGTTTTGGATAGGGCTGGCCAGTGGGCCGGGACAGCCCGACCCCGCCCCGACCCCGTCCCGACCCCGCCCCGACCCAGCCAAAATAAATAAATAAATAAATAACGGGGGCGGCTCTCGAACTCGGGACGGGATGATGTCTCGTCCCGCGAGACCCGAGCCCGCCCCAGGCCCGCGATACCCGACCCCGCCCCGAGCCCGAGCCCGACCCCGCCCTTTTCCCTCCTTTGCAAAAATGACCGTTGCACCAACGGCCATTTTAGGCCCCAACCCCCTACCCCTTAATATTTATTTTTAACCCATAAGTTATTATATTTACACTTTAACCCAATTTTCCAACTATAAATAACTCATTTTCTCTTCATCTTTCTCACAAATCTTCATACAATCTCTCTAATTTCTCAATATATCTCTCTACAAGTCTACATTGTTTGCTAAATATTCAATTTTATTTATTCATTTGGGAATTGGTAGTGAAGTTGGCAACTAGCTTGAGAATCTTCCATTGAGCAAAGTTTCAATTTTCAACCTCTCGATTACACGTCGACGTTACGTCGGCGTTTGGTACATTCGTTCCTTCATTAAATTATTATTGTCTGTTTATTTTATTTAGATCACTTAATTTTATTATCTTTAATTATTTATTTATTTATTATCATAATTAAAGTGGAAGGATTAAAAGGTATGTTTAAGGGTAAGGGTAAGGATGCTTCTTCTAGTAGGGGCAACCAGGGCAAGGTACTTCTTCTAGTCATCTTATTCCTACACAGGATGATTTTGTTGATACTCAACATTTTCCTACAATACCATTAGATTTAGACCAGGAGCTATTTTCTGAAACTCAAGAAGACTTTAATTTAGACGATGATCTAGATGATATACCCACTAATGTTGATGACAACACACCCACTAGTGCACCTTCAACTGAAATACCTCATATTCCCCCTAGTATGAGACGTGGTCCAGCAAAACGACCATTAAAATTAGATGCATGGACATTTTTTGATAGGGACGTAGAGAATCAAGTAGCCATATGTAAATTTTGTAAAAATGTTTTAAAATTTAAAACTGGAAAAGGTCACGGTGGGACGGGGGGTTTAATTAGACACGTAGTAAGTGTTCATCCAGCTAAGTATGCCCAATACCAGGCTTCAAAACCGGGTGCGCAAACGCCCGCTCCATCGGGACAAGGTTCACATCCGACATCGTCTCCGGACCAAATCTGAGGTCAAATTAACCCTATGACGGGGGGAATTGTAGGCTCTAAATACAATAAACATAGAGATAGGGAAGCAATATCAAAATTAGTTCCTGTGGAGGGTTTGCCTTTTTCATTTCCTTCATCTCCCGGTTTTATTCATTACATTAGAGATATATATAATCCTGCTTTTAACGGTTTTCCTAGATCAATTGTTAAGAGAGATGTGTCGCGCCCGTTTTTCGACCTTGCTCGGGTCTAAGCGGAGCGCGGACGTGTTCGGTGATTCCTGGGTAAAAAGGGTTGAGGAGTCGCCACCTAATTATCTTTTACGGTGAATTAGGACACCTAAATATTAAACTAAATGATGCAATGTAAACTCCGTTTTTAAGGTCTGCGAAACTAGTGAGATTCTAGGTAAGGGTTCTTTATTATCCTAAAGGGAAGGGATTAGGCATCCTTTAAGATCCGCTAACTTGCGGTTATCCGGTCAAACTCAGGTTAATTATTACTAGAAAAAATGCATGTTTGAAGCATGAAGTTAAAAGATGTTTGCAAATAATTAATGAAAAAAGATGCATTTTAAAAGATGGATAAATGTAGAGTTTTTTTCAAAATATGCATTTGTATGATATTTAAAGAGAAATACATGTAGAGTTGGAAAAATATGTATTTGACAATTGATAGTAAAACAATTTATTTATCATGCCAAAAATTAAAATTTTGAGAATCAATGAATTGTAAATTGACAAAAGATAAACTTATTCGGTATGATTAATAAAGCAAATAAAAGATGACAAAAGTTGTTTTGAAAATCTTGAATACGCGTGACGAGCCTAAAATAAATAAACTAGCGAAGGATTTCTAAGTTTGAATTTAACCGAGCCTACAAATAAATAAGCTAGCGACGGGTTTCAAATCTTAAACTACCTTATGAATTAATCCTAAGTTTGCCTATTCTAAGCATTTCAATAGTTACATAAGTGCGATAAATAATATTACAATACAAAGCGGGATAAAAGCTGAATTAAAGAAAGAAATAAAATAAATAAACTCCGAGGAATAATTCGCCGTTATTTACTTTAATCCCTGCAAGCTGTCAAGAACAAACGGTTAGAAACAATTAAATACAAATAACTTCATATCCGTATTCAAAACAGTAAAAGGTTTGATCACGGAGGCCTCAGACTTAAATTTTGAAAAGAGAATTCCAATCACGTCGTGGATCGCAAACATATGACTAATGTGGTTTATTTTGATTGCCTCGCCTACTAAACGTGTTGGTCTCTCGGGTGAAATAGAAAAGATCACTATAATCACGTCGTGGCTGCGAATATATAACTTGTTGGTTATTTTAGTCACCTCGCCTACTAAACATGTTGATCTTGAAAAAAGGTTTAAGCCTCATCATTGCCAAGAAGTTATATTTCCGTCTTTAGAATCGTGGAGGCCTCAAAATCGACGGATATTTTTCATCGGCCAGTGTAGTATCGTGTTCAAATCAAGAAATTAAAATGAAACAAGATGGCAAAGCAGAAGCGTAAACAGAGAGGCAAGAAAGAAAAGAACAGAGGCAATTCAAAAAAGACGCGATGTTTAGTTTAAAACAAGAAACAAGAATCGGATATTTGAATGTCAAACAGTGGATCAAACAGAAAGCAATGTCACGAAAGGTGCGGTGTTTATTTTAAAACAAGAAAAGCGGTAAAAACAAGAAACAATAATCAATCCGAGCAAGAATCAAAACAGTAAAACAACGCCAACAGACGCGGTATTTGTTCAAAACAAGAAACAATGATATCCGTCGCAAGAAATTTAAAACAAGAAACTTAATAAAACAATAAGATATTCGTTGCACGGATGTTTAAAGCGATTAAACTAAAAACAGAGAAGCTTAAACGAAGAAAAGCGCGGCCTCGAATTCAATTCCAACTACTTTAATGCGATATTAATAAAACAAGAAAGCGATTGCCAAAGAAACGAGCAAAGTGAGCAATTTAAAATACCCGACCGAAGTTCAAATTCGAAATATTCAAATCGGGTCGACCCGACCGAATCGGTGATTCAAATCCAAATCGATTTCATGCATGGCCAGATAACCAACAACAAGAATATGAAAATGCAAGAATTCGAAATATCCAATCGGTCGACTGACCGTCGATGATCTGACCGGATCAGTGATCCAAACTCGAATCAGATTTCAACACCAAATTCAGATAGCCAATAACAACAACATCAATAATGCAAGAAATTTAGAAATTCAAACCGGGTCGACCCAACCCGGGTCAGTAACCCGACCCGAATTGGAGATTCAACCCGACATAAAATATTCACCAAATTCAGATAACCAACATACAAAAATATGAAATGCAAGAATTCTGAAAATATTACTCAAATCGTCGATCTGACCAGTCGATGACCGACCAATCGTAAAAATCCAAATCGAATAATTCCATCAAATTCCAGGATAACCAACATACAGGAATATAAAAATGCAAGAGTTTTGAAATGTTACCTAAACTGGTCGATCTGAATTCGAATCGTAAATTCAACCCAAATCAAATATTCACCAAATTCAGATAACCAACATACAGGAATATGAGCATGCAAGAATTACGAAAATAATACCTAAACTGGTCGAATTCGACCAAATCAGTGAAGAACAACAAAAATGCAAATAGATTTTCGGACTCAAGTTCAAGAACGAAACTCACCTCCTTTCTTTCGAATCTTTGACCTATTTCGGACTTGTATCTTGAACAACAAAGACAGCAAATGATTTAAAATCTAGAACACAACAAATATTTTATGTATATATGGAATAGTCTTCCGAAAAATCCTTCGAAAATCTGTTTTTATCCCCCGAAAAATCCCCTCCAAAATGAAGAACAACATGGGGTATTTATAGGTACTCACCCCAACGCTCCAACCCCTCATACCCCCCCTTAAAACGAATTCAAATTTCAAAATAAAAGGGGAACAAAATCTGATTTTTGGGGCGTGTTCTTGGGGCATGCGTTCGGCGGTGTCAGGGTAGGGTGGTGGCAGTGGTGAAGTGACGGGGGTAGGGGTGCGGCGACGTAGGGGCAGGGGTGTAGGGTGTGCGGCGACTTGGGGGGGTTAGGGTTTAGGTTGTTTTTTTTTTAAATTATTTTTTGGGTTTTGGGGGCTTTGGGCGTTGGATTTAAAGGGTAAGGGGAATGGGTTTGGGTCGGTCGGGTTGGGTTTTGGAGAGATGGTGGCCGGTTGGGCTGGGGAGTTGGGCCGATTGGGTTTGGGGAAAATAAGGGTGTTTTGGGCTGGGATTAAAGGGTGTGGGTGGTGGTTTTGGACGAAAATAAAGGGGTTTTGGGCTGAAAATGTTTGGGTTGTTTTGGTTGGGCAGAAAATGGGGGTTTTGTTTTGGGGGAATTGTTTTAATGGGAAATGAATGGATTATGGATTAAAAATATGAAAGGGGTTTAATATATAAAAATATTATTTTTGTATTGTAAAAGATGTGAATTATTTAAAATAACATAACGACGTGATAATAATAAAAATATAATATTTAAGTAAATGTTTAATGCTTAATAAAAAGGAAATGCGATGCAATTTTGCGAGAATAAAATAACATAGAATTTCGGATAAAACTTATGATTATTATAAAAATGCAAATGATAAAAAATGCGAATAATAATAATAATAAGAGGATATACACATATATGCCTATATTTTAAAATTATTTTAAAAGTGTCAAAATATTAAAAATTACGAATAAAATCATAAAAGATGGGACAAAATTGGGTGTCAACAAGATGTATTTAAATTCGCGCATGAATATCAACAATATTTACGTTTTTCATTATATCATTTTAATGACAAAGTATCTATTATGTCTGATATAGGTCGTAGTACTAACGGCCATGATTATTTAACTGTAACTTGTCATTGGATAGATTATAAATGGTCTATGCAAAAACGTATTTTAGCGTATAGATATATAGATGATAGGCACACTGGTACTTTTATTGCAGAAAATATTTATCAAGTGTGCGATTATTATGGAATTACCGATAAAATTATGACTATTACATTAGATAACGCTTCTAATAACAATTACGCAATTACAATTTTAAAAAATAGTTTAACTCCGTCTTTTCCAGACCATTTTCATATAAAATGTGTGTGTCATATATATAACTTAATTGTAAAGGATGGTCTATCACTTTTTGAAGACATTCTTAGTAAAATACAATTTGCTATAAATTTTATTTTTAAAAGTAATAAAGTACAACGTAGAAAAGAATATAAAAAAATTTGTCATGATTGTGGACTACCTTTTAGAAAAATTCCACAAGAAGTATCCAATATGTGGAATTCTTTATACGAGCAACTACTTGTTGCTTATGACTATAAATTACCTATAACTTTATTTTTTAACTCTCATAATAAAAAGCCAGCTGATATGATTTTAGATAGTGATTGGGAAAAAATTTCTGAACTTATTGTATTTTTAGAGAAATTTTTTCAAGCAACAAAAGAATTTTCCGGTATATATTATCCTACTATTTCAACTATGTTATTTTATATAACTCAAATATTTTTATTACTTAGTGAATATATGGAAAAACCAGCTTATAAGACAGCTATTAAAAAAATGTTTCTCAAAATAAAAAAAATATTTTATTCCTATTCCCTCTATTTATATTATTGGTTCTGTATTAAATCCTACTATTAAAATAGACGGTACTAAATCACTAATTGAAACTATTTACGATTGTATAGAAGTACTACCACCTCCAAGTCCCAAAAATCTAAATCACCCACCACCTATTGAACAAACTAAAGAAGAAGTATTGTCTAGCGTAGAACACCAATGCAAAAAATATATATAGATTTTATCAACAAGAAAATGCTAGTAACTTACCAGCTTCCATACCATCTTCTTCATCTTCAATACAACCTCACAAAAGACATGCTGTTTCGCGCTAGTATTGAAAGCCTCGTAAATAGAATGTGCTGGTCGCATTCTCTACTACTAACCAAATTAGCGAGTTGGATAATTTTGTTTTGCAGGTTCTGCATCGTATCAAGAAGTTATCAATGAAGATGGACATGAAGACTTGTTTGAAATCTTGGAGGGAAAATGAGAAGACCTTTCCGACACTTTTATTGATGGCTCGAGATGTTTTGAACATTCAAGCGCCGCCAATCAAGCTGCGTCAAAGCGCTTTTTCGCAGCAGATATCAAATAGGAGACCACAGACACTCATTAGCCGGAGACAAATTTTGGAAATTGCAAAGATTATTCAGAGATTGGATACGGCGGAGCGGAGAAGGTGCGGTCAACCGGAGATCAACGAAGAAGATGATGAAAACTACAACGAAATCTTAACCGAAGGTAGTGGAAGCGACGTGGATCAATTTGACCAACAAATACCAATTTCAACCGAAGAACCACATGAAATCATCAAGCAATTAGAACAGGTTTTTTTGAGAATGTAATTTTTTTAATTGAAATTTTATTATGTAATTTGCAACTTTTGAACAACACCACAAAGTTGCAATTTAGATTTTAGACAATTGTATTTGTATTACAAAAAAAAAATCATGTCTATTAAATAATATAAGAGGCACAAAAACAGCCTTGAGATGTTTTTATTACACTATCTTGTTTTGTTTATTGAGTTTTTTATACATATGTTATTTAAAAAAAAAAAAAAAAAACCCGCCGTATCCCGCTCTGCCCCGAGCCCGCCCCGACCCGATACCGACGGGATCGGGATCGGGTTGGGACTTGCTCTAGTCCCGCCAGACCGACCCGCTGACCCGCTGCAGACCGCCAGACCGACCCCGCCAGACCCCCGCCTCTTCTCCCGCCCCGCCTCGACCCGCCGCTGACCGCCCGCCAGACTGAGCCCGCCCACCGCCACTCATAATTTTGGAACAGTGCATAGTAACCCATGCGTAAAGGGTGGCAATTTTCATTTTGCTCCCAGATATTCACACTGATCTTATTCGTATGGCTAGAATGATTGAGAAGTAACTGGTTAAATTTTGTCGCCCATTAGAGCTATGGTAGGGTAAACATTGAGTACATTTGAAAATCTATGTAGTGAGTATAATCCTACACTATTTACACTTACATTAAAACTAGTTTTAGGTGTACACAATTTGCACGTGATCAAAACGCGTACTTAATTTAATAATAAATACTACAATAAAATAAAACATAGCTATGAACTTCATCATTAATCCGTCGCGAAGTTATTGTAGCTAACAAAAAAGTTTAATAACTCATCGCTAATCCGTCGGTACAAAATTAACGACGAATTCTCCTCATATGCCTTACTATGCCAAAGGACTTCTACAGGGATATGTTTTATCTAAATTATTACTCTATTATTTTGGTGACTTAATACTAAAAAACAAACAACCAACACAAATTCTTTCATGATTCTTCAAATATTTGTCAAATAACACAAAATACAAATATGATATAAATTATGTTATACTTCATCATTTCGATTTATTCTCTTCTGATCTAAGCATAAAAAATAAAGTGTTAATACTGTAAACATTATAATAACGTGTATATAGAATACAAATTCAATCCCACCACCATAATTAGAATATATCTTATATATTTTGTATATAGAATTATGGTAAGTAGATGATTCATTATTGTACTAGAATTCTACATTGTAGACTATATATATTTGTATTAATGAGAAAGTCTCCCCAAGGGAATTGATACAATCTCACATGGTATCAGAGCCAAAATCCTAAAAACCTAAAACTTTTTTTCCTCTTCTCGACATTACCGCCCCGCCCCCCCCACTTAATTTTTTCCGACAGTAAAAGCCCCCCACCACAACTTCTTTCGGTTTTTAATGGATTCCTCTTCCCCCGATGCTTCCGCTTCCTCCGGCGTCGTCACTCAAACATCACTCATGACCCTCCTCACCATCTTTCCATCCGGCTCTCGCAGTTATCAATATCAAGAATTTTATTCCTATAATTCTTGACCAGGAAGATGGCCAATATTGGTCATAGTGGAACTGTTTCGAATTCATGAATGTGTATATCACGTGTTTGACCATATTGACGACTCAATCCCTCGCCCCTCTGAAATTGATGACACAACTTAGCGTCGTCTCGATGTCGTCGTCAAACAATGGATCAATGGCACAATCTCTAAGGACTTACTTCACACCATTATGAAAATCGGTGCCTCCACTCATGAGTTATGGACACGCTTGAAAGAAATTTTTCAAGACAACAAGCACACTCGTGCAGTGTATTTGGAAGAACAATTCAACAACACTCGTCTTGAAATTTTTTCGAACATGTCTGAATATTGCAAACAATTGAAACTGGTCGCAGATCAATTATCCAACATTGGAACGCCCGTCTCTGAAAAAAAGATGGTCTTACAGTTGGTTGCAGGCCTATCGAGGTGGACTCTTAACATTTCCCGCACGCCCATAACTCGTTAATTGGAGCGTGGACAATATAATTTGGAGGTCCAACATCGGTGAACAAAGAATTGGAATGAGTCTGGCTCTGATACCATTGAATTGAGAGACGTAAAATATGAAATATTGATATCTTATTCAAGATAAATTACTAAGAATAATTCATAAAGTCCGAGATTATAAAAATTACAAAAAGAGGGAAAACGATAAATGTTAGCTTAAAAATAGTTCAGTGAATAAAGATATGTTTTTAACCTTTTCACCAACCACCTCTTGCTTTTCCTCAATCTCCAACTCTCCTCGATTTCTTCCTCCATCAGTCGATATTGAATCATTTAGCAATTATATCTGTGACATGAATCAATAAGATCTCGTAATTTTTTTTAAAAGAACAATCATATCATTATTAATTAATCGCACATCTCTCATCCCATATACAACCTTAACCCAATGTGAATTATTAAAAAGAATAAAATTTGAAAAGAGAAAGATATCGAGCAGTCTTGAGGACTTTTCTTTTTCTTTCCATTGCAGGAAAGCTTCTATAAATACATAAATGGGCTTTTCAAAACCTAATAAACTTTCTTCATGATAGTAGTTAAATACAATTCTATTTCTTAAATAATTTAGAACCCTACTTTGATATGAAGTGATTTACTCGAAGTCTTAGACGTCTTCAAGCTATTTTTAAAATAATAAATCATTCTATTAATAAGGTATTGCATGGGACTATACATTGGTACTGTATATTTTGAATTCTGGACGCACATACCAAGTTTGTAAAGGAGTCAAAACTTAAAAGATTTAGTTCCTTGTAGAAATAGATTATATACGTGTATTTTACTTTTTTTTTTAAAAATAAAATAGGTGAGAAAAATAGTAAATGATAATTTTATTTATTACAGAGTCTTTTAATGAAAGATAAAAAATCAATCAATATTTTTAAGACCCTTCATACTTTTAATATAATATAGATTACAAATGTTAATTTAATTAGAATAAAATATATTTAATGATATTAATATTGGTATTCAGGGCAGCATTGGTATAGTTGTGTTGTGTCAACTTATTTCGGTGATGATAACCAATTGAAAAGTATATTGTCGATTGGTAAACGCTTCTTCCAAGCACAAGGAGGTGGAATCATTGCCTTATATTTTGACCAATGGGAGAGTACTATTACTTGTCTAAAGTCTAACGCAAAGTCGCAAAGTGACAAATAAGGAATTCAAAGTTGAAATTAGAGGCTAGTTGGTCTATAGGCACGACGAAATTAGCGATAAACTTTTCAGACTTCCATCCATTGCAAACTGGTCATTAACTTGTTGTTCGAGTTAGTCTAATACTAACTCAGACCAGCACAATTTAGCAATGATTTTGTGGCGCTCTATAGTCTATCCTTCTGATATTTGTGGGTATCATTTTTCCACTTTATGACTTGCTAAGTGGTGCAGAGACATGTTGAAGTGAAAGGAAAACGTTATGGAATGACCCAATTAAGCAGTCACTCTTACGTCATATCTTTCCGTCAAAAGCTTTTGTGAAAATTCTTAACTTAAAAATACTGATAGCAATTACTAGTAGCAATTATAACTTCAATAGCCAGTACTAGAAATAGAGAGTTTCCTCTTAAGAGTCCCTAATGGAATGAAAATATGAATTCTTTATATGGATTTGAACAATCTTCGCTCTAAGTTAATTTTTGGAGTTGAGTTAGACCTCCTTATATGGACTTGAACAATCATCACTCTATCAGTTGGCTTTTGAGGTTGAATTAAGCCAAAATACATTCTTTACATTTCCGTCGATATTCATTTATAAATTTGTGCTACAAAATATGATTTTTTCACCTTATCCCACCTAATCATCTAAGTGATAAAAGTCATTGTGAAAAATAGATTTCTATTGAAACACTAAAAAACTTCTTAATTTTTTTAGGTAAAACACTACTATTTAAATTTTTTCTACCTACATTATTTAGGCACCTTTAATAGCATAGATGAGATAGTAATACATGCTCCCAACTTAAAATGTCAATGTTTTTGTTATTGATTATAGTGAGTTGCTTTTGATGTTTGTCAGGATATCATCTTTCCTCGTGAGCTAACTGAGACATTACTTCCAACAATCAATAATATCAAGAATCTGGAATTGCAAATTGAATCATCTACCTCAAAAGATTTTAGATGGCTTTATTTGGATTCTTCCAGGTTTGAAGACTTTGTCATTGACGTTGGGTTCCATTTCAAAAATCATCGAGGTACTCGTAAACTCCGCGTGGCTTCTTTCACAACTCTAATTCCTACCTTTTGGTTTTGGTTATTTTAGTATATATATATATATATATATATATCTTCGCCCCGTTGAACCTTCAAAAAGCAACAGTGCTGCTTCACACATATCACTAATTAAGGAGAGACTAATGAGTATTATAGATTTTCTAGGATATTGATTTAGCATATGATTGGCAGCCTAAAGCAAACTTATTAGGTTTGGAATATGTTTTTCTCTTTATTGCAAGTGATATTTTCGGTCTATGTAATTGTGTGCAATTCATTTCATATTTTATTATTGCAATTGTTTTTTCAGCCAGAGCAAAAACTGAAACACAAACAGAAACTAACATACAGTGATTAGAGACTAGATTGAGAGAATGCTTTCTTTGAATTAGTGAAATTTTTCTTGTTTTGAACTCCATTCTATTGCAAGTAGAAGCACAGACTTTGCTTGTAGCTAGCCAAACAGCTGATCCGTGGTTTAATGAATCACTTGTTCTCCTATGCAAGAAATATGTATGCAGTTGTTTAAAGTGCTCTTTTTAGAGGAGTTTATTAATTAATGTCACGATTGCGTCAAATTAAATCATCCCCTCCGGTTTTATTTCAGTACATGTAGAATATAATGTGGGCTATCATATGGACTAATTTAATATGTTGGTTAAATGCAGGTACGTGGAATCAACGTCGAATAATATGCCTGCTCGTTTGATATGAACTAAAACCGGAACGAGCAAGTAAATATTACTTACAAACCTTTGTAATTGCACGTGTTTGTTAGGGATTATGTGTGCTAAACTACGAGTCATACTAGAATACTGTAGTTTAATGGAGTATTAATCTTCGTTAAACACAAGAGACTAGAAGCGAAAGATTGTCCACTTTGTTCGCCTTCCTAATTATCTTGAACAGATCTCCCAGCATTTTACAGTTATGTATGAAAGTGGAGATCAGCTACCATGAGCACTAGTCTATAGTTACGTTCATAGATTTGATTGACTAAACAAATATAATTAAAGCTGATTATGAAGTCTTTTCCTCTTCCTAAAAGATAAATATGAAAAGGAAGAATTCAGCCGGGGGTCTTCAGCGTGGATTTGAATTTGATAGAAGCAATTTGATCTTTTCTGAGATAGGACCTTATAGGTGATATCAGTTGTTCTGTTTTAAAACTCTGATCATTCAGACACATTTCGAGATTTATTGATAGTAGTGCTGAGGGATCGAGAACTTAAAGCAATAGTCTAGCGTAACGTGAAAAGATGGATATATAAAAAATAAAAAAATAAAAAAAATATGAAAAGAAATGGTGCTAGCTGGTTGATTGGACGGGGAAAATATAAAGCCAATTGAAATATTGGTTTTACGTCCACGAGGTTCCTGATGTTTTCATCTTTTCCGATGACATGACATCCCATTTATATTCACTTCACTGCTTCTTCCTCATTAAAACAAAGTTGAACTCAAGCGGAGACAGAGCGCCAAATCGTTTCTCACCGTTCCAAAAATGCCACAAAGGAAAAGGTTTGTGTGGAAAACTCCAAATAGGCATGAAATTACAACTACAGGAGGAGGACAAGATAATATAGCCTGTATTGATAGAATTTCAAAGTTCAAACTTGCCACTCGAATTAATCCATCAAATTCTTTGGTGGGTCCAACCGAAATGTGTTTTATCCAAGAGGTGGCAAAGTATTTGGACTTGTATCCCAGGTATTTATTTGGACCAATTGCAATTTGGGCCCATGTTATTCCTAGAATCTGGAGATATAGACTATACTTATAGAGATGTCTTCCTAGTTTTCTTGAATCACTCCTTAGACAGCCGTGAGAAGCGTGAATACAATGGTGAACTTGGCTTCCTCTTTCTTCGAATGACTGTTGATGAAACTAAGCCTTCTAGTGAATTGCTGCTAAAAAAATGAATCAATCTTGATGTAAAAAATAAGGTTAAAACGTGACATCTTGCTATAAAAACACTAACTATGAACAGGTGGTTGTTGAAATTGTACAAGAGAAAAGTGAATGTTCTATTTGTTTGGTGGTGTTTCAAGTTGGGGAAAAAGCTAAAGAGACGCCTTGTAAGCATTGTTATCATTCCAATTGTATTAGCAGGTGGTTGTTGATACGGTAAAAAAATAAATTTTGGGTCTAACTCAATTTAAAAGTTAGCTTGTAGGGTGAGCATGGTTGTTGATACGGTAAAGAAATGAATTTTGGATCTAACTCAATCCAAAAGTTAGCTTATAGGGTGAGCATTGCTCAAGTCTATATAAAGAGTTTGAAAGAAATAATTTTCTTCATTATTTTCATTACTTGAAAGGTTATATATACAAATTACAAAATATGAGAATTTTTATTTCTATTCTATTCCTAAAATCTTATTCTATACATTTATGGTAATACACTAATTATGGTAATACACTATTAATTATATTACAACATTATCTAAACTGGGATACTAAATATTTATCATAAATTATATTACCTAAATCTGTAAAATTGAGAGCCACTTATGGAGCAAAATTTGAGACAATATACACAAAATATACCCATGTATATTGTGTGTATATTGTATATTTAACATACCCCGCAGTCATAGCGGGCGGTCTTCGAACGCTGAGACAGCTCTAAAATCTTCAAAAAGGATTGAGGGAAGACCCTTTGTAAAGATGTCTACAATCTGATATCTTGATGGGACATGACAAACGCGAACGTGACCCCGAACAACCTTTTCACGGACAAAGTGAATGTTCATTTCGATATGTTTAGTGCGTTGGTGCTGAACCGGATTACCTGAAAGGTAGATGTCACTAATATTATTGCAATATACTAAGGTTGCCTTCTGAATGGGACAATGCAGCTCCAAAAGCAAATTACGTAGCCAATATGATTCTGAGACCACATTAGCTACCCCCGATATTCAGCCTCGGCACTTGAGCGGGATAGAGTTGTCTGACGCTTCGCAGACCAGGAGATCAAGTTATTGCCAAGGAATACACAATATCCAGACGTCGACCGTCTGATGTCTGGACAACCTCCCCAATCAACATATGTGTATGAGACAAGTGTGGATGTCGAAGAAGGATATAAATGCAAACCATAGTCCAGTGTACCTTGAATATACATAATGATGTGTTTGATTGCATTCATGTGCTCAATTTCGGAATCATGCATGAATAAACACACATGCTGGACGGCATACGTAATATCCGGTCTGGTAAAGGTTAGATACTGAAGGGCCCCTGCAAGACTGCGATAGCGGGTCGGATCCTCTTAAGGAATGTCGGCCGCGACACCAAGCATGGGCTTAGCATCAACTGGAGTCGACGTAGACTTACATGAGGACATCCCGACTCTCTCGATGATCTCAGCTGCGTACTTCTGTTGAGACAAAAACAATCCGTCTGAATGATGCTTGACGGCAATCCCCAAAAAGTAACTCAAGGGCCCTAAGTCTTTCATAGCAAACTCAGAGCTGAGCATGGTCATGATAGACTGGCGTAAGGCATCGGAGGAGACAGTCAAAATGATATCATCCACATACAACAGAATGTAGGCCAAGGACGAACTACGACGGTAGATGAACAACGAATTATTTGACCGGTTGTGAGTGAACCCAATAGTCGACACATAGTCAGCAAACTTGTATACCAGGCCCGTGGTGACTGCTTAAGCCCATATAAGGACTTCTTCAACAAACATACATGATGAGGATGATTGAGATCCCTGACCCCAATGCCTGATGCATATAGACTGTTTCCTTGAGATCCTCATGTAGGAAAGCGTTCTTGACATCCAATTGATGAATAGTCCATGCCTTTGAAAGAGTCAAGCTAATGACAATGCGAATGGTAGCCGGCTTGACCACCGGACTAAACGTCTCACCACAATCTATCCCAACCTGTTGAGTCTTACCATCACCCACAAGCCGTGCCTTATGTTGAGTGAATGAACCATTTGAATTTTCCTTATGAGCAAAAATTCACATAGACCTGATAACATTAATACCATAGGGACGGGGCACCAACTCCCACGTCTTATTATCAATAAGAGTATTATATTCATCAGTCGTAGTAATTTTTCAATTCGGGTCGTTTATGGCAGACACAGGATTACGGGGCAATGGGGATTTAGAGACATTCGAATGTAAATTAAAATGTCTTTTTGGTGTAAAAATATCCCGTTGACTACGAGTGACTGGTCTAAGACTTGAGGAAGAGATGGGCGGATTTTGAGAATTTTCTAGGCTCTGGCGCATGGCGCCAAGAGGCGGTGGGCCTGGCCGCCCAACTAGGAAACCGAGCGAGGATCGGACCGGTTCCTGGCTGGATCGCCCAATCGCCGAATCGATCCAAGATCGAATCGCGATGGGGCAGCGATGGGTCTGGAGAATTTTGGGTGCGGGATATATCCGAAAAATGGTGAGCAATATACGGGGATATACCATCATCCAAAAAATTATACGAACTAGGCTCGGGAGTATGAACTTTAGTAAATGGAAATTGGGTTTCATAAAAAATTATATGGCTATTAATTATGATTTTCTTAGAGGATAAATCAAAGCATTTGCAACCACGATGATTAGACG
The DNA here is from genome assembly GCA_029783415.1 of Anisodus acutangulus. Lineage (NCBI taxonomy): Eukaryota > Viridiplantae > Streptophyta > Magnoliopsida > Solanales > Solanaceae > Anisodus > Anisodus acutangulus. The sequence continues at coordinate 44,912,865 of CM056501.1, read as the reverse complement.
GATAATTCAAAAACACACACGGAGTAGACCGGGCCTGAAGTTTGTTAATTGTGGTGGATGGGAATAACGGATAACATAAGCACCAAAAACCCCGAAGATGACAATAAGACGGATTTTTATTATATAAAATTTGGAGGGGGAAGAATATGTCAGACCTTTGAAAGGAATTATGTTAAGGAGATATGTTGTCATTTGAAGAGCATGATGCCAAAAATATGGGGGTACGGAAGCATGAATTAAGAGAGTTCAGACAATGTTATTTATGGAACGAATTTTGCGTTCGGCTTTCCCATTTTGTGAAGACGTATGAGGACACGAAAAATGATAATTGATCCCACACAGAACTCTCGAAACTCCTTATTGTCATACTCTTTTCCATTATTACACTGAATATTTTTTATTTCTCTTTCGAATTGTGTTATAATGAATGCTCTAAACTTTATGAAGACTGAAAATACTTGAGATTTATTTGCAATTGGAAACGTCCACAAAAAATTAGAATAATCATCCAAAAAAAAAACATAATAACGATGACCCAACGAACTTAGAATAAGAGACGTCCATATGTCGCTATGAATAATATCAAATGACATTGAAGTATGAGAATTTGAGTATACAAATGGCAATTTAACATTTTTTCCTAACGAACAAGATTGACAAATTGGGGTACGACTCGTACCCTTACATGAAATAAAATTATTTTTATCTAAAACAGATAAAATAGAGGACCCCGGATGACCCATGCGAGCATGCCACAAGGAAGGAGAAATGGCGGCAAAGGCTGATGGCAAGGCTTGACTCGATGGACTGAAATCAGGCGTGATAGGATAAAGATCTCCCATACTATCACACCTCATGAGAGGACTTCCTGTCTTGAAATTCTTCGCATAGAAACCAAAAGGATCAAATTCAACAGAAACAGAATTGTCAGTGGTGAACTTTCGGACAGACACTAAGTTTTTAATCAATTTGGGAGCATGTAAAGTATTTTTCAAGATAATGGATGGATTGGGGGGAGACAACGTTTTCTGACCATAACCCTGAATTGGAATAGAGTTACCATTACCGATAATTATACCGCGAAGGTTGCTCAAATTGGAATAAGATGAGAGAGTACCTGAATCGGATGTCATGTGGGTAGTGGCACCGGTATCCATATACCAATTTGGGTCCGGTTGTGTCAACCCTGGTGTGTGCATCGCGGCCTCGATATCGATCTAAGTGGGGTCTGCTGTGTGGTGAGCTTGCGGAGGCCGGGGCCCAAGTATTCCGTAATCTGGCTGCCAGTGGCTGAACCGCCGTTATCGGGCCATTGGGCGATGGGCCGTCTGGCCTTTGGAAAGCCCACCGCCGATTGTTGGAAATCGCTGTGGAGGTGGGTCAGTGGCCATCGCCCACCGTTCAAGCCCACGGCCCAGAGGCCCAAGACTGAGACCAGGGGTTCGGTGGCCCACTGGAACCTGGATGGGCACTGCTTTGGCCACCGTGACTGCTGCCGGAGCCGCTGCGTTTGCCCACACGATTTTTATTTTTCCGGCCATTCTTGTTGCCCCCGTGGGATTGGTTTTGGTTTGAACTGTTGCCAAAATTTTGAGGACTAGGGGAGGAAGTCATCATGACCACGGGACTAGCATTAGTAGCCACCTTTTTAGCCAAACCGGCATCTTCCAAGGTAAGCATGGATCGGGCTTGATAGAACCTTGGAATAGGATTACTTTGACGAAGGAGAGTTCCAACGCCACTATAGGCCTCGGATAGACTAGCGACCATCTGTAAAACAAAACGATCTTCACTAACTGGCGCACCAACGTTGCGGAGTTGGTCTGCCAATTCCTTCAACCTTTTGCAATATGCTGAAACGTTCGGGAATTTTTCCATGTTGACGTGGGAAAAATCCTGTTCAAGGGTAACAGTTCTGAAATTTTGATTATCCTGTAATATGTCACGCAGTCTATCCCATGCGGCCATCGCCGTAGCGTCTGGCTCGATAATCGTATGCAATAGGTCGGTGGAGATAGTAGAATATATCCACTGAAGGACAGTGGCATCAAGCGTTGTCCATAATTTAGGATCATCCTCTCGTTTAGGCACCTCTGTATCATCAAGAGCCGCGGGGATGATGTGATGGATGACTTGATGCGAATGAGCGTGAATTTTGAACAACTCGGCCCACATCGCGTATTGGACGTTTTCTATTTCAAGAATTAACGGGATATGATTCTTGATGTTAGAAATCACAAGGGCAGGGTGAAACGGGTTCTTTGACGTAGACATAACGAAAGAACCAGTGGTGATAGAGAGATAGATTTTGAGAGCGGAAGACAAAATTTGGTAAACCCAGGGGTCTCGGCCGAGAGGGAGCAATATATAACCATAACTAAATTATCATTGTTTTACTTATTACATGTTACTATATATTATAAACGTCCTATCCTCTTTGGATTGCTTCGTCTAAAAAGAAGTGAACAACTCATAAGAGTTTACATCATATTGGGCTCCAACCAATAATTTAGTATCGATTTTAAGTCGAGCTCAATTTCGATACACTTGATTAAAAGAATCAAGAATCAAGAATCAAGAATCAAATTGTCAATCGAGGGTAAGTACTCTGGACACGATTAGACTGCAGCCTTATAAGAGATATATTAGGGCTTGAAATGCATTGAAACCGACTCTTTCAAGGTTCTATAACTTTATGTGAACTTTCACGTTGAACAATATATTATTGCTGCCTCTCTCAAAAGTGTTTTTTTAGTCATGTAAATTTGTATATCCAACTACATTTTTCAACGGTGAAATACTTAAATGAATTAATCCAACTTCCCCTTGTACTAATGTCTATATATTTATATTTCAGGAATAAGGTAAAAAAATAATTTCTAGTAGGTGGAGTTTTGTATCGTTATCTTTGTTCTACTTCGATAAGTTAAGAGGATAATGAAATGTCTTTTTTTCCATTTCAACTTCCTCCACAATGTGGACTACACATTTCTCAACCTCACCTTCGCTCGAAAAAAGGAAAAAGAAAGGGACAGTGAGAATCTATATATATGACTTCAGTTTTCTTGAGATTGAGGCATATTAATTGGTATTAAGTAGTATTTAGTATAATAGAACTTTCTCATACTTGCGGAGAGAAGAATGCACCTATAAGAATTTGTAAGGTAGAAATTGCACTTTATAAGACATTGCACCTAATACAACTTCTAGTTTCCTTTTATTATGATAACATGTCCTTACAAACAAATAGCTAGAGACAATTGGTACATACATACTCAGCATAATTAGTGCTTAGCTCTTTTACAGTAAAAAAATAGATATTCTCTTTCTATGCACACAATATTGTAATTGTAATGCTATTATATGCTATAAGTTGGGCAGTAAAAGCTCACAACTGCCTCTCCCTAAATGTCAATAATCATCCAAAAAGAAAAAGTAGGCCGAATCAATTCTTTTTCGTCCACAATTGAATGGCCAATTTTACAATGGACAAAAAGTGCCAATTTGCGTTTCCCCCAAATACTTGACTCTCTCTTAAATTATCGTGAGTAAAGCCCTCAAATTAAGGCCAAACTCTTAGAATAATATTAAAAATTAAATATTTTTGCAAGTAGTATACTTGAAAATTCTAATATTTTTGCAAAAGATTTTGGGTTCTAGCGGAACTGTCTTCCAGTGAAAGTCTGACCAAAGGACCAAGAACTAGGAGCTGCATTGTAAGAAACAACAGTGCGACCATCGCCTGTGGTAACCTTAAAGGATAAGCTTTGGCCATTAAGGTAAGCGTTGTTTTGCCAATTTTGCCCCCAATTTCTTGACATTGGTTGCCACTGAGTTCTTGAACCCTTGATGTATACTGAGTGTACATCTCCTGAACCTCCAACATTTGTGACTAGAACCAAGTTGAAGTAAGAGTGGCCATTGATTGTAAATCTAATTCCTCCACTTCTTCTGCAGGGTACCCTGTAAAAAGATGTACAAATTCAAGAAAATTAAGTTTTATAATCAGTACCACCCATACTATAAATAATTACACTTTTCAGTCCAAGGGAAAATGGTAAAAGATACTACCTCCATTTCAATTTATGTGTCAGATTTTGACTTTAATAAAATAAGGAATACTTTTAAATCTTATGGTTTTAAGTAAAATGTGTGTAATGTATCAAAATGCCCATTGACACAGTCGGAGTCCACTTCATGTGTTTAAATGAAACAAAATTTAGTTGAGGTGTCTAAGTGAAAGATATTGACGATCACGAGAGGTCGCCGATGAATTTGGTCTTCTAAATATGCAGGTAAGATGTTGGATGTAAAGAGATATTACTAAATATAAAATGTAACATTCTTTTTTAAACACATTAAAAGGGAAAGGAAGCCACATAATTACTTTTAAGTATTTACCATACAAAAATATCTTAATTTTATTCTTCAATATATTTTAAGGTCATTCATACTCTTGCACTTAGTAAATTGTTAGATACTTGCTCTAGACTTTAACAGTTTCAATCTGAAGTATGATGGAGAGTAATTTTACCATAGTAAAAATTAGATGGATAATTTTGGACTTTTTTCAGGAAGTATTTGACGGAACCTTTGGATATTGACTAATAGTGCGCACCAGTTTAGCAAACATAACGACTATTTTTTGCTTCAGGTAAAAGAATATTAGATGATTTTGAGTCCAAATTAAAAAATAGTGAACTATTTTAGGCCTTTGCTCTGAATTACGTTAAAGGGCAACAATGAGACAATTTGCTAAGTATACGAATTACTCCAAATTATAAAGAAAAGTATAAATAAAATATTTTGTTTGTACGAAGAGTAAATTTGGAAATTTGACCGACTCAACAATGATACGTTTCAGTAGACATTGTATTGAATTTACCTTCTGTAGACAACAGGAACGATGCCAGATCTATATTGAGCAATGCGCAAGTAGACAGGCTCTGAGAGATCAAAATGGTGGTTTGGAGGGTCACACCAACCCCCTGGTGGGCAGAAATTTGTGGCTGTCACTGTAATTACGCCCCGCAGGCAGTACTGTCGAGCATTCACACACATTATCTGAAAACACTGTCCACAGCTCAACCCATTGTTGAACAGAGCAGTGCTCAACGCGGCCGTGTTAGTTCCATATCCACTGCTGTATAAATTTCCATATCCACAAGCCCCACCTGTGAAAATCCCAACAATTTCAGTATAGACACGTAATTTTTAACACTCCCCGCCTTTAATCCCAATACCTACGGGGAATCATTCTTGTTGCTACAGTCAGATCTCTCCGTAACAGTCATACTCTATAACAACATTTTACTATAACAATCATGTTTTCTATGGAATCGATATTTCATGTTATGTCATATTATATATTCTCTATAACACTATTTTTCTATCAAAAATATTGGAACAAACTATGATGTTGTAGAGAGGTTTGACTGTAGTACATGACTATGGATAAAAATTAATCTAGGTTCAAGAGAAAAATTATCGTACCCATAGTTCCAGAAGCATCGCCTCCACCATAAAATGTGGCATGAGCATTGTTCCAACCACCATAACCATGGACAGATTGGAACATGAAGGAAATTCCGATTAGCAGAAGTCCTAAAAGAGCCATTATTTTAACCTGCAGGGGAGGGAATGACAGTTTAATGCTAATGAAATCAGTGTTGTACTTAACAAACTAGAAGAATTGAAGAGAAATGAACAAATTAAGAAGATGGGGAAATGGCTCACGGGAAAAGTTTCTATGTGTTTGCTTGAGTGACAAGGGTAGTTAGGAAGTGAAGATATCTACACTCGTGGTGAATAAATAGAGGGACGAAAAAGGTGGTTTGGGAGTCAAAATCAAAGGTCCAATTTTTAATTAAGCGACCAACTGATAAAGTTCCACTGTTGCTTGGGACCATAAAGATTTAACTAAACAGTACCATTCTATTTTAATTTGTGGTAAAATTGAACGATAACCGAACTTGTAGGAGCTAGTAGTAAATACTAAATACTCGATAAAATAGTTGAAATACCCACAAAGTAACCGGACCGGACACTATCGTAATTTGAAAAAGAAACATGTTTATGTTCGAGATTGTTAGGAGCTTGAGTTGTCGATTTCAAAGTAAAAAGCTAAATATGATTCCATTATCCAGAAACAAAAGAGGAGCAGCTCAGAGAACCACGTCTTGAATCTGTGGATAACAAGAATACAATTTTATTCCTCATTTCCTTTGATTGAATTTCACATGAGATATATTCGTTTGGTATAATAAATATAAACATACACACGTAACTGCAATCCTTCCACTAATGCCGGAACTGGATACGATCATTATCTCCAGAATATTGAGGGCAATTAAAATTACAAGTGTACCTTAAAAATAATGTATTAAATAATTCTAAGTGGAAAATTCAACATCAAAACACGAGCACTCAAAAGCCCGTAAGTTATTGTAGTTCAATTTGTCTGTGAAGTGGTTGGGTTAAGTGAATATTGTTGACCAAGAAAATATATATTGTTAAAACAAAATTCAAACATGAGAACCCGGCATATCTAAGTGGGACATTTTGAGGTCTTATCCATCATTTTCCCAGAAATCTTGCACTGATTACGGATTTCCAGTAAATGAAATTAAAAGATTTTATCCAGGCAATCAAATATATATATCTCATTGCAAATGAGAAACCTAAGACAAGATAGGCTTCATCTGTTCATATTTTTTCGAATTTGATGTAATAAAGTGACTCCACATCGTATCAAAGTCTATAACAGCACGAAAAGCACTTAGACAATGAGGTGAGGTTTCTACTTTCCATGTACACATTGGCAACCAGCTCAAACCATGTGTTGACTAAACAGCATTAATGCTTTAAATATTGTTAGTGAAATTAAGCTACTCCATTTTATCTAGTCATCTAGTCTTGCAACTTTAGCTAAGATTACAAAATTATGCCACATTATCCGCAAGAAATTTGCTGCAACATCGAGTCCACAATGTTAACCTATGTAGAACTGATGAATGTGTCGCAACTCACAATGCACCAAAACTGTGGCCTGGGCGGAGCTATAATTGTACTTACGGACAGGGCAGAATTCAATAGTTTTTATCTATATCTTATATTTGTATCTAAAATTCCACAAGAAATGTATAAATAATTTATTCATGTTAATATTGGATTTGGTGTTGTGACATTTGACCCAACATATCTTCTAACAGATTTTGCACAACATTCAGACCAACATTTTCTGAACAGATTTTGCCTTACTTCACGCGATGCAGTAATATTTGTGTAAATATTGTAAATATTACTATGAGGTAAAAATGACTTGGCAAGGTAAAAAGGAGCTGGTAAAAACGAGTGAGGACTAAGTCAAAAGTTGTTGCTTGTCGTGAGGATCAAGCCAAAGCTGTTGCTTGTCGTGAGGATCAAGCCAAAGCTGTTGAGATTATTACTCTCTGATCTTCTCCAACCAATCCCACCAGCAGTCCACTTTCCCTCAACTTCCACAACTGATCGATGAGCTTTTCAAGGAAGACTTTCTACTATACATAGAGAGGCTACTACAAAGTATCGATATCCAGAACCAGAAAGTAAAAATACCAAGAGAGCTCTCGGGATTTCATCTCAGAAATCTGGATCACCAGTGTTGCATGAGTGTGTTGACAACATTCTATCCAACATTACAATTGCTATTTAGATTCTAGATTAGTTTTGTATGGAGCGATTGTAATGAGAGGTTGTATATGTCTATTTAGTTAGATTTTTCAGGCAGAAGTCATCTGCGACTTCAACTTTTAATTCCTTTCCGTTTTATCTTGTAAATCTGTAAAGAAAGGAATTTGTATATTTATATATAATATATATACAATACATTTGGTCATATATATAACTTATGAAAATTTAAAACCCTTGTGTTCCTTAAATTTCCGCTGCATTTACTCTTTAAAGTTTTCTGTTTTGCTAAAGTATTGTTACTGGTGTCGGACGACATAATTTCCGACATTCGAAAACAGAATTGACATTCGAGTTTATTTCATTTTGTTTTTATTGTTTCATAGCCCCCTTCAAGTGGTATCAAAGCCGACACTTAACACAATAAGTGTTTGGTCCTGTTGTCATAAGCTATGGATCCGACAAATCCAACTATTGGTAGGCTTCCTATTTTAGATGGATCAAATTATGCCTATTGGAAGATTCATCTACATTCTCATATCAAATCAATTGATGTTAGGGCATGGAGATCTATAACCAATGGGTATATTATTCCAATGTTGTCACCGGATGAGGAATGTGACATTCTTGTTAAACTTGAATCTGAATGGACTACAGAAGAAACCAATAATGATACAACGAAAAAGTTATAAATGCAATTTTTGGATGGGTTGATATGTATATGTTCAAACTCATTCAAAACTGCTCCACGGCTAAGGATGCATGAGATACTTTACAAATTCATTGTGAAGGTAGCTCAAGTGTTCGTCGAACAAAGCTACACGTGTTCGTGAGTAAATATGAACGTTTAAGGATTGAAGAAGCGGATGATATTAAATTTTATTTTGAAAAGTTGATTGACATCTCAAATGAATGTCAAGTGCTTGGTGAACCATTAACCAACACTCAACTTGTTGAAAAAGCTCTCTGTTCTCTTCCTGAAAAGTTTAATTTAAAGATTTGTGTTATTGAAGAAGCTCACAATCTTGCCACAATGGACCTTCATACCTTGATGAGCATTCTCAAAACTTATGAAATGAACATTGAGAATCAAAAGGAATTGTATAAAAGCAAGAATATGGCATTTCAAGTTCAATCCTCGGAGAGTCAAATCGAAGAAGAGGATGAGAATCTTGAAGAAATTGGTGATGGTGGAAATGTTGCCTTAGTCACTCGAAAATACAATTCGATGGTGAGGAAGTTCAACAATGAGAGAAATCAATCTAAATCTAAAGAGCACCAAAACCAAGTCTTCAATCAAAAGTCCATTAGATTCCTTCCAAATGTACAAAAAGGAAATCAACTAAGAAGAACCAACTCAGATCGTACCAAATTTGATCCCAAATAACTTGAGTCCGTGCAGTGTCATGCATGCTCGGGTTGCCACATGAAAAGTTTAATTTAAAGATTTGTGCTATTGAAGAAGCTCAAAATCTTATCACAATGGACCTTCATACCTTGATGAGCATTCTCAAAACTTATTAGATGAACATTGAGAATCAAAAGAAATTGTATAAAAGAAAGAATGTGGCACTTCAAGTTCAATCCTCGGAGAGTCAAATCGAAGAAGAGGATGAGAATCTTGAAGAAATTGGTGATGCTTAGTTCTAAACATTTGTCAATACTTTTATGGGCAGAAGCCTTGAATACTCCTAATCACATCACTAATAGAGCTATTTAAGGCCAGGAACAAATATGACACCCTATGAGATTATAAATGGAAAGAAACTAAACTTGCGTTACTTTTACATTTTGGGTGTATTTGTTATATTTTAAATGACAAGGGTCATTTGGCAAAATTTGACTCTAAGAGTGATAAAGAAATTTTTGTTGGCTATTCACAAAATAGTCATGCTTATCAAGTATACAATCTGAGATCCAGAATTGTACAAAAGTCTGTAAATGTTATCTTTGATGATCTTTCTAATGTTTCAGGAAAAACTATTGAAAATAACATTATAGATACAATGGAAAGCCCACAGAGTGTAGAAGAATCGGTTGTTGCCACAAATGTTGTCAAACCTGAAGCAACATCAGAAACAACAATAGAGAACACAGAGGCCATAAATGAGGAGTCAAGTGCTGAATTTTTAGACCAAGTTCATAGGGACCCCTCATCAAGGATTATGAAGAATCATCCAACGGGCCAAGTGATAGGAGGAGTTTTTGAAGGAATTAGAACAAGAGGCAAAGAATCACTCAACTATAAATAAATGGTAAAGTATGTGTGTATGTCAACCATATACCAAGAGGTTAGTCTTTCTTGTTTTATATCTACATTAGAACCAAAGAATATTGTAGAAGCACTTAAAGATAATTTCTGGATACAAGCAATGCAAGAAGAGCTTGAACAATTTTCTCGAAATGAAGTTTAGGACTTAGTTCCTCGTCCAAATAATACAAATGTAATTGGAACTAAGTGGATTTTTAAAAATAAATCGGATGAATTGGGAACAATTGTTAGAAATAAAGCACGTCTAGTTGCACAAGGTTATACTCAGGTTGAAGGAGTTAATTTTGATGAAACTTTCGCACATGTAGATAGAATCGAGTCGATTAGACTTTTACTTGCTATTGCTTGTTGTCTGAAAATTACTTTACACCAAATGGATGTAAAGGTGCCTTCTTAAATGGTTATCTAGACAAGGAGGTATATGTTGAACAACCAAAAGAATTTGACGATCCTTACCATCCACACTATGTATACAAGCTTAAAAAGGCTTTGTATGGGTTGAAATAAACCCCACGTGCATGGTATGACCGTTTAACTAACTTTCTTCTGGAATTTGGTTTTAACCGTGGCGAAGCTGATCGTACTTTGTTTATTAAATGATACGGTGTAGATATTATAATTGCTCAAATCTACATGGATGACATAGTCTTTGGATCGACTTCACAGTTGTACCTAAATTCATTTGTTGAAGCTATGTCATCGATATTTGAAATGAGCATGATTGGGGAATTAACCTTTTTCTTAGGCTTGCAGATAAAGCAAAGTGAAGATGGAATTTTCATCTCACAGAGTAAATATGCCAAAAATCTAGTTAAAATATTTGGTTTGGAGAACGCTAAACAGATGAAAACGCCATTGGGTTCATCGCAGAAGGTATGTAAGGATAATGTTGGTGAAAATGTCGACCCAACGTTATATCGATCTATGATATGTAGCCTTCTTTATCTTACTGCTAGTCGCCCAGATATTATGTTTAGTGTTTGTGTTTGTGCACGTTTTCAAGCATGTCCCAAAATGTCCACTTAAATGCCGTGAAATGTATTATTCGATATGTTGATGGCACATGTGAGTTGGGAATTTCGTATTCCAAAGACACTAATCCTAACTTAATATGATTTAGTAACTCGGATTGGGCTGGAGATGTGGATGATAGAAAAAGTACAAGTGTCATATATTTTTATCTTGGCAATAACCTTGTTTCACGGTATAGTTGTAAACAAAAATGTGTCTCACTTTCAACTGTTGAATCTGAATATGTAGCAACTGGAAGTTGTTCTCAATTAATTTGGCTACGACACATGTTAGACGACTATGAATTTACTAGCAACATTTTAATTTTGTACTATGATAATTTGAGTGCTATAAATATTTCCAAAATCCAGTTCAACACTCACGTACAAAATATATTGATATTAGCCATCACTTTTTAAGAGATTTGGTTAAAAACAGCTAGTTCAAATTGAACACGTTGACACTATTCATCAACTAGCTGATATTTTTACAAAAGCTTTGGATCATGAGAGATTTTCTACTTTGCAGAAATCTCTTGGTCCTTGTAATATCTAAAAAGGCATTTTTGGTGAGTGTCAGCTGAAATGTTGTCTAACATTTTGGGTAACATTTACCTATTTTATATCACTGACTAATTGTTGTTGATGTATGGTGCATAACTTTTGGTCACACAAGTATGATCATTTAATAAGAATGTATTTTCAATGTGATACCGTTCTCTGTGATGATATAAAAATATATATATTATAAAAAAGGAGTATCAAAATAAGACAAAGCCTTTACAAATATTTGGCAGCTGTGAAAAATGGGCAAAGCCCGTGAAAAGATATCGTTTCTATTCTATAGGAGTATCGAGTGCTTCAAAAGAGATTTGAGAATACCATAAAAGTATCTTATTTTTTACACGGAAAATTCTTTTATATGTGTTATATGATTAGACCAAGGACACGATGAAAAAATGTTACATTGATCCAGTGGTCAAACTCATAAAGTGCATATAAAATGTGTCTTGGTTTGTTGCAAAATATGAAAATTCTTGTGGGATCAAAATATTTGCGTCGTCCAAAATGTTGCTAACATTGTTGTTGACATTTTCAGAATGTGATATGTGTTGGATGTTGTTCTTATCTGATTTTTAAAATATCAGATTTTACTCCCTATTATATGCCTAGTTTAGTGGAATTACATAATTTAAAATGATAAGATTAAATTTTATTCCTACCGTGATGTTTTTTTTGTATCGCAATATTTTAGGTGTAAATTATTGTGTAAAATTGAAACACCTAAAAATAAGGGATTTTATTGCTAAGAAAAGGTTTGTCATGTATATAAATATTCCTCTCATTTGCTAATATTTTATCATTTCTGATTTTTCCATAAAAATAAAAAAAGAGGGAAAATCACATCGGGTATACATCTACCTACCTAACCGATGGAATCACCAAACCAAACTCCAATCTCTATCAGAAACCCTAACTTCTCAAAACCCTCTCCCAAATTTTCACCAATGGAAACATCACCAATGTCAGAACAAATGTCATCCAACATCTACTCCAACACTCCAATGAGCACAAGCCCTCCAATGAATACGGAGGTTTCCGAGCACAATGATCTCCAACAAACAGAACCACCATCCTCTTCCTCCAATCTCCAAGAAAACCCATGTACAACAATAGTGTTTAAAGATTTTGATGAACTTTTAGATATTAGTTATCCTGGAGATGATGCTGATGCAGGGGGGAAGCTAAAGACTGTTGTGCAGAGGAAGTTGAAGCTACTTTCTTCACAAAAAGGGGGAGATGATGCTGATGCAGGGGGAGAAAGCTAAAGGCTACTGTGTAGAGGAAGTTGAAGCTGTTATGCAGGAGTAGAAAGATGCTGGAAGCTGCTGCTGCTGTATGATGAGCAAGGAGGGAGTTGTTGCTGTTGTCGATGTTGTATGATGATCTTTAGTGGATTGATATTGATATTTGTTGACAATGAATATTTCTATTTGTGGTTTGTATATATTGGATGATATGTGATATGTGTGCTCATATTTTTTAATTTCTAATCCTATGAATCGGTATACACATGTTTGCTTGTATGCCATCACAGGTGAAGGGGGAGCATAACCTTAAAATTGTTGATCACAGATGTCGGACAACATTTGTGACAACATCCTATGTCAACTTTACATTTTAATGAGTTTTGTGAAGAAAGACAAAAAAAAGGGAGATTGTTAATGTTGGATTTGGTGTTGTGACATTTGACCCAACATATCTCCTAAAGTATTGATATGAATGTGTAAGTATGTTGGGATAAATGTTGCACGATATTCAGACCAATATTTTCTGAACAAATTTTGTCTTACTTCACGCGATGCAGTAATATTTGTGTAAATATTACTATGGGGTAAAAATGACTTGATAAGGTAAAAAGGAGCTGATAAAAATGAATGAGGACTAAGTCAAAAGTTGTTGCTTGTCTTGAGGATCAAGGCAAAGTTGTTGAGATTATTACTCCATGATCTTCTCCAACCAATCCCACCAGCAGTCCACATTTTCCTCAACTTCCACAACTGGTTGATGAGCTTTTCAAAGAAGAATTTCTACTATAAATAGAGAGGCTACTACAGAGTATCGTTATCTAGAATCAGAAAGTAAAAATACCAAGAGAGCTCTCGGAATTTCATCTCAGAAATCTGGATCACCAGTGTTGTCTGAGTGTGTTGACAACATTCTGTCCAACATTAGATTTTTCAGGCAGAAGTCATCTGCGACTTCAACTTTTAATTCATTTCCGTTTTATCTTATAAATCTGTAAAGAAAGGAATTTGTATATTTGTATATAATATATATACAATCATTTGGTCATTGACCATCATACGTTATATTATATATATATATATATATATATATATATATATATATATATATATAACTTATGTAAATTTAAAACTCTTGTGTTCTTTAATCTCCGCTGCATTTACTCTTCAAAGTTTTCTGTTTTGCTAAAGTGTTGTTACTGGTGTCGAACGACATAATTTCCGATATTCGGAAATAGAATTGGCATTCGAGTTTATTTCATTTTGTTTTTATTGTTCCATAACCCCCTTCAATTCAGAACTCAAGAAACTTAATAATTCAAAAGTTAAAACTCATAAACTCAAAATTCTAGGTCCGGTAGTATGAGTAACTTCCCTACTAGAAAGTTGAGACGGATCTAAAGTGGATTTTGTGAGTTCGACCGAACAGACTATATGAAAAATTCAATTTTTATACAACACTTGGATCATATTGAATAAACTCACTGACATTAAATCTTGAATTCATCTCGAAAGCCTTATTTTAGTGAAAGGAAGTATTAATAAGTACTCTAGTAGTTAACTGGAAGAATTGTTGCAATTTTCACCTGATTGAACTATGGCTGGCCAATGGGGCGGGTCGGCCCGGTCCCGACCCGACACCGCCCCAACCTTGCTATAAAAAAAACGGAACCTGGGCTCGTCCCGCCCGAGCCCGATCCTCTCCCCTTTGCAAAAATTCCACTACACAACGGTCATTTTATATTTTTGTCGTTGTGTAACGACCATTTTTGGCCTCCCTCTCAACCCCCCTACCTCCTTAATATTTATTTTTAACCTCTACGTTAATATATTTATATTTTAACCAAATTTTCAACTATAAATACGTCATTTTCTCTTCATTTTTCTCACAAATCCTCCTACAATCTCTCAATCTATCTCTCTACAAGTTTACATTGTCTACTAAATATTAAATTTTGTTTATTCATTTGTATAACTACATCAAAGTTCAAAAATTGGGAGTGAAGTTGGCAACTAGCTTGAGGATCATCCATCGAGCAAAGTTTCAATTTTCAACCTCGATTACACGTCGGCGTTTGATGCATTCGTTCCTTCTTTAAATTATTATTGTTACTTTATTTTAATTAGCGCACTTAATTTTATTATCTTTAATTATTTATTAGCATAATTGAAATGGAAGGAATAAGAGGTATGCTTAAGGGTAAGGGTAAGAGTGCTTCTTCTTGTAGGGGTAACAATGGCAGATGTACTTCTTCTAGTCATCCTATTCCTAGACAGGATGAATTGGTTGATTACACACATATAGATGAAACTGATTTTTTAATGATATACCATTAGAGGAAGATGACGAGATATTATATGTAACTCAACCAAACTTTAATTTAGATGATAATCTAGATGACACACCCACTAATCAAGATGACACACCCACTAGTGAGCCTCCTATTCCCCCTAGTATGAGACGAGGCTCCACAAAACGTAAATTAAAATCAGATGCATGAATTTTTTTTGATAGGGACCAAGAGAATCAAGTAGTTAGATGTCAAATTTATAAATTTAAAATGGGAAAAGGTCAGGGTGGGAGGGAGGTTTATTGAGGCATGTACAAAACTTTCACAAAACTAGGTGGGACCAATACCTGGATGAAAAATAGGGTGCGCCAATGCGTTCTCAGTCGGGACAAGGTTCACATATTGTCCCGGACCAAGTACAAGGTCAAATTAACCCTATGACGGGGGGAATTGTATGCCCTAAATACGATAAACATAGAGATAGAGAAGCAATAGCAAAATTAATTGTGGTGGAGGGTTTGCCTTTTTCATTTCCTTCCCCTCCTGGTTTTATTCATTACATTATAGATATGAATAATCTTGTTTTTAATGATTTTCCTAGATCAACTGTTAGGAGAGATGTTTTTAAATATTCACATGAATATCAATAATATTTACGTTATTCATTATATCATTTTTCTGGCAAAGTATCTATCACGTCTGATATTGGCCGTAGTACTAACAGCCATGATTATTTAACGGTAACATGTCATTGGATAAATTATAAATGATCTATGTAAAAACGTATTTTAGCGTATAGATATATAGATGATAGGCACACTAGTAGTTTTATTGGAGAAAATATTCATTCAGTTTGCGATTATTATGGTATAACTGATAAAATTATGACTATTACATTAGATAATGTTTCTTCTAATAATTATGCTATTAGAATTTTAAAAGATCTTTTAACTCCATCTTTTCTAAATCATTTTTATATAAAATGTATGTGCCATATTTATAACTTAGTTGTAAAAGATGGTCTATCACTTTTTGAAGTCATTATTAATAAAATACAATTTGCTATAAACTTTATTTTTAGAAGTAATAGAATACAACGGAAAAAAGAATATAAAAAACTTGTCACGATTGTGGACTACCTTATAAAAAAATTCTGAAGAAGTAGCGACTAGGTGGAATTCTTTATACAAACAACTACTTGTTGCTTATGATTATAGAAGACCCATAACTTTATTTTTTAACGGCCATAATCGAAATCGAACTGATATGGTTGTAGATAACGATTGGAATTTTTTTTCAGAACTTATTGTATTTTTAGAAAAAAAAATTCAAGCAACAAAAGAATTTCCCGGTATATATTATATTACTATTTCAACTATGTTATTTTATATAACTCTAATATTTTTATTATTTAGTGAATATATGAAAAACCCATCTTATAAGGCACCTATTAAAAAATGTTTATCAAATTGAAAAAATATTTTATTCCTATTCCCACTATTTATATTATTGGTGTTGTATTAAATCCGACTATTAAAATAGACGGTTGTAAATCACTTATTGAAACTATTTATGATTTGCATAGCTGTACTTTCACCTCCACCTCCAACTCCAAAAAATCCAAATGACCAACCACCTAAGGAACCAACTAAAGAAGAAGTTTTATCTAGCATACGCGATGAATGTAAAAAAGTATATAGATATTACCAACAAGAAAGTGCTAGCAACCAACCGACTTCCATACTATCTTCTTCTTCTTCTTCAACACAACCTCAAAAAAGACATGTTGTTTCTGCGGCTAGTATGGAAAGCCTTAGAAATAGAATGTATAGTGGTACCACTACTAATTAAGTTAGCGAGTTTGATGTTTTTATTTTGCCGGGTGTTGTACCGTACCAAGCAGTTCTCAATGAAGAAGGACGTGAAAACTTGCTGAAATACTGGAGGGAGAATGAGAAGACATTTCCGACACTATCAAAGATGGCCCGAGATGTGTTGAACATTCAAGCGTCATCAACAACGTCTGAAATTGCTTTTTCTGCCGGAAGATTTCAAATAGGAGAGCACAGACACTCATTAGTGGGAGACAGTTTGGAGATTGCAGTATTATTCAGAGATTGTATACGAGCGGAGCGTAGAAGGTGCGGCCAACCGGAGATCAACGAAGAAGACGACGAAAACTACAACGAAATCTTATCCGATGGAGGTCGAAGTGACGTCGAGCAATTTGATCAACAAATTCTAATTCCAACCGAAGAACCACAAGACATTATAAAGAAACTAGAAAATGTGCTTTTAAATATGTAATTTTTTTAATTGTAATTTTACTATGTTATTTGCAACTTTCAAGTCCACAAAGTTGCAATTTTGAAAATGTATTACAAAAAAATTATATTTATATAAATAATATAAGAAGCACAAAAACAGCCTTGGGATGTTTTTATTACACTATCTTGTTCAATTATTGAGGTGTTTATATATGTGTTTTTTAAAATTAAGTTAAAAATTGGAAAACCCGACCCCGTCCCGTCCTGCCCCGATAAAGACAGATCCCCTTTTCCGACGGGACCGGGAACGGGACTGGACATCGGCAGATCCCGCCAGTCCCGGCCCTCCAGTCCCGCTGGAGGACAGATCCCGCCCTACCCCGTCCCGCCGGGACCTGCCCCGCCCCGCCCCGTACCAGCCCGTTCGCCACCCTTAGATTGAACAGACAAACGTACCCAGTCACACATTTTATTGTTTTGTTTGGTGTTTTCTTTTTACTTGTTCTTTTCTGGAACTCTTCGATGTTCACACTTCACAGATCAATGAAGCTGTTACTACTTACTACTACTAGGAAACACTAATTTGAAAATTCTGACAGTCTACGAAATCCAAAATCTAGGCATTTCGTAAAAGTTATAACCTCTTTTTTTGTCACTAGAAAGCCCATTTAAAATAAATGCCGAAGTGATAATCCAATTAATTATTTGTTGATGATTAAAGATACCAGTTTTACCGCAAACAGGTACGTTAATCAAAATAAGTAGAAGAACAATAGGTAATGCTTAATGCCTAATGATAAGAGAATTAGTGGATTAGTTCAAGCAAAAGTAATGGCACATGGTTGTGCCCTTTTCATGTGCACACTGGGGTTTAAAAAGAAAGTGACATAAAGTCATTCATCACAAATCCTTAATTTCCATACTAATAATAATGACAATACAAGTAGCAATAGTCAAGAAATGTTGGGATAATATATCCCTCACAACTGTCTTTGTTCACTAAAATTAAAAAGAAACGTGATTCCAGGAAGTTAGAATGGCATATCACACTTCTAATTTACTACAAGTAGCAATCCTAATTCACTATCGTACTTGACAACTTTCCTGTACATATTTGACATTAGTTTTTAGGCTCCACAATTCAGAGTTGTAGTCCATTATATTACTCCACTCTATTAATGAAGCCATTTAATATCACGCTGGATTCCAACCCCTTTTTACCATTTATGACCAATTCTCTAACGCTATGCTTGAACCATGTTAAGATATAATAATATACTTAAATAATTAAAAGTATTCTCTCTAAATACTAATTATCCGCACCCGCGATGTTTATATCAAATCATATCAACTTATCATGGAGTGAGAATATATATTAATTAAACAAGAGGGTGAGAATATACATCATGCATCTATTGATATAGTGTAAATACTGGAAGCGGGTAAGTTTTTACCCTCTTGTCGACTAAGCTTATAAATGAGATAGCACATAACACAACATTACCCAAACAAAGGGTCAGAACAAGTTAGAGGTCGTGGGTTAAATTTCACCGCAGGTAATAAAAAATATTTTTATGTGCTTGACCCATGAAAAAGAATCATGCCCATACGTAAAGAGACGTGATGAGATGATCATACATTTCCAACATGAATAGGGATGTCAACGGGGCGGGGCGGGGGAAGGGTACCCCATACCCGTACTCGCCACTTAAAACCCACCCCCACACCCGCCCCACCACCCATCACGGGTAGTAATTCCTCCACCCGTACCTGCCTGGCGGGTATAGGATTACACCTACCCCGCCTCACCACCAGTTGGGTACCCGCATACCCGTCTACCCACCTCATCTACCCACCTAAAATATTCAACTAATCAATGTTCTACACTTCTACACCACCTGTATCAATAAAATTAACAAAGCTCAAATCCTGCATCAGTAAGTTAACTCTTCAACATTTGATTAAAACATTCTACACTGATTGATACCACAATATACCAAAGTTCATTTAACAAAGCAACTAAAAAAACAGCTCCCGCAATTTTTTTTAAAGCAACTAAAAAAAATAAACATTCTACATTGATTGATACAACTCTTCAGCTGCTGAAGTTCAACATTTGCATCCATGGCTTCTTCAAATCAATCCTTATCATATGTCAACTTCATTCACCTAAAATATAAAAATTTAAAAATTTAACACTATTTGACGGATATATGGCAAATGATTAATTAAGTTGAACTATTTAAAACACTTAACACCTCATCTTCAGTAATACATTCTTCCTCCTCCATTTCGTCAATAATTTACCGATACTCAACTTCTTTTAGCCCACCATCACATAATAATTAAAATTAATAGATAAGAAACATTTAAAATAATGCATTATATAAAGAAACAAGTTGAATTAAATTTAAAATAAAACATCTACTTACTTTATTTATTTTATTTATTTACTTTTTTTTCACTTTTAAACCATATTTGGACTTTGGGCTAAGGAAATAAGTTGCAAACTCATTATTTAGGCGGTGCGGGTAGCGGGTACGGTGCGAGTCTTATATGAAATCCACCTCCGCCCCACTACCCATGGCGGGTAGCACTTTTGATACCCATACCCGCCCCACCATCCACCAAATCATCCACATACCCGACCCAACTGGAGTGGGTGCGGGGCGGTACCCGCATTTACCCGCCCCACTGACATCCTTAAACATGAACCTCACAAATTCTTTTAGTAATTAATGAAAAAAAGAGATGGAGGATGAATTAGAATAAATAAATATTATCGATTCTGGTATGTAGATCAAATAATACAATACAAAAAAAAGTTTCTAATATGAAGATACACAACATCATATAAGTTATTATACTTGCATATCATCATTTGAGTCTCCAATAATTACATTCTGATTTAACATATGGACCAATACATTTCATGCTAGTCTGAGTAGTAAGAATGAGATTTTCCAATATCATGCTACTGATAAATTACAGAGTCCTAGCAAAAAAGTTAAATAGTTAAAAGTAATATCTGAAAATCAAACCAAAAGGGGAAAATGTCGGCTGATAAAGTGAGATGAAGTAATTGTGTAACTAGTTATCATGAGCCTATGAAACAAGGAGAACTGAGGGACCATAATACTGAATGCGGTTAAGGCACCAACCAGCACGTAGAAACAATTGATGAACCAACGACATGTATAAGTAGTTGCAGAGTTATATCACAACTTATTGTAATGCCCAAACGATTAAAAAAAGAAAATTAATTTTCTGTTTGTTGAAACAGCAGTCCTTTCTGGGGCTGACAAAGGGGGTGGTCCATTTCACTATTAAAATTGACAGACAGCTACCAAAAGCGACACTCCCACATAGTTACATACGCACATGAGGTTTTATGAGTTTTATGACAAGTGCAAGGTTGAAAATCTAAATGTAGATTCACTTGTCCAACAGAAATTAAGAAACTAAAGATGTTAGCAGAGTGCAGACACTAAAATAATAACACATACATCACATATCTCAATGGCACGTACACCTATATTTATGCAATTTTCACTGTGTTGTTCAGTCTATTTGTGAGTGATATCCAGTGTGATTAGGGCTAGAATTCTCTAATGAAAATGTAAAATAATACGGAACAAAATGGAGAAGCAAAATAAGACGTGAAAAATCTGAATTTGTTCTTTTTTGGGCAGCACGCGTCCAGCTCTAGTGCTACTAGAGGAAGTGTCCACTTCAGATGTAATATGTCCCGTTTGACATGATGGGAGGGACGGATGTATCTTGCTCAAACGGTGTTACACGATACCATTTCATTAAAAATATAGAGATAAGTAAAAAAAAAATAGATTATAGATAAAAAATTAATAGTATTTATCATTATAATAATTTATTTATTTATTAACTTCTTCAAGATTTGACTCGCCTACGAAAAATTCTGCCGGACAACACCTGCATGATGGACGAGCATTCCAAGAACACAAACGACTTACTTCTCCATTTTCTTTTAGAGAACATTTTTAACTTTGAGAATGTGATAAATATACCGTGATATACACGATATATACACTGCCTTGTGTATACCGTGTATATCACAGAAACTCAAGGAAACACAAACCGTGTATATGTAGGTTGTTTTGGTAATATATTATTGTATTTAACTATCATTATACACTTACCATAATTATAGAATTCTTGTACAAAAAGAATAGGGTTTTGGGAGTAGAATATGAATAGGATTTTTCATATTATGGAAATTGTAAATTGTATATATACGCATTCATTAATGAAAATAATCAAGAGATTATTTCTTTCATGGTATCAGAAGTCTAGGTCTCACAAAACCTTACTTTGCTTCCGTTTTTCTCGGCTCCAATCCCGCGAACACTTCTCAGATTCCGGCCTAATTCTTCCTCATCCCTTCCCAAATTTTCTTCCTAATCCATACTTCTCCTATTGTTCTTTCGTTATGTCAACATCGAAGAACACGTTTCATCCAACCCTTACAGTTTCCAACATCAGGAACCACATCCCTATTGTTCTTGAGAAGGAAAACTTCTAATACGCGACATGGGGGGAATTATTCAAAATTCACGCGCGCTCGCATCAAGTTCTCAATCACATAATTTCTTCGACCCCTGGCGCTGAGGCGGTGTCTAACCCCGAGGAATGTCCTACGTTATGGACGACACTTGATGCTACCGTTCTCCAGTGGATTTATTCCACTATTTCTACCGACATTCTCCAAACGATCATCGAACCCGACGTTACGGCAATGGAAACTTGGGATAGGCTCCGTGATATATTTCAAGATAACAAGAATTCCCGTGTTGTCACCCTTGAGCTGGAATTCTCCCATGTCAACATGGAAGATTTTTCTAACGTTTCGGCCTATTGTAAAAGGCTGAAGGAATTGGCATACCAACTCCGCAACGTTGGTGCACCAGTTACCAATGATCGCCTTGTTCTCCAAATGGTTGTCGGCATGTCTGAGGCTTATAACGGAGTTGGCACACTTCTTCGTAAAAGTAACTCTCTACCACCCTTTTATCAGGCACATTCCATACTCACACTAGAAGAAGTCGATTTAGCTAAAAAGGCGGCTACAAGTGCAAATTTCGTCGTGATGATAACCATTTCAGATGACCCTCACTCATTCTCCGAAAATTCTAGCCATAACCGCAACAATGGTGGCGGCAAAAAGGGTCATAAAAATAATGGTAAGAACCGCGGTGGCAATCGCGATGGTAACGACGGTGGGCCTCGGGGCAGTGGGCAGCAGCCCAATTGGTCTCAGCAGTGGGCCTCCTGGCAGTGAAACTGGGCTAGTGGCCCGTGGCCCAACAATGGTTATTTTTCTCCCAGCCCTTACTCGGGTAATTGGGCGATTCCAAAGAACAGGACATGCCCGGTTTCCGGGTCCAGCCAGCCAGATTTCGCGGCCGCAGTCGGTTTAGCTGGGCCTTGGCCTCCGCAGGCATTCCAGGCAATGGGCCCCACACAGGCTCTGTCAGATATTGAGGCCAAGATGCATACGCTTGGATTAAATCCTCCATACCGGAATTGGTACATAGACACCGACGCCACTTCTGACATGACGTCAGACTAAGGTACTCTCTCGTCTTATTTCAATTTGAGCAAAATCGTGGTATTATTGTTGGTAATGGCAACTCAATTCCAATTCGTGGTTACGGTCATACAACTTTGTCTCCCCCACATCCACCTCTTGTCTTGAAAATTATCCTTCATGCCCTAACTTAATTAAAAATTTGGTGTCTGTCAGAAAATTCACCACTGATAATTGAGTTTCTGTTAATTTTGATCCATTTGAGTTTTCTGTGAAGGATTTCAAAACGGGGATACCTCTCCTGAGATGCAATAGTAGGGGCGATCTTTATCCCATCACAACCACCACCACTTCATCGAGTCAAGCCATGTCGTCAACATTTGCAGCTCTAGCCCCTTCCTTGTGGCATGCACGTTTTGGTCATCCTGAGTCGTCTATTATTTATTCCTTGCATAAAAACAATTTTATTTCTTGTAAGGGTACACGTAGTACTCCAATTTGTCATTCTTGTCAGTTAGGGAAACATGTTATATTACCATTTGTAGCTTCTACTTCTCGTACTTTGATGCATTTTAATATTATTCACAATGATTTATGAACATCTCCCGTTTTGAGTTCTATGGGTCATCGCTATTATGTCTTATTTTTGAATGATTATTCTAATTTTTTGGACCTTTCCGTTGGCCAAAAAGTCTCAGGTTTTTTCCACTTTCTTAAAATTTAGAGCTTTCATAAATATACTCGTGATATACACAGTATATACACTGCCTTGTGTATACCGTGTATATCACGGAAATACAAGCCGTGTATATGTAGGTAGTTTTGGTAATATATTGTTGTATTTAATTAGCATTATACACTTACCATAATTATAGAATTCTTGTACAAATAGAATAGGATTTTGGGAGTAGAATAGGAATAGAATTTTCTATATTATAAAATTGTAAATTATATATATACTCGTTGATTAATAAAAATAATGAATGGATTATTTATTTCAGAATGTCATAGAATCCTCCATAATATAAGTCGATATGACTACTGTCTCCTTATTTTGTTAAGTAGATATAAAAATAATCAAACACTCCATCTGGTCCATTTTATATGTTTATCTTTATACACCCGTAAGAAAATATTAATTAATTAAATAATAATTTAATGTAATCACCCTTATTAATTTTCTTATCTCAATATAGTGCATTTTCTTTCACCATACTAATCTCTCTCCGCATTTTTTAACGTAAGGGTTAAGGTGGAAAATATTAATTAATTATATCTAGATTTTTTAAATTGACCAATATTTTTAATCAATTATTTATAATAATCACGACAAGTAAAATGGACCGGATGGACTATGGAGTAACACATTTAAACAGATAATTACAATTATGGATCGGAGAGGTACTCTGCAAAACATAGCAAATCAAACATTAATGACCAATTCTCGAATCAACAACTTCAGCGCAAATGATGCATTACGATCAATTTTGAGGAGGTGTTGCGAGAAACTTGCAAAATCGTTTCAAGTCTTAGGATAGAGAATATAATTTGATAATTGGGACATTCGGGTGTAATTTGGTATTTGTGAAAATCCAAAACCCCCCATAAACAAAAAAAACTTAAGACCAAATCGCATGTTCGCCTAACCCTTTACCAACCAAGTCTACTCAAAATGATTTACCAAACACTTAGAAGTACAGTAGTTTATCTCTAGAAACACTCGACGATCATTTGGCTTGAGGGACAAAAAATTTATGTCAGTACAAAATTATGCACTACTCCTCGACTCCGTGTAAAATGTTGTAAACTAATATCCGCATAATTAATGCATCATTTTTGTTTCTATGTATTAAACTCACCATAACTTGCACATTTTAATACTGAAAACCAAACCATGCACATAATACGGCACATGTTTCCACAACCATCTCCATTTTGGCATTCATACCGAAATACGTGCAACAAAAAGTAAACTACTCCCACCATTCTAAACCCAATGCACTTCCACTCTTCCAGACTCTAATTACGACATATGAGCTGTTGATACTTGAATCACTTTAAATACTTCAGTGATCCATTACAGAGTATTCAATTTATGAAGAAAATGCTTAGGGTAGGAAGCATAATAAGAATAACAATATTAATGTCAATAAGAAAAACCATCATTACTAGACAGCGCTCATTATACAGATGATTCTTTTCCACTCTCAGATCAAACATTTAGTTCAATTCATCAAGAAAGCCAAAAACTTAAATTTAGGAGTAAATTTCGAGAAAAAGAGAATGTGAAGGTATACAGCTAACATCGCATGCCCACTCCGGGACAGTGAAGAAGAACCCAAGCCGGTATGAATTAATAACAGCTCCGCTGTTCCCAAGAAAGCATATTAACCATGATAAGGTCCATGACCAGGAGGTGGAACAGCTCCAGGCGGCATGGTAGATGGATGAAAAGGCTGACTTACACTAAAAGGCCGACCACCAGTAGCATTGTGGTTGATCTGCTGTGACGATCCAGGAGGATTTACTGCAGTTGCATAACCAGGAACTGGTGGAGCATATGAATGACCAGGATATCTGGTAGGAGCCAATGGAAAGGTTGATCCGCCACCCTGCAAATTTGGATTCCATGAGGATGAATGGGATGTAGGTGCTTGGCCAGGAACACTGGCAGCACCATAGCCAGCTGATGACTGTGCTGGACCAGACTGAGGGTTTTGCCAAACAGCTGGTGGGGCATGGACCGCAGATGCTTGTTGCATCGCAAGCAAACTTGATTCTGGAACTGTGTAATCTCTACTTTTGTCACTGTATGCCTGCTTTGACGCAACTAAATAATTAATTCAAGCTAAGAGGTCTAATGAAAAAGATGCAGAAAGGAACGTGTCAAGAAGCATACTTTCAGTAATGGAATCTTAAAATATGGTGTTGAATCTTTATTTATTTAGTCATCAATTTTTCCCTTTGAAACCAACTCAAAAGCACATATCTATACCTGTACATTCAGATCAGTATGACGAGAGTATGATAGATGAAGCTTACAATAGCCACCATCATATATGCAGTGTCCCTCTAAAGCGTCCTTTGCAGCAGCTGCAGTTGTTAAATCTGCAGTAGAAGTGATCCCTCAACACCTTACGTTCCAATAGGTTCAACTTCATTGAAAAGGACGACAGGGAAAAAAAGGAAAAAAGATGGCGGAATGTGCACTTGATTATAAACATGATGACATGCTTACAAACCCATCTGCTAATGCCTAGTGTAAGAGGGTTGATGTTTGGGGAGGCATTCAATTTCTCTTGGGGATCACACTACTCTTTCTTAATTATATAATAATGGTCTATGAGCCAGCTTTCATACACCTCGACTATTTCTATACGCAGATCCAGGATTTACAATTAATGGGTTCAACCTTGCACTGAACTCATTGTACTATTAATCCCAACAGTACAACTATTGAGTAATTCTGTCCACCAATTTTGTTTCTATGACTATCAGAATTTGAAAATTGGTCTTCCATAGATTTCACCCACTTCATTGACCGCTATGCCACACCCTTGGGTGCGTGGATCAAATTACTCTTATCCATTAAAAGATTGAAACAGCGATGCATAAATTTCCTTGGAAAATACTTGAACAGATTTATTGAGACCGTTTATTGGCAGTTCTGGCTAATTTTTTAGGCTTTAGGGTATCCTGACATCCAAAATCATATCCAGTAGAAGTTAGCTGTAGTGCATTCTGCAGGAAACCTGATATACTTTAGCATGAGGTGATTGAAAATAAGTGTGGCATTCACATAAATAATTGTGATGCAAGATAGATCATGTAGTTAGTCTCACTTGTGAGCAAAATTTGATCTGCCAAACCTTCTTCATCCTGCATGGATGTACATGTATTGGTATATCGGAATGTTAATAGAATGGTCTTCTGAAGCTAGCCAGTTGTTAAAGTATAACCCCTTAGTTCCTCACACACGTTTCTCAAGACCAATCAATATCCACAACCGCCAAAGAGGGGTGGGAAATAGGAAAAGAAGAGATGGAAGAAAATAAAGAAGCCACCATAAAATTTCAAAGGCTAGAACCAAGTAAACACAAGTATTTGATTAAACAACTAAAGAATAGCACCCATAATCCATACATACCAGGATATTGAATTAATGCCTGGGTCTGACCATTCTTCTCAAATATAGCGATCTTTTGAACGATGCCAAATGCAGAGAATACCTGTTTCGGAGAAGAATAGTAAAAGCAGAATATAAAAGAATGACAACAAAATTACCATAATGGACATCAATCAAATAACAAGGTAGAAGAATACCGTGTGAAGGACATCAACAGTAACAGCATACTGCATATTTTCTAAAGAGGCAAAAAGCACATTACTCTCAGGTTCCTTTTTCTTTCCATCTGGACCTACAACAGGCTGAATACAGACCTTGTGAGGACTTCTTTAATACAAGGATGACAACAAATATGATGGGTGAAGGAATATACCTGAAGAAGCCCCTCCATTGCAGTAGGATTTACTGGGAGATAAGGGTTTGTGAAGTCCCTATATGATGAAACAGGGAAATAAATGTGAATCAAACTGATGTAAGCTTCTATGAATATCAGATCAACTAAATTATACAACCTGAAACAAAATAAACTGTGAAATACATATTTCCCAGGAGAAGTTGTAAGTTTAGAGGCATTAGATATCTCGAAAGCAATGATAAAGTGCAAAAACATTGGTATTGACCAAAGACCACCGTTAAGGAATTACAACAACTATACCACAAAATACACAGTT
Source organism: Anisodus acutangulus (assembly GCA_029783415.1). Lineage (NCBI taxonomy): Eukaryota > Viridiplantae > Streptophyta > Magnoliopsida > Solanales > Solanaceae > Anisodus > Anisodus acutangulus. Next base: position 44,885,189 of record CM056501.1, on the reverse strand, counting down.
AGTGATACCTACAACAATAGATAACCATTCTCCAAACCATGAACTCAATATAAAAACAAGGATCTTCACATGGTCATCTAAAATGAGAAATGAGAAGAATGCAGTTAACCACTATTCTGAGATAAAGAAAATTACTACGAGGCCATGACAAACACATCTGTGTTTTAGCTGCCGAGCTTCACTAAACCCTAGATGACAAGAAGCATAAAAAATTAGAAAACACCTCAACTGTAAATCAAAAGCCGATAATGATAAAATTAGCAAAGACTAATGCAAGCAAAATTAGAAATAACAATAAGAATATAAAGCAACAAAGTCATATATACAGAAAAGCTGTCTAGGTAAATTTGTGCTACCTGCTCCGATGTGACTGAAACTTGATATTCAGGTCCGTGTGTGCTGAATATGAGATGCGCAAGTGACAATGATTAACATGTTCTGGAAGAAGGTACCTGTGATAAAAAAAATGAAGGGTTGTGCCCCAAAATTTGATCAGACGTAAAGCGAGAGGAAGTTTGAATAAATCCCAAGGTATGTTCAACAAATGGACTAGGCATACTTTGGTATACTTCTCCCATCCAATGCCTCTCTAGCAGCAGATGCTGTCCCAACATCACTAAATTGAATCAATGCCTGTCAAGATGTAACAGAAACCCATTATTACTCTGTCAATCCATCCATCCAAAATTAGAAAAAGCCTGGTCCACAGATATACCGACCTGAAAACCTGCAGCCTTCTCAAAAGTAGCAATCTTTTGCACAAAACCAAAGGCTGAAAATACCTGTTATGGGTTTTGGCCCATTAAAAGCAGATCAGACGTGACAAAGTAATAAAGGATTATCAAGCAGTATTATGTTTCCCAAAACACGCTGAAGAAGAAACACAAAGGAACTAGATTGTGAGCAGAGTAACACCTGTATATGCAAGCCATAGAAAGGTTTATGACCAACATGATTACATATCCAGAATGTCTCCAACAAAAGATCTTAAATAATGACCATCTGTGATTCAATCAACTTTAGTTAACACTGCCATCATCTAATGTTGTTATATGCGATGAAAGTTAAATAGTAAGTAATATTGAACTCTTCTACAATCTGAACTGCAGCCAGAGTTTCGGGCTAGAGAAAACAGTAAAGGTTTCAAGAAACCGAAATAATATCCCAAGAACAATCTGTGATACTAAAGATAATATGTTCTAAAACATGACAAGAAAAGAAAGATCATAAATCGTATTAACTAAGCCAACACAAAGCAACGTAACAACATTCTTCATAGAAGTGCATGAGTTGTGTTTTTTTTTCTTTTTGTACTTGTGTTTTATACAAAATTCTTGGGAGATCATGCCATGTTGAAAATTTTATTAATGACTATTGGATGAATACTTAACTCTTCATAAGGCACAACTTCTGAACAGTCCATAAAGCCTGAATTCTCTTACTTGGAAATATTTCCTATATAAGGAGGAGAGAAAGTAACAAGACTCTTACCAAATGAATGACATCGATACTGACATCACCAGCTTCAACACCCTCAATAGTAACCAACAAAACATTTCCTGGAACATCTCCAGGACTCTGATTATTGACAATCTCATTCCTATTAGAATACTGAATGTACACTGTCTTTCCACGAACTTGAGCAGGCTCTGAAGATGAAGCATAATATGAAACCATATTGATTGCCTGATTAAGGTCTGCCTGTAGTTGACAAATATGCATATTAGATGGTAATAATAAATGTAGCGTTAACACCCTCATAAGTGAAAGCGTATATACAAAAGAATTGCTTCAGAAAAGAAACCGAGGTGCGTAACTAGCCTATTTTAGCAGTTACTTATTCTACAGTTACAATTTACAAATTTGCTGCAATAAAAAAATCAGCGCTAACTACAAATAGAAAGTGTTTCTTCATTTATCTTAGTCTTACGAGGAGAAAAACACATTATTCGAGAAAGAAATTCATTATGACAGCTTCAAACCATTCCAAAGCCAGTTTGAGCACACCTCAAATAATCCGGTGGCCAGCTGGCATCCTACAAGCACAAATTCAGGAGACCTGCCCGGCTATAGGAGATTTGCTCACACCCAATGTTTGGGATTTGAAGTGAAAAAATCGTAACCTCAACAACCCAAAGGGGAGGCCAGAGGGTCAAGCCACCAAAGCAAGGGATTTAGGCCCCAAACTTTTGGGGCTCCAATATTTTCTTCACACGGTATTAGATACGTGTATATATTTTTTTCAATTAATTCGAATTCGCATCACGCAAGGCTGATTAAAGAGGAAAGTGCTACCTAGCAATATTTTTATTATACTATGTTAGTATTACACGGTTTAGGATATCAAATTCTATTATCTAAGATCAACAATGAGAGATTAAATGATTTATAAGAAGATTATTAAGTAATAACTTTACATCTCAAAAACCTAAAAAAAATACTTTAAATAAGAATATATATGATTTTTTATGGAAAAGAAATAAGGCCCCCTGACAACCCAGCCATCTCCTAACCATTCTTAATGAGTTAAGCATGGAACATGCCCTGCCATTGAACAGCCAATGGAAACTGATAGAGAGCTCGAACCGTAGATGTATATAATAATCGAACTCTAATTACTTCACATTTAGCCGCAACAACCAAATCTAAAAACAATTGAGCGAATATCTCTAACAAAGAAACACGATAACAATCGTTGTCCCTCTAAACCAATCAACCGTGATAATCGAAATAAAAAAAAACTTACGAATTCGACAAAGGCTTGGTTGCGATTGGCCCCGACGTTGCACTTGGTATTGACGATTTTACCAAAGGGTTTGCAAAGCTCTACTAGCTCTTCATCGCTGCAATCCCATGGCAGATTACGGAGGTGAAGAACTTTCGACGGCGTCTGCGTGTACCGGAACTGCTGTTGCCCGGATGTTGACATCGGCCCGATTAGGGTTTCGATTACCACCGCTGATTTTGTTTAAGAAATTGGTTCTTTTCTTTTATGACTAGAAGAAAAATATCCTGTCTCTAATTTCGGCTCGGCTTCTCTGTCTGTATATGTTACAACTTGTATACTGATTTTTTTTATCTGTAGGGTAAACAAAAAATTTCACTGATCAATTACTCTAACAAAAAGAAATTTCAAATATTGTCCGTATGGCTAGACAAATTTGAGAAAAAAATAATTTGAGTAGGCGACATTAAATTAATAATCAATTATACTTAGAAATAAATCAATCGAATCTTATGATTTTTCTATCCATCATAAATGCTTAAAAATATAATAGATTAATATTTCACAATAAAAATGTTATAAATGCTTAAGGATCAATTTTTATAATTACAAATATAAGCAATGGCCTAACACTTTTTTTTTTCTGTTGATCAAAGATTTAGGAAATTTATTATCCAATTCAGAAAATAAGGGTATTATTCTTAAAATCCAAAAACTTAAGGAGGTTGAATGGAATTACCTAAACTTCAAATTATTTTTGGAAAGAAACGAGTACTCTCCATACAAAAAGATTGACACTTTTTCACTTTCGAGAGTCAAACGAATTATTCTTTAATCATAATTCTGTTCGACCAGTCGGTCTCACAGTCAGGCAGGCTTATACCATTACGCTCAACGAGCAGAATCAACGCTTGAGCCTACTTTCGCAAACATCCGTTACTCTTTAGGAGATTTGTCTTTTAAATATTTTAAATTATTAATTATAGTGACTTATAGCCCCTCTGTCACAATTTATATGTCATAGTTTGATTGAACACGAAGTTCAATTAATATGTCATAGTTTGACTGGACACGAAGTTTAAGAAATAAAAGAAAGACTTTTAAATTTTGTGGTTTAACATAAGCCAAAGATATTTGTGTGGTTATAGATCATCTCGTTAAGCATACATATAAAATTTAAAGTTAAATTATTATCAAATAAGTAAATATGTCATTTTTTTTTACTAACTAAAATAGAAAATACAACAACAATAATATAACCAATGAAATTACACACCGTGCAGTCTGAAACTAAAAAAAAAGTATGTTACATAAATTAAAATAAAGAGAAATTAATATTTTTATATAGTTTTTAAATATATAAATTTTAGTGTGGAAAAAGGAAAATTGAAAATCTTTTGGGAGGACGGGGGAGACTAGTATAGTTTCTGAACACGAGGGAAAAATAACCGCGACTTCCACACACACACCAACTGGGTGCATGAGATATAGGAAGAGGAGCTCACTCACTCCTGCACGACGTGGTCGGTCAAAACCCTGGGCTATTAATCAACCAGTGCAGCAAATTTGACGGATCGGAATCAATTTGTGCAGATACATCGCGTTCTCGCACAGTTAATTGAATCTACATTATTCATGATTTTGATTTTAGCATATGCTTAGAACTTGTATAGGAATTATACACATATAGGCTTTCACGTGCATTGAGATTCACGCGAAAACGCATCTTTAGCATTCATAGTTAATCTCAGATATATGCTTCTCCGCAATCCAATATTATTCCTTCTCTTTGTTAAGATAGTTTACTGGATTAACTTACGGATTTTGCAATTCTTATGCTATAAGTTTATAGTACCTTCAACAGACAATGTATCATATAGAATCAATAGAGTCCTTGTGGGCATAAATTTCAATTTCAGGTCAGTTGTTAGTCAAGAGTATGTTATGAGACGATTTGTCATCCGTGCATGGTTGTTTGTTCATGCAATTGTAGTGATTCATTTGTCGTCAGGATTCTAATAGCTCGAGGTTGCTATTTTCGTGCAGCTACATGCTGAACATGCTAGTGATATCGGATGTAATTGTATGAGAGTTGAATAGATATGTCTTCAGATTCCATCTCTGGCAATAAATTCTTTGAATTGTTCTGAAGATCCAATGTTATAATTTCTTAGGGATAAAACGATTCTCTAATCATAATCTTTTAGTAACTTTGTTGCAAATTGAATGATAAGCAGAGTATTTTGTGATGGCTGGTCAACGAAATAGCTATGGGATGTGAAAGTATATTTATGTCCTAGAGACAATCTGTATTAGGACAAATGTACTTTATACACATTCATATTATTATTAATGGAGATTAATATTTTGGCATTTGCAATTATTGAATTATTATTTGATTGTTTGTGATTATTCATTAATGTGCATCATTTGAGCTTACGTTGTCATTAATAGAGTGAGATATTTTATGATAGAGCATAACTCTTAAAATAGCCTCGACTAATGATCATCGAGAATGGGATATCGATGTTATATGATAAGTCGACATGTGGTCTGCATCACATCCTTAGAGGATGTAGTATGTCTCACCTGCTACAAGTAATAGTTACTCGTGATGGACACATGGATACTTTGGAAGTATTGGTATACCCTGCTGATATATTGTTTGTTATACTTGTCTAACGTATGATCAGCGTGTGGGAGATAGAAGTCCTTAGACTTGAGGTCAGTACGCGCCTTATCTACAAAGTAATGTACTTTGATCCCGTCCTAAGCTCAAATGTCTTGTAGGTTGAGATACGACTTGTATTGGGTACATTATGATGTGGATTGAAGGTGGTAGTTGAGCCGAAATTAGGATTCATTCCTCGAATGTATATTCGAGAGAACACTCGGATTCTCAATAATATTAGGTTGACTAAGTCGTTGGCCAACGCAATAGACATATTTAGAATATGGTCTAGTCGTCAACTAATATAGATGAGATACAATGATTAAACCATTTGGATAGACACTTGACAAATCCTAAGCTTGATCGGGTGTGTCGTGAATGAAAGGATTTTATCTTACCACATAAAGGTTAAGTTTACTGGATTCGCGTAAACGTATTTCACATATTGAGTTCGTCTTCCGGCGCCGTCTAGGAGTTTTGTGTAGACCTTAATTTGATTAATGTCGATATGAGAAGGCTTGTAGGGTCACACTATGTCGGTTGTCCGTTTCGATCTAAGTAATTAAATGTTCGATTTGGAATCGAGATATTTAAATGAATAATGATTGTTTTAATTAAGTCAAAATTGGATTTTGGATTTAATTAAGAATGCACGAAAAAATAAAGTCGAGCGCTGCGGTTCCCATACCCCAGGGCCGCGGTGCCTGTGCCTCGATTTTTGGGTCAGGCCCAAGGTCAAACCCTAATCCAATTTTGACATATTTTTCAACTATAAATAGAGGCATTCACCTCATTATTCTATACCAATTTTCAGAATAACATTCTAAGCCTCAGAGACTTAGAATAAAATACTCTCTAGAAACTCTGCCGGATTTTCTAGCTTTCCGAAGGAGGAATACATTGAAGCTTGGAGCTTGCAATTGGAAGGGCAATCGCGTGTGCACCTAACAGTAGAAAAAGACTCCAGATTATTACACTTGTAAGTAAATGTTTTATGTTACAAGTTTCAATTGTTGTATAACCATACCAAAATTATTGTTTGGGTAAGTAAGAAACAAAATTTTAAACTTCCGTTATGCCTTACTTATGTGATTTGTACCCAACAATTCCCTTCGTGAAGCGCTCCCGTTCTCAGTCTGATTATGCTGACAATGCGGGAAATAAAAGGAGAAATACAAGCTCTGATAAGGATCCTTTCTCTATCGGTCCTGACAACACAGTTTATCAGTACTTATGCCCTGGGAAGAAGATTGGAAGTATTATCGGCAGGGGAGGGTGAGATTGTTAAGCAATTAAAGGTGGACACTAAATCTAAAATCAGGATTGGTGAGACGGGGCCTGACTGTGAGGAACGTGTTGTCACCATCTACAGTGCAAGTGAGGAAACAAACGACTTTGATGGCTCTGAAGATTGTGTATGTCCTGCCCAGGATGCACTTTTTAAAGTCCGTGAGAAAACTGTTAGCGAGACAGTTGATGAGGATTCTGAGGATGCTCTGCAGGTCACCATTAAGTCTAGTACCTTCAGATCAGATAGGATGTATTATTGGGAAAGGGGGTCAGATAGTACAGAACATTCGTAGTGAAAGTGGTGCTCAGATTCGTATATTGAAAGATAACTATTTGCCTGCATGTGCATTGAGATCGGATGAACTTCTGCAGGTAATGGACAATCATATCCTATTTGATTTTCCCTTTCTTTGAGTGTATCACCCTGTTAGGTACTTCTTACCATTAAAGTTCATTAGGCTGTTTTATTTAATTGTCTTGCTAAGTAAATTTGATAAAGTGTTGCTCTGCTGGTTGTTCATTTATAAAGTTGTATGCTCTTTCTTTTAATTAAGTAAAATGAAGTTGCACGCTTTCTTATTTCAAGCCTATATAATTTACTGTTCTTTTTGGTGGTCCCTTCTCTGATTGTCGGGTGAAGAAGTAAGCAAATTGTACTCTACTTCTTGATTTTTTTTCTTGTGGCTCAAGATTCATTATCGATAAAAGTTTGGACCACTTTACCAGTAATTGTTGTGTTTCATGCTAGGGTTTATATTGCAATCTTATTTGCATTAGTAATGGGAACTCGAAACTTCTTTCTCATGGTTGACTTCGGTACTCGTTGATTCAATTGGGTTTCAGATATCTGGTGAAGCCACTGTAGTGAAGAAGGCTCTTTATGAAATAGCAACTCGTCTTTATAAGAATCCATCCCGTTCTCAACACTTGCTTGCTTCTGCTGCACCAAATATCTACTCTTCGAGGACACTTGTAGGTCCTACTGCTGGTGCTCCAGTCGTAGGAATAGCCCCATTGGGGTCTTGTGGGGGCTACAAAGGAGAGAGTGGGGACTGGTCAAGGTCTTTTTACTCAGCTCCAAGGGATGAGTCATCTTTAAAGGAATTTTCTATCCGTTTGCTGTGTCCTACTGCAAATATTGGTGGTGTTATTGGTAAAGGTGGTGTCATAATCAATCAAATTAGACAAGAATCTGGTGCCGCAATCAAAGTTGATAGTTCTGCTGCTGAAGGTGATGATTGTGTGATTTCAATTTCTGAGAAAGAGGTATTTCTGTTTCTTTTGATACTTTGTATTGGAGTGTACAAGTTGGGAATGTGTGTCCATGGTAAAGATCCATTTTCATGTTTGTTTTTTCTAGTTTTTTGAGGACACATATTTTCCAACTGTTGAAGCAGCATTGTGTTTGCAACCGAGGTGCAATGAGAAAGTTGAAAGAGATTATGGTCTTATATCAATCACCAAAAGATTGCTAGTCCCAACATCTCTAATAGGCTGTCTTATCGGGAAAGGAGGAGCCATAATCAATGAGATGAGGAAAATTACGAAAGCTAATATTCGTATAATCTCCAAGGAAGGCCTCCCCAAGGTTGCAGCTGAAGATGATGAGATGGTGCAGGTAAGCATATTGATAAGAGTTGTTTAGCTTATATGCACCAAAGATACCTCTCATTCCCTCTTTGAAAGAATAAGAAGTTGCTGGTCTCTCCCCGTACTCAGCCTTGGAGTATGAGTATGACATAGAATGAGGGGTCTTTGATTTTGGATGTAGACATTTTTTTGGCAAGTATCGAAACTTTCCATTACCAAAATTGCTAATATGTCAGAGTTCAAAGCTGTGCTAGCATAGCAGCTACACAGTCAGCATACTACCAGCTATTACATCAACAAATACTCTACCAATGCCAATATACAACTCTCTTAGGCTAGTATTTTATTTTTAGTCTTAGGTCTTATTATCATTTCCTTATGCTTAGCATTCTTATCCTTCTTGGTTTCTTATTTATGCAGGGGTATCTTGTTATTTTCTGTGGTTACTTATGATTATGCTTGTTATTTGTTCAACTGACCTCATCTACATGCTTCCAAACATTTATCAGATCTCAGGAGAACTTGATGTTGTAAAGGATGCACTCATGCAAGTAACTTCACGTTTGAGGGCAAAACTTTTCGGAAGAGGGGGTGCCGCATCTGCCTTTGTGCCAGTTCTTCCCTACCTCCCCGTGACTACAGATTCAGATACCTTGAAACACGAAAGTAGGGACACTAGAAGACACAGACATTCTTACTCAGCTGGGTATGGTGGTACAAGTGATCTTCCACGTGCTGATGGTTATGGAAGTTACAGTAGTATCCAGGTAATAAAGGGTTTCATTGCTTGAGGAGCAGAATTTATGAAAAAATTGTGATCCGGCCCTTCCCCGACCCCGCGCATAGCGGGAGCTTAGTGCGCCAGGCTGCCCTTTTTTTTTTCATTAACTTCCCCTGCACTGTACCTATCAGAAAGAAAAAACTTCCATTGTTCTGTATATTTTTTTTGAATGTTGTTAATTTCTAATTCCAACTGCAGAGTAGCAGCAGTAGAAGCACGGGATATGGAGCTTATGAAGGTTATTCCCTTGGGCGTTCTGGTGTTTCTAGGTAAGTTGTTCTGGCCTTTTCCACCTTGTCATGAATATGGTTGTTATGTCATGTTGTGGCTGTACCACCAGCCTGTTGTCTCTTAAATATACCACAAATATGCCTCAATCCCAAGCAAGTTGGGATTGGCCATAGGAATCCTCGTTGTCCATGTCGCTCCATTTAAGCTCATTCCAGTCCGATATTATACATAATAAAATATAAAAGAAAATGTTCTTTAAAGATATACCAGCATGAGCTGTTAGGGTAAATTTTTGTTTGCTTCTAATCCATTTTTTAGCTGCCAACTGTTTTGATCACATGTTTGTATCTTGGATGTTTATGTCCGACCTTCAGACATTAATTAGCATTTGTGATTTTGTCACTCCCATCTGCTGCCCATGACTTTTTGTGTAGCTTATCTAATTATAGTTGCTCCGAGTTTAGAAAATAAGAGTTGCAGTTTTTTGTTCTTATTATTCACTTGTTAAGCTACTACTGCCAGGTCATCAGGGCAAGACCCTGCTTCCCGGAGAAAAAGTTATGGTTACTGGTGTGTGTAACTGGTCCTGCAGGTAGCTCGTGGATCCCCTCTTTGCATTGCATTGCTTTGCTTCTTTCATTTGATTGACCAAAATTTCATAGCTAGCTCAGCTCGTACTAAAGTTTACATTTTGGTATGATGACCTAGCCTCTCTCCTGATGTTGTAACTAATTCTGTTGTTTCCCCTTGCTTCCTTCCCTCACCACAAAACAGCTGAGATATAGGAAGCCAGCCTATTGCCTCCTTTGCGCCAAAACCAGAGACCAGATAAATGAGGATTTGGGAACTATGTCCTACCTTGATGCTTTTCCTTAGGAGGACCATAACGGAAGATTTTACCTACTATCGAAAGTTGCCATGTCCTGAAACCATAGACTTACAAGCTCAAAATCTTGTGGTCCCAAGAACCTGTGTAGACAACACACCTTTTGTAGGTAAAAGTTGGTGTTAAGTGTATCTAAAGGGTTAAACAATAAGAAGGCTGAATCGAGAGATGACTCTCTATCTTTAAGACAAAATTACCTCGTATAGATGCTTTTATGGTGATGGACAATAGTCTCCCAAGATAAAACAACAACTAATCAATTGTACAAAGCAAACACGGTTGATTCTAGCGAAGAAAATAAATAAGAACATATTGCTGAAGAAGGAGAGAATTTTTGTTCTCTGTTTTTCGTGCAGAACCAGAATAGAAAATTCGTGTTTTCTGTTTTCTGTTTTTCGTTCTGAAACAGAATAGAAAATTCATTTTTCTTCTCTCTGTTTTCGTGCAGAAACGGAACATAAGAGGAGTTTTTTGTGTTGTGTATTGTCTCTTCTTAATTTGAACAGAAATGTTCAATTTATAAGAGCAGAAAGGGAAGCAACGTTCTGTTCTGTTAAACAGTCATGTCTGTTGGCTGGTGTCTTTTACAGAAGATATGGAGAATTAGTGGAGGACGTCATCATGACCACGGGACTACCGCGGGTAGCCGCCTTTTTGGCCAAGCCGGCTTTTTCGAGCGTAAGCATGGAACGAGCCTGATAAAATTGAGGAAGATGACTGCTCTGACAAAGAAGCGTGCCAACACCAATATAGGACTCAAATAGGCCTGCAACCATTTGTAAGACCAAACGATCATTTGTAACGGGCACGACAACGTTGCGGAGTTGGTCCGCCAATTCCTTCAACCTTTTGCAATAAGCTGAAACGTTCGGAAAATCTTCCATGCTAACGTGGGAGAATTCCTGTTCAAGAGTAACAGCTCTAGAATTTTGATTATCTTGGAATATATCACATATTCTATCCCAAGTAGTCTTCGCCGTAGCGTCAGACTCGGTAATCGTTTGCAATAGGTCGGTAGATATAGTGGAGTAAATCCACTGAAGAACGGTAGCATCAAGGGTTGTCCATAACTTAGGATCATCCTCGGGTTTAGGCACCTCCATATCAGCAGGAGCCGCGGGGATAATGTGATGGAGGACTTGATGCGAGCCTGCGTGAACTTTGAACAGTTCGGCCCACGTCGCGTATTGGACGTTTTCTATTTCAAGAACGATAGGGATGTGGTTCTTGATGTTAGAAACAGTAAGACGGGTTGAAACGTGTTCTTAGCCATATTATCAACGCAAGATGTGATGAAGGGATTTGGAAAAGAAATTTGGGAAGGGAATTTGCACAGAAACCGAGAGTAGTGGCTCAGATTTCGATGCACGAAGAAGATAAATTTGGGAGAGAAATTTTTTATCTAAACTTCTGATACCATAAAAGAAATAATCTCTTGATTATTCTCATTAATGAAAGAGTATTTATACAATTTACAATTTCCATAATAAGAAAATCTTATTTTTATTCTACTCCCAAAATCTTATTCTACTTGTACAATAATTATATAATTATGGTAAGTGTACAACTCTAATTTAATTACTTACAACTAATCTACCAAAAATAGAGCCATTAATCCGTGATATAGACGGTATGAATATACCGTGTATACCACGGAATTTACAGTCCATAAACAGCGAATATACAACCCACTGCCCGTGATATACGCGGTGTATATCCTGTGTATATCACAGGTATTTATCGGTTAGTGACGACTATAACTACTGCGAAATGTGACAATGCAGTTTCATGGCAGGGTCAAACAGACCAAAGACTGCAAAAGCTGAATCAACGAAATTCCATGGCTAATTCATATCTCCAAGCCAGCTTGGTGGAATATGGAGCAGTAAATTCGTGTACCTAACTCCACGCCGAAAGGTCATGAAAGTACAACTAAGGAGCCTGATTCGCAGAGTGCGTTTATTGCCTCTATTAACATCTTAGACCTAAGTGTTCGTACAACATTTTATTTTTGGGTAGGTGCTTTTGGATTCACTGTGTCTTTTTCCAAGTTCTGGGGTGATTGGGACAGTGGGTAGTCACATCCAAACCCTAAGAACCCCTCCAAACTATCTTCACCTTTTTCCCTTTTTTCCAATGGACATTACATAGAAATTGACTGATCTATAGCTATCATTAATGTAGTGGTAGATTTCCTTTCCTATACAAGAATCCATTATTTATCTACAACTCCCTCTTTGCTTCAACCCTCATTCGTTTCATGCACTGTCAAAGTTAGTTTTCTTCTTTCTATTCCATCCAATGAGCTTCTCCCAACTTGTTTTTCTTAGATGAAATAGGAAACCTCTCTCTCTTTGCAACAGGGAATGTTGGATTTCTCCTTCGGGAAACTTCACTTCCCAAAAATTCAATGACTTGGTAGTCTATCTTTTCATTTTATTCATCTTAAAGTCTTGCATGAGGGAATAAGGTTATTGAATTGCAGCCAAGGATGACTTGCCGGCAAGCTCGATCATTTCTGCTTTTTTGAGTACTTTTGTACAACTAAAGAGTGGAGATTAATGATTTCGACTGGCAAGTCATTTTTGACTACATCTCTGCCTCATTTTCTCATGCCAGATTTTTGATGACAGATCTATTGTCGTTGATGGTGAAATCAGATTCTGGACAACCGAATAATTATGGGACCACAGGTTGACCATTCTTTACATTTTGATTTGTTAGGTTCATGGATTCACGTCTGCATTTAATTAAGTAAATAAGTTTGCGTTAGGTTTTCTAGTGTATGACCGGAGACATGGTGCATGTTCTTGTAACTTAATATGCAGGGCAGCAAGACTCTCATTTGCTGGTTCGTGAAGGTTTTGAAAGCAATGGTAGGGACAGGTGACATGTTTTGGAATCATAGACCAAATATTGAACGTCGAAATGTGCTAGATAAATGCTGTCACGGTCATATGGGTCGTGGTAAATTTGTTCTAGTACCAAACTTGTCAAAATCGTTGGGCCGTGATTAATATCCAACATCACTTTTCCCGTTAGACAAACAGAATCAGAGGCAAAGCCACATAAATTGAAGGGGGGTCTATTCAACCTCCTTCGTTGAAAATTATATTATGTATATAAAGCAATATATTGTGTATATAAGTAAAAATATTACTTTTAATACAAATATTAAACTTAAAACACTCTTAACGAAATTCTTGACTTTGTCAATGTTTAATCATGGTAACATATATATTACAGTAAAAAAGGGCAATTCGATGCCCTAAGCGCGCAGGATCTGGGAAAGAGCCGGACCACAAAGTCTATTGTACCACTTGTATATTTGTGAAAATGATGGTGTCTAGAACTGATTTTACATTACTCAGTAGTGCCCAGTAATATTGTGATGTCAACAGCTCCCTTAACCTGTCTATGCCAAAACAAGCTAGCCTTTGGTTTATTTTGGGAATGTTCAACAAGTATGGTAAACAACGTAGTATTCCATTAAGCAATAGTTTCTGTTAACCCTCAAAAGTAATTTAAGTGTTTGGTCGAATTCAGTGACAGCTGAACTGTTCCAGAGCCGAATTTATTCCTAGCCCTCGACTACAAGAACTTCATCGGCTACTAAGACAAGTTGTTAGTTAGAAGTACGACTGTGACCACTCAGATGCAGACGCCTTAACGACCAAGTCAAAAGGATTTTTGGACCCCTAGAAGCGATAACGGCCAACAACAGCTAAAAGGAAGGGCCATAATCCGAGCAAGAGGAGTAGAGGGCGAGAAAATCGGCACCACCTCCCCATAGTCGGCCATTGAACTTAGTAGGTTACTTGATGACTGACATGGGGATCACGTTGTACAATTTTTTTTCCTTTTTTGTATTATAAATAGGATCATTCTTTGTATAAGAGTTACAACCAATCAATCAAATAACTCAATTTTTATCTATCTTTATTCTTTATTTTATTTATCATTTACTTTATTGTACTCAATTGCATTCATGTTTTTTACTTCTTAATTTACTCATACCACCGTTCTAACGCTTTCTGGAGTAGTTGGGGAACCCATTGCTGAAAATTAGAGTTCCGTTTTCAGCCCAAATCGCTTAAGTTAAGGAATTAATTTGTCTCTCGATAGGGTCAACCGATAAAACGGCAGAGAACATAATTCGGGGCCAGAACAGTTTCATTTGATTCCTTTTTCAAATTGCTACCAGTCTTTTACATCTTATAAATCGGGATTGAGTTAGAAAAGTACCAATACGGTTTATAAAATGGTGGTCCATTCTTCAAAAGTTTCACTTAGCATTTCACTTTCATTTCCACGGTGTTGTTTGGTTGAGATTTGGAAAAAACAAAAGTGAAGTTGAAGTTGAAAAAAAATATATATTTAAAAGTTGAAGTTGTGTTTAGCTATGAAAACACAATTAACGTTTTGTGAATAAAATCTTTACTTATTTATTTATTTATTTTTTGGTATAAATTTTAAATCTGCTAAAACATATTTTTCAAACTTCAAATTCTATATTTCAAGTATGATAAACATACACTTATATGAAATAATTTCCAAATATTATTTTAAGTCTTTGAGCCAAAAATCTATAGTCATACGCGTCCAAATCATCTATGATAAATACAATTTTAATTAAAAAATGCATCTACAAAGATTTCTTGCATTTAATTTACTGATGTAATATATTGTACCGATCTCCGCAAAAAGAACCACAATACCATTTGGAATGAGCTATAAAATCGATCTCCATAAGTACTGCACAATTAGTAAATATCACTATTGGCATCAACAAACAATTGTATATCAACCAACAATAATAATATATTCAGTGTAATTTCACGTATGAGATGAAAAATCACAATCGGCTTGAACGGCAAGTCACAAAATTAGTAATAGATCAACCAAATATTATAAGAGACCGTGAAATGGTTTTAATTATTACAAAAAGAAAATAAAACAAAACCCAGAATGCGAAATGAAGGATAGAGTCCCAAACGGTCATCACCATACATGAAACTTTAGAGATATAGATGATCATATTGTTTATAAAAAAGGGAATGAATATCTAAAGGGAGATGAAACCTTCCTTGACGAGGAGACCAAACATGAGAGTGACAAGACCTGTAGCTATGCTTTGTGTTGGAGTCATCCATGGTTGTGAATATGCTCCCAGCGTGAAGGCTGTCCCCACTATTCCGATCAAGAAAGAGCTCATGTTCTGATTCATTTCTCTGCAATTAGCAGCGTTGAATAAAAAGAGACAACTAATAACCACTCTATAAAAGCCCAAAGTCAACTCTCTACCTTGGGGAGATGAATATGCTTTTGTTTATTAATTATTTCACTATCTGTTTTTGTGATTCCACTTGTAACACAATTTCCTTCTTATTTCCTCTTTGGTTTATGTCATAAACAAACAATGTAAAGAAATTTTATATTGTTATAATATATTATTTACTTTATTTTTTGAGTTTGGTTATAGCAATGAAAAGAAATTTATACATATCAGAACATCTAAAAATTAATTAGGGAAGTTAGTAACTTGTACTCATTTCATCTCAAATTATCTGTTGCTTTTTTGTTTTACAGGTCCTTTAAGAAATATCAATTACGAAGGATATTTAACCATTTTTATCCTTATTTATGTTCAAATAATAATCTCTCTCTATATTATGCCTTAAATTTCTAAAATAATAAATAATTAGAGACGGAGGGAGTAAAATAAGGTATTCTACCTGCTGGTTAAAAAATCTGACGATGTAAAAAGGAATTTAGAGTACTAATTTATATAAGTTAGGTATTGCAATTAACCTACGGCTGTTGAAAACTTAAGCACCTTTTGTTTATAGGTACTAATTTATAACAACAGCCACAACATTTTCTTTCTTATTAAAGTAATGGGAAAGATAACATAAATAGCCACCCGTTACTTTTGATTACACCACATAACCTTCAACTTTTGTTTATAGTAAATGGCCTTAAAACTTCTTTGCCGTTACAGTAAATCAAGTCAAAAAAGAACTTTGACAAAAACGTTCCATCACCGCTATTTTAGCCGTAATAACCGAAATACTATCCCAATCTCTCTGCCATTGAAGGTAGTTAGCTGAGGCTATTTACCGAAGCTTCTGCCTTCTATTCAAAACAAGTGTTTCTAGCATTTTTAGTCAATCTGCCATTGAGACCAAAAGTTTCAAATTTTTTGTTTCTTCGAAAATCACCTTTTTCATTGATGCCAAAATTGAAATTCATTGTATTCTTGAAATCAAACCATTAGAGAAATCTGTAGTCAAATATAAAAAAAAGCTCCACAAAAAAAGATCAAGAGAAGCAACTGAATTAGGAGAATCTCTCGAACTTCTAATTCTACTTCAGTTTAAATACATTTTACGCTGCTTATACACAGTATACATGGTATAAGTATTGAATAATTTATGTATAATTATTGCATAATATGTGTATAACTAATATATATATATTGATTATACACTAAAAAAGTACTTGGAAAAAGAAAGAAAATATAAAAAAAGGCAACGAACCAACATAGAGAAGCAACCAGAAAAATATGCAGAACTGAGTTAATATACATTGATTATACACATACCCATGAAAACCTTGTTTTAAAATTACGTAGACAGACCCTCAAATGCTTAACTTTGTATAAAGAATTTACTGATTTAGTTGATGAAAAGTCTGTGTTGAAAACTTTAAGAAGGAGAAAAAGGAAGATAGAAGATGAAAGGGCCATCGGAAAACCTCTCTGGCCAAATGCTCATTGATATCTTCCCTACTTGTGATCCCTTGTACAGGGAAGAGAGAGAGGGAGAGACAAAAATTGTAAGAATAAAAGAAATCGATTTAGATCGGTATTTAATCTATTTTAGATGGGTATCTTATCATAATCCTAAAATTATGTAATTTAAAATTCCTATAATTCCTCCCAACTACTTCACCGGCTAAAACCAGTTAAAAGGATGTGGAGATTGTTTAAATGGGTTATAAATTAAAATAGGTATATTTAAAGTTTATAGCTAATATGGGCCGCTAAATCAGTTAATTTTTCTAAAGTAATGGAAAGAGAACATAAATAGCCACCCGTTACTTTTGATTACACTACCTAGCCTTAGAACTTTTGTTTATAGTAAAGCCCAACAGACTGAGCCGGTGCTCGAACAAAGAAATCAACGGACATGTAACAAATATTCAGGCCCCGCAAACCACTTTATTTACAATTTTTTTGCGCGGATGGTTCTTCTAAGGCATTGGTCTTTAGTTTTTGTAATTTAAAATTTCTAATTTTTTTCCTTCGTTTGAAAATATTATAAGATTTCAGATTCGAATTTCTATTCAATTAAAAATAAAAAATAAATTCGTAAAGTAGAGTTTGGATTCGCTAGAAAGAATTTGTCTTATGTCTGAAGGCAAACTCTGTCTTTGCTATCTTAAGAAGTCAAATTCTATCTTAAGGTAGAATTTGAAACTCTGCATTCCGGCATAGTTTGTTGACAAATTATGTCTTGCGATTATTTTTTAATTTTTGACCGAGCGGGAGTTTGAACCCGAAACCCTGTGATTTTTAACGAAAGCCAAAAATTAAAAAAAAAATCAATTTGAGGTTCAAAAATGAAAGACCAATCCGAAATAAGGTATTCCTGCTAATTGCCCACTTATTTACGTAGATATAGCAAAACATTGGGAAAATAATAATAAGGATTGTTTCATATCTGTTTTTCTCCATCCCCATCTAAGAAAATTCAATTTTTCTTTCCTCTTTTTCTTCATTTTTTTTTCGCGAATTCAATCTCATCGAAGATGTGTCTCATCGTCGTTGTTGTTGCCGGAGAAGGGAGGACAATATGATTAAGATTCGTAAGAAAAATATAGGAGAATTTGCAAGAGAGTCTCCTCTTTGCTCGTCTATTTTCTCTTTTTTTCTTCGGGGTGTTCAACAATGAATTTCATTGTGGTTTTTCTAATACTATTATTTTTTGAATTGGATATTGTTGCAAACGATTGAGAATATCTTTTGGAGCCGGTCCGGACATTCTCCGAGCTCCACATAGCGGAAGCATAGTGTAATGAACTGCTCTTTTTTATATCTCAATTTTAACGGTATTTGGTGAATGGTGAAGAAAGATTAGAATTGTGCACATGACTGCTCTTTTTTATATCTCAATTTTAAGGGTGTTTGGTGAATGGTGAAGAAAGATTAGAGTTGATTTTGGTTGGATTTCATATTAGAAGACTATATTTTTGAAATTGTATTAATGTTGTATGAAAATTATATAAAAATTCTATTTTAATTGTATGCTGTTGCAATTGTGAACTTCGTGGTGTAAATTCAATGTTGAAATGTAAATCTTTTTCAGTTTGAACATTTTTTTCATGGTCTGGACAATTACTATACAAAGTACAGTTTGACTACAGTTTTGACACAATATTTAACACGAAATATTATATCGGTATGAAAATTGTATAAAGCCGGTATAAAATATGTATATAATTGTATAAATTTTGTGAAGTTTATGTTAAATTTCTTGAAAAATAAATAAATTTCATGTATAAAATCGGTATGAAATATGTATATAATTGTATAAAATTTATATAAAGTTCATGTTAGATTTCTAGAAAAAAATCAAATTTCGTGTACAAAAAGTATATAAAATCAATATGAAATATGCATAACTATATAAAATTTATATAAAGTTCAGGTTAGGTTTCTAGAAAAATCACACTTTGAAGCTTGCTCGCAATTACGTGTATAACATTTGTATAAATTATGTATGAAATATGTTATATAGATTTGTATAATAACGTGTTGGTTTTTAAAAATTTAATACAACAACTTTCATACAATATTCTTACAAATTTAATACAACTACAGGGATATACAAACTTACATTATAATTTTCATACAACTCAACATACAATTTTAATACAGATTTGATAGAATATTTACGTCGATCCACCTTTATATTACATACAATTATAATACATGTAGTGAGATTTTTTACCCCTATTGTTACGCCAGTAAACATATAATCTGAATACACATAAGTGATACACTTATAATATAGTTGTATGAAATCTGAATGAAAGTAGTATATTGCTATGGCGTGAACACGTGATCCCTGACTTGTTCAACAGCTTTTCGAGTGATCTTGGTAATCTCCTCTTCTCCCTTTATCTTCTTGATTATACAATTCAAATCTTCAAAAGTGCTCACCGGTAAATCTTCATTTTCTAATCTAGTGTGGTTATTGTTAAATCTAGTTAATGAATAAAGTTAGCTAAGTTGGTGTGAATGAGAAATGGAGGGAAAATGAATTTTTTTTTTCCTTTTCTGGAAAAAAGGCAAAGGTCTTTCCAAACAGTCATCAACCTATTCCGAAGAGGCACCTTCGAAGCTATATAAATTGAGGCAATGCCGCATTTTTAATACACTGAAATTTCTTCCTGCATCTGAAAATTCTGCATTCTTTTCACAAATAAAACTATCGAGTCTTACTGTGTTTCGTTGCCAACTTTGAGTTCGTTGAAGTCGAATGCGTTTGATGTACCGCTACTCCTGCGACAGGTATATCCGTTTTATCCTGGGAGGAAGTAATTCATAACATCGGGTACAGTGAGGGGATTAAATTCCTCAAGGACACACAGTGAATTCTGTGGTGTCGGATATTTTCTTACTTCTGCATTATTTTTCCAGTTTCTGTTTTTTTCTGGTTTTGGTTTTTTTTTTTTCGTTTTTTTTTCTGATTTTTGAACACATGGTAGATAACAAGCTTAAGGAATTTTATAATTATTTCTGTGTTCACTTGTTCTTGTTTAACAACAACAGAACGTTGTCAGAAAGGAAAAAAACGTGTATGTTTGTTGTTTCGGTGTAACGAACTTATATGTTATTTGGAGACTAAAATCTTCGGATTTTCTACTCCGGTTGAGATTAAAGTTTTCATAACTTTCTACTCATTTGGGTACTTGATTTGAAGATATAAAAACTTCATCAAGTATACAACATACAATTTACTGCATTTCATTTCAAGTATTTTAAATCTGTTTGTGTAACCTTGATTCGGTTTGAATAAAATAAAATCTTCACCGTTGTGTATTATATTTGTTGTTGTCAAAACTGATTCGGTTCGAAGTCTTCACCGTTTATTAAACTTTTTTTGTTACTTCGTTTGCGACAGAAATGGGAGACATGACTCCAAATTTGAATACTATCACATCGCCACACCAAATTTCATGGTTCTTGACCAAAGACTCAAGACCGCCCGGCAGAGAAGCCTGGAAAATTCACCGGAATTGATTTCAAACGATGGTAACAAAAGATGTTCTTCTACTTAACTACTTTAAACCTCCAAACGTTTATTAAGGAGGTCGTTCCGATTTTGTCGGAATCAACACCTGAGAATGAACGTTTTGTTGTAACTGAGGCATGGAAGCACTCAGATTTTTTGTGCAAGAATTATATTCTTAGCGGACTGGAGGATGATCTTTACAACGTCTATAGTAATGTGGAAACATCAAAAGAACTATGGGATGCGTTGGAAAAGAAATATAAAACAGAAGATGCTGGATTAAAGAAGTTTATCGCTGCCAAGTTTCTGGACTACAAAATGGTAGATGGCAAGTATGTTGTTACTCAAGTTCAAGAGTTGTAGGTTATCATCCACGATCTGCTCGCTGAAGGTTTGGTGATTAGTGGGGCGTTTCAAGTTACGGCAGTAATAGAAAAGTTGTCTCCTTCATGGAAGGACTTCAAAAATTACTTGAAACACAAGCGAAATGAGATGACACTGGAAGATCTCAACGTCCGGTTGAGAATCGAGGAAGATAACAAGGCAGCGGAGAAGAAGGCAAATGGGAGATCAACCATAGGGGGAGCACATATTGTTGAAACTGCCCCAACTAATCTGAAAAAGAGGAAAAATGCATCGGGACCAAGGAGCTATCCCAACAAGAAAAAATTCAAGGGAAACTGCCACAATTGTGGAAAAATCGGACACAAAGTTGCAGACTGTCGTGCTCCGAAAAAGGAAATGAAGAAGGGTCAGTCTAATATGGTTGAAACAAACGAGGAAGTTGATGACTTGTGCCCTATGTTGTCTGAGTGCAACCTAGTGAGAAATCCGAAAGAGTGGTGGATTGACTCTGGCGCCACTCGCCACATTTGTGCTGTTAGAGAAGCCTTTGCTTCATATGCTCCCGCCGGGCCCGACGAGACCATATACATGGGAAATTCTGCAACGGCCAAAATTGAAGGTTATGGAAAGATACTGCTGAAGATGACATCTGACAAGGTGGTGACTCTCACCAACGTCTGTCATGTTCCTGAAATTAGGAAAAATCTAGTATCTACCGGACTTCTAGTAAAGAATGATTTTAAGTGTGTTTTTGTTTCTGACAAGGTTTCAATAAGTAAGAACGAGATGTACATAGGAAAAGGTTACCTCACAGAGGGCCTTTTCAAACTGAATGTAATGGTCGTTGCCAATAATAATAAAGTTTCTGCTTCGTCTTACTTACTTGAGTCAAATAATTTATGGCATTCACGTTTAGGACATGTCAATTATAGAACCTTGCGAAAAATGATTAGATTGGAAGTATTGCTTAAGTTTGAATGCAATCAATCAAAATGTCAAATCTGTGTTGAGTCTAAGTATGTTAAACATCCTTATAAGTCAGTTGAAAGGAATTCAAGTCCTTTAGACTTAATCCAGACAGATATTTGTGACATGAAGTCAATCTCATCTCGCGGTGGAAAGAAGTATTTCATAACTTTTATTGATGATAGTACGCTGTATTGATACGTTTATTTACTTAATAGTAAAGATGAAGCAATTAAAGCATTCAGGCAATACAAAACTGAAGTTGAGACTCAACTTAACAAAAAGATTAAAATGATAAGGAGTGATAGGGGCGGTGAATATGAATCTCCTTTTGAACAAATATGTTTGAAATATGGCATTATTCATCAAACAAATGCCCCTTACTCGCCACAATCAAATGGAATTGCGGAAAGGAAAAATAGAACCCTGAAAGAAATGATGAATGCCCTGTTAATAAGTTCTGGTTTACCCCAGAACTTGTGGGGGGAAGCCATTCTAACAGCTAGCCGAATACTCAATCGAGTGCTCCATAGCAAAACAAAATCTATTCCATACGAAAAGTGGAAAGGAAGGAAGCCCAATTTGGGATACTTCAAAGTGTGGGGGTGTTTGGCCAAGGTGCAAGTTCCTAAACCCAAAAGGGTAAAAATATGACCTAAAACCATTGATTGTGTTTTCATAGGATATGACACAAATAGTAAGGCATATCGATTTCTAGTTCACAAATCAGAAAATCCCGACATTCAGGTGAATACGGTAATTGAATCAGATAATGCTAACTTCTTTGAAACCATATATCCGTATAAAAAGGAATGTGAGTCGTCTAGCAAAGAATCTAAACGGCCTCGGGAAGAAACAAAGAAAAATATTCCTGATGAGGAAAATCCAAGACGCAGCAAACGTCAAAGGACGTCTACTTCCTTTGGACCAGAATTTCTAACATTTTTGTTGGAGAATGAGCCTCGAACCTTCAACGAAGCTATGTCTTCATCGGAAGCTCAATTTTGGAAAGAGGCAATCAATAGTGAGATAGAATCCATATTAAACAATCATACTTGGGAATTGGTTGACCTTCCTCCAGGGAATAAACCTTTAGGTTCCAAATGGATTTTCAAGCGGAAAATGAAAGCTGATGGTACTATTGATAAATATAAGGCAAGACTAGTTGTTAAAGGGTGTAGACAACGAGAAGGTCTTGATTACTTTGATACATACTTGTCGGTAACGAGGATTACATCCATTCGGGTGTTAGTAGCGTTAGCCGCCGTGTACGGTCTTGAAATCCATCAAATGGATGTGAAAACAGTCTTCTTAAATGGAGAGTTAGAGGAAGAAATTTACATGGAACAACCTGAGGGGTTTGTAGTTCCAGGGAAAGAGAAGAAGGTGTGTCGACTTGTTAAGTCTCTTTACGGACTAAAACAAGCACCCAAACAGTGGTATGCAAAATTTGACCATACAATGTTGTCAAATGGATTCAAGATAAATGAGTGTGATAAATGTGTCTACATTAAGAACACTCCGAACCACGTAGTCATTGTTTGTTTGTACGTGGATGATATGTTGATAATGAGTAACGGCATTGCTAACATAAATGCTACTAAGCGCATGCTTGCTAGTAAGTTTGATAAGAAAGACTTAGCAGTTGCCGATTTAATTCTGGGAATTAAAATCCATAAGACTCCTCAAGGTCTAGCACTGTCTCAAACTCATTATATTGAAAAGGTACTTGAAAAGTTCAAGTATTTGGACTTTAAAGTTGCAAAGACGCCAATTGATATGAACCTTGCTCTTGCAAAGAATAAAGGCGAAAGTCATTCTCAATTGGATTATGCCAGATTGTTGGGAAGTTTGATGTATATCATGAACTGTACGCGACCTGATATTGCGTGTTCTATAAGTAAACTAAGTCGCTACACTAGTAATCCCGACCAAAAACATTGGCTGGCAATGAAATGAGTTTTGGGGTATTTAAAACATGCTCAAAACTTTGCTTTGCATTATAATGTATCCTGCGATTATTGAAGGATGTGATGATGCAAGTGGATCACCGGTTCAACTGAAACTAAATCCACAAGTGGATATGTTTTTACCATAGGTGGAGGAGCAGTGTCTTGGAAGTCATCCAAACAGACATGTATCGCCCCGCTCTACAATGGAATATGAGTTCATAGCTTTAGACAAAGCCGGTGAAGAAGCTGAATGACTCCGGAATTTCTTAGAAGATAATCCATTTTGGCCCAAACCGTTGGCTCCTATATGCATACATTGGGATAGCCAAGCGGCAATAGGAAGAGCCGGGAGCCTTATGTACAACGGAAAGTCTCGTCACATACGACGAAGACATAATACCGTTAGACAACTACTCTCTAGTGGAATTATCACAATTGACTATGTTAAGTCAAGAGATAATGTGTCGGATCCACTAACTAAAGGCCTAACTAGAGAGGTAGTTGAAAGATCATCAAGGGGAATGAGACTATGGCCGAGGACAAGTCATCGTGACGGTAACTCTACCTAGAAGACTGGAGATCCCAAGATCTAGGTTCAAAGAGATCAAACAAAGTCATTAATGACGGTTCAACATTGTCACAATAACTCTTTGGTCCATTTTCGTGATGAGACAATGTTCAGTACCATGATAAAGCATTACGGTTTTTTAACGGTTCCTAAGTTTGGTACGGGGTATATCAAATAGTGTATCTACGGGATGACACATTTAGGAATCACCTATGTAAGTGTGAAGTGTAAGCCACTTCAAGAAGAATTATGTAAGGCCAATTCTCTACGCACTTATGAACCAGGCAGTGTTCATGGCTGAAACGAACAAAACAATGAGAACCAAAGACGGTTAAAGGGTTAATTGTGTGACATGTGGTTGTCTAGGTATACACCAAAGCTCGACGGTTCAAGAATATCAAATCTACCGATTAACCGAGTATATCTGACATATGTTTACTACAGAAAGTTCAAAGATAAATCTACTTATCCAGATGCGATTAATCCTTGCTTACGAATCACACAGTTTTTTGTCATGCATGTTTTTCATATAGCCATTCCCCATTCATGTGGGGGATTGTTAAAGCTAGTTAATGAACAAAGCTAGCTAAGTTAGTGTGAATGAGAAATGGAGGGAAATGAATTTTTTTCCCCTTTTCTGGAAAAAAGGCAAAGGCCTTTCCGAACAGTCACCAACCTATTCCGAAGAGGCACCTTCGAGGCTATATAAACTGAGGCAATGCCTCATTTTTAATACACTGAAATTTTTTTCTGCATCTGAAAATTCTGCATTCTTTTCACAAATAAAACTATCGAGTCTTACTGTGTTTCGTTGCCAACTTTGAGTTCGTCGAAGTCGAATGCGTTTGATGTACCGCTACTCCTGTGACATGTATATCCGTTTTATCCTGGGAGGAAGTAATTCATAACCTCGGGTACAGTGAGGGGATTAAATTCCTTAAGGACACACAGTGAATTCTGTGGTCTCGGATATTTTCTTACTTCTGCATTATTTTTTCAGTTTCTGTTTTTTTCTGGTTTTGATTTTTTTTTTCCTGATTTTTTGAACACATGGTAGATAACAGTTATAACCAACAATCAAAATGCTGTATTTTGATCTATTGGTTAAATACATGCAATCAACAATATTGTACACAAAACAATACATTTGAATGAGTAATTCATAAATTATACACAAAACATACAATATATAAACATATAACATACAGCTTATATACATTTGATAGAAAGGGAGAAGAAATGTATAGACAAACAATCTTATATATATATATATATATATATATATATATATATATATATATGTGCGCGCGCGCGCGCGCTTGACAGAATATATACTATCAAATTGGGAAAATAAATAAATAAATTCTAATATAAATTATATATTTTTGTATCTTTAATTTCGCCTTGACTTTCTTCTTCTTCTTTAACAATGTTTCGCGTTTGGTTCCGGTCATATCTTAGGGCTCGCAGAAGCCGCATTTCTAGGGCTTTTAAAGGGAGAAAACATCATTCAAGTTTCTTACTCATCATTTCGCACAAACAAATGAACCCGAAACACACCTAAACTCTAACAATATAGGATCGAAAACTCTTTTAGTACACAAAAATGACGATGAACAGTAAGAATGGTGAAAGAGTGATCTGATGAAGACGTAATCGTATATTTTCGTTGATGAAATCGTCGTTTGAAGTGAATGAAATTGTGGTTTGAAAATTGAGAGAAAATCACGTTAACAATATTTTGAAAAGAGATAGAATTAAATGGGTAACTGCAGCCTAAAATCAGATCCCTAAATTTAAGCCCGAAATCGTGGGTCTCTGCATAATTCAAATCTGGTATGTTTAGTAATTAACTTGTTATGTTTTGTAAATAAGGAAAAATATTCCTATATTTTGTATGTAATATATGGTATTAACTAGTATTATTAGGTCATTTTCCCTATAAACATTAGGCAAAATGCATGGGCATTTGTGAGCTGGGCTTCGTCACAGACTCACAGCCCATTAAAGATTTTGTGAGGGAGGCTCATAAGTAACACTCATGTCACGGGGAGGCCCATAATTTACATTCATTTTAAGTTTCACCTTCCAATAGTCGGGTAGATCTTATCATATTTTGGATTACTCATCCATTTTATTAAGGTTTTGCTGAATGATTAGATCTTTCATGTGTCAGTATGCTATTACATTGAACATCTCTCTTCAACTCAAGTCATGCAATTATTAATTCTGCTCCGAAGAGAGAATATATTGCATACATCGTGTTGTCCGGGCACCTGTAAAAGCTTATAGTATCTTTTGTTACTCGTTGCCATGAGATTTTAAATTGGATGGTTGGATTCTCTTACACATATACATGCATGAACAACAATGAAAACAAAATATTATCCATTTGTTCCATCTATTGGATTACTTTTAATCAAAACTTGGAGAGAAGTGCTCCAACACCATCGCAAAAATGTTACAGATAATGGTTGATGTGGCTATGTTGAAATAGATTTTCCTTTCATTAGCAAAACTACGCATAAAGACGGATTTAGATGGTTCGATTATATATACATATACTTTAATATATTTATTGAAAGGGTAACACTTTTTCTTAACCTATTTTCACTAGATTCTGAATTTCCTCTCATGACTATTCACCTCTCCTAAGTCAACTGTAGATTAAGTTGACCAGCCTGTCCTTTTTAATGGATAATGTCAAACAAATTGGATTAGCTTTGCAAGATAGATTATGCCGTCGTGCCAGGATCCAACAACTCAACTTTCATCTTTCTCTCGCAGAAAGGAATAGCGCCTTAATTGAGACTTAATATTGCCAGGATAATATAATTATATTCATTAATTCATGAAGTGCAATAGAAATTGGATATATGAAAAACCAAAATCTTATTAGAGTCAGACACATGTATCTAATTGTTACAACTTCCCCGTTTGGAATCCTCTAAAAAGTTTCTAATAATGGGAAAAAAATTACGTGGAGTAGAGCATTATTGCATAGAAAAATAAAAAATCTAGTTTAAAATTGCCCAGGGGGTTGGGGGCACTTTAATAGTTTATGTATTTTTCGACACATAAATTGGCATGTCTGTTGGAAATTTGTCTTTGGCGGGAGTTGCGACCGACCAACTTTAACGGCTTAAACACTAGTGTTACGTATGTTGGAGAATCCGGTTCTTCACACATGCATGATCTACTAAGTACGTAGATAACCGTAGGGCCAAGAATAAATCAAATTTCATTGAGAAATGAAAGAGATATTGGTCCACGAAGTAAGGTGTTTAAAGCATGGAAAGTGTGGTATTGTGTTCAATTCTCCCTCATCGGTAGAGGAAGAAAGAATTGTTGTGTATATAAGACTCGAAATTGGTTTGGGGTTTGGGACTCCAAGGGTATCCCATGTGTTTAAAGGAGGAGGACCTAGATGTGCTTGGTTCAAGGAAAGACCACACGCTGCCGCCGCCACCGCCCGTCCGGTCAGGTTTGAGTTCGGGCTCGGTTTTGTGGTGTGGGCCTTACGATATTATATTTTGGGCGAGAGAACTTTTCCGAAATGCAGTTTGGTCCCTGAAGTTTCGAACGTCGAATTTGGGCGATCAAAGGAACGCCAAGCTCTCAATTGACCATTTATTTTGGTTGAATTACTCCTCTATAATGGCCAAATCTGTTGGTCTTTCACCATTTATGTTGGTGACTTTACTACCTCCATAATGGCCATTATTTGGCTATTATGGAGGCGATTCGACCCCTCCATCACCTATATAAACACCCCTTACACCATTGTTGAGCACTAAGAACACACATATAATATACGAAATTGAAGCTTACACAAGCGAAAGTTTTCTTCTTCCTACAACTTCAAGGCATCATTTAGTTTACTCAATATTCTTCACGGTAGCTCTTGAGTTTCCTTTGCTCAAGTGTTCCATTCTTTGTTTTTATCTTGGGAGACAAATTGTCCAGGACGTATAAAGGATACATACGGGGCAATATTGTCTTAAGGACAGAGTGCCACACTCGACTTAGCAAAACCAGTTTCCATTTTTTCGTTTTCAACAAAATTGTAATTTCAGTTTTGTGCTTATCTTGTAATTTTCAGATTACTAGTTGAACTATTGAATCTTTGTTTATCCTTTCGAATACTTGTAATAGTTATATACTTTCCGTACTGCTTTATAAAGTACCATAGAGCAAAAATACCCAACAATGTCAGCCTCTTAACCAATCACCAAGAGCCTAAAAAAGAGCTAATAATTATCTTAATACCTTTTCTTACAACATTTGTACACTTCAGGAAACAATGAAGGCAGGTGCTGTTGAACTTGGTCATTCAGCCAAGGATGCAATTGGTTGAGTTCCACAAAGTGGGATGAATAGAGGATTGTCTATATTGGACTTGTTCCTAAGGATAATTGCACTTATTGCAACCTTAGGAAGTGACATAGCCGTGGGGACTACTAACGAAATACTTCCCTTTTTCACTCACTTCATTAGTTTCAGGGCGAAATATAACGACCTTCCCACCTTCACGCACGTAAGCATTTTTTATTTTATCTCATATACAACGTATCGCTGATAACATATTATTAGTATCTACAAATTTAAAAATTTGTTACTGATGGATCTGTCACAAAATTTATTTGTTTTCCTAAAGAAAATTACTCTTGTTAAAAATGTGTGATCGATGAAATCCCATGTCCATCATAAATTTGTTACAACATCCTCACGCCATGGATCCTCTTCATCTTCAAATTTGTGACAAAATTGTAACAGATATTCATCGTTCGTCACTATTTCTATCACATTAAAAAAAGTTCCATCGTAAACCATCAAAAATTTGTGACAAAGTACTTGTGAATCATTAAGAATTTGTCACAATATGAAATTTTCTTGTGAAATGATGCGCATTTTGATATGAATAATGCAGTTTTTTCGTGGTGGCAAATTCAATAGTAAGTGCATATCTAGTACTTTCTCTGGTGCTGTCTATTTACCATATTATGAGGAGTCGAGCACAAGCTAGCAGGATTGCCTTGATATTTTTCGACACAGCAATGTTGGCACTGTTGATAGCGGGTGCATCAGCCTCAGCAGCAATTGTATATTTGGCACACAAGGGCAATACAAAGGCTAATTGGTTTGCTATATGCCAACAATATGACTCATTTTGTCGAAGAACTTCTGGATCTTTAGTTGGGTCTTTTGGGGGAATTGTACTTTTCATACTCTTGATTTTGCTCTCTGCTATTTCCCTTTCTCGTCGTTGATCATTTAATTTCTTCTTGGTTGATGCTTCTCAGAAACATTATGTCATTTGTAATTGCGTTTATTAATCCCAATTGATGTGTTGTGCTGCAATTTCATTATGTGTAATTAAGGTTTTCTTGTACACCAATGAAAGTGACCTTTATTGTTCTTAAATATATATTGATTTCTATTAAATAGAATATTTCTCGAATATTCTTTTATTAATGGTATATCTTTTAATTTAGGTAAAATTGTATTTCTATTGTAATTAGGTTTCCTATTTTATGTAAAATTATATTTCCTATTGTAATTAGGTTGATTAGTTTAAATATTCTTGTACTACTATATATATTGTACATTATTGATGAATACAATCAAGGAACATATTTCTGTATGGTATCAATAGCCTAAAAATACCTCCACCACCATCGACCATAGCTCTCGACCGCCACCCCCACGGAACCCCAGTGTTTTTTCCAGTAATTCTCTCTCCCTTCTCCTCTTAAATTTCATCTTCCATAGCTGACAAAACCAAATTACATCCTGCACTTGCAGTAAACAACATCAAAAATTCATCCCTATCACCATTGAGATGGAAAATGGTCAATACTCCTCGTGGGCGGAGCTTTTTAAGATCCATTGTCATGTTTATGAAGTTATCAATCACATCATCCTTCCTACACCGAAGTCCACAGACCTACCCTCGGCTTCGACTTCTGATGATGCACTCTAGTCTCGTTAGGACGCAGCCGTCCTCCAGTGGATATACGACACAATCTCTAATGATATGTTGCACACCATCATTGAGACTGTTGCCACTGCCAGCCAAACGTGGGAATGTTTGGAAAGTATTTTCCATGACAACAAAACTCAACGAGCGTTATACCTTGAAAATCAGTTCAAGGATGTTCATCAGGACGATTTTCCAAACGTGTCTGCATATTGTCAAGAACTCAAGATGCTTGCCGACCAACTCTCCAACGTCGGCGCACCAGTCACTAATCAGCGATTGGACATGCAACTTATTGCAAGCTTGAACAAATCCTATGATGGTGTTGCCACCATCCTTCAGCAACGCACGTTGTTACCTCCATTATATGAGGCCCGTTCGAACCTTACTATTGAGAAAATCCAGAAATCAATCGCAGCACCACTCAGGCCAGCAATTTCGACGCCACCCTCACCACCACCGTCAGGCCCTCCGCCGATGGCAGGGCCTCCATCTCCGGCAACCAGAACTGCCGGCCCGAGGACCCTCAACAACCCGCATCCAAACCTAACAACCGCCGGAGTAGGCAGTCCATCAAGGGCCGAGGCAGACGGAATTCGGCAATAACGACGGCAGGAAGGGGCAGTCCCCGCCGACAGGAAACAGCCAGCAGTGACCACAACAGCGGCAGTAGCCTCCGCCATAGGCTGCCAACCCACCGTGGACCGCGTGGGCCCCACCGTCATGAGTCTCTCTTTCTTGCCCATATCCGACATCCTGATGGACTCCACCTAAGAACCGACAGGCCCACCCTAGGATACTCGGCCCATGTCCACAATAGGCCTATACAGCACATGCCTCCCCACCGTCAACTTATGCACTGAATGACATTGAGGCAGTTATGAACACAATGTCACTCAACGCTCCAGATAAAAATTGGTATATGGACACATGTGCCACATCTCACATGACGGCATCACAAGGTACTCTCTCGTCTTATTCCAATTTGAGTAAATTAAATCGAAATATTATTGTTGGTAGTGGACAAGACATTCCCATTCACGGTTTCGGTCATTCTTCCTTATCCCAACCACATCCACCACTAATCTTAAAAAATGTCCTACATGTCCCTAAACTCATTAAGAATCTAATCTTTGTGCGACGTTTCACAACTGATAATAATGTTTTCCTTGATTTTGATCATTTTGGTTTTTCTGTGAAGAATTTTACGACAAGGAGACAAATAATAAGATGTGACAACACCGGAGATCTCTACCCTATTTCAAATGCCGTCAACAATACAACCTCAGTTCCATCAACATTTGCTGCTCTTTCGTCTTCCTTATGGCATTCTAGATTATGACATCCGAGAGATTCTGTTTTATGCTCCCTTAGAAAAAATAATTTTATTAATTGCAATCGTATTTCTAGGACTCCTATATGTGAATCCTGCGTTTTTGGGAAAAATGTTAAATTACAATTTTCTGCATCCACAAATTGTACTTTACTACCTTTCGATATCATACATAGTGATTTGTGGACGTCTCCTATTTTAAGTACGGCGCCATCAATATTATGTGTTATTTTTGGACGATTATTCCAACTTTTTATGGACTTTTCCAATTGACAATAAATCCTAGATCTACCCCATTTTTTCCTCATTTAGTGCTTTCGTAAAAACACAATTTGAAAAGAGCATTAAATATTTTCTATGTGACAATGGCAGAGAATTCATTAATAACCAATTCAAACAGTTTTGCTCCAAAAACGGTCTTACCTTTCGTTTTTCCTGCCCTCACACCTCGCCCCAAAACGGTAAAGCCGAACGGAAAATCCGGATCATAAATAACCTAATTCGTGCCCTACTAGCTCACACCTCAATTCCCTCTCAATTCTGACATTACACACTCTCCATGGCAACCTATCACCTAAACATAATCCCAAACAAGTCTATAGCTCAACGGTCGCCCACTCAAGTTCAGTTTCGTAGGAACCCCTCCTACCAACACTTGCGTATCTTTGAATGTCTATGTTATCCTCTCCATCCGACCACTCACAATCTCCAACAACGATCTTCCCCGTGTGTATTTCTGGGTTACCCCACCAATCATCGTGGTTACTCGTACTATGACTTGTCGAGCCGTAAAATTATTATTTCATGTCATGTCCTATTTGATGAGTCTTAATTCCTCTTTGCCTCCCTAAACTCATCACTTCGGCATTCCTACGACTTCCTAGATGATGGCTTGAACCCTCTTCTAATTCATCATTTACATAGTCCGTCGTCCCATACCCTAGCACCCGCTCCCACCTCGGACAGTCCGGGACACACTGCCCACCTGGTTCTGCCGACGGTGGCCAGGAACAACCCACCTCAGGGTGATTCTACAGCAACCTCTCAGCAAACCAAGCATCGACCAGCCGGTCCCGCCACCCCTGCCATTCCTCATCTTCCAGGCAATCCTGCGGCCCAAAAAAATTATTTTCTTTCATACCAAACACGTATGATAAGCTTACTTTTTGTGGTTATTTACCTTTTCTCATATTCCGTGCACGCTATATTCAATCGATATTATCTGTAAAATAAAACTAAGATCAAGTATTAATTTGTCATTTTAAGATATATATTTTTTTCGGCGAAAATAAAGTGAAGATGCGGATATAATTTGTTTAAACTTTGAACAAGAAGTTGTACGAACATCTTGTTTCCCTTGAGGTCAAAGAAAGTTGTTTACAAATATTTCATTTTTAGACTTTTTGGATTGGATAAAAAGAAAAGACTTCTTCGGAACTAGTGCATATGTAGAACGAAAAAGATTCATTTGATTCTAGCATTGTATCACTGCAATAATTTCTAAAGTGCAAACGTTTTTTTAGGTGTTACTTAACAATAAAGTCGGGAAACAAAAGCCCTAATTAACTCTAATGTTATGTATATTAGAAATGAAAGATCACGGAAAGTCCACCATAATTTCACCAAGGCATATAATTTAATCAATGTTAAAAGTGAGTCTTTTGTTGATTCTCATTGTTATCCCTCGCTTTTTCTCGTTCCCTCTATCCCATCTAATTAAAACACAATTTAAGGAATAAATAAAAACAAAATGCACAAAAGGATTATTTAGGATTTCTTTTTGAGTATGCTTTGTCTTGTTTTCTATAATATCATGTCATGGTTTGCTTTGCTATGCTTTTTATTGAGCCGATGGTCTATTGGAAATAATCTCTCTACCTTCAAAGGTAGGGTTAAAGTCTGCACACACTACCCTCTCCAGACCCCATTTGTGAAATTACATTGAATTTGTTGTTGTTGTTGATGATTATTTAGGATTCCATTGCTGGGACAGGGTTGGAGGATCAGAAATAAAACAATTCAATTTCATCAATTCATTGTCTTCAATAATGTTGCGGAAGAAAGGCAATCATCGAGCATAGGATCAGTGCTCTGATACCATGATGAAATTCTCATCTCAACCATGAATGAATTGAAGATATATCAATGTAGAACAAGAGAGTAGAAGAAGGGAAGATTGTAAGTTTGTAAAGAGAAGATTTTGTTAGTATTCTTTATTAAAACTTTTTTTACAATGACTATCAATGTGTGTTTATACACTTACATGGATTGTACTTTCTCTTTAAGTTAGTTAGACAATTACTACTATAACTAAGTTCTTTAACTACTTAACTAACTTCTTGACTAACAACCTAACTTCTTAACTAACTTCAACTTTTGTTTGTTCTTTCACCACAAAGCACAGAAGTCCGTTCGCCGCATACATGAAGTGGAAGTGCCCTTTCGATAACTGATAAGGAAACACCAAATATTATTAAACCATTTTGAGAATATAATCCAAAAACTTGAAAAGAACGAGTTGTGCTGTTTTAATTTAGATCGCTGTGAATTTCTATGAACACCCTTTATGCAGCTAATTTTGGTGTTTATTATTGTTGAGATTATAATCAAATATTAAAAGTGTGTTCTATCTAATAGCTTAAGCTTTTAGATCAGATGCTCACACACTTCAATATGGTATTAGAGCAGGTCAAAGGTCCTGGGATCGAACCTCACTGCCATCCATTTTCAAAAAGAATTTTCACGTGCTTGGACCATGAAAAAAAATCAGGCCAGCACGTGAGGGGGCGTGTTGAGAATATAATCAAATAGTAAAGTGTGTTCTATCTAACAACTTAAGCTTTTAGATCATATGGTCACACACTTCAATAATTATATACCGGAATTATGAAAAATAATCCGTGTATAAAATTCGGCATTATTTTCATCTTTCGTTTAGTTGTATTTTGATTTTACTATAAGTGCACCAATATATTTTATAGTGGAATTTATAATATTGTATCACAACTAATGTGGGATGGAATAACAAGCTAAAGATTAGATAAAACAAGTAAATTTCATGTCTCCCAAAGTTTACCATGTATTCGATTATAACTCATATATCACAATTATAATGTAATGAATCAAACAAATCATAAATAATAAATAATTCAGGGATTTTTAATTCCAACACTATAATCTGGCATAAATTTTGCTTGCAAACCCACCTCCTATAGTAATATATAGATGAAATCGTTTAAGATCATTATTAACCTTCTGGTTTATCTTTAATTATAAAATAAATTAATATTCATCAACTTTACTATTTTTTATTTATCCTTTCGTTGATAGGGCCTCGTAATTCATACCTTTTCCCTATATTTATACACTATATATATATATATATATATATATATAATATATAATAATAATTTCGATTCGTTCTTTTGTCAATTTCTTTTTAATATCGCCTCTTCCCGTACGTGACTCAATAGGAGAGATTGATCTATTTTACACAACTAATGTTTGACAATATATATTTTAAAAAGTAGTACTTTAGAAAACAATGAAATTGAAAATGAAATAAAAAGAAATAGAACTTGGTACTAATAGATAAGGAATAGCTTTCCATTTTGGTTGGTATTAGGATTAACCAACCACAATCTACCATATCCTTTACAAGAATATATCAATGTATATTAGAGAGTAGTTTAGTCTATCATCCACTCTAGTTCTAGTTCTGAAAATAATTATGTAGCCCTTTCCTCTTTCAATTTTCCTGGTGGAAAAGTCTTGCCAAATTAAATTAGTGATTATAATATCATCAGAAGAAATGAAAAAAATGTTGCTTTGCTAAGATATGACGAACATATGAACTATATTATCTTTGTAATCTTTGGGAAATCACCTCATTGACTTTCAATATCACTAACTATCAATTCGTTTAACTTTTTATTTGTTTAATCAAATTATGCTACCTAGAAAATTCCTACACTTTAGTTTTTTAACTTTATCGTCCATGGATATGACGTATGAGTATATGACTAGTCGATAGTCATAGTTTGGATCTAAGGGACAACAACAACAAATCTCACACTCGGCTCAAGATAAAACACAAAAAAAAGTCAGAGAAGGATAAGCAATTTCAAGCAATATGAAAATGAAAATAACGATAGTGAATAAGCATTCTGGAAAAGAAAGGAACGGTAGCTACCACAGATAAACAAGACAATCAAAGTACAGTAAAAACAAACAACAACAGAGGTCAAAGGACAAGAAACTATAGTTCAATATTGCGACTACTAGTATAAACGGATACACGAGACTCTTACTAACCTTCTACCCTAATATGACTCCTTCATAACCTCATATATAAGATCATGTCCTCGGTAAACTGAAACTGCGACATGTCCTGTCTAATCATCTCTCCTCAAATACTTCTTCAGTCTTCCTCTACCTTTCCTGAACTCATCCGTAGCCAACCTCTCACACCTCCACACTGGAGCATCCGTATCTCTCCTCTTCACATGATCAGACCATCTCAGTCTTGCTTTCCGCATCTTCTCCTCCACTGAGGCCACTCCCACCTTGTCCCGGATATCCTCATTCCTAATCCTATCTCTCCTAGTGTGTCCACACATCCATCGCAGTATTCTCATTTTCGTAACTTTTATCTTTCGAACATAGAGGTCTTAACTGGTCAACACTTTGTCTCATATAGCATGGAGAATCAAAATTATATGAAGATGGAGAATCAAAATTATATGAAGATGGAGAATCAAGATTGCTTATTCGGATCGAAAATATCAGGGCGTCATGTGAAAGCTAACAATTGCAAATTTTGAACGACGATAAATCAAATGACAAAGAAAAATAATAAAAAAGACTTATGATATGATGTGGTTTGGTCAATTGACCTACATATGATAAAAAATAATATGAAAAAGCATAAAACCTATTGAGAGAATAATGTCCCTCCAAACAAGACTCTTTAACGACTACATTGTGGATGATATTATGTTGTTTATAAGAAGAAAGGATCTCCTATTATAGAAGTCCAAAACTTTTCCTCCAAGAAAATGATAAATATGGTAGAATCTTTTTCCAAATAGAAAATCTTTTCTACCAAGAAAACATTTTTGAAGTAAAACACAATTATGGTAAAATTCAAATAAGGTAGGAAATTCATGGCAAACCCTAACAAATCTCCCCGTGACATGAATTTCTTGCAAAATAATCTCGATTTTTTTCTTCACATAATCTTCGTCACTGCTACTTGCCATTGTTAAAAATAAGGTTATAAATATTATGGTTAAAAATTGGTTAAAAAATATTTTACTTTATTTTAAAAGATGCATCACCATGGATGTTGAAAATATGATTGAAAATTCATCTCCACATGTAGTACGCGGGATAAAATCTTCATTATCGAGATATTGGTTGCATCTTGATTTGAACCGGTCATCTTAAGCATGTCTACAGCCCATTGAATCATTGAACCATTGACTCTGATACCACTTGCTGGGATCGAAAATATCATAACGTCATGTGGAAGCTAACGATTGCAAATTTTGAACGACGATAAATCAGATGACAATGAAAAATTATAAAAAAGACTTATGAT
Organism: Anisodus acutangulus; assembly: GCA_029783415.1. Lineage (NCBI taxonomy): Eukaryota > Viridiplantae > Streptophyta > Magnoliopsida > Solanales > Solanaceae > Anisodus > Anisodus acutangulus. The sequence goes on along the minus strand of CM056501.1, from coordinate 44,847,968 downwards.
ATGATGTGGATTTGGTCAATTGACCTACATATGATAAAAATAATATGAAAAAACATAAAACCTAGAGAATAATCTCCCTCTAAACAAGACTCTTTAACGACTACGTTGTGGATGCTAATGTGTTGGTTATGAGAAGAAAGGATCTCCTATTTATAGAAGTCCAAAACTTTTCCTCCAAGAAAATGATAAATATGGTAGAATCTTTTTCCACATAGAAAACATTTTCTACCAAGAATTTTTTTTAAAGTAAAACACAATTATGATAAAATTCAAATAAGGTAGGAAATTTGGGGCAAACCCTAACACGTCTCATACAGCATGCTCGGTCTAACCACCACTTTGTAGAACTTGCCTTTAAGTTTTGGTGGCACCTTCTTATCACACAGTACTCCGGATACGAGTCTCCATTTCATCCACCTTGCACCAATACGATGCGTGACATCGTCATCAATTTTCCCATTTTCTTGAATAATAGACCCAAGATACCTGAAACTGTCTTTCTTCTAAACAACTTGGGTACCAAGCCTTACTACTACGTCAGCCTCACGCGGTACGTCACTGAATTTGCACTCCAAGTAATATGTTTTGATTCTACTCAACTTAAACCCTTTAGACTCCAGAATTTGTCTCTAATATGGAGAGTAGAACGAAGTTTGAGGCCTGTCAAAGACATTCTTTTTAAGGATATTTTGCTCACACGGTATATAGAATGATTAGGTATATCCCTAGAATTTAATTATCCGATAAACTGACCTAGGTAAATCCATGAACTCCATTGAATTATTCCTTCTGACTAAGCATATGAACCCTGAATTGTCCTAAAACTCTTGCCGTTTAGACGACCTAATTTATACCGATTCTTTGAATTAACGATCTTTTCCTAATATCTCAACCTCGTAATTCATTTCCATACAATGAATCCTCAAAAGATACTCTTTCAATCTTTATCCATTACTTAATGTTATAGGACTTAATTCCCAAGTATTAATTAGATCTTAATCTAGCCTAAAAAATGAGATTAATTAATCACAAATGACAAATCTGTATGCCCCCACCCCCTCCCCCACCTTCTGTCTGTCATTCTTTGACATATTTTAATTAAAAAGTAGTAGTTCACAACTTATAAATATATATGGTTGAGAATCAATATCAATCAATTAATCAACTACTAGTATTCAATCGTAAATTAGTTGAATAGTTATGATCAGAATACGAGAAAGAAAAAGCTCACCCTTAGTTTTTGTAGCTTAATCTAATCTAATCTAATTAAATACTCAATTAGTGGTGTGAACCTAATCTTATCATATTATTCTTTTCCCTCGATAATGTTGTTAGTATCAACCTCGATAATTTGGACATTCTTCCGAACCAAATGAGGCCCACGTGAGTGTTTCCCGTAGTCGCTACTGTTGACACCCAATTTTGTCCCATCTTTTATGATTTTATTCGTAATTTTTAATATTTTTGACACTTTTAAAATAATTTTAAAATATAGGCATATATGTGTGTATCTTCATATTATTATTATTATTCGCATATTTTATATCATTTGCATTTTTATAAAAAATCATAAGTTATCCGAAATTTTATATTATTTTATTCTCGCAAAATTGCATTGCATTTCCCTTTTTATTAAGCATTAAGCATTTCGCAAATATTATATTTTTTATTATTATCACGCTTATGTTATTTTAAATAATTACACATCTTTTACAAAATATATATATATATAATATATTTTAATATTAAACCCTTTTATATTTTTCTAATTCCTAACCCAATACAATTTCTACCCAACCTAAATTAAAACCCATTTTTTCGCCCAAAGCCCAATCCCCAAATTAAATTCCCCACAAGCCCAATCCCCAAATTAAATTCCCACAACCCACAAAAACAAAAATCCCAAAATCAAGCCCAACTCCCCTTTTCTTAAACCCAACACCACAAGCCCACTCCCACCAAATTAAATCCCCAATTCCCAAGCCCAACACGCCCGGCCCAACAACCACTCGCCTCGACCCAGAACCCACCAACCCTTGCCGCCCCTTTAATTCCCAAAACCCCAAAACGAAAAATCAAAAACCAACGAACCCTAAGGGCTCCTAAGCCGACGCCGCACCCGTCGACCCCATTTCATACCGGCGACCCCGTCGCCGTCACCTCGCCTCGCCACCACCAACCCTCGACACCACTAACCCTCTGCATACGCCGACACCCATGAAATCACACCATACCCACAAAATCAGAAATCTTTACCTTTATTTTTGAATTTCAAACTCGATTTTTGGGGGGGGGGAATCCACCTATAAATACCCCATGATTGTTCTTCATTTGAAAAAGGAGGATTTTTTTCAGAGAGAAAAAAAAAAGGATTTTCGGAAGTTTATTCAATATATACATAGTTATTTTGTTGTGTTCTTGAGTTGAGAGTATTTGGGCTTCGTTGTTGTTCCAAGAATCAAGTCCGAAAAGGTTTGTCATCCCCTTTGATTTTCTCTGATTGTTTCAACGTATTTGGTCCGGGTCGACCCGACTTTCGGTCGACCCGCCGGGTAACATTTTCTTAATTCTTGCATTTCATGTTTATGTATGTTGGTTATCCGAATTTGGTGTAAGACGTTTTTTGATCGATTTCTCGGTCTGGTCGACCCGTCGGTCGACCGACCATTAGATTTTTTCCAATTTTCTTATCATTGCTGTTTGTTATCATTGGTTATCCAAATTGATGAAATTATTTGACTTGGGTTGAACACAATTCGGGTCAAACATCGATTTGCCCGGTCGAATCTTTAGATTTTTCCAATTTTCCTACATTGTCTTGTTGTTATCTTTGGTTATCCAAAGTGTGAAATTGTTTGATTCCCTTGAAACTCCAATTCGTCGGTCACCGACCGTTCGGTCCGATCTGGCCCGTAATATTTTGCACTTCGCATTACATATTCTTGTTATCGTTATCCTGAATTTGGTGTTGAAATCAGGTTTGATTTGGATCAACGATTTTCGGTCTGGGTCACTAATCTCGAATCGACACGATTTGAACATTTTAATTTCTTGCATTTCACATTCTCGTTCTTGGTTATCTCAAATTGCGCCAAATCGATTTCGGGTTTGAATCATCGACCCCAAGTGATTCGATTTGAATATTTCCATAATTTTAACTCGGGTCCGTATTTAAAATCGCCATCGCCTGCTTTTCTTTGGCATTATTATTATGTTATTGATTGAATTAATACCGATTCTCTTTGTTGTTTTATTGATTCAAACCAATATTGCGCCCATCTTCTGGAGACGCGCTTCCCGGTTTCAGATATCGCTTTTATCGCTTTGAATAAATCTGCGTCTGCTTAATGCTTTTTACTATTTTTAAACTAAAACACCGCGTCATCTCTGAAACTATTTTCTACTTCATCGCTTCCCGCCATCGCTACTCAAGCTATCGCCATCAAGCCATCGCGCATCACATCGCTACCGCTATCACATCGGGCCAAGTATCACAAGTTATTCTTGTTTCATTGTTTTTTTCGGTTTGGTTGCTCCCCATTCAAATATTTGTTTATCGCTTTATCATTTTTTACTGCTTTTAAATCGAACACCGCATTTTTCAAACATTGCTTTCTTATTTAGTTAAGTTTAAAGATTCAAATTACCGTTTCATCGCATCTTGTAAACTAGACACCGCGTCATTTTCTGAGCTGTTTTTCTCGCTGCTTTTTTAGCTCGCCATCAAGCTATCAAGCATCGCTTTTTCGCTATCGCCATCGTTATCGTTTCATTTTTCTTACCGATTTGAACACGATACTACCTTGGCCGATGAAAATATCCGCTGATTTTGAGGCCTACACGGTAAAGACGGAAATATAACTTCTGGGTGCAAGGATGAAGACTTAAACCTTTATCCGAGATCAACATGTTTAGTAGGCGAGGTGAATTATATATTCGCACTACGACGTGATTATAGTGATCTTTTCTATTTCACCCGAGACCGACACGCTTAGTAGGCGAGGCAATCAAAATAAACTACATTAGTCATATGTTTGCCACGACGTGATTGGAATGTTCTTTTCAAAATTTAAGTTCGAGCCCTCCGTGATCAAAACATTCAATGCTTTGAATACGGATATGAAGTTATTTGTATTTAATTGTTTCTAACCGCTTTGTTCTGATACAATTGCAGGACTAAAGTAAATAAAGGCAATTATACCTCGAGTTTTATTTATTTTATTTCTTTCTTTAAATTCAAATTTTTATCTCGCTTTGTATTGTAATATTATCGCACTTATGTAATTATAAAAATGCTTAGAATAGGCAAACTTAGGATTTATTCATAGGTTAGTTAAAGATTTGAAACCCGTCGCTAGCTTATTTATTTGTAGGCTCGCAAACTTAGAAATCCTTCGCTAGTTTATTTATTTTAGGCTCGTCACGCTTATTCAAGATTTTTAAAACAACTCTTATCATCTTTATTTACTTCAATTAATTGTGCAAATAAGCTTATCTTTTTATTATTATTTTTGCAACTTGTTGATTTTCGAAAGATTCGCTTCTTTGGCATTATAAAGAATTTATTGTCACAAATGCATGTTTTCTAAAAAACTTTACATGTATCTTTCTTTTATGTCATCCGAATACGTACTTGTATAAAATGCATCATATTTACTTGTATAAAATGCATCATATTTACTTGTATAAAATGCATCATATTTTACTTGTATAAAATGCATCATATTTGCAAACATCTTTTTATTATACTTGTAAAACATATATTTTTCTAGCAATAATTAATCTGAGTTTTACCGGATAACCGCAAGTTAGCGGATCTTAAAGGATGCCTAACCCCTTCCCTTTAGGATAATAAAGAACCCTTACCTAGAATCTCACTAGTTTCGCAGACCATAAATTTGGAGTTTACATTGCAGCACTTAGTTTAAATATTTAGGTGTCCTAATTCACCGTAAAAAATAATTAGGTGGCGACTCCTCAATCCTTTACCCAGGAATCACCCCATACGTCTGTGCTCCGCTTTGACCCGAACGAGGTCAAAATAGGGCGCGACAGCTACTTGTCAGCGTGGATGAAACATGGCCCACATTTCCATCTCAGCAAAAAGTGTACAGTCAAATGTGTGTAGTATTAGTTCAGCAAAAAGTTAGACTTAGTTTTACGTGTTAGAGAAGGCACCAATTATAACTCCTAAAGTAGAGCCAAGTCGGCAGGATAATAGATATTGATATTGTGTGCTCAAATCATTAGTGTTTAGATTAGACGGTCATAAGACATAATAAAATGATATCAAAAGAGTGTGTAGGTTATATACATAGATATGGGGCAGCTTTACAGAAAACTCTATAATTTCGATGGCTTTAGTTCATATCTTGTATTTTGTGTTAAACTTTTACTTAGTAGGTAAATAACATATCAAGAACTAAGTAAATAAAAAGAATTGAGGTTCAGAACTAATAAAATTTAAATATTGAATCCGCTTCTAAAAATATGTAAAAATTTTGATTTGAAATATAATGCGAAAAAGATTTTTACGTGTTTAGCTCATAAAAAAAGAAGAATAAATCCCGCACATAAAGAGCATGTGGAAACCAATAAATAAGTAACAATGTGCTTTTATAAATAGTTTCAATTTTTAGAAGAAATGTTTACCATTTCGAACATTACTGCAAAAAAAATTGCTTAGAATTAGAAATAATTTGTAAAAAAAGTTTCATCATACTACTTTTCCATGTAAAGCGTGTCTTATGTCACTAAGCTCTAATTAATATCTTATAGCTTAATGATTAACAATTGAAAAACATATATTCTAGTGATTAAGCATTATCACCATCCATTTTCGAGTTAAAAGTTCGAGTCATGCGGGATGTAAGTGAAGAACCACTATTGATTATCCGTAATGAACAATGTAAAAAAAAAAAAAAAAGAAGAAGAAGAAGAAGAAGATAAATGAAAAAAGGTCGTTTTATTCAAAACCCCAATTGTGACATCCCTTCTCTCCCACTTCACACCTCGGAACGCACCCTTCTTCCTATTAAATAGAAATAGAGAACGAAATAACTAGAAAGATTGTTAGAATCCCCCTCTTCTAGAAGGATCATCTACAAAGCTATTCGTTTTATCTGTATTCAGACCACTCAGGGAATCCTTGATTTGATTTAGGTTAGATTTTTTTATTGAATCATCGTGGTTCTAGTAAGAATATGAGGTTTTAATCAATTCATAGGGTCTTAACAAGAGAATTCCTATCAATAATAAAGAAAATAAATAATAAAAGTCATATTTCACAAAAACAAATTCTAGAAAGAAATAGGAAAAAAGAGAATTCAAGAGGCCCATAAGTATCAAAATAAAGATAAAGACGACTGCGCCAACTTGATATTTTGGTATTATGGCCACAAAGAAGAGCTTTCGAATTTTCCAGAGAAGATGGGATCAAAACTTAATAAATTTAAAACTTTCTATTCCATATCCGTTGCAACTAGTATTTGGGTGTTTTTGCTTGAGATGTACGAGATGAAAGTCTCATATACGGTTCTCAGAGAGGGAGTTCCGCCTATCTCAATAAAGTATATGATTGGTTCGAAGAACGTCTCGAGATTCAAGCAATTGCGGATGATATAACTAATATGTTCCTCCCCACGTCAATATATTTTATTGTTTAGGGAAAATTACGCTTACTTATTTTTTATTACAAGTAGCTACTGGGTTTGCTATGACTTTTTACTATCGTCCGACCGTTACTGAGGCTTTTGCTTCTGTTCAATACATAATGATTGAAGCCAACTTTGATTAGTTAAAAGGAAGAGCTTCCGCTAAGATTCTGACTTATTTGGAAACTAGATTTGCTGCCCCTGTAGATTCTTCTTTTGAAGAATCTGATTCGCTAACATTTGTATACTGAATTTGCGGCATGGCATAGAATAGAACATGAATGTCTCTTCTTTGCCAACCTTCGCTTCTAGAAGGAAGTAAGTAGAAGCTGACCCTCCAACATACATTGCAGGGAAGGACCCCTCCAGTGGCATACTTTATGGAGAAAGAAAAAAGAACTAAGGATTTCCCATTTGCTTTGACAATGAAATTCTGCCCCGGTCCCCTTCATAAAGAGGAATACCATAAGGGCCCAATATCTCAATAGCACCTTTGTCTACAGCTTCGAAGGAGACTTCATATCCGAAACACATGAAGGATCTGACTAGAAAGTCATTCAAAACTTGATCGAAAAATCAGCGTTTATTGAAGAAGCTATAGAGTCGATTACTAATAGTACTAGTTTGAAAGGCTCGTTGGAATTGATCCGCTACGGGATTAACATTATATGTAACATAAGCACCTGAAGTACTAAACGGAATATGTATTAATTTGGTAATGATTGAAGAAGTAAACTTGGATCTCCTTATCCTCTTTATTTCCTGCTAATGTCTACTATTTTTACTTATCCAAAACGTCCACAGGTGCAAAATTAAATACGATCTCTTTCCATACCTCACAAGCAGAAGCTAGTTCTAGGCTCCTTTTGCAAGCCTCGCGAATAATCTCATTACCTTCCTGAGCAAGATCACGTCCTTCATTACGAGCTTTTACACATGCTTCTAGAGCTACTCGATTAGCTACGGCACCTGGCGCATTACCCCAAGGGTGTCCTAAAGTTCCTCCACCGAACTGTAGTACGGAATCATCCAAGAACAGAGGTTGGACCGGAACTAACAACAAAAAGTATGTCACCGCTAAGCATAGCTACCAATGCAAGCCAGTTTGTCTTATAATACGGTGATAGTAGCAAACAAGTCCTTTGTTTGTTTCTTCATAGACACAATTCTCAGTCCAGTCGAATGCCAGCCAAACTAGGTAAAAAGGGCTTGTCTTCGGTCTGTCAATCAACTTAACTTCATGCTCTCAGTTAGTCCAGGTCAAGGGTAAAGCAAACAGTGAAAGAGCTTTTCTTATACTCCCCTTTGAGAAGAGAAGGAATAGAAATTGAGAAAGAGATATTCGTGGGCCGTTAAACAACCACCTATGAACCTTTTTAATAAGCTTAGGTCAATGGAATTTTTATGCTCAAAACTCTGAATCAAGTAGTCACTATGGGGCAATTACTTAGAAGTACATTTTGTGCTACATCCCTTCCTATCTGATAGAATCTTCTTCTGTCCGAAGAAATGATTCATCGAAATAATGAGTCACCATTGATATCGAAAACAAAAAGTTGCAGTGAACGTGATTAGAGACGGATCTAGAATTTAAAATTTATAATTTTTATAATAATTTCGAGTTATTACGATAATAACTGGATATATTCATAGTTGAATGTTATAAACATTACTTTCTTAATATATATTTACAGAATTTAAATAAGGATTAATGGTTCACGTAACATGAATCAGTAATCGACCTCTAGATTGGCCCTCGACTGAAACTATTAAAATATACTTGCACGCCTTAAAGTTCCAAATATTCATGTCCTCATCGAAGGTGACTTCACTAGACGAAGAAAAGGACAATTAAGTCCACATGAACAAATTTTTCTCTCCTAATGAAGCATAAATGCATAAAAGCAATTTTCTAATAGGTTCGTACGACTAAGGTTTCTACAATGTGAACCATCTCTATGTTGCATTGAAGGGAGTGGGGCGACCACAGCGGTGGGTCATTCAACTATTTTAATTAATTAGCACACTTTGACGATGACGTGTGGAGGATTAGACACTAATTTAGGGATTAAGAACTGCTAATTAAGAAACAGTAATGGATAATAAGGAATCTTGAATATACTGCACTATATAATACTCCACCAGTACAAATGAAACGTGATTACATGTGAATGAATACAAATGACGGCTATCTCCTATTATTGCTCCATCATTTTTGGCTGCCTCAAATTTGCTTTTTTACGACATAGTCTACTATGATTTAAGTATGTATATTTTATTGCATTCGGACAAACGCTCTTGTTCACCAAACCTCACACAAAAAGGAAGAGACAGAGGTAAAAAGAGGAACAAATCAAAGGACCACAAGCTTATGTGGATCGATATTTGAAGGCTTTCATTCAAATACGACACCGCCCATAGGTGTATGTGGTCATAAAGTAAATAAGAGAGTACAAAAGTGAGAGACAGATGTAAGCCATGTGCATGGTGCAGCATGATATGATTGAAAAATTAATTTCTTGGTCTTAAATATGAATAATGAATAGCACCACAAGCTAATTACGGAAATTTTTACCAAACTATTTTTTTTTTTTACTTTTATGATAATTGATTGGCCTTGCAAGATTTATACGCTGTACCTAAACACTAATATAATTAATTGCACCTTTTTGCGACTGTGTCAGCAGTAATATCGCAGTTGACATTGATGATCTTTCTTGACAATTTAGTAAAAGTTGTAGGCTAACTGTTACCATAAGTCATTTTGTATAATATTTTAATTATTCCACCAAGAAGCTAAACTACGAATTATTGTGTCATTTTGTATAATGTTTTCTTCCTCTTTCAAATATGTTTACCAAGAAAGAAATATGATAGTACGGCTTTATATAAATATAGAATTCACCCATGAGAAGAAGGTGACGGCGATACAATGACTGTTCAGTTATACTGCAAAATTATCAAGTAGATTATATTGGTTAAACAAATGGCAACTAACAAAGCTATTTTCCAGCCCGTTTGAATTTCCAATAGTTACCTAATGGCATACACATATGATTACGCCATTTATCATTTAATTAATCATTAAAAATGGAGTTGAAAAATGAAAGCAGAGTATGGAGATAAGGAGGTGCTTTTGGTCAACTTCAACACAAAGCGACGATTTTTTTGCTATTAAAACTAAAGCCAAAAACTGCCCAGCTCAAGTTGGATTTAGAAATTATTAAGTTAATATTTGTGTGTTAACAAATGAGTACTATTTAGAGACCTGGTGTTCCTCCTTTGCTACATTTCCTCTGAATACCAATAATCTTTCTACTACAAGCTTTCTTCTCTTCTTCCCTTAACCCCACAACTTCCTTTTATTGCATATTATTTCACTCCATATAATTGTCCTCTTCTCTTGCTTTCAATCATCTAGTTAACATTACTAGTATAATAATTGTTGCTTATTTCTTCTCAAAAAATCCAAAGGTTCTTTTTTATTACAATTTGGAGAAAATTAAACTAGAGAGTATGGATTCATTGTGTGGATTTGGTGGTCATGATGAAGAAGAAATGGAATTGCCTCCTGGTTTTCGTTTTCATCCAACAGATGAAGAGCTAATCACACACTATTTAGCCCCAAAGGTTCTTGATAGTAGCTTTTGTGCACGAGCTATTGGTGAGGTGGATTTGAACAAAGTTGAACCATGGGATTTGCCATGTAAGTTTTCTGCACCATCTTTGTTTAGATGAAAGGGTCTATTGTACACAGTCTTGTCCTGCATTTCTGCATGAGACTGGTTTCACGGCTCGAACTCGTGACCATCTTTGTTTAGATGAATCCTAATAAATAGTTAATTCTTGAATTAATTATCTGAATATGTTTGCAGGGAAGGCAAAAATGGGTGAAAAAGAATGGTACTTCTTCTGTATCAGGGACAAGAAATATCCAACAGGGCAGAGGACAAACAGAGCAACAGAAGCAGGGTATTGGAAGACAACAGGAAAAGATAAGGAAATATTCAAGTCAAAAACACTTGTTGGTATGAAGAAAACTCTTGTTTTCTACAAAGGAAGAGCACCTAGAGGTGAAAAAACCAATTGGGTCATGCATGAATATCGATTAGATGGCAAATATTCTGTCAACAATCTCCCAAAAACTGCCAAGGTAAAAAACAAATCATCAAATACTTCCCTATTGTTGTTTTTTTAACTCACTGATTCAGGATTTAAACTCTATTATCTAAGGTTCTGAGTAATTTGAAAATACGAGTCCAAAACATAATATTTGTACGAATCCTCAGAGTTTTCATTTTGGTGCAGAATGAATGTGTGATTTGCAGAGTATTCAAGAAGAGTTCAGGAGGGAAAAAGATACCAATATCAAATCTCATGAGAAGCAACAGTTTGACGGATAATTCGAGGTCATCAAATTTACCACCATTAATGGACATGTCACCATACAATACTAAGATTACAACAACAGCCAGAAGTAGTGGAGCGACATCTAATAATTCTCATGTGACCTGCTTCTCTGATTCAATGGAGGAACAAAAACCTCAAACACATCATCATCAACATAATCCTCTGTCTTGTTCCCCTGTTTCTGTCGATTTCCCAAAAGACCCTTCAAATGTACCAAACAACACCATGCCCTACATGGAAAATTTCCAGTATGGAGATTCTGGATTGATGCAAGATAACTCTATAATGAGGCTTTTGCTAGACAACAATTACGGGTCAGAATCAAAATTGAGGGGTTACGAGGATCATGATTTCGATATCAATTCAACTGGGCCAGTGGACATTGATTGTCTCTGGAATTATTGAGATTTGAGTGTTGGATAAATGTTTAGTAGGGACTTTAGCTTTAGCAGAGTGAAGGCTTGAAAAATGCAATAGAAATAGAAGGAAAAAAATAGATTGGTTGAATGTGGGACAGAGGATTTGTGCTTGATTATTCCCAGATATTGTTTAGATCACTTGCAATAGTACTGCTCTGTTGTGTATAGACTTGTCTCCACTCGAAATAATACAGAGGTTAATTGGTCTGTTAGTATTACAATTAAGTTTAATGTTAATTCGATCTGTTTGTTAGAGAGGTTTTATGTAAAACATTTCTCATACTTGAATGATTTATTTTTCTGATCAATATTTGCGTCTGTCCAATGAAGAGCTTTCCTAGATGCAAAAATTCAGATTAATTCGAATTCAGATGGATAGAATCTAAAGGATAAAGTGTTACTATCAAAAGTTCCTTCGTTTCCCTAGCTCAAATTCGAGATATCCATTTTGTTTTAATTCCAGAAATGTTTTGTCGTTAAATAGAACTAAATAAATATACTTGTGAGAAGAAAAAACTTATTCATTGCAAGCGGCCTCTTTATTTCCTGTTTTTTGTCTTTTAGTACATACTACATAGGACTAGGAGTATAAGAAAATATATTGCCTGCTTTCAAAATCTCAGTTAGTTAAGAGGATTCATATTTTTTAAGGTATTAGTTAGATTAGTTGCGGGGGCGTCTTTGGGCCCGTGCGAGATGTGCTACCGCATAGGGCCCTCAAAAAATGAAAAAATTTAAGGATCCCTTTTTTATTTTTTATTAAGTGGTATTAGTCAAAATTTACTGTAAAGAGCCATAATTTACAGGTTTTAGCCCAATTTAATTATTGAAATTGTATATTTACTTATATTAAAAGGTTCATTTTTACGAATTAGAACAGGGCCTCAAAATGTGTTGAAACGGCCCTGATTAGTTGGTATGTCATTGCATCATTTGTTGAAGTTTGTGAGTTGCATAAAAGCTCAGCCTCGCATCACTACCACAGGAGGATTCGTATATGACCTCTTTGCAATTCCTACTGTTGGCTACCAACCCAATTTTATGGCTCATCTACAAATTACAACCTTTTTACGACTGCTATTTGAAAATAAGCCATAATTCTAAAACTAAATAAAGTTTTCTCATTTTTTATGCAAAAATAATATTGGAACAAAAATACCCCAACTTAGGAAAAGGCAGAGACCCCTTAATATATTCCTGCTTTTTTCTAGAGTTTCAACTTCTACAAGTAAAACTTTAGGATAGTAGATCGAAATTCCTAAAAAGCGAAGAAGATAGAAGAAGCAGATCTCTACTGCTTAAATTATGAGTATTTTTGTTCAACAATTTAAATTGTGATTAGTTTTCAACTACATTTTAAACAATAGCTAATTTCGATTACAGGTACAAAAAGTGGACCAGCTCATGCTATTTTTTCCCTTTTTGTACAGTTACACAAAGACCATGTTCCATATTTGACATTCATTTGTTTTTACCATATCATTTTAGTCTATATTTACCAAACAATAGCTAATATCGACTACAGGTACAAAAAGTGGACCAGCTCATGCTATTTTTTCCCTTTTTGTACAGTTACATAAAGATCATGTTCCATATTTGACATTCATTTGTTTTTATCATATCATTTTAGTCTATATTTAGCAGGAAAAGGAGATTTACTAAAAGAATTTCAAATTTTGTCACTAACAGTATATAATTTTTTTATATAATTAAGTTGGGAGACCTATAAAAAGTTGTAACCCGTCCCTAATAAGTCTAATTGGTAACCTAAAGAAACTTAAAGTAAATAGCATACTATAGTGTGGAAAACACCTATAAAATTTCAAACTAATAAAAAGCTTGTAGTACTTCTCATTTATTGAGTCCTGAATATCCATATTTCAATTTTTTCACAAAAGAAAAATTCAATAGGTACCATATTTGCTCTAACAGATTAGTCCACCCTGATAAGCAAAAACTTACACACAAATTAGGAGGATAGGACCAAGTTTTGAACTTGTAAAGTCCCGTAAAATTTAAAAAAAAAAAAAAATTCCCTCACATCCCATTTATCATGGACATTTTCTGCACGTTCCCATAACTCCCTCACATCCCATTTATCATGGGCATTTTCTGTACTTGATTACAAACACACACACACACACAATACAACACATCAAATATACAATACAACAAAAAGGGAGAAAACAGCAAATCAGAAACAAAACAAAGAGAGGAAAAAAAAAGATTAAAGAGAGCAATTAAGGAGTTCCAAAGAGGTTTGGTTGAAGGTGAGATTTTGTTCGTGGTTACGAAGCAACAAAGGTGAGTTTTCTCACTCAAAGTTCTTAGTAAAATCCTTTATTTTTAAGTTACAATACATGTTAGAATATAATCCGGTTATTGAAAGAATGAGCATGAAGTTTATGATTGTTTAATAACTAGTTTGGATGGTGCAATTGTAATCTGTTATACTGGGCTATACTTGTTAGAATTGGATGAAATTGTACATAGTTGTACATCTTTCTGTTACGGTCAGTTTGAGACTTTACAGGTATAAATCCGACTTACGGTTTGAGAGTTATCGTTGTTTGAACATTCTGCCTCGGATCAACCGAAGTCTGAAAGGGCAGAATGTATAACGTAAAAACTGTACAAATCGGTAATGAATATGAAAGTTTGTGCTGAATATAAGTTATATATTACTCTGTCCTCGACAGTTTGAGACTTTGCGGAGATAAATACGACTTACGGTTTGAGAGTTATCCTTTGTTTGAACATTACGCCTCGGATCAACCGAAAATGCGGAAGAGCAGAATGTATAACGTAAAAACTGTACAAATCGGTAATGAATATGAAATATTGTGCTGAATAAATGTTATAGATTTCTCTGTCCTCGACAGTTTGAGACTTCTGAGGGATAAATCTGACTTACGGTTTGAGAGTTGTAACCCTTACAAGTGGAAAGGCGAAATATTGAAGGAAGGAAATATTATTTTGAGCCTTTTGAACATATGACATATTTAAACAACAAATAAGTGCATTGGATCGGGTTGCACGTACCGCAATAAATAAGTGCATTGGATCGGGTTGCACGTGCCGCAACAAAATAAGTGCATTGGATCGGGTTGCGTACGCAGCAAATAAGTGCATTGGATGGGTTGCATTACCGCAACAAATAAGTGCATTGGATCGGGTTGCACGGACGCAAACAAATACATAAATGCATTGGATCGGGTTAAGCGGCCGCAAACATATGTATATATAAATGCATTGGATCGGGTTGCACGTACGCAACAAATATATAAATGCATTGGATCGGGTTACCGTCTGCAACAAATACATAAATGCCTTTGGATCGGGTTGCACGTGCCGCAACAAATACATAAATGCACTGGATCGGGTTGCGTCGCAACAAATATATAAATGCACTGGATCGGGTTGCATTACCGTCAACAAATATATAAATGCTGGATCGGTTGCGCGTACCGTAACAAATATATAAATGCATTGGATCGGGTTGCACGTGCAAGTAACAAATGTATAATATGTTATATGGAAAAGCGATGCTTGATTAAACTAAGTTGTTTTTCCTAGGGCGAGTGAGAGAAAATTTTGCACGTGAATATTTATTGATTTATTTGATAAAAGGGTTATAATCTGTTTATTTCAACATGCTTATTATTTTCTTATATTGTGATTGTAATTAAAAATATTGTGAGATTACTTTGGTCTATAAGGTGTGATTTCCACTCGGCCGGATGGTAGGGTGACTCTTTTATTTAACATATTTCGAGGAAAGCGCGATAGAGGAAAATCTCCAAGAGAGGATAGGGATCGATCCATGACCTCCTATCGTACCACCAATCCATTATTTGGATTTGGTGAAAGTTACTCTAGACTAAGTTTGTTTAAAGAATTAAGTTTTATTATCTGGGAATGTACATGAGATTGTTCTTCGTAAACTTCAAATTGATTATTATATATATTATTTCCGCAAATACTGTCTAATTTAGGAAGAAAATGAAGTATATGGTTACCTGGAAAGGGATAGTTGTTCAGTGCCATCACGTCCTAAAGAAAGACTTGAGAAAAGTCGAGGGGCGTGACAAGTTGGTATCGAGCCAAACCAGGTTAAAGAGATCTTAGGAACTTTCTTTGAGTTGGGTGTTTGAGCAGTTTACTTGTTCTGGCCGGTGTGCGCCACCTTAGTAATAAGTGAGCGGAATAACATCTAAGCTTTCCTTCTTTCATACTCTTCTCGTGCTTATCTTGAGTCTTTTTTAAAGACTTGGTTTCTCGTACTACCTCCTTGGCCAATGATGGACCCATCTTCAGGTGTCGTCGACATGGCTATGAAGGTAGAAAGTATTGCTAAAGCAAAGAGAGTATTCGCGAGAAGAGGCTTCGATCGTTAGGATCCTTTAATCGAGAATCGAACTTGAGGCAAGAGAGTAGCGAGGGGTTCGCCAAAACCGAACGGTCTAGGCGATCTCATTTCAGGCCTCATGGGTATAGATGGGTCAATCATCAAGGTGGCAAGGTTAAGGCCACCACCCTAACTAGGAGGTGACAACTCGGTTTGTAAGGTTTGTCAAAGAAACATATTGGAGAATGTTGGTTCTCACCAAAAGGATGTTACGTGGAGAACCAGGCCACCATGTACCAGGGGATTGCAAGAGGAGAGTCCAAACTCCGATTTTCTCATGGGAGGTCAGAAGCAACCACAGCCGCCTACAAGGGAAATCAGGGAAACCGGTCCAAGCCTTGAGTCAGGGGAGGAGTCAGCAGTCCAACAATTCTAATCGGCTCACGCTTTGCCCGGAGGAATGGCGGAGGGCATCTAATCGCGGTGGTCACAGGTATTTTCTTGGTCTCGAGTATTCTGCATTTGTATTATACGATCCCGCTCTACATTTTCATATGTGTCAATGGGTTTTGCTAAGAATTTACATGTAAAACCTTCCTGTTTAAGTGAACCTTTTGAGGTTATGACCCCGTAAAAGTCCTCGATTTAGACCTCTCGAGTAGTTAAAAATTTCTCATTAGAAGTGAATGGCGGAGGAACAATAGTAAACCTAGTACTACTTGATATGGTAGATTTTGACATCATTTTGGGTATGGATTGGTTGTCGACATGTTATGCCATGTTAGATTGTCGAAACGAGATAGTGAAACTATCTTTTCCCGAGAACAGTTGTTATAAAGGGTAAGATTGGAATATCCTCATTAAACATTTCCTATCTTAGGGCTCAAAAGAGATTATTAAGAAGTCACAAAGTGAAATCTGGCATATCTGGCTAATATAGTAGATACCCAAAAAGAATCCCCAGCGGTGCAAGATGTCCCTATTGTTCGAAATTTCCCGGAGGTTTTTCCTGAAGATCTTCCAGGCCTTCCTCCGGTTAGAGAAGTGGAGTTCGCTATAGAGTTAATTCCGGGTACAAGACCTATTTCTATTCCTCCATATCGAATGGCCCCAGCTGAATTGAGAGAGTTAAAAGAACAGTTGAAGGATCTTCTGGATAAAGGTTTTATAAGGCCTAGTGTTTCCCCCTGGGGTGCACCAGTCCTTTTTGTGAAGAAGAAAGATGGATCGCTCCGAATGTGCATTGATTATCGACAACTCAATAAGGTCACGATCAAGAACCGATATCCATTGCCAAGAATCGATGATCTTTTTGACCAACTTCAAGAGCCATTTATTTTTCCAAGATTGATCTTCGTTGAGGATATCACGGTGAAAATAAATCCGGATGATATATCCAAAACAGCGTTTAGAACCCGATATGGTCATTATGAGTTCTTGGTCATGTCTTTCCGGGTTAACCAATGCTCCAAATGACTTTTATGGATCTCATGAGCGAGAATCTTCAAACCATTCTTAGATTTGTTCGTGATTGTATTCATAGATGATATCCTAATTCTGACAAGAGTGTTGAAGAATATGAAGAACATCTGAGGGTAGTGCTTTCAAACCTTGAAACAAGAGAGGCATGCGCTAAATTTTCAAAGTGTTGAATTTTGGTTGAAAAAGTAGCCTTCTTGGGCCATGTTGTGTTAGGGGATGGAATTATGGTAGACCCCAAAAGATAGAGCGGTGAAGAAGCGGCCCAAAACCTACTCAAACGAAGTTAGGAGTTTCTTGGGTTTGGTGGGTATTATAGAAGATTTGTAGAAGGCTTTTCTAGTCTTCTTTGCTCACTTGACCCGATTGACTCAAAAGCGATTAAGTACCCGTGGTCGATGCATCGTGAAACAAGTTTTGAAACCGAAGGAGTTGTTGACTCTGCACCAGTCTAACTTACCATCGGGACAAGAAGAGTTCGCGCCTATTGTGATGCCTCTGGAGGTTGGGTTAGGATATGTCTTGATGCAATTTGGAAAAGTTATTGCGTATGCATCTCGACAATTGAAGATACATGAGAAGAATTACCCAACTCATGACTTGGAATTGGCCGCGTAGTGTTTGCCTTACTTAATATGGAGACTATTTGTATGGGGTGCATGTAGATATATTTACAGATCATAAGAGTTTGAGTACATAACCACGCAAAAAAGGATTTGAATCTCCGACAAAGAAGATGGTTAGAGTTACTTAATGATTATGACCTTAGCATTCTTTACCATCTGAAAAAGCTAACGGGTGGTGATGCACTCGATAGAGGGAGATCAATAATGATTTGGCCCACTTGGCGATTACAAAAAGAGAGGTATTGTTCGTGTAAAGACAAAATTGGGGAACCTCGGGATTAGTTTAAGCTGAGGTCGATGAAGGTAGGGTAATTGATGCGTGATACCTCGCGATCTGCCTTAACTTCAGAAAATAAAAGAGAGTCAGTTTGAGGATATGGAATTTGTTAGGTTTCGGAGAGGATTCAACAAGGAAAACCTTCACAATTTACATTGGAGGAAATGATGGTACCACTTCGGGTATAAGGGTAGGTTATGTGTTCCTAAGGTAAGGGATCTAAGAAGAATGATCTTAGACAAAGGTCACAATACCGGGTATTCCATTCATCCAGGGATCAACGAAAATATCATGATCTCAAGGCAAATTACTGGTGGAAATGAATGAAGAGAGATGTTGCAGAGTTTGTCGAAAGATGTCTTACGTGTCAGCGGTGAAAAGCGAACATCAAAACCCGCCCGGCCTACTTGAGGACATTAGGCGTCTCCATGTGGAAATGGGAGGCGATTCATATGGATTTTGTGACCGGTCTACCAAAACACGATAAGGTTATGATTCTATATGGGTGATTGTAGATCGACTTACAAAGTCACCATTTCCTACCAGATCAAAACTACATATCGGGCACCGCCATGATGCACAAATTTATTTGAAAGAAATAGTGAGGTTACACAGGATTCCATTGCAAATTATTTCGGATAGGGGTTCCCTGTTCACCTCACACTTTTGGCAAAGTTTCCAGCAGGGTGTCAAGTTGAGTACGGCTTTTCATCCGCAAACCGACGGACAAATGAGATATTTGAACAATTCAAACATTGGAGGACATGTCGGTCTTGTGTGTTGGACTTTTAGGGCAACTGGTTGGATCATTTATGTCTAATTGAGTTTGCCTACAACAACAGTTTTCATGCTAGTATACATATGGCTCCGTTCGAAGCATTGTATCGGCAAAAATGTAGATCTCCACTTGGGTGGTTCGAGGTGGGCGAAACACTACTGTTCGGACCCGAAGTCATTCAAGAAACAAACGATAAAGTTCAGATAATTCGGGAACGGATCAAGACAGCTCATAGCCGCCATAAGTCTTATGCGGATCATCGCAAAAGAGATCTCGAATTTCAAGAAGGGGAGAAAGTGTTTTTAAAAGTCCTTCCAATGAAGGGAGTGATGCGATTTGGCAAGAAAGGAAAAAAATTGAGCCCAAGGTTTATTGGACCATATGAGATCTTACGAAGAGTGGAAAATGTGGCTTACGAACTAGCCCTTCCACAAGAATTAGAAGCGGTGCATCCGGTGTTTCATGTGTCAATGTTACGAAAATACTTGCCTGATCCAAGTCCGTCATCAACCCCAAGAAATAGTCACGAATGAAGAGCTTCAATATGAAGCAATGCCTGTAGAAATCTTTGGATAGACAGATTAAACGTCTTAGGAATAAAGATATTGTATCCGTGAAGGTCCTATTGGGAAATCACTCCACAAAAGAAGCAACCTGGGAAGCCGAAGAGCGATGAAAATCAAATATCCTTTCCTGTTTGAGTAAGGTAATAAAATGTGTTTAGTTATGTTTCATGTGTGTGCACGGTTTGTGTGTCTATGTGCATGTATTCTGACCTTATTCACATTCGAGGCCGAATGTTGTTTAAGGAGGATAATGTAAAGTCTTGAAAGTTGTGTTTCATGTGTGTGCAGTTTGCATGTCTATGTGCATGGGTTACTGACCTTACTCACATTCGAGGACGAATATGTTGTTTAAGAGAGGAGAATGTAAAGTCAGTAAAATTAAAAAAAAAAGAATTTCCCTCACATCCCATTTATCATGGATATTTTCTGCACTTTCCCATAACTCCCTCACATCCCATTTATCATGGGCATTTTCTGTACTTGATTACAAACACACACACACACACACAATACAACACATCAAATATACAATACAACAAAAAGGGAGAAAGCGACAAATCAGAAACAAAACAAGAGAGGAAAAAAAGATTAAAGAGAGCAATTAAGGAGTTCCAAAGAGGTTTTGGTTGAAGTTGAGATTTTGTTAGTGGTTCTGACGAAACAACAAAGGTGAGTTTCTCCTCAAAGTTCTTAGTAAAATCCTTTATTTTTAAGTTACAATACATGTTAGAATATAATCCGGTTATTGAAAGAATGAGCATGAAGTTTATGATTGTTTAATAACTAGTTTGGATGGTGCAATTGTAATCTGTTATACTGGGCTATACTTGTTAGAATTGGATGAAATTGTACAGAGTTGTACATCTTTCTGTTACGGTCAGTTTGAGACTTTACAGGTATAAATCCGACTTACGGTTTGAGAGTTATCGTTGTTTGAACATTCTGCCTCGGATCAACCGAAGTCTGAAAGGGCAGAATGTATAACGTAAAAACTGTACAAATCGGTAATGAATATGAAAGTTTGTGCTGAATATAAGTTATAGATTACTCTGTCCTCGACAGTTTGAGACTTTGCGGAGATAAATACGACTTACGGTTTGAGAGTTATCACTGTTTGAACATTCTGCCTCGGATCAACCGAAGTCTGGAAGGGCAGAATGTATAACGTAAAAACTGTACAAATCGGTAATGAATATGAAATATTGTGCTGAATAAATGTTATAGATTTCTCTGTCCTCGACAGTTTGAGACTTTACGGGGATAAATCTGACTTACGGTTTGAGAGTTGTAACCCTTACAAGTGGAAAGGGCGAAATATTGAAGGAAGGAAATATTATTTTGAGCCTTTTGAACATATGACATATTTAAACAACAAATAAGTGCATTGGATCGGGTTAACGTATCGCAACAAATAAGTGCATTTGGATCGGGTTACGGACCGCAACAAATACATAAATGCATTGGATCGGGTTGCACGGACCGCAACATATGTATATATAAAATGCATTGGATCGGGTTGCGTCTGTAACAAATATATATAAATCCTTTGGATCGGGTTGCACGTCACAACAAATACATAAATGCTTTGGATCGGGTTGCACGTGCCGCAACAAATATATAAATGCACTGGATGGGTTGCATCACAAATATATAAATGCACCTTTGGATCGGGTTGGCGTCTGCCAACAAATATATAAATACCTTTGGATCGGGTTGCACGCATTACGCAACAAATGTATAATATGTTATATGGAAAAAAGAAGGAGTACTGATTAAACTAAGTTGTTTTTTTTCCTAGGACGAGTGGGGAGAAAATTTTGCACGTGAATATTTATTGATTTATTTGATAAAAGGGTTATAATCTGTTTATTTCAACATGCTTATTATTTTCTTATAATGTGATTGTAATTAAAAATATTGTGAGGTTACTTTGGTCTATAAGGTGAGATTTCCACTCGACCGGATGGTAGGGTACGACTCTTTTTATTTAACATATTCGGGAAAGCGCGATAGAGAAAATCTCACTTAAGAGGATAGGGATAGATCCATGACCTCATCGTACCACCAATCCATTATTTGATTTGGTGAAAGTTACTCTGACAAAGTTTGTTTAAAGAATTAAGTTTTATTATCTCGGGGAATGCCCCACATGAGATTGTTCTTCGTAAACTTCAAATTGATTATTATATATATTATTTCCGCAAATACCTGTCTAATTTAGGAAGAAAATGAAGTATATGGTTCGCCTGGAAAGGGATAGTTGTCCAGGTGCCATCACGTCCTAAAGAAAGACTTGAGAAAAGTCGGGGCGTGACAGAACTCGTGATAGTAACATGACTGCTTTCAATTCATTCCCAAGCTAATATTTGTTTATGCTTTCTTGGTTTATTAATTCTCTCCACACAGATTCAGTATTTTAACCTAATTGGTTTAGTTTTAATTTTTTTTGATATTGAATTCAATATACTTTTTAAAATAATGGTTTTAGAATATTATATTTTTGAATTTTTTTTTTTATTATTATTATTATTATGTATACATTTATTTATTTATCTTTCTATTAATCATTAGGTCCGGCCACATGATCAGTCTTTGTCAAAGAAGAATCTGATAGCGGAGTTACTGTCTCAAGGGAGGTTGTTCCCAGGTTCAGTAGTTGGTGCGAGAGGCAAATAAGCTCTTCGCCACGCTCTCACACATACAACACGTCACGACTCTAAAGAGTCTTGATTAAGTATATTTTTCCAAGTTGTAACTTGTAAGTACTTTAATAACATTGATTAACTAGGATAGGTATAAAATTAGGAGTCTAGGACCCTACGCTTGAAAATTCAAAATATTCAGTGCTCAAAGGGCAATAAAGAATTTGAATTCAGTAGTAGGCTTTTTTTTCAATATATATTTATTGTTCTAGTCAGTTGGAGGAATATTTATTGCGATCCCAACGCAAATGGTCTTCTGCAGTTAATTTGTTCTTGATCTTTGATTTTCTTTTTATTTTAATTTTTTGAATAATTGATTGGGATAATGATGATTTGACTCCATTATTAAATTTTAGTACTGCTGCTGGACTTTCTATGACAGAAATTTACAACTAGGCTTGGAAAAGAAACTATACAACTGGGGCATTTGAATTTACAGTAGCGCCTTTGGTATTAATTCTAGAAATTTTACCGGGTATCATTTTTAAGAGCCGTGTTTAACTTCTATTTATGTTTTAAAAGTTTAGCAAACATAAATATTCGCTTGTTGCTTATTTGTGATCGATTTGGTTGAAACTTTCAAAACATCATTATTGAGTTTTATGAACTTGATTATTAAAGCAGAAAAAGTGAGTATTGATTTTTGAAAAGTTTTGAATTGAAGCGGATCATTGGAAATTTTTGGAATTGTATTAGAATGTTGAATATCAAATTTGGAGTTCTTTGGATCAATTTAGAAGCAAAATGTATAGTGAAATTTCGGTGAGCTAGGACTTATGAACAATTTATTCCAAAGTTATTATACGATTTCTATGAAATTCTTGCTGATTTATGACTGATAGCAAGTCCACCTATCATTGATTTTGGGTGATCCGCCAAAACAATTCGTACTAAACTTCTAACAATTGCTTGGACTCATGGCAAACTCATTTATCAGAAATTTCTGGTGATTCGCCAGGACAATCTGTACTAAACTCCTCATAGTTGCCATAAGTTTCATTCATCCGAACTTTTGGCAATATACCAAGACTCTGCAGCCAAGTTTAACCCGGAACCTATTTTTGCATAACTTATTTAAACAAAGTTAAAATTTAAATATTTGTGCAAATCTCTTTTGAATGAATCTCTCGAGATTAGTTCAAGTATTGGCTAGACACTTCCTTTCAACTTTTATTGTGTCATTATCCACTTAGCTAAATTTGGAGAATGTTGGAGCTGATACGACATAGATTAAATAATGTTTGGAAAATAATCTAAATAATTAGAAATTACTTGTTACTTGTAGAATATATGTTACAATTTTTCACATAAGTCGCTAAAGAATCCACTAAATTCTAGCCAAATGATAGTTTGTTTGGCCTTTTGAAAAGTATGGCAATTATGTTGGGACAAAAGGAGTAATAAATTTGAATATTGATGAAATAGTATCTCAGTAAGAGCTTTTGAAAATAGATTGTAAAAGTCTTGAATTAGTACTCGAGTTAAATGGTCAAGTTTTTTATATAAATGGTCAAGTTTTTTATATTTTCTTTAAGTGTAAAGCCCACTTTACTCCCTTAACATTTTGAGTTTGGGAAACAATACCCCATTCACATTTTGAATTAGACAATAAACCTCTTTGATCTTAAATAGGTGGCTAGAAATAAATTGTTTTATTATATATATTTTTCAAACACAAAATATTAAGGGGTAAAGTGGACTTCACTCTTTTTTTAACAAAATTGTATGTAGTCTTTGTAAGAAATAATTACAGTGACAGATAATAAAGACATCCAAATGGTTTATTTCTGTTCTGGGTTATACTAAAAAATTGCCTAAATATTTTTGTTTAAATGGTCAGAGTCTTTCATAATATTATACCCTCTATGAGAGAGAAAGTCAACCGTCCTTCCAAAATTAATATTTCTAAAAGGCCAATTAGAATGATACTTAACATATAATTAATAATGAATTGTTCCGGGAAGAAGAAGAAGTTTCAATTTTCAGTATTTATTAATTAGTTGGAAGAATAGTATGTGGTATATTTAATTCTTTGTTTCGAACTTAGTATATTTTATTTAACTTTCAAAATTATTAGCTCAAACGATCTTTATTTTTTAAGTGAGATACGCGCCTCCAGAATAATCGTGTTTTCGGATAGATTTATCATAATCATTTGGTCGTGGATTATGTGGCATTAAGTTGAGAATTAACCCAAATATACTACTTATATTCTTCTTCTTTTTTTTTTAATTCTATCTCAATGATTTGGTCCAATACCTACTTTATGATCGATGTATCCCCATTATTATATTTCTTTAAAACAGCCTTCTTATAAAATGGTAAGATTGCGTATAATAGATTTTTGTAGTCCAACCCCTTTTACGAATTCTGCGCATAGCGAAAACTTAATACACCGGACTGTCTTTTTTTATTTATTTTATTTCTCCATTATCAACCTATTGAATCTCCGTCCCCTTTGGAAAAGAAAAATATATACACAGAGAAAGAAAAGCTGGACATTGCTGATGTATAGGTGAGTTGAATATTCTTGATCAATTATATGATATTGTTTGTGTTAAAATAAAAAGTAAAAACTAAAAGTTGAAAATCTCACTTTTGGTTTATATATTCAATTCTAAAACCTTTTCTTGAATTATTTCCACATGTTAAATATTTCAATTGGATACGTTCTTGCCCCAATATGACTTTAAGTATAAACCTTTTTTATTTTCTTTAGCTTGGTTTTTGTTTTGTTTTTTTGTAAAAGGTCAAAGAAGGAATGGAACGTGAAAATACGAACACATGGTTCCCATAAAATATGATTTTGCTCGATTTTAAACGGAAGGTAAAGACCGAATAAGAGAGACAAAGCATCGTTATATTCTGCGAATTTACATCATTTGTTTTGGTCTTCCATTTTTTTTTTGGTCATTTGTCTTTTTATCCGGCAACTAACAACAATGTTCTAATATGAGTCTGTTTGGATGGACTTATATTAAGTATTTTTAAGTTAAAATGATCTTTAAGCATTTTTATAGTGTTTGAATAAGATAAAAAGTATTTTTTCTTTGCAGATGACTTAAATATGAGATGGCGTATTGTAAGTGGAAGAATAACTTTGTTGTCACAATTTATTGAAATTCAACCCTTTATCGTCTTGATTCGTATATAAAAAAAATTATAAGCCTATCCAAACAGGCTCTATGTGATGGTTTGTCCATTCATCATCCTATATTCAACCAGAGACATATTTAAGATTTGAAGTTAAATAATTTTGATGACAACGTTGAGTTAGTGTACAATAACTATTGGATTAATAAGATCTAAACATAGCTACTAGTTTTGCGTGAACCTCGGTGTTGTTAGAAAAGTATTAGTACAATATTGATAATGAATAAATGGATTCTCAAATTAAGATTAGATAGGAGATAAACCTTCATAAACTGAAGTTAAAGGATGTACAGACTACAGACCACAGATAAAACAAGCATAGGAGTAACTGAAAACAGAGTAGGAAATGTGAAGTAACACACATTTTGGGGAAGAAAACAAAAAATAAAGAAAAGGAAAAAAATGGTCAGACATGACGAAAGGGAGATACATGATAAGCTTCACTAACAAACCTTGAGACGACAGCGTTGGGCTGGCCCACAGGCCCACAGAACTATGAGCCCACCTTCCTTCTTTGTTGGATTCCTTAACAACTCAACGGAAAACGTCAGGTAGGCCCATACATTACATTATCTCTAGTAATCATTTGACACGTACATAACTATCCAAAATTATGTGGCCCAGGTTGTCTTTTCGCAATACGTCATCTCAGTTTTCACCCAATTATTGAGCTGTTGTTGTTTGGGCCACGTGCCCCAATTCACACTTCTAGTAGAAGAATAATTTACAATGTCAATTTGTTGATGAAATTTAATTGTTATAAGTTACAACTTTACATGTGCATAATTTCAATCCCGTCAAAATTATGTCTCATTTACGAAAATGTTTGTTTTTTAAGTCGTCATTTAGTTTTTATTTTAGTTTTTAAAATATATGTAAATGTAAACACTAATAGAATATGAAGTTGTCATTTAACGTCTATAAAATTTAAATTAGCGTCTAATATTTTCTATAAGATTTTTAGTTTGCTAAAGTTAATTTTTGTATCATGGTGTAAAATGTTTTTGTATCATGGTGTAAAATGTCCAAAAATCGCAAGAGAAATAAAAAGAAAGTTATGTATCAAATAATTAGCCGGAAAAGGGATAACGAGCGATTTTTTTTGGTAAGGTCCTTTACTCTTCCACTTTTCTCTATCCCACTATTCAACATCTTATTACACCCTTTTAAATATATTTGACCAAAATAAATCCACAATATTCGTGAACAATTCAAGCAAAACGTACATGAAACTTAATCGATTTCTGAATTTCTAGTTATATTACAACTAATAATCCATGCTGGACTCATCTTTAATGAGTTAACAAAGTTGTTAATTGTTAACTCTGGTAGGATAGGGAACAAATATGATAAATTTTACACGTCATTTAGACAGATTGATAGGTCACGTCAATTAGCACATAGTGTATAGGAGTCATTCGAAGAAAAGGATACCTTGTGATGTTATGAGCTTAGTATACATGAGCTCCATCTTAATAAAACCGATGAGGCCGACGTACTAAATGGGCCCACATTCCTAGAATTATATTTTGTGGCCCATAACAAGTCGACAATCAAATGCTTTTCGATACGTTTCATTTCATCTACCGTTTCCTAAAGCTAAAATATTCACTTTGCAAAATGACAAGAAAACCTTGGTAGTCAACCAAATTCACACCTTATTTTTTTACTATTATTCTGAGCTCCTTATCATATACTGCAATTAAATAATTCAACCAAATCTAGAATAAATTAATTTTACGTTTTATCTCAAAATTATTATCATTATCCGTGATACAAAATGGCCCCTTAAGGTTCTGAAATTTAGTAATGGGATTCTTCACATGCAACGTCATCGGGTGACCAAGATTGTCCCAACAAAGATTGCTCTCAACTGACTTTAATAGCCCAATATGGAATACAACCCACGCTCACGTTATTCATGAACTCTGAATAATGGGCTGCAATACTGGACTCAGAACTCAGAAAATGTAACACAAATTTTGAGCCCATGACTTCTTACCTCCTGGATTAGGTCCAATGCCTTCCTCCAAATAGCGTTTATATAGTTGTCACTAGTCTAGTAGCAAGTAAATTCTTATTGGTCAAAGTGGTAAAAAATAAAATGATAGAGAGATCTTGTAGGAAATATTCTTCCTTGTCTTTATTCATTAATGATGTATAATATATATAGTGTTACAGAAATATTTACTTTGCTACAAACTAGGTAACTAATCAATCCTAATTACAAGAGAAATCTAATTCTACCTAATATAGGAGAAGTACAATTATAAATGCAATCTAATTCTATTACACCACCGCAGTCGAAGCGGGAGGTCGGCGTATGCTGAGACTATCCCGAAAGTCTTCAAATAAAACCAGCGGAAGACCTTTTGTAAAGAAGTCAGCAATCTGATAACGTGACGAGACATGTAAGACATGTGCTTGTCCACGAGCAATCTTTTCGCGAACGAAATGAATATCCAACTCAATATGTTTAGTGCGTTGGTGGTGAACTGGATTCTCTGAGAGATAAATTGGACTAACATTATTACAATAAAACCAATGTCGCATTCGGAACCGGACAATGGAACTCTAAAAGAAGGTTCCGTAGCCAACAAGATTCAGACACCACATTGGTAACTCCTTGGTATTCTGCTTTGGCATTAGATCTGGACAAGGTTGCTTGCCGTTTTGAGGATCAAGAGACCAAATTATCACCAAGAAATACACAATAACCAGACGTGGAGCGTCTGGTATCCGGACAACCACCCCAATCGGCATATGTAGCAGAAGGTAAAAAAATTTAAAAGGAAAAGAGAGGGCAGTTTATAGGGCCATGATTACCATTACGAAATGTTTCAGTTTGTGAACCGAAATGACAGTTCAATCAGAAGGTGACACGTATCCGTAGTAGAAGAGTGACGAGACGTGAGTCAGATCGTGGAGAAGACAAAACGTTTAGTTTTTCCGCCTATTTCAGAGTGATTTGAAAAGAAACTTGCAAGAGAAGACATCAAAGGATTCATTTCACTTCCCGTCACTTCGGTAAACTTTGGTTCGGGAAGTGTGGGGACTATCTGTATACGGTGAAAACCAACACGATATGTGGCATGGTTTAGATGTGGAAATCGAAAGAGATGACAGAATTATGCACCGAGTGAAAGTTGCATCGGGGTGAGTCCGAGTACCAAATCAAGACCGGGTAGCGACCGAGCCAAGTAATGCCGGATGGAGGACCGGGGAAGCTCAGCGCGTACCCGTTCCCGATATGGCGCCATTCGTTATTCTTTGTTCATTAAGTGACTTCGAATAAATACACCCCAAGAAAATCCACATCCAAATCATCATACGTTCGAGAAATTCGCCACTAAAGCTTTCCTACCGACGATCTTTCTCGGTGCATAAACGAGGCTTAGCCCTCGAAGTACTGCATAAGCAAGAAAGCCAATAGACCTTGAATAGCCTGTAAGAAAGATCCTCGAATCACAAAGAAATTTTAGGAGAGAAGAATCAAGAGATTAAACAAATATTGTACCCACAATATTCATTAATAAAATTAAAATCTATATTTCAACATTTGTGATTTGCATCAATTTCTATCACAAAAAATTTGTTGCAAACAGAAGGTACCTAATCAACTTCGGAGATCTAATATTCTCCGAATATTCTCTGTATATTTTGTAATTATGAAAGATGAAATAATTTTCCTTAGGGATTCCTTTCATTATTCACAATATATATAGTTGTACAAAGGTTGATTCCGAATATGGTACAAATCCTAACTTACCTTACAAAAGTTGATTCCTAATACAATTAGAATTTTAAGTTACCTTAAATATATAGAAAATATTCGGAGAATATTCGCTAATAGAGAAGAGCTAGTCATTTTCGATATTTGCTAAGCTTGTCAAAATGCTCAAAAGAATGTCATTTTACTGACAGTGGAAGTGTTACCACTAAACATAAAGGACTCCAACCAAGAAGAATAAGTGCAAAGTTTCTTTTGGGGTTACCAAAAAAGTGGAAAGATAATGTTTGACACTAAATTCTTGAGAAAAAAACACGAGCAGCCATTTAATGATCAAGGTTAATTATGGATTTGTTTCCACTGTGTGCCTTTCTCCGTCATCCCCTGTGTCGCTTTGTGGGGCTAAATCTACACGTCTAGAACAAATTGTTTCTTATTTATGGTAGAGTATGAATTATATACATTGAAGGTGTATAAAAAAAAAAATTAACCATCAGATTAAAATGACTTATAATAATAACAAGTAATTCTTCAAAGTAAGCCGTTCATGATAACCCGAGAAATAGATGAATAGCACGTTATATGTAACCGGTTAAATTGCACAAGGGGCCGTTTGGTTCAGGGATTAGGGGGTTATTAGTTAAAATCATGATAAAAACTTTAGACCAAAATGATAGGATTATTTATCCCATATGAAAGCTAGAATCATCTATTCTGATCAAGTTAAAAATTATAATCCTGAGATAATTTTATTTTAAACCAACTAAACAACAGCAAGATTATACCTTTTTTGTTTTTTTTCCAACTAAATATAACCATTTATGTTATCTTTGTGGACCACAAGTTTCAAGTTTATTGGAAGCTCTTTAGTAACCTTTACGTACCCCATGTGGATATTAAATGGCATCACAATAAAAGAGAGACACTGTTTAGGTCGTAACTCGTAAATATGAAAGAAGCTAAGATTATAGACATTTCTAATTAAATTACATTTATCCGTATATATTAAGTGCATGTCTTTCACAAGTTGATGGAAACCAGTTGATCAACGACTCCATTACTTGCCTACCGTCAACTTTTTTCTGCATGTTTATCATTCACTAACCACAGGGGCGGCTCAAAATATTAGGGACTAAAGCAAAACTTTATTAAGAAACTTTAATTTTTTCTTAAGAAAATCATATTTACTAACATGATTTATGCTTTATGATATTTATTTTTATTTTCTTAGAATCCAAATATGTTAAAGGTATAAAGCATGAATCATGTTAGAAAATATGATTTTTTTTCTAAAATATTTAAGGCTTCTTAATAAAGTTTGGTTTTAGGCCTCTAATGTTCTTGAGTCGCCCTGATCTCTAGCATAGCGTTTGGGTAAGAAAAAATATTTCTTTTTGGTAGAAAAATGCCAACTTAAAAGACATAAATAAAATATAAATCTTGTTAATTCATAGTATACACACTTACTTTTCTAGGCACATCAAATTTTGAATAGAGGCGAATCCAAAAATAAAACTTGATAGGTTTTACCTTAAATTTTTTAGTAGTACTGAATTCATGGTACTTTTAAAATAATTTCATAATTTAATATTTATTTATTAAAATGCGTTTGTTGAACCCAAACCAATACTCGACTACCTCCACCATGGTATGAGAACATATATACTTGAACCCATTTGTTACTATCTTATTTCTCATGTGAAGAGTTGCAAATTGACAATATATCACTCCGATTTCATTATTAACATTGTGAAAGTAACAAACATATAAAATAAAAATACCTTTTCTTCACTATTTTCGTGGTATTTTTTTTATCAAACTGATAGCCTTGTGGAGTTAATAAAGTGGATAAAATCTAGAAAGCGACATATTTGTAAATCGCTAGATGGTTTTGCACGATATCATTCCTAGGAAGAGAATTGCATTCATTTCGCTTGGTTTGGGAGTTAAATTTATTTTCACCTCATCAAAACTAATACCAAGTTCAAAAAAAAGGAAAAATATAAAAAATATATCAAACAATAAGGAGCTTTGTTGGACCACAGTGCAACACAAGGGACTGGGCTGGGCAGTAGTAAAGGAGAATTAAAAGCTAATGACCCACAGGTCACAGATCACAGTGCGCCACACTACGGATACCCTTTGGGTCTGGGCTACTAGATCTCCCCTAGCCTAGGTCTTTGTGGGCCCCCTTTTTGTCTTTTCTTGTATTAATAGGGCTTTCGATCTTTGAACAAGTATCCAGGCCCAACATACCATAAATGGTTTGCGACTTTGTGTTCAAATTGCAACCTTTCCTTCAAAACTCTGTACCAAATTATTTTTTTGTTCTTTTTTTTGGTATATGTGTATTGGAGCTTAAACTAATACAGACTAGGATCGCGGGAAGTGCTTTATAAAATATATTTTTGTTGAATCTGAGACTTTTAATTAAGCGTGTCGAAATCCTATCAATTCCACTTTAATTCAGGGTTGTTGGTATTTATTAAGCTATACTTTGTGTTAAGATTGCAACCTTGTTCTTCATAACTGTTTATCAAGCTATACTTTGTGCTCAAATAGCAACATCGGTATTTTTTTTCTTTCATTTTTTTTAATATTATTTTATTATACATGGATTGATTCCTGATTAGTTTCTGGAAAAAATCAGCATTTCAAGTAAAAGTGTTTTTTCCACTCACAAACCTTCAATTTTTTTCCAAGTGAAATGTATTTCCAAACATAACTTCAACTTTCAATATCAGTTTTTAACTTCAACTTCAAGAATTCCTTTTTCAAATTTCAACCATATTCATGTTCAAACACCTACTTAGAGCTCTTGAAAATGAAAAGAAAGTAATTTTAAGATTTACAACCTATTTCGTCTTGTTTATGTGATAATATTTGATTGTGTACGAAATTAATATTACTAATTAAGCTTATAATTAATTAGTAATTGACCAGAAAAAGAACAAATATCTGACCTCAAATTAAAGAGTAAACAGTTGAATTTAAGTTGTTAAAAGTTTTATAGAAATGGGAGGGCGTAAAAACTTTAGAGACGTTCAAAAATAGGATAAAAAAGGTGTCATCTGCATTTAGGGGTGTCAATGTTTTTCTAAAACCCGACTTTAACCGAATGAATCGAATTGTACTGAATTGATTATTTGTTTTTTTATTTTATAAAATGATAGGTTTTTATATAAATTTATAACAGTATCAAATAATTAGGTAGATTTTTAATTTTATTAAAAATAAATCGAAAAATACTGAACCGTACAGAATAAATTTATATGTATAAAATATATTCTTATATTAAGTTTTAAAATAATAAAACATTAAAAAAATTACCTTGAGCCTGGGGTGATGGCCAACGACTTCAAGCCAACATGTAATTAACCGTCAAAGTCCCAATTTCAAAACCTATTATATATTCTACTTCTATTGAAACTAAATTACTTCTAGTATCTCGAGTAGTAACTAGTAGGCGGCAAGGTATTATTCCATGAGGAAAAGGTTCAGAATGACCTATTTTCATATCTAAATCGGAAGTTTTTCCAACGATTTTGAGTAGCAAGCTTCGAAGTAGTAGATGTATTTTTTTCCAGTATCATTGAAATTCTCTTATTGAATACTTAATCTTAGCCGACTCACTTCTTAAGTCCCATCTTGATTGATTTCTTTTTTCTCATGTGATCTAAATTATTTGTCTTTGCTTTATACTACTGTAAAATAGTGGAATGAATCTCTATTCTTGTCGTCTTCCGTATCCCCGTGATTCATCACCTTTTAAACAGTAAAATAGCTTAAGAGTTTTTGCCGAAGTCCTATAAAGTATGTATGATATCGTGTTTTAACTTTTACTCGAAACTCTTATATGATATTTTAAAAAATATCAAATATTAACCGATCTGTACCAATATGGAAAAAAATGAGATGATGGAACGATTTCAAAAAATCTAATTTTGGTGATATAACAAAAAAAAATTGATATACTATAAATTTTATAAAATAAGCGTCTGAACCCTACCATTAACACTCTTTAACTGCATTGACAAAGAGAGTACTTCCTTTCTTTGTGGAAGAAATAAATAAATTGAAGTAACTTCTGTTGGACTAGCTTATAAGCTAAGATTGAAGTTTATACTAAATATAATGTTACCAAATGAATTGATCTGCCTAGAGAATACTCCAGATCGCTACTTTGACAGGAAAAATTTCAAGATTAAGCCACTTAACTATTTATGTCAATTGATTTATCTATTAATTGAACTTCTTTTTCCCTTTTTTTGAGTCAGCATAGGACATGCATTAGGATCATCTCTAGCAGTTGCAAATAAAATCACTACTCATCAAAAGTTCAATATTTTGAGCTTTTATGGTAATGGTAATATGAAGTGTGAATTGCAATGTTAGAAGTTATTGGAACTTCTTTCTAATTTTAAACCCCTCAGCACTGAAGTTTTCCACCAATCTATCAATTTTAAAATAGAACAAGATGATCATAAATAATTTTTCTTCTTTCGGTTTCAATAATGATAACATATTTAATGAGAGGCATTGCAAAAAAAATGCAGCGATTGGCGGCACGAAGGCCTGCACTGTCAGTCTATTATGCTGTTCTTTCTATTATTATTATTTTTTTTTTTTTTATAATTCAGGTTTCCAGGCTTGCGCCTGACTACTTCACTGGTATTACCCAGACGTCCTGGAGGTAATAGCACCGGTCCTTCAACAACTATCACCAGGTAAATCGCGGGATGTGCTCCGGTGGGAGCGCATAACCGATCAATGAGACAAGGTCAAATTCCCCAACATGCACTTTCTTCGCTGGGGAATCGAACCCACGATGTCCCATGCCAGAGCGCCTTATAGCGCCCAGGCTTTGCCACTGGACTATGCCCCGGAGGACCAAACTAAGGTAGGGTAAACTTTTTAAAGTGACTGGTCCCACCGCATTACGGCCCCATACCCCAGAAAACCCCACCTCCGGCCTGGCCCTACGGATTAGTATACACCGTTTGGCCCTACGCGTATGGAGGGATTTTTTTGGGGGAACACGCTCCACTCTCCGATCGGATGACTAACACTAACCTCGCATAAGAATACCCTAATGTATTGGCCACTGGGCCAAACACTTTGGATTATTATTTTTCGAACATATATTACTCGCCTTCAATTTTTGTAGGTAATAAATACGAGTAGTCTATTTACTTCACATAATTGAATTTCTTTTATTAAAGCATCCAAAATTAGCAGTTTAAGGTATTCTATTCGGCTATTTTATTTGTTTATTATTTTTTTTGCACAAAGGATAGATAACAGTCGTATCATAAAAACATTTATCAATTTCTTAAGCATATCACTAGTTGAATAATAAGGTAAGATTTGAGAAAAATAAATAAATAACTTAAATTTTCTTAAAACTTCAAATATTCTAAAACAAGTCATTTTGTCAAAACATCCAATACTTTGGACTAGAGAGAGTATTTGAAATAGTTCAAAGTATTTCAATTGCATGCTCACGACATGTGAACTTGTTTAAACTTTAAACACTGGGGAAGCCGTGCGGTGGGGTGCTTCGTCCCCCATCCGTGCATCTCCCTCCTATCCCCGATGCGTGCTCATGTGCGTGTAGGGTGAAATGAACTCCGGTGCGGAAAGCACAAGGGAAAAAAAGTTTCATATTTAACATAATATTATGGGTATTTACATGGGGTTTTTAAGGTTTTCCAAAGAAAACTTTATTCACTAGTAACAATAAATACTATATCCTAAATATATGAGAATATTTATATTTTAGTATTTCAGCTTTTCGCAATATTTAACAATGTTCTCTCTGTAGTATTTTTTATTTTTTCTGATTCCAACTATTATTTCTATAATTAAACAATTTTTAAGAACTCAAATCCTTTTAATCAATTAAATCTAAATTTTTCCGGACCCCGCGCATAGCGAGAGTTTAGTGCACTGGACTGTCTTTTTTATTATTTAAACATCTGCTGTAATGATATTCAATCAAATAATTCATTTCAACCTAAAATTGAAGAGGGAGACTACAATGGACTAACGTTAGCTAATGTTGTTAGTTAGGCTAACATTCAGCAAGACCCTACTGTATAAATGACCATTACCTATATTTAGCACGTTGTTGAGTCTTTGATGTTCTTCCTTGCAATTGCAAAACAGATCCCGATAAATGATGTGTATACCCGTGATATACATTTACCATAAGTGGTGTATATCACGGGTTTGGTACTGATTTGGACCGTGATATATACTTATCATACTTAAGTGTATATCACGGTTTTGGCTGAATAATTAGTGTAAAATAATTATATTAATTAGTATTGTACATTTATCATAAGTATAGGATTCTTGAACTACTAGAATAGAGTTTTGAGATTAGAATAGGAATAGGATTTTCCTATTAAGGAAATTGTAAATTGTATATATTCTCTTTCACTAAAGAAAATAATCAAGGGATTATTTATTTCATGGTATCAGAAGTCTAAGACTAAATTGCTTTCGCTCTTCTCCAAAAAAATTCTCGGTTTTCGTGCCCATCTCGGTCGAAACTGCATCTTTTTCCATGCCCCTTCCTCGGATTTCGTGTTAAATTTTACCTCCTCTCTTCCCAAATTTTCTTCCCAATCCCTTTGTTCTTTCGTTATGTCTAAGAACACGTTTCATCTTGCCCTTACTGTTTCTAACATCAAGAACAACATCCCTATTGTTCTTGAGATGGAAAACGTCCAATATGCGACGTGGGAAGAGTTGCTTAAAATTCACACTATCTCCCATCAAGTCCTCCATCACATAATTTCTCCCGCTACTCATATTCCCGCGGAGGATCCTCAGTTATGGATTACTCTTGATGCTACCGTTCTTCAATAGATTTATTCTACTATTTCTACCGACCTTTTACAGACGATCATTGAGCCGGACACTATAGCTATAGCTACCTGGAATAGATTGCGTGATATATTTCAAGATAACAACATTCACGTGTTGTCACCCTTGAGCAGGAGTTCTCCCAAGTGAGCATGTAAGATTTTTCCAACGTTTCTGCATATTGCAAAAGGCTCAAGGAGTTGGCGGATCAACTCCGTAACGTTGGCGCACCTGTGACCAATAATCGTCTGGTTCTACAAATGGTTGCCTTCTTTTCTGAGGCCTATAATGGCGTTGGGACTCTCCTTCGTCAAAGTAATCCATTTCTCCCTTTTTATCAAGCCTGCTCGATGCTCACCTTAGAAGAAGCCGACTTGGCAAAAAAGGCAGCTACCAGCGCCAATTCCGTGGCAATGATGACTTCGTCCTATAATTCTCATGGTTTTGTTAATAATTCGAGCCAAAACCGCAACAACGGTGGCGGCAATAAAGGTCAAAACCATAAAAATAATGACAAAATCGAGGAGGCAACAATGGTGGCGGCCGGAATAATGGTGACTGTGGCGGTGGCCCTCGGGGCAAGTGGACAGCAAAAGTAAAATTGGGCTCAGCAGTGGGCCCCATGCAGTGGAATTGGGCCAGTCCATCTTGGCCATACAATGGTTATTTTCCAGGCCCTTACCCGGGAGCCCAGACCCAGTTTCTCGGGTCCAGTCTCGGCAAACATGCAGTTTTATAGGCCGGGGCAGCAAGCCAGTGTGCTTGGGCCTCGACCTCCGTAGGCATTTCAGGTAGTTGGCCCCACACCAACTCCAACAGGTATTGAGGTCGCGATGCATACGCTTGGATTAAATCCCCCAGATCCGAATCGGTATATGGACATCGACGCCACATCACACATGACGTCAGACCAAGGTACTCTCTCGTCTTATTCTAATTTGAGCAACAATCGTGGCATAATTGTTGGTAATGACAAGTCAATTCCAATTTGTGGTTATTGTCATAAAACCTTGTCTCCACCACATCCACCTCTTGTCTTGAAAAATACCCTTCATGCTCCTAAATTAATTAAAAATTTAGTATTTGTCCGTAAATTCACCACTGATAATTCTGTTTCTGTTGTTTTTTATCCTTTTGGGTTTTCTGTGAAGGATTTCAAGACGGGGATTCCTCTCATGAGATGTGATAGTAGGGGAGATCTTTATCCTATCATGCCCACATTCGATCTCTCGAGTCAAGCCTTTTCATCTACTTTTACAGCTTTTGTCCTTCCTTGTAGCATGCACGTCTAGATCATCCGGGGTCGTCAATTTTGTCTTCCTTAGATAAAAATAATTTTATTTCTTGTAAGGGTACGCGTAGTACTCCGATTTGTCAATCTTGTTCTTTAGGAAAAATTGTTAGATTGTCGTTTGTAGACTCTAATTCTCGTACTTTAATGTCATTTGATATTATTCATAGCGATTTATGGACATCTCCTATTATCAGTTCTTTGGGCCATCGTTATTATGTTTTTTTTGGATGATTATTCTAATTTTGTATGGATTTTTCCGTTAGCGAAAAAATCGCACGTTTTTTCCACCTTTTTAAAATTTAGAGCTTTCATTCGTATCCAATTCGAATGGAAAATTAAGAATATTCAATGTGATAATGGAAAATAATATGATAATGGAGTGTTTCGAGATTTTTGTAGTAATAATGGTATCAATTTTCGTTTCTCTTGTCCTCATACGTCCTCTCAAAATGGAAAATCCGAACGTAATTTTTTGGATAATTTTTTGTCCCGTGCCTAGTTCGTATAATTTTTTGGATGATGATGTCTCCCCGTATATTATCCACCATTTCTCAGACATGTCACGCACCCCAATTCCGCCAGAGGGCCCACTGCTTGCTGGTTCTCCTGTACCGTCACAAATCACCGATGTGGGTCCAGCAATTAGGCCACCTCTCCAGCCCAGTTCTGGCCTAGTTTTTGTTTCTGCCTCTGCGTCGTCGAATGTGTCCAGTTCCCGTATTGGGCCAGTAGGCCCACTGCCTGCTGGTCAGTCTGTCCCTTGTCCCGATATTTCCCAAAATTCACCCAATTCTCCCCCGAGTCATAGATCGGTCACTCGTAGTCAATGAAGTATTTTTAAACCAAAAAGACATTTTAATCTAAATTCTAATATTCTTAAATCACTACTACCCCGTAATCTTGTGTCTGCTTTAAATGACCCGAATTGGAAAATTGATATGACCGAAGAATATAATGCTCGTATTCATAATAAGACGTGGGAGTTGGTGCCCCGTCCATCTAGTGTTAATATTATTCGGTCTATGTGGATTTTTGCTCATAAAGACAATTCTGACGGTTCTTTTGTGAGGCATAATGCTCGTCTTGTAGGTGATGGTAAGACTCATCAGGTTGGTGTGGATTATGGTGAGACATTTAGTCTGGTGGTTAAGCCGGCTACCATTCGCACTGTGCTCAGCTTGGCTCTTTCGAAAGCATGGCCCATTCATCAGTTAGATGTGAAGAATGCTTTCTTACATGGTGATCTTAAGGAGATAGTCTATATGCATCAACCCTTGGGGTGTAGGGATCCCAAATATCCTTATAATGTCTGTTTATTGAAGAAGTCCTTGTATGGGCTTAAGCAGTCCCCACGGGCTCGGTATAAGAGGTTTGCAGACTATGTTTTGACTATTGGGTTTTCTCACAGCAGGTCTAATAATTCATTGTTCATAAATCATCTTGGTTCTTCCCTGGCTTATATACTACTATATGTGGATGATATTATCTTGACTGCCTCTTCTGATGCATTACGCCAATCTATCATGACAATGTTCACTACTGAGTTTGCTATGAAAAACTTGGGGCCCTTAAGTTATTTTTTGGGGATTGTTATTACTCGTCATGCAGGTGGGTTATTCTTATCACAACGGAAGTATGCAGCTGAGATCATTGAGATCATTGAGCGAGCTGGTATGTCCTCATGCAAGTCCACTTCAACTCCAGTTGATACTAAACCCAAGCTATGGGCTGCGGCTGGCTCCCCTTACGAGGATCTGACCCGCTATCGCAATTTTGCAGGGGCTCTTTAGTATCTTACATTCACGAGACCAGACATTACGTATGTCATACATCAGGTGTGTTTGTTTATGCATGATCTCATGGTTGAGCACATGAATGCGCTCAAACGCATTATTCGGTACATACATGGGACACTTGACTTTGGTTTACATTTATATCACTCATCGACTTCTACACTTATCTCGTATACAGATGCTGATTAGGGTGGCTGTCCAGACACCAGACGCTTTACGTTTGGCTATTGTATGTTTCTTAGTAATAACTTGGTCTACTGGTCGGCAAAACGTCAGTCGACTTTATCCCGCTCTAGTGCAGAGGCCGAGTATCGAGGGGTAGCCAATGTGGTCTCTGAATCCTGTTGGTTACATAATCTTCTTTTAGAACTTCATTGTCCTATTCAGAAAGCTACCTTGGTTTATTGTGATAATGTTAGTGCCATCTACCTTTCTGATAATCCTGTTCAGCACCAACGCACTAAACATATCGAGATGGATATCCACTTTGTTCATGAAAAGATAGATCGTGGACAAATACGTGTTTGTCATGTCCCTTCCAGATATCAAATTGCAGACATATTTACCAAAGGTCTTTCCTCGGTCCTTTTTGAAGATTTTAGGGACAGTCTCAGCGTACGAAGACCGCCAGCTATGACTGCGGAGGTATGATAAATGATGTGTATACCTGTGATATACACTTACCATAAGTGGCGTATATCACGGGTTTGGTACTGATTTGGACCGTGATATACACTTACCATACTTAAGTGTATATCACGATTTTGGCTGAATAATCAGTGTAAAATAATTGTATTAATTAGTATTGTACACTTACCATAAGTATAGGATTTTTGAACTACTAGAATATAATTTTAGGATTAAAATAGGAATAAGATTTTTCTATTAAGGAGATTGTAAATTGTATATATTCTCTTTCATTAATGAAAGTAATCAAGTGATTATTTCTTTCAGATCCTAACCATTACTATAAGAGAAAGACTACATTAAATAAAAGAGAAAAAAAGTGTTCAAAAAATGAATAAAATAAAACCACCTTAGAAATCATTGGCAAGTTTTTGAAATTGCAAAAAATGGGTAATGAATTAAACTTAAAAAGGGGACGTTAGCTAAGGGGAAAGGCAAAGAAAATCCTAAAGGGACCACCAAAATTTTGCTATAGAACAGTAACCACCTTTTCATTCTTAATCAGTAGTTTAAATTTTGAAAATAGAGTTATTTTTAATAGGGAACTTTTGCTCCCGAAGAAAGTCTTTCTAACACAAATATGAATTAATCAGGGTTAAAAACGGATACCGAACACAAGTAAAAAATCAGAAAAAATAGTCCTATGGGGTACTTGGAGATTGCACATGATTTCATACTATATGATGTGCTGTGATGAAATTAATTATCTTTATCCCGTCCCTGTTCGCTGACCTTTCTTTCTTTGCCATCTCTCTCCTTATTTACTCCTTAGCTTTCTCTTCTTTTCCTCTCATTATTATTATTATTTCAGTGCTACTAGTACTATCAACTATTACTACTGTCCAATGTCCATTAGTCGAAGCACCATCATTTTACATATATAACATAAGGTACCTCAAGTGCTACAAACAACTCTCCATCTTGTTCATTATTTCTTGTAGTCACCATTTCTTCAATGGGTCGATCTCCATGCTGTGATAAAGTTGGGCTGAAAAAAGGACCTTGGACACCTGAAGAAGATCAAAAACTCTTAGCTTATATTGAAGAACATGGCCATGGTAGCTGGCGAGCATTACCTGCCAAAGCTGGTACGTTCACTTGCCACCTTGTGTAAAAATTCTTTAGTACGAAATTTTTAGTGTATGGGCTCGGACTAATTTCAGTTAATTTTGTAGGCCTTCAAAGATGTGGAAAGAGTTGCAGGCTCAGGTGGACTAATTACCTAAGGCCTGATATCAAGAGAGGAAAATTCACTTTACAAGAAGAACAAACCATCATTCAACTTCATG
Organism: Anisodus acutangulus; assembly: GCA_029783415.1. NCBI lineage: Eukaryota > Viridiplantae > Streptophyta > Magnoliopsida > Solanales > Solanaceae > Anisodus > Anisodus acutangulus. The sequence continues at coordinate 44,806,891 of CM056501.1, read as the reverse complement.
CTCTCTTAGGGAATAGGTACTTCAATTTTCTTCTCATTAAGTAATATGCAATTTGTTCTTCTGCTCAGAGACTAATGTGGGGCGGATTTTATCTGTTCATTTCGTTTGAATTATGCATACATGTGAAAAGAATTAAAGCATGTATATAATAACATCGTAATTTTATTTTGGCCCTACTGACTCTAGATCTTGAATTTACCTTTGTTTCTTCTTCTTTTTTGCCTTAATCGGAATTCTTTTGTTTAGTGGAGAACTAATGGGAGATTAGACCATGAAATCATCAATAAATGCTTATGCTAATCATTGTACCCTTTTTTGGTAATAACTACAAAACATATGCATCAGATTTTTTTCAGGCTCAACAGATTGCTCGAAATAGTGTACAGTCACCCAAAAAAATGGACAAATCTAAAATAAATTAAAACCACTTGTTTTGCATTGCATGATTTCTTCACTAGCTGACATTCATTTACGTCCAAATTTTGCAATATAATCAGATCTGCACAAATACCATTGCACGTTTATTTTTCCAATACACCTGACCTTGAATTTTTCTTCAGAAATTTCAGTGAAAGTGAGTGGTCTTGTTGTACTCTTCTCTTGGACAATGATATTGTCCTTTTGTCTCAAATAGCTAAAAATCAACTCATCAATTGAATTTTCCATGATTCCAAATTCAAAAATAATTGTCTGTATTCCATGGATAAAACGAAAGTTTTATTTTGTTTGGTTGTTGCAAAGAGGCTTGTCTTTACATATTCTTTTGTTGTCTTGTTCTCAGGTGGTCGGCCATAGCCACTCACTTACCCAAACGAACAGATAACGAAATCAAGAATTATTGGAACACGCATCTTAAGAAACGGCTAGTGAAAATGGGCATTGACCCAGTGACCCACAAGCCTAAGAACGATGCCCTCTTGTCCAATGATGGTCAGTCCAAGAACGCGGCTAACCTTAGCCACATGGCTCAGTGGGAAAGTGCCCGGCTCGAAGCTGAAGCTAGACTCGCTAGACAATCTAAACTCCGGTCCAATAGTTTCCAAAATTCACTCTCTTCTCAAGAATTTACTGCCCCTTCACCTTCTAGTCCTCATAGCAAACCCGTCGTGGGCCCCCCTCGATGCCTTGATGTGCTCAAAGCCTGGAATAGTGTTTGGACCAAACCAATGAATGAAGTTTCTGTCGCGAGTGCTAGTGCTAATATTTCAGTTACTGGACTCGCGAGGGATTTGGAATCACCTACTTCTACACTAGGCTATTTTGAAAATGCGCAACATATTTCCACATCAGGAATTGGAGGAAATTCTACAGTTTTGTATGAATTTGTTGGCAATTCATCAGGGTCAAGTGAAGGTGGAATTATGAATAATGAAGAAAGTGAAGAAGATTGGAAGAGATTTGGAAACTCATCAACTGGGCATTTACCTGAATACAATAAAGATGGGATTAATGAAAATAATTCAATTTCATTTACATCAGGACTACAAGATTTAACTCTGCCAATGGACAACACATGGACAACAGAGTCTCTAGGGTCAAATACAGAGCAAATTTCCCCTGGAATTTTTGTGGAGACATTAACTGATCTATTGCTTAGCAATTCCGGCGACGGGGATTTGTCGGAAGGCGGTGGAACGGAGTCCGATAACGGTGGCGAAGGTAGTGGCAGCGGAGGTGCTAGTGAGAACTGTGAAGATAACAAGAATTACTGGAATAGTATTTTTAACTTAGTGAATAATTCTTCACCCTCTGATTCGGCTATGTTCTAATTAGAGTAGTTCTTTTTACTAGTGATCCTGAGTTAATAATTCCTTAATTATGTTCATGTGTGTTACAGCAATTGACTAGTGTGGTGTGAAATTTACAAGTGAATGAGAAAAAACACCATGTATAGATTTTAAAGAGACTCTTCCTTTTCTTTGATCTCATGTTCATTGTCTATGTTGGCTCAATCATATTCAACACCAAACTGTACCATTTTCAACTATGTTTTTGACTCGTTGAAAATTCGCATCATTCTGCACTACTTTATTTCTTTTTATTTGAACGAAAGAAAGATAAAAAATAAAATAAAAAAGGAGAAACGCAAATATCACATTTCAATCCGAACTTTTTAAATTTATATACACTAATAATATAAATAAATACACTTTTATATTTTATCGTAGATAAATACAGATGGACGAATTGCTCCTAAAGAAAACTTGTTGCTATAGAAAAATGCAGAGAGTATAAAATCAAGACTTTAGTGCTGTTCACCCAAAAGGGTAGTCAAGTTGGTATAGCAGTAGAGTGCGGAACCGCAAAGTCACGAGTTCGATCCCCTGCATAAACTTTCTTGGTTGAGCCTGTCACACATGGCTTGCCAAGTGTGATTAATCGGCTGACGTGGTTTGCAGGCTATTGCGTCAGTCCGGGATTTACCCTGTGCGCACTCGAAAGAGTAGGCTTGCCAAGTGTGATTAATCGGCTGACGTGGTTTGCAGGCTATTGCGTCAGTCCGGGGTTTACCCTGTGCGCACTCGAAAGAGTAGCGGCTGCGGGTTCCTTCGTCAACCAAAAAAAAAGACTTTAGTGCTGTTCGTTTCACATCACATTCTTGCTAACAACTAAATCAATTATCTACAATCCGCTCTTCACAATCAATGGATTTTCGAAAGGAACTATATTTTTCTTTCAAAGTTCTGCTTGTGTGAACTTCATTTTAAAGTGAACAAACATTTCTTTCACTATGAAAGTGAAACATGTCGAAAACCAGTACAAGCAAGCGACTTAAATAAAACAGTATAAGCAAGTTGTAATTTTCTTCTATTCTTTTTTCTTTTAACAATTAATTGTTATAATTCTCGTGTATATGGTGTTCGATCGAAATGATTTCTTTCGTAATGCTTCAATGAATTGAACTATAACCTAAAGCACCTACTATAAGGTAGGGGTTTCAATGTAGATAAAGACTCTAATTTAATTCTTTTCAGGCTGATTGTCACCTAACTTGCATTTAATCATGCGATCAGTAGTCTAAATCTCACCTTAACTAAGGTTTTCATTTGCATTTGTCAACCAGCTAGTAGTATTATCACTATTATGTTATGTGCACCTATAAACTAGGAATTGGGATGTAAATGGACCTTTTTAGCATCAGTTCTGTAGAAGGCAGCACACTATCTCAAAACACCGCTGTCAGGCTAATTATTACTTCTATTATCTTGCAAGACTAATGTCTAATTTATTGTAAATTTGTGCTACCTCAAAAAGCTAGCTAATATGGATCTAAAGTACATTTGTGTCATCTTTTTAACAACTCATCATATTGGTCTTTGATAAAGAACACCTAAATATCCGGCTACATTTGTTTATGCCTCTTTAATCTGGGGTTGAACATTTCAAAGATCAATTAATACGCACTACATTATTTAACACATCATGCTTATATATGCACAAATAATTGCCAGTAAAATGATTCGTACATATTAATGTCAAAATGAATAATTTAAAAGCATGTCATGATCACATTTAAAATTGTACATATTATGATCAAACTATATATATATATATATATATATATAAGATGATATTAATCTTTCTTGGAGAGTCTTTCTCATTAATATCAATATATATAGTGTACAATATACAACTCTATTACAAGAGGAATCCTAGTCACAATACAAGAGGAATCCTAGTTTACCATAATTATCTATCACTAAATATATGGGATATATTCTAATTATGGATAAGACATTGTAGTGTATTTATTGTACACGTTTACACACCCCCTCAGTCGGAGCGGGAGGAGGCCTAACGCTAAGACTGGATCTGAAATCAAGGAACATTTGTCTCGAGAGGCCCTTCGTGAAAATATCCGCGTATTGATATGAGGAAGGCACGTGCAGTACCTTAATATGTCTGAGAGCAACCTTCTCGCGAACAAAGTGGATGTCCATCTCAATATGCTTGGTTCACTGATGTTGAACCGGATTGTGAGACAGGTATATGTCGGAGATGTTATCACAATAGACCAAAGACGCTTTACTTAAAGGACACTGAAGCTCCAATAGAAGATTTCGGAGCCAACATATCTCAGCAACAACATTAGCAACTCCTCTATACTCAGTTTCTGCACTCGAACGGGATAATGTGGCTTGCCGCTTGACAAACCAAGAGATGAGATTATCACCCAAAAACACACAGTAGTCGGATGTAGAGCAGCAGGTGTCTGGACAGCCTGCCCAATCTGCATTTATGTAGGATAATAGCGTGTTCAGTGCGGAGGGGTATAAATGTAGTCTATAATCCATTGTGCCCTTAACATATCGAATGATACGTTTGATGGCAGTAAAATGAGGTACCCTGAGGGCATGCATAAACAAGCATACCTGCTAGACAGCATAGGCAATGTCAGGCCTGGTGAAGGTGAGACACTGAAGTGCACCTGCAAGACTCTGATACATAGTAGGATCAGTCACTGGATTGCCAATCATAGCACTAAGTTTGGATTTAGAATCAATTGGAGTGGACGTGATTTTGCAATTGTCCATCTTATCCATGTGCACGATCTCTTATGCATACTTACGATGGAATAGAAACATACAATCTGCGGATCTAGTTACTGAGATCCCCAAAAAATAGCTCAACTTCTCCAAATCAGTCATGGCAAATTCAGACTTGAGCAGTGCAATAATCTCATCTTTCAACACAACAGTAGAGGCAGTAAGAACAATGTCATCCACATATAACAGTAAATAAGCAGTATCATGGCCTCGATGTAAAGTAAAAAGAGAGTTATCACATCTGCGTGTAATGAACTGTGCAAAATGATCATACCATGCTATGGGGGCTATTTTAAGCCATAGAGTGACTTACGGAGATGACACATATAATGTGGGGCTGCTGGGTAGACAAAACCAAGTGGCTGGTGCATGTATACAGTTTCTCTTAAATCCCCATGAAGAAATGCATTCTTCACATCTAGCTGATGAATCGACCAATGCTTTCTCATAGCAATGCTTAGAACTGTGCGAATGGTAGCTAGTTTAACAATCAGACTGAATGTCTCACCACAATCAATGTCATCCTGCTGGTTAGTACCATTTTCCACAAGTCTTGCCTTGTATCTTTCTAAGTCACCACTATTCTTGAACTTGTGACGAAAAAGCCACATGCAACGGATCACATTCACCCCCTCCGGTCGAGGAACCAAGTTCCAAGTATGTTGTTTCGTTAAATCATTAAACTTATCACACATGACCGCATTCCAATTCGGAGCCATTTTGGCTAATTTAGGGCTTTTTGGAATAAGTGAAATTGTTTGGGTGGACATGTTAAATTGGACTTTGGGTTTGAAAATTCCGTATTGGGCACGGGTTTCTATTTGGTGTGTGGACGATGGTTGGGTAGGGGTGTTGGTGGACTGGTTGGTTGGACTGGGTGATGTCAGAATTGGGTGTGGTATAGTTGGTGTTATCGGGACTGGGTTTTGGTCGAGGGTGGCTATCGGGTGGGGCGAAACAGTGATAGTGTTCGGGATTGGAGTCGATTGGGTTAGGTCGTTGGTTGCTAATGAACTGTGGTAGTGAGTGGGGATTCTCGGTATGCCGGAAATGAAGAAGGTATGTAGGATAGGGTACGATGTCGATGGCGTAGTAGGTCCGGTAACTGGGTTTACTGGGTGGTGGTTGAGGGACGGATTGAGGTCGGCACGGTGGTCAGACTGTAGGGATGGCATAGTGGATGGGACGGTGACCTGTGAGTCGGTGGAACCTGGAGGCAAAGTGGTGCTAGAGGTGGCGAGAGGCGGTGACAAGGAGGACACCGGTGGTAGAGATGCAGACGGTAGGCACTGTATTATGGCAGATGGAGGATGTGGAGGTGCAGTGGTATCAATCGGGCACAGTTCCCGAAGGGTGACATGAGAGAGAGTTGATTCGTCTAAAAATTCGTAATTCGGTTTTTGAAATTTTTGGATGTTGGAAAAGGGGAATTGCGTCTCGTCAAAAGTGACGTGACGCGAGATGTGAATTTGACGAGTGGATAAGTCATAACACAGATAGCCCCTATGGTTTGACGGGAAACCTAAGAAGACACACGGAGTGGTGCGGGGAGCTAATTTGTAAGAGGTTGTGGAAGAGAGATTAGGAAAACATAAGCAACCAAATATCCGTAGGTGATCATAGGAGGGAACCTGACGATGTAAGATTAAGGTTGGAGTCATTTTATGGAGGGTACTAGTGGGTAAAATATTAAGGACATATTCTACCATTTTGACTGCATAAATCCAAAAGGATGGAGGGAGGGAGGCATGAAACAGAAAAGTGCAGACCATGTTATTTATTGTACGGATGATACGCTCGGCTTTGCTATTTTGAGGGGACGTGTAAGGATACGAAAATCGGAAGACCATGCCATTATTGTTGCAGAATTTTTGAAATGCGGAGTTGTTAAATTCACGACCATTGTCACATTAGAAAGATTTAATGGCTCGTTCGAATTGCGTTTTGATAAATGTGCAAAATTTAAGAAATTTGGCAAAGACTTCAGACTTAAATTTTAATGGGTAGATCCAAAAAAATGAGTGTAGTCAACACGAGATAATATTTATGACCTATGGAGCTAGTAATGAGGGAAGTCCACAAATCAGCATGAACAATATCAAAAGGAGAATTAAACGGAAGATGAACATATTTGCCTAATTGACAGGAAATGCATGTCTGGGCAAGTTTTCCATTACATTGAATAAAATTATTACTTCAAAGAAAATTAAAAACAGGAGCTCCTGGGTGTCCGAGTCTATTGTGCCAAATTGACAGAGACAGAGCAGCTAGGGTGGTGTGTGGGTGGTAACCGGCAGCGGACGAAGATGTGAATGGATAGAGGTCCTCTGTGCTATTGCATCTCCTAAGAGGTGTCGCCGTACGTAGATCCTTCACAGTAAAACAAAAGGGATCAAAATCAATAGACACAGAATTATTACGAGTAAATTTCCTAATGAATATTAAATTTTTGATGATGTGTGGGGCATGCAGGACGTTATTTAGAGAGAAAGGTGGGTGAGGTGGCGGAGTGTGAGTGTGACCATAGCCCTGAATTGGAATGCGATGATCATTGCCAACTGTAATAAATTGTGGAAACTTTAAGCGAAATAATTGGGAAAGACTACATGCGGACCGGGTGAGGTGAGATGAGGCTCCGGAGTCCATAAACCAATTTTCATCGGGTTGCTGCAAACTCATATTGCTGAATGCCTGACCCAAATCAGTAGGGATTTGATTTGAGGGTTGTTGTGGGAACTGGGCCTGCACGACATGGGCCTGTTGTTGCTGAAACAGTGGTGGTCGCGGACCTGGAGCCTGGCCCAGTAACCCTTGTTACTGAAAAGGGTACTGGCTGGATGATACCCTAAAAGATTTGGGTAACCAGAGACTGAGCCGGCCCATGACGTGGTGTTGCTGAACTGTTGTGGTTGTTGGCCTCATCCTTTCCCGCGGCCCTTGCCGCCTCGCCCACTACCACGGCCCCTGCCACCCCTGCCGCCGCGGTTGGATATTTTTCGGCGGAGGTTGCTGGCCGGCGGCGGCCTGATGTTGTGCGGGCGTTTCAACTGCTAATGCCTTCTGGTTATGCTCGTCCTGCTTCGCACGTCGAGTTTCCTCCAATAACAATTGTGAGCGTGCTTTGTTGAAACTTGGTAGAGGGTCAACCTGTTGTATCATCGTGTCTAGGGTGTCATATTCACCCTTAAGGAGGCCCACAACTAATTGTAACACCATCTTTGTTTCGGACACAGGCGTACCAACGTTGGACAGTTGGTCTGCCACTAGTTTCAACTGCTTGCAATATTCTGACATATTAGAAAAAATTTCAAGACGGGTGTTGTTGAACTGTTCTTCCAAGTACACTGCGCGAGTGTTCTTGTTGTCTTGAAAAATATCTTCCAAACGTGTCCATAGATCACAGGCAGAGGCACCCGTTTTCATGATTGTGTATAGTAAATCCTTGGATATAGTTCCATATATCCACTGTTTGACCACGACATCGAGGCGACACCATGTGATGTCGTCCATATCGGGAGGATGAGGGAAAGAGTCGTCTATATGATCAAGCACATGATATACACATGCATAGATATGAAATAGTTCCAACCATGACCAATATTGGCCATCTTCATGATCAAGAATTATAGGGATAAAATTCTTGATGTCAGTAACGGCGATAGCCGGATGAAAAGACGGTGAGGAGAGGGTAGTGGGTGGTTGGATGACGTCTGGGTTAGAAGAGGAAGCATCGGAAGAGGTGGGAGTAGCCAAATTCTCCATTAGAATGGTGGAAATTGAGAAGAGAAAAATATTGGTGCCATCGGCCGATAGGGGGGGCAAGAAGAGAAATTTTTTTAGGTTAGGGTTTTGACTTTTGATACCATGTAAGATGATATTAATCTCCCTTGGGGAGTCTTTCTCATTAATATCAATATATATAGTGTAGAATATACAACCCTAATACAAGAGGAATCCTAGTCACAATACAAGAGGAATCCTAGTTTACCATAATTATCTATCACTAAATATATTCACAATATATGAGATATATTCTAATTATGGGTAAGGAATTGTAGTGTATTTATTGTACACATTTACAATATATATAGCTATTTTTTCTTTTCTTTTTCTCCACTAATAGTAGAAAACTAATTACTCTACTACTCACTTTCAAAATTAACTCGAATTGAAATCAACTGTAAAAGCAAGGCAGACAAACATGAAGGAAAAGTTTTTGTTGGTTTTGCTACCCTAAGATCCCATATTTTTATGGAATAGGGAAACTCCAGGGAATATATTACAGTATTAGAAAGGCATGTGATGTTAGAATGATACCCTAGTCACGACTAAGACATCATATAAATTAGATTGATTGTTAGGACCATTATGTAAAGGTCACTTTTAATTTTTTTTCCCTGGCAAGGTTGTGAGTAGTGACCAATATAACAATGTGAGCCAAGTCGAGACAAGAACCTTTAATATTTGTCAATCTTGATATGGTATGGTCCCTTCTAATTAGTATATAAATTAGATTGATTGTTAGGACCATTATGTAAAGGTCACTTTTAATTTTTTTTCCCTGGCAAGGTTGTGAGTAGTGACCAATATAACAATGTGAGCCAAGTCGAGACAAGAACCTTTAATATTTGTCAATCTTGATATGGTATGGTCCCTTCTAATTAGTATATAAATTAGATTGATTGTTAAGACCATTATGTAAAGGTCACTTCTAATTTTTTTTCCCTGGCAAGGTTGTGAGTAGTGACCAATATAACAATGTGAGCCAAGTCGAGACAAGAACCTTTAATATTTGTCAATCTTGATATGGTATGGTCCCTTCTAATTAGTATGTTGACTTATAAAAAACGTTTTCTCATTAAATAAGTAGTACTATGATAAAAATAAAATTATAAGAGGACATAGACAATGAAGAAATGTGACGTGGAAGACAGAATATCTTGCACTTTGTTGTCTGGTTATCCTCAAAATCTAAAAAATCCGATTGGATTTTCGACCAGCCAATCAGCGACAGAAATCTTGTAAAAATCATATCATATAAATACACTATATACTTTATTGCTCTAAGACCTTGGTTCTTTGTCTATTATAATGGCCTTCCATTTCTTTCGATTTGAATTAATACTACTAATTGAGCTGCTTAGTAACGTAATTGATGTTGAAGACGAAATAACGATATGACAAGACAACAATCAGAATTTAATACAACTACTTAATAGACATTTCCATTGGAAATTACCACTTAGGGTAAGATCCACTTACAAACATTCATTTTCCATTAGACCATTACTATGGAAAATATTGTTGGAAATTAGCCTTTGGCGGGGAGATGCGTCCACCAATCTTTGATGAATTAAACACTAGTGTTCCGTATGTTGGAGACCTTGTCTCTTTACACATGCATGATCTACGAAGTGAGTAGATGATCGTAGGGCCAAGAATCGTCTAATTTCGTTGAGAAATGAAAGAGATATTGGTCCACGAAGTAAGGTGTTTGAGACATGAAAATGTGGTGTGGGACAAATCTACCACATCGGTGGGAATAGGAAGAATTGCTCTCTATATAAGTCTCTAATTGGTAAAGGGTTTGGGACCCCAAGGGGTATCCTATGTGTTTAAAGGAGGGAAGACCTAGATGTGCTTGGGTTCAAGGCTAAGCCCACACGCGCGCCGCCGTCTGTCTGTCTGCTTTGGGTTCGTGTTGTGTGGGCCTTTCTGATATTATCTTTTTGGACCAGAGAACTATGACAGATGTACAATTTGATCCATGAAGTTTCAGATGTACAGTTTGAACCAGAAATCTTTCATATGTACAGTTTGGTCCCTGAAGTTTCAATATTTACAGTTTGGTCCCCAAAGTTTCTGGGAAGGTGACGGAAGGCAGAAGCCTACCGTTAGGACTGTTTTTTGAGGCATTTGGCTGATTAACTCCTCCATTAACAGCCCATTACTTGGGCAGCCTTTCAATGGCCATTAACAGCCATTACTTGGCTGTTTTAATGCCCTCCTAATGGCCATTAACAGTCATGTTTTGGCAGTTAGACAGCCCCTTCTCCTTGCTATATATTGAGCTTCATTTGGCTCAATTCAGGAGGAAGAAACGACCAGAAAACAACCACAAAATAGACAAAAATACAGTGCAAAACAGGCCTGAAAACAGGCTGAAATCAGGCAGTAAACAGACCAAAAACAGGCAGCAAAAACAGCCACAAAATAGCACAAAATAGCGAGTGAAATTCAGCGAAAATCAATGCAATTTTCGACTGAAAAACAGTGACCAAACCCTCACGTATACACTAGATATACACTACAGAGACACACTATATACACAAAGACAAAAGAGAAGAGTAGAGAGAAACTCTTCCTTCCTATTCCATATCTTCAGCAAGTCGAGTCATATTTGTTTTCTTCGACAGGCTCAACCTATTGGCTTTGTAGTGTTGAGATTAAAGTGTTGTTTTATCTTGGGAGACTATTGCCCGCTAACGTAAAAGCATATATACGGGGCAATCTTGTCTTAAGGATAGAGGGCTATCCTCGATTCAAGACACAACGTTGTAACCATCCAGATTTAGTTGTTTCTTGATTTCATGTTATCAAGATTCAAGACACAACAAACTTATAGCTTCTCAACATTGGCTTTGCAAGGTGATCAAGATTCAAGACACAACACACATGCGGCAGTTTTGAAGATTGACCATTTATTTATCCTTTCGAACATTTGTAATAGTTATTACTTCCCGTACTGCTCTATAAAGTACCATAGAAATACCAACAAATATTTACCTAAATTCAGTATATATCTTTATGAAATCAATAAATAGAAGCTACATGTCTTTTACATACAATATTTTTATCTAGCAATGATTAACGAATATGTATTTTATATATATATATATATATATATATATATATATATATATATATATATATATATATATATTTAATAAATGGTAGAAATAAGAGTCATCAAATTATTACCATTCCAAACTCTATATAAGAAGTTTTTTAAATAAATAAGAAGAAATTATCTAATTATATCCGGCCTCAAAGATTTTCTAATTGAAAAAGAAATAAAAAGTCTGAAACACGTAAAAGTTGTAAAATATAAAAAGCAACTAGGTCTGAATTAAATAATTGTGACATAGAGTGATGTCCCATGTCCAATGTTATAACCAAAAAGCATGCTTAACGTGCTTTAGTTCTATTTCCCAATTTTGGTAGCTACCGATATCTGAGATGTGATCTTATATTAGGATTAATTAAGTCTGCGCTACTCAATTAATTAGCATATATTTGCTATGTTTCACCAACAATAGCTTCCTTACACTTTATACATAATGGTGTTGGTTAAAAGTGTTAATTTACCTTTTCTCCCTCTCAAGCCTATTTGTTTAATAAGAATGCACTTTATTAAACTAAATCATCTAACTCTCTTACAAATTCTATTACAACTAGTACCAAATATTCTCTAACTCTGATCGTTAATGGAAAACTTTTTTGCAATACATCATTCTCAAAATACTTGTAGGAAAGTAAAACTACTCCCACCTTAACAATGTACATATATTATACAATTTACTTCTTTAACAAGGTACGCGGGCTGATCTAGTGAAGGAGCAATGTGCATCCCAATTCAATAACTTTGGCAAAGAACCTACATATAAGTTTTAAAAATCTACTACATATTTTATAAATTTCTAAATCAATAAATTAGACATATATAGTAGACTTCCAAATTCAAACTCATAAAATTTAAATCTTGAATTTATTTCTGATAAAGTGTAATATAAACTCTATATATATATATATATATATATATATATATATATATATATATATATATTCTATCTTAGGTAATTCCATAAAGCAATGGAGCAAAAGGCTTTGAATCAGGGGTGGAGTCAGGTGGTGGCTAGAAGTTCACCCGAATTTCTTTCGGCGAAAAATTATTTTATATATATAAGATTAAAATTATTTTTATATATATATAGTAGATGTTGAATTTTTTTAGCTTCTTTCTATATTACTCTTTTATATGTTTTGATCCCTTGGTGAAAATTTTGATTCTATAAGTGGAGTTTGAGTACATTGGAGAGTTGGAAGAGAAGGAGCAGTGGCGGCAGCGTGCGAAATTAATTAAAATATTAAATAGGTTGAAGACTGGCACTGCATAATAATCTGTGGTGGAATATAACTACACGAATGTAGGAAGGACATGATGAGTCTCCATCTTCATCTATGCATGGCCTTTACCTATTACGAAGCACCAAATCACATGCATTTATTATAATCATCAATGTATTCACATCTTCTTACAATTAATTTGTTTCCTCGCTAGCTTAATTTGGCTTTATGTATTCAACCAATTAATATGCTAACTCTTACCAACATGAAAGCATCCTTCGAAGACAATATATATACTGAGTTTATTAATTTGTTTATATTATCGGTCTTTTAAAGATTTACAGACTCCTTATTAAGGAAATTTAATAGCTTAAATATACGAGTATGTTTCAAAATTACCATTTATCACTATTTTAAATACTTATATCACTGAATTAATGCTCCACTAATTGAAGCTGTGTAAGAGTGAATTTGAAATAAATGCTTCTATATAAGTAAAATGTCAAATTTATTATGAAATAAATTGAAGTTGCCAAAAATGATTAATATTTAGATCGGATAAAGTTATCACAGTGAAATGAGCCATAAATTCTTCTGATATTCGTAACTTCCGACCATAAAAAGATAGTACTAGCTAGAAAAAGGATTTTACTATTTGCTATTTACAATTGACTATATATGCAAGACTATATATACAGCCACCCAAAGTATTTGTTACCGGTTGACTAATTCAGGTCTTTAGAAGCCGCCTCAAACATTTTAGAGGTCCTGTTCTAATTCATAAAAGTGGACTCTAATAGGTTTGATATGAAATTTGAATTTGGGCCTCCACATGCGCGTGCCACTGGAACTGAATCACTTTACTTAGATTTAGTTAAGACTTGCGAATTATGAGTCTTTACAATAAATTCTGGCTATACCACTTAATAAAAAATAAAAAAAGGGGGCCCTAAATTTTTCGCTTTTCGGGGGCGGCCCTGTGCGGTAGCACAGCTCGCACGGGCCCAAAGACAGCTCTGCCTAGCATAGGAAACGCAATTGTAAAAGAATTACTTGTATTCTAAATAATAAATGAAGTGCACGTAATGAAATATACACTCTATAAAATAATAAATGAAGTGCATAATTTATCATAATATTCATGTGTTATTGTATAGTTTTAATGGACTTGCGAAATGCTTTGGCAATAAATATTATTTTATTGAAGTGTGTGACCATCTGATTTAAAAACTTAAGCTGTTAAATATAACACACTTTTAATATTTAATTATATTTTCAACCCGCCCCCTCACGTGCTGGCCTGATTTTTTTTTCATGGTCCAAGCATGTGGAAATTCTTTTTGAAAATGGGTGGCGGTAAGGTTCGATTACATGACCTTTGGCCTGCTCTGATACCATATTGAAGTGTGTGACCATCTGATCTAAAAGTTTAAGCTGTTACATAGAACACACTTTTAATATTTAATATAACACTTTTAATATTTGATTATATTCTTAATAATTTTAATTAATTTATATAAACATTAAATACGGATAAATATTTGACCAGAAACACATAGTTGCTAGAATCGTCGACAAAGAAGACAAATTAATGAAAGATGCAAAACAATACTATAACTTAAAATCGAAGAAAAAGAAAAGGAAATCAATGAATTACCCAAAAAAAAATTGTGTAATAATTGCAAAATTAAAAGAGCCAGGCTGTTAGGAAAGTAGACAGTGGGGGAAGTATTGAGAAAGAGTCCAACACTGTATTTATTAGAGATGTTACATTTGATTATACAAACAGCATTTATTTCCTCTGTAATTAATTATCACGTGGGTGTCTTATTCATCCCTTCCTGGCCCACCTCTCTTATATATATATGGACTTGTCATAAATTATACTGTAAACAATACCCTGTATCTTTAGTATTTTGTCACATGCCTTTTTCATTTAATTTTGCAATATGTAGTAATAATACTTTATTAACATCAATGAAACTAAACAACGAATATAAATAAGTGTATTTTTCCGAGTCTAGAGTGTGTTTCAAAGATGGTATATAAAGCTATTATAACTTATACTAACTGAGAGTAACTTTTGACAAGTGCATAAAAATAGTACTCCATTCATCTAAAATTATTTCTCGTAGTTACTAAAAAATAGTTATCTCAAATTAAGAAGTTCAAGACACAATTGATTATTTTTTTCCATTTTACCATTTGTCATTAATGAAGATGACGCATAAATAAAGTAAACATTTAATGTAGAGATATTATAACTTAAACATAAATAAGGGTAAAAGTAATCAAATACCCCTCATAATTAATATTTCTTAAGGGGCGTGTAAAAACAAAAAGAGACAAATAATGTAAAACGGGGAGTAAAAATAACGTACCCTTTCCGTACTCGTTCATCTCCTAGAACAAGAAATGGAAATTGTTAGTTTCATCGGTACTTCACAATAAAAATCACGTCATAAACGAGACATTATTGATTTAAGTTATTAATAGAAAATCTGAAATGATAATAAGTCAAAAAGGTATTAATAGAATTGCTTACACTATTAATTATATCACCTTTTATAGTAGATTATCTGTCTTATTTTTCAGGGTATTGATTTTCACTTACCTTTTAAGTGATTATGTGATCTAATTGAGGAAAATTCTTTTACATTAACCACGTATATAGAGTTAAACCCTAAAGGAATAGGAGTAAATAACTTTTTTTGTAGTTTCATTGAGTGATACCAACAGTATATATGCGGTACTTGTTATAAAGAAGGAAATTATACAGCCTGCATGTGAAACTTTGATTTAGCCGCTTTTTCGGATGGAAAACTTATTAAGATGGCTAAGATGGAAATTTAAGAGAAGCTACGTCCTAGCAGTAATCCTATTGGAGAAATAAATATTATGTATCAAATATGAAATGACACTGAAAATAGTGAACGAAGAGTAGAACTCCCTTTTGAATGTTTCAGAGGAACACCGGGTGGTATTTAGTATTTCCTCAGTTTATTTTTATACACCTTAATCAGATTGGACACAAAATTTAAAAATGTAAAAAAAATAATTAATTATTATGTTCTTAAATTAAATATGTATAACATACCAAACGAATTCTTTCAATTTTATAATTTTAAACATGTCATATCATCCATATAAGAGTGTCATTAAGGATAATATGTGACTGCTCGAAAGAAAAAAAAATAACATATAAAGGTATCATTAAGGAATAATGGTCTCTCTTACATTGTTAATGGCCATTCACAAACTTCTTGCCACTCAAAAGTTGATATTTGGCTAGTTAAAAAAAAGAAAATCCAACTGACTCAACCCTTTGTTTAGTAGTATGAAAGAACTTCACGAATAGGAGTATTATTTCTTATATTTCCATATCCAAGTATATTTGAATGTATTTGTTATTTATTTATTATATTTTGGACAAACTAAATATATTTGACAGTATGTGTTGTTTGAATGATTTATATACATATGTATTTTATTGTTTGTATCTCCAACTCTGAATGTATTTGAGTGTAATCGTCATTTTTTGAGTATAAATATAAGGTATATGTATTTGACTGATTGTATTTTTAAGCAAACTAGATGTATTTGATTGTATGTGTTATTTGAATAACTTATATACATACGTATTTGGCTCATTGTGTTTTGAAACTGCATATTTGTATAAACACGAATACACGCGAAACTGTGTATTTAAATACACTTAAAAACAAGCGAAATAGTTATAACATAGCTAGAAATGTAAATAAGAAAAAAGATAGCTACTATTGATTAGAAACCTAAAAATTATAGGTATTTATGTAAGTTACCCTAACTTTTTTCGATTACTTCCAATGAAGGAAATACCATCTGGAATTGGGGCCATTGGGCTTCCAGTTTTGGGCACAAACGATGCGAGCCCAATGAGGAACCTAATAAGCCCACCTCTTCCACTTGTTTGGATTTTAGGAGTTAAAAGAGGTCCTTCATTGCTGCTCCAACAGTAGACATTGATGGTATTCGTGAACCTGTTTCAGGTCTCTACTTTACGGAAACAATATTATTTCCGGTGCCATTATTCCTACTTCTGCAGCTATAGGTTTACATTTTTACCCAATCTGGGAAGCGGCATCCGTTGATGAATGGTTGTGTTTTCGCCATATTTCAATATTACTAGGAAATTTGTCCGCGCTTCACGCAGTCACAAAAACCTCATTGAACTTATAAAATATATTTTTTCTCAATTTTTGAATATTAAAAATAACAAAGAAATAATTATTATAAAAACGTAAAATATTGAGAGCATTTCATAAATCAAATGAAAGGACAATAACATTTTAAACTTGGAAGAAAATTGGGATAACATGGGTAAATATGAATTTGATAAATATTTCCATCTAAAAAGTGATACATTTATTGGATTTAATGTGTGCGTCTGAATATATACAATATTTATTTAAGATATAATAATAAAATACACAAAAACTGATTTTGTCCCGCACATATACAATTGAATGGTTGTATTAGTATTACTCTATGATCTATTTTTGTCTTCGCTATATTCTATCCACAAAAACTGTTTTATTTTTCTCCATTAAACTGTAAAACATTCAACTTCACGTGTGGCATACATCATATTCGTGTTCCATAGAATTTTATTAATATTAAGTTTTCCTAAAATCAATTTCAATTAAGACCAATGGTGAGCACAAGCTAGAGATCTAAACTTGTATTTGAGTCATATTTGACTATTTTTTTTGAAAATAGTACACATATCAATTTCACCATCTTGCAAGTAAGGATATTACTACTTACACTTTGCAAGCATTAAATCACCCTATCAAAATAAGGCTACACAATATTAAGAGAAGAAAATACATATATTTCATGAATCGCTTACACATGAGAATATGCCGTAGTCCATGTTTTATTCTTAGGAGTACAATCACTCTTCAACGAAAACTTCCCAACATATTCCAATCAACTTTTGCAGCCTTGTTAAATACATGATGTAATAATATTTGTACCATAAGCCGAGCTGTCCAATTTCTGCTTGTTCTTCTCAACAGTTTTGAAATACTCAAAATCAAGATATACATATCCCAAAATCACTCGGCAAGTCCACGAAACAAATTTGTCTAAGTAAAAGGTGTAGAAAACACAAAAGGGGGGAGGGGAGGAAGAGAACAAACCGAAATGGTAAGGTAGATCACAAGGAAAAGAGAAGACAAATAGATCCACATACACAAAACAACTGATGATGAATTCTCCACATTTTCTTTTCAAAATCTCACCACTATAAAATGCCTTTAAATTGAATAAATATTCATCAGTTAGTCAAATTTTAGAATTATCTGACCAGTTTCCGTTCCATTAGCACTAACAACAGCAGGTTCCATATCCTAAGGAATGCAAGATAGATCAGCAACGTTTCATCAGGATTTTAAAGACAGCTACATTAGGTACTTAATTTGACACGAAAAATTAGAAGCTTAAGAGATACCTTTAAATTGTCGTTTAGACTATCAGTTTTTCCATCTTTAATTTTCATTTCATGCATTCATCCAATTCAGAATTTTCAAGTCTAGTATCCATTGTTGATGTACATCCAATAGTGGTTTACTTGGATGTAATGTCATATCCTCCTTTGGAACTATCTATTCCATTTGAGCTTCACCAATCACTCTTTGATCTACTTTAGTAATATATCATATTCTTTTGTGGTAGAGAATACACAGAGAATAGTAAGCCAGTTGCAAGCACTCTTTATGAAAGTGATTAACTATAATGTCTCAAAGGATTAAGAGAAAATGGATTTTAGCAACAACACAAAGAATACCAACCAAATATCCACCAGCAAAGCTCACACCAAGCTGTATAGTATTGCTGCATTTGTCTTTTAGTGTTGGAATGACATGTTTATAGAGTTGTTCCACTATGGTTTCAAATGATGCAAACTTCATCATGGTGTCTGTAAAATAACTCATGTGAGACTCAGTCAGTCTAGGCAGTTTCCATTTTTCACAGCAGTGGAACATTACATTCAAGAAAGAGTAATTAAACAGATGCCAAGCAGTTTGACCAATAAAGGTTATACTACTCCTGTTTCATTTTATACGACTTGTATATTTGAAAGTATCTTAGCTTTAAACTTCTCACTTTACATTTAATGGCATGCTCTTATAACAATAGAAATGTCATGATATGTTTATGAACGGATGTTCTAAGGGTACTTTTGGTAAGTGACAGAACTCCTTCGTTTTTAATCTCCGTGTCTAATCGAACACTGCCATATAAAATGAAATCGAAGAGGTATAAACTAAGCTTGCAAGAAGCTGAATGACACCTTTGGGAAGGTTTCCAAGTTTAAAAGTCAAAGAAAGTATCCAAATGAAAAATCGATATCCTAGTGATGGAAAAATCAGAGGAAATCTGTAAGCTTACATGGAATTTGTCGTCCTCATAGAGGTACACTCTCCTTGTAAAGCCTGTAAAGAAAAATTCAACTTGGAAACCTTCCCAAAGGTGTTATAAGAAAATCTAACTAACAATAAATTTGTTCAAGATAATATAAATAGGCATCCCAATCAGCACCTTCAGCCTTGACAAACTGGGGAAGTCCATCAGACAAGCCTCTGCCAAAACCAGGCAAGTTAGAACACGAACTTTGACAGCCTTAAATAGGCAAAGGGAAACATCATCAATAACTTCAGTAGATGCAGAACCAACAAATTAGATCAGGGTCTTGTACTTGATAGCATTCTCATCGCCACAGGGTCTGAATAGTACTTCTTGAAATGTTCATAGAATCCATATTTGCATACTTGATGTGCACTATAACCAAGCAGAGTAGGTACCTAACCCCTGAAGAATCCTCTAATGCCCTGCTCCTTAAGTAAAAATTTAAAACGAGAGGAAATACTCTAGTACTTTGAAGGATCAATCTGACAGATCAAACATTTAAATCATAAGGACATTAAATCCCCCCGTTAATCCAATCTTCTCTAGAAAGTCGACACTTTTTCTTTCGTTTTTCTTTTCTATTTCGGATTTCAGATCAGCAAGCGAAAACACAGACGTGAAACCTCTGTCAATAGAAAGATTCTATCTTTTTTTATTTATTACTTATAGAGGAATGACGATTAAGGTTAACACACAAAAAGTCGGCCTAACATGAACAATTTTATGCAAGTCTAAGCATCGCCTTTTCATGATAGTTATCTTCAACTAAAATAGTAAGAGTTTAAGTTATGTACAATGACAGTAACAATAAAAATTTGACACAACTGATAACACACAAAAGTATGTCATGACTTATAATACTACAATGTTTTACTGTAATTCCTTCTATTTGTGTCCCTCTCTTTTTTTTCCTAAATTGTGCTAGCATCACAAGGAGAAACCATATTTTGCTCATTGCAGAACATTGTCCATAAGCAATCAATGAGAAAATAGTAGTAATTGAAGTTTTGAATTCAGGAAATTTATTTAAAAAGCTAAAAATTAAATGAGCATTAACTGAATTAAGGAAGTCAATATCTCATTTGATTAGTCAAAAGATAAACGCATACCCAAGATACATTGGACCACGACGATCACCTAATACTTGCAAAGCCACTATGAAAGTCTATATTTCCGAAAGTGACTTACACCATTGACCATAATTAACAACAAAGCCTGAATCCCACCCATAGCAAACATAGCGCTTTAAAAATTCTGAGAAGCTTTTACGAAAAAATCTCACCCTTCCCAGGAAAAAGAAATAAAAAGGTATAAGGCTACATTTCATGGTCATCAACGAAAATTTTTCAATGTAGCACACATTAATTCATCAATTGTTTGGTTTGTATAAAAGTTACCTAAATACATGATATTCAACATTATCTAAGGATCTGGCAGTCAGGTTGTACTAACCTGCTCAACATATGCTAAGATGAGGTGTTGTAACAGAACTAACAGAACAGGTTGTATCCTTTACAGATGAGTATATCAAGAACTATGAGATCCTCATACTCCATAGCTAATCGAACCGATGTCATCTGCAGGTCATATGGCAACAAAGATATGTAATGCACAATAACTTTTAAACACCTTGAGATTGAACTACGGGATACCACCAACACACTATTCTTCCTCAGTTACACCAAATGGTCATAAAATTTCAGTTAAACGGTAATTTCATATACTAAAAGTAAGAAAGGTTTATTGAAAGAAATTGCAACCTCAGCTAATGGTCATAAACTTTGAGTTAAACGGTAATAGAAGCACATATACTAAAAGTAGAAAGGTTTATTGAAAAGAAATTGCTACCTCAATCAATAAATCTAAAAAAATAGATGAATTTCCCAAGTTTTTGGCTTCTGTTGTGTAGAATTCTTATCCAAAAAATGGACTTGCCTGAGACCAACAAAATTTTCCAACAGGTTGGGCCTTAACATGTTTTCCGAGAAATAATGGCTGCTAAATTACCTGTCCATTCACATTCCTAGTGAAACGGAAAAAGCATAGATCAAAACTTCATAAGAACTCACACTGTTTTCGGATATAAACAGTCTTGATCTTCACGACTCGCCTCAAAACTATCAGTCAGTTCATTGCTTTGCACCACCTCGTTTTTTACTTTCTTACAATGATTAACTTTCACGTATCACATAGTTTATTACTTTCTTCTGCATCCAAAAATTCTACAACAATGGTTAACTTTCAGTATTCTCAAACCATATGCTGATATCGGAACAGGATTACAAAGTTATAAGATATTAAAAACTATCGGACTTTTGACATTCAAACTAGCTTGGATAGACTTTTTAAATAGGGGACAGGGAAAAGGTTGTATGCGTGTAAATTAGAAGTTACCAATAGAGGACATAAATAATTGGTGTACAAAACCTGTTTTAGCGGCAGATAAGGCTGCTATTGAGGCTCTAACCTCTTTTATTCGGTAAGTGAAAGAAAGTGATATTGGGGAAAGAGATATGTACATTTATATAATTTTCGAATTCGCGTTGTTGTCTCGTTACATGAACACCATAAATATACAGAGTTTCAGTGTGCTAATTCCAAAATGTTCCTTTGATCCTTAATCTTCAACTCCATTGTTGGTTTCAACTTTCAAGCGAGCCAGAGTCGAGGAGAAGGAAGAGTTACTGGAAGGGTAACTCTTTTCTCCTGCCAGTTATAGCGGGCTTTGAATAGCAACGTTTAGAGTGTGCACTCAAACAGTATCCGGTTTGTTTTCTTAAGTAATTAAACTAGATGAGAAGTAAAAAAACACAAAAAATGCCGGATATAATAGATGAATATAATCCCTGAAAATTCAAAAGGATTTGCAAAGAACAATATATCCAACACTGGAAAGTCGCATAAAAATCTTAAAGTGCTTTTGAGATTCAATTTTTATGTCAAAACATATGGGAGTCTAAAATAAACGCAAGTAGTCGTAGGAAATTTACATGGTAATAATTGATGCGGCAGAAGTAAAACAAAGTGATTGAGAATGGAAAAATAAAATACCTGGGCGGCATGGAGAGATTTTGTGGAACGTTAAGAAGATTTCAAATTGAGGAGGGACTTTAAACGCCGTGGAGAAGAGTTTCGAATGATGTCGGCAAGAACAGGGAGATTTGGTAAAGGGTGTTTTGAATTGACGCAGCTTTTGCGTAAAATTGGCGAAGCGCCATTTTAGCTTAACGCACTTTTAATAGTTTAGAGTGAAAAATGGAATTAATTGTCAAAAAATTGTAAAAAATAAATAAATACAATCCATGTGTTTTAGTTGTGCCACGTCATCGGACTAATGTCCTACTTTTATATATTTATATAGATTACTATCAATTATTTTGACTCTTTTTACATAGTTTTTAAAAACACAAATTTTTATTTTTCAAAAACTTTTACAAGTTGTGTCCTACCTCACATCAAAACTTACGTACCTTAGTTTTTCCAACTTTGAACTAAGGTGTCCAGTGGGATCGGGTCGGCCCGATCACGACCCGGCCCATCCCACTACATGCCTCACCCCCCCCCCAAAAAAAATTTGGGATGTTCATTGTCCGTATAGGGGATCGAAATCGAGACGGGACTAGGGCACATCGCGCCCGCCCGTCCCGATCCCGCCCCGTACCCGTCTCCCTTTGCAGAAATAATCGTTGCACAAAGGGCCAATTTTAATTTTAATCGTTGGCAACGGCTATAACAACCATTTTGCCCCCCCCCCTCCCCCCACCACACAGCACACCCCATAAACCCCCTTAATATTTATTTTTAACCCCTAAATTAGTATATTTACACTTTAACCCTATTTCTCTACTATAAATATGAAATATCTCATTTTCCTCTTCATTTTTCTCACAAATCTTCCTACCATCTCTCTATCTCTTTCTCTACAAGTCTACATTGCCTACTAAATATTATATTTTATTTGATATTTTCTATCAAATGTCAAAAATTGGGAGTGAAGTTGACAACTAGCTTGAGGATCATCGAGCAAAGTTTTAATTTTGAACCCTGATTACACGTCGACGTTTGGTACCTTCATTCATTCTTTAAATTATTATTGTTACTTAATTTTATTATCTTTAATTATTTATTTGCATAATTATAATGAAACGAAGTGGACGTTTTTCTGGTAGAGGTACTATGGGTAACAAGGGTAAGGGTGCATCTTATAGTAATTCTAATTACGATGATTTCACCCATATAGATTAAACTGATTTATTTAATATTGATATATCATTAGATCATGAGGTTTATTCTACATCTGAACCAGACTTTAATTTAGAAAATGAATCCGAAGATAATTTAGATAACACACACACTAGTGCACCTCCACCTCAGGCTCAGACTGAGTCAACCTAAAACTGAAACTGGGATGCCTCTTATTCCCCCTAATATGAGTCGAGGCCAAAAATAACGAAAATTAAAATCAGTTGCATGAGATTTTTTGATAAGAACATTGATAATCAACTAGCTATATGTAAAATTTATCGCGAAGTTTATAAATTTAAAACTGGAAAAAGATCAAGGTGGGACAGGAGGTTTAATGAGACATGGGGAAAAAGATCACAAAGAAAAGTATAACCAATACTTGGCTGAAAAAGCGGGTGTGTAAATGTCTTCTGAGTCGGGACAAGGTTCACATAGTGTCCCCGACCAAGTACATAATCGAATTAACCCTATAACGGGGGGGGGGGGGGTTATAGGTCTGAAATATGATAAACACAAAGATCGGGAAAATTTAGCAAAATTAGTTGATGTGGAGGGTTTGCTTTTTCATTTCCTTCCTCTCCTGATTTTATTCATTACACTCGAGAAACATATAATCCTGCTTTTAAGGGTTTTCCTAAATCAACTATTAGAAGAGATGTTTTTTAAATTTGTGCATGAATATTAACAATATTTACGTTATGCATTGTATCATTTTAATGGCAAAGTGACTATCACTTCTGACATAGGTCGTAGTACTAATGATAATGATTATTTAACTGTTACATGTCATTGGATAGATCACAATTGATCTTGCAAAAACGTATATTAGCATATAGATATATTGATGAAAGACACACTGAAATTTTTATTTCAATAAATATTAATGAAATTAGTGAATATTATGATCATTACATTAGATAATGCTTCTTCTAATGATTATGTTGTAAACATTTTAAAAACTCGATATACTCCATCTTTTTTCGATATTTTTCATGTTAAACGTGCATGTCATATTTATAACTTAGTTGTAAAGGATGTCCTAAAACTTTTTAAAAACATCCTTGATAAAGTACAATTTGCTATCAACTTTATTTTTAAAGGTAATAAAATACAAAGACGCAAAGAGTTTAAAAACATATGTCATGATTGTGGATTACCTTATAGAAAAATTTCAGAAGAAGTTGCAACTAGAGATGGCAATGGATCCTGGACCCGGTCCGGATCCGGTGGATCCAGATCCGTTTTATAGGATATGGATCTTCAAAATTTGGACCCGACGGATCCGGATCGGACCCGGATCCATTTCTGACGGATCGGATCTGGATCTGGATCTTGCATTTGAGATCCGTATCCGGTCCAGATCCGACCCGTGGATCCCTTTTTATTAAATATATTCATAACCTAGAATGTAATTTTATAAGTATTTTCTTAAAATTGTTAAGCACGTCCTTGCAAGTTTAATTCTCAAAACAAGTTTAATTTATCCCAGCGTTAACTCAAAAACCAAAAAATAAAGAGGTAACTTTAATAGTAAAATCAATGTTATATTAGTGAATGACTAACATCTCCATAGACAAGTAGTTAAAATTTTATTCACTTCATTTGTAAAGATTCCAAGCACATGCAAGTTCTGCATTGTGGAAATACTAGTCAACATTTTTCACAACTATTGTCATTGTCCAACATTTTCAATTATTAGCTCACAATCAAAATGAGACATAGAACAAAATATCTCATATGGACATTTCAAAATTGGAACACATTAAACTGTTAGCTAAACAAAAATCGTTTGTCAGTTGGAAAAAAAAATTCTTAGCAATGTTACATTTTTAGCAAGGCAAATTTTTTTACATGTGGATCCAGATCCGATCCGTGGACCCGGCGGATCCGATGGATCCGGATTTTGATATGATTTTTATGGACCCGATGGATCTGGATTCGGATCTGGATTCAGGTATGAAAAACGGATCTGGATCTGGATCTAGTAGGATCCGGTCCAGATCCGATCTGTTGCCATCCCTAGTTGCAACTAGGTGAAATTATTTGTATGAACAATTAGTTGTTGATCACGAGTATAGAAGATCTATAACTTTATTATTTAACGCTCATAATCAAAATCCTCCGGATATGCTTGTAGATGATGATTGGGATATAATTTTGGAATTTATTGTATTCTTAGAGAATTTTTTTTCTAGCTACTAAGAAATTTTCTGGTATTTATTATCATACTATTTCATCTATGTTATTTGATATAGCTATAATATTTTTGTTATTTAATGAATATATGAAAAAACTAACTTACGCTCCAGCTATTACAAAAATGTTTGTAAAATTTTTAAAAATATTTTTTCCTATTCCCACTATTTTGTTATTGGTGTTGTATTAAATACTACTATTAAAGTAGAGAGTTGTAATGCCCTTATTGAAAATTTATGAATGCCTAGAAATACTTTCAACAGAACCAACTAAAGAATCAACTAACGAACCAACTAAAGAAGATGTTTTCTCTAGCATACAAACACAATGCAAAACTATGTATATGTATTACCAAGAACAAAGTGCAATAATCAACCGATTTCTGTACCATCTTTTTCTACTTCACTTCAACCTAATAAAAGACGTGTTGTTTCTGCTTCTAATATTCAAGGCCTTAGAAATAAGATGCATAGTGGTTCAAGTTTTTCACAAATCAGCGAGTTTGATGTTTATGTTTTGCAGGGTGTTGTACCGTACGAATCAATTGTCAATGAAGATGGACGTGAAGACTTACTGAAATACTGGAGGGAAATTGAAAAGACATTTCCGGTACTATCAAAGATGGCCCGAGATGTGTTGAATATTCAAGTGTCATCAACAACTTCTGAAAGCACTTTTTCTATTGCAGGTTTCAAATAGAAGAGCACAAACATTCATTGTCGGGAGACAGCTTGGAAGTTGCAATTTTATTTAGAGATTATATTAGAGCGGAGCGTAGAAGGTGCGGTCAACCATAAATCAACGAAGAAGAAGACCATAACTACAACGAAATTTTATCCGAGGGAGCAGGAACCGACGTCGAACAATTTGACCAATAACTTTCAATTACAACAGAAGATCCTCAAGAGTTTGTGAGGAAATTAGAAAGAGCATGGTTGACTATGTAATTTTTTAATGTCAATTTTACTATGTGATTTGCAACTTTTGAACTACAAAATAAAATTACAATTTTGAAATTGTATTACAAAACAAATTATTTTTCTATTAAATAATATAAGACACAAAAACAACCTTAGAAATATTTTTATTCACTATCTTATTCAATTATTTAAGTGTTTAAATATTTTTATCTCCCAAATCCCCCTACCCGATCCGCCCACTGGCCACCCCTACTTTGAACCATGAAAACGTAGTGTTCGGATTTTGGCACTTCGTTGAACCAACATCAAACAGCCTAACAGTTCTGTTTAGCACCATATTTACTTATTAAAAGGATTCTGCGGATTATAAACCATAGTCCAGCTCATCTATAAAGTTCATATAGTCGTTGAAATACCATATATCTTCTCATTAGCTCAACACTTTCCAATTTATATGATCATTTCATTGATATTGTTCATCAATTTGTTTAGCTCAACTTTAATGCTATAAAGGGATAGTTCTCAAACAGTGAAAGTTTGTGACCAGATTTCGAAACAAATCTACTATGAGAATTAAGACCCATTTGATTATGAGAATTAAGACCCATTTGATTATGAGAATTTCACTTTTTTCTGAATTTATTTTCACTTTATTTGAAAATTAGTGTTTCAAATAATATTGCATCCAATATATTATTTTAACAAACTAATAAAATCGATATTCAATTAAGCAACTCCAGCTTTAAATCAGGCTTTACAAATACCACCTCTTAGGACTATACTTCACATTCAAATAATATTGCATCCAAGTTTCGTAAATTTTGTAGCAATTAGGCATATATATTATCACAATCAATCTAATTAACATCCACCTAATGAGTAAATTCGTCAGATCCATTTAACCATTAAACGAATGTAACTTCAACGAAGCCATTTAAACCAAACCAAGCTAATCTATTCTTTGGTAAACAAAAACTTGGCTGATTAAAAAGGAATATTTTTTTTTCAAAAAAAAAAAAAGAAAAATCAAATGTAAGGGCGATACAGGCAACATAGACATGAGATTATTTCTTAGCTGCAAAGCGGAGCCCTGAAAATCAGTATATGCACTCCTTACATATTAGGAGTCTGGACATATGCTTTTGCAGCCACGGATCCTATTTCCAGGCGCAAATTTCTACATAAAAAAAAGTTACGAATAATCAAATTCATTATTCATATAAAATGATGCAAAACAATTTACTTCAAAACACATCCTCCGTTGAGAGCTGCAGCTCTAAGGTTACTATGGAGATAAGGGAACCCTAATTACGGGATGCTGAATGTTTCGCGCTATTTATCGACTACAAAGTTCTCTTAGTTGGGCCGGATGGGTCAATTTCGTTTACCGAGAAAGCAAATGGGCCTGAATGATTAAATAAGCAACCATTTCTTCCAGAGTCTGTTGATCCATTTAAAGGATTGGGCCTTACTTTTATCAAACGTTATGAAAAGTGAAATGACACTCAAAACAGTGAATAGAAATGTCACCAGGTAGCAATTGTTAGGACCGTTATTTAAGTTTTATCCGGCACTTACAAATTATTTAGTGTTTAGCCATAACCTCAAAAGGGGAAAATCTGCTTCTTCTTCGCTTTTTCGAACTTCATGACGATCTGTCCTAAAGTTCAAAATTTTAGGACCTTCAATTTTTTTGGTTCAAAATACTATTGAAGCGCTTGGTATAAGGAAGTCTCTTGAACATGCTATTAATAATGGATGGAACAATGTGAGATTTTAAGACCGACGCTGAAAATGTTGTTGATATGATTGAGAAACGAGTTGTTATTTTTGGGGGGATAGAAGTGGTGTGTGAAGACATTTGAAAGCTCTCAAGCACGTTTGATCATGTGAATTTTGTATTTATTCCTATATGGTTGAACAAAATACCTTATTGTTTAGCTAGAATTTCTTTTTCTTTGCTGAATGGAATCTCTTGGGAGAAGTTGGATACATTTGAACTCTGTCGCTGAGGCGGCAATGCAAAGTATTTAGTTTCGATGAAAAAGAAAAGGTTTAAAACAGACCGACTCTACTCTCAGTAAATCTTAAAATTTTGAAATTTGAATTTTTGAAGCAACTTGAGTACTCGACCCAATAGGGATAGTACATGTTTTAAATTTGTTTAAACATATTATTGGATCGACTTCAATATTAAATGATTCCTCCAAGTTCTATAAATCCTGAAGTCCCTTACAAATTAGCTTGGATGGTTCAATAGTAGCGCAGTGTAGGCCTATACGGTGGAATTAGACCGAAACAAAGGAAAAAGTAGGATGTTGAAATATTAATAACATAATGGGAAAAGAGAACCACAACATATATGTTGTTACATCAAACGGGTCTTTTTATTGTTAAATAATGGAATTAACCATGCAACACAACATAAATTAACAATCAAACAAACATTGTAATTAAAATAACAATACAATACATTACAACGAATAACAACCATCCAAATAAGCTGTAAATACCGTCCAAATATATACAAATTAATGAAAAGTAGTATATATATGTCTTCAACAACTTACTATAAGCATACATGACCTATATGAACAACAATTTACACACTTGAAGATAAACTTATTTTCCCAGAGAAAACTTTTTCCAGGAAAAAAATTTCTGAAAATTTTTTTTCTTCATAATCTCTTCTGGAAATGGGATGGAAGCACAACAATGGAAATAGCCATTATCATCGTACACAAACCTTTGTGAAAGATGAGCTTCACGGATAAGACACTCTCCCCATTCTTCAGAGCCATATTGACCAAAAATTGTTCGCGCATCAAAGGAATCAGTTCTTTCTGATTTCTTTTTGCTACCATTTAGAGAACAGTCAGTGGCAACCTTAACTATAAAAGAGAGTTGTGCAACAGGTAGAATCATGATAGAGACTTCAGCTGACAAACAAACAAGATTATGCAATGAAAGAATTAAAAATGTCACCTTTTTCTGTGTCGCGCATTCATTATTGTGGCATGCAACTGTATTAGAAGATAGCAAAATTAAAAAGAAGATAAATTTAGCAATTTTCACCAGGACAGTTTCATGGATAAGCGATACAAACATTCTGGTACTGAATCTGTAAAGGGAAAAGGCCACCAGAAACAATAAAATATACTAGAAAGTAACTGCATCAAGACAGTTTTAGGGGGCAAGCCTTTCTTGAAAGTAACCATAAAAGAGAAACATACTTGAATAAGCTGAAGCATAATGTTCAAGTGTTTAATACTTGATACCAGAACGATAACAAATGAACACCACAAGAAAGCACCAGCAAGCAACATGCAACAGAAGAAACAAGTTCTAGGCATATAAAGTTGGAATGCAGGAAGTGAGAATGAGATGGGGTTCAAGAATGCTGAACCTGAAAGGTGTCAGAATCAAAATGGATGCAGACATATTGACTCTTGGTGATGTGTAAAACTGTTTCCCTTTTCAAAACAGGTTCGAAGCATTTTGGCTGTATTAAGAGGTCCTTGTTTTTTTCATAGCCGAGAAATCCCCACGGGCCAGTGGTGCAAGGTTCGAAACTCGGTGGATAATGGGCCCGTCCGTCTACCATTCTCCACTAAAATACCGGGATTTGTACTAAAGATCAAAGCCCTGGGGACACTTTTAGACCATTGCCTGTGATGAATAAATTGCTTATACGATAAAAGAAAGTGACAGGTCGGTGGAGGAAGGAAAAGCAAAGAAGCAGTAGCACTAGATTGAATTGTCAAAGAGAGTCCAAATGGATAAACAATAAATAAATTGCCAAGAAAAGTAACCAGAATAAGGAATTAACACCTTGAAAGCTATACCTTTAACTTTTGGTTAGCATCTTTTTCAAGGACAAGACCAGCTTCAGTGAACGCATTAATGATCACCTCTAGAAAGGATAAGGTATAACAATTGCAGGTACTAAATTCCCTTAGAAACAGGAAAGAAATTTAAAAAGTAGTAGGGTGCCTGGGTGAGGGAAGAAGATGCCAGAAATTGTGGATACGACAGGCACGTAAAAGTCGGGCTTCACCACCAATTACTTCCACACGAGCATATACAACATAAGCTTTTGCTGGAGAACCTCTCATGCATTCCTGCAGGATAAGAAGAAATCACAGAGAGAGAGAGAGAGAGACCAACAATTAAAGAAGCATTCATAAGAAGAGATTGGAGTCACATGGAAAGGAAATGTCTAGATATAATGTAAGAGCAAACACTCTTATTTTTGCAGTACTTATCATTTTGTTCATTTGCTTTGCCTAATTCCAAGTGGATCAACATTGATACATGTGGCATGGTTGAAGCATTAAACTACATAAAATCAGAAGTAGCATTATTTACAAACAATAAATATATTGTAACAATTTAAAACCATTTTAATATAATTTCTCGAATATTAAATTTAAAAGAAAAAGTAAGCTAGGATTTCTTAATATACTATTGCAGTGAACTAAGGTCATTCACGGGATACGCTAGAGCTGTGTAATGACTAATGAATTAATGGACCCTTGATTACTTCAAAAAACTAAAAGCAAATATGGTGGATTCGCTGCCTATGGCCAGTCTGGACCGTTAAGCTGTGCTTCGTGTTTGTGTCAAGTGGATTCATTTCTTTATATTACCAATTTCTTGTATAATCTATACATGTAAATATTAAATCTTTTCGACGAAGCAGATTCAGTTGAACACTCTTGGCACCATGTAGCTCCGCCCCTGCTTACATGCAACTTCAAAAAAGTTTAGGGGTTTCCATGGATTATAGTATAAACTTTTGTTGCCCATCAATAATAGGTTATCCACTTCTTGGGCATTAAACAATACTTTTAGAACCGGTTAGTAACAGATGATTCAGCCAAAAATCGATAGCAAGCAAATAAAGCAAATATGAAATCAACAAATTTCAAGGGAAGGGGTTACCAACAACAACAACAACAACATACCCAGTGAAATCCCACAACGTAGGATCTGGGAAAGGTAGAGTGTACGCAGACCTTACCTCCACCTTGGTAGGTAGAGCGGCTGTTTCCGGGAGACCCTCGGCTCAAGATAAAACATAATCACAAGCAAAACAAGCAAAGCAAGGCAAGGCAAAGCAAAGCAAGAGAAACGGTCAGATTCAGACAGGGAATTAAAGCAGTATGGACAGTATGAACATGCTGATAACAAAATCGAATACGCCATGGTAACACATTTTAACAACAGGAAGCAGTAGCTAACACGACTAAATAAGATAAACAAAGTACATTAAAGAACACATAGCATCAGAAATCAAACTACATGGGACTATAAAACAATATTGCGCCTATAAGTGTGATAGGCTAATCAGGCCCACAGTAATAACACTACAGCTATCATTTTGTACGCGTAAGTAGGAATATTCCATGAGAGTTAAATTGTCATAATTAACCAGATCAGTGTACAAACAAAATTAGCTTCACTTAAGAGATGATATAACCTAGGATAATAAAAATATTCCAGCAACAACCTTATGTTCACAGATAAGAGAAAGATTATAAAGAGTGTCCATAATTGTATAACTTGGATAAAGACTTACCAAACCTTTCAGTCTTATAGACACAGGTCGCCTCTCCAAAGCAACAATTACTTTTGGTGAGACAGTCTGCAAAGACAAAGGAAAGCATTTTTTTTTATTTTGAAAAGTTAGGCAGAAAAAAAGATACAACAATAGGAATAAAATGGCCATCTAAGTATAAATGTTTACCCGCATAACCTCAGAAGCAGCTTCAAATCGGTCCTTATTCCAAAGTCTCAGCATGACCACAGTCAAATGAAATGTTTTTGGATTAATAAATATGGACTTCTCAATTCCTAAATCTGTCAATTTTGTCAGTGATTAAGACATAATGACAGAAGCGATGAGCCCCGTGCAAGGTTGAAAATCTATTATCATAAACACATAAGGAAATGCAGAGATAAGAATTTTCACCTTGATAAACTTCAGTAGTTCCAAGAACTGATTTCTGCACGTTGATGAGCTTGTTGACCATTTCAGGATGTATAGACAGTGGAAGTGATATAAAGTGAGTGTAGTCAACATTTTGACTTGTAGTTGCCTACAGGAGGCACAAATCGCAAATAAAACTTGGAGGAATAACTCAAGTTTAACCCTGAGAGTTCTTCAGATTACAGAAAATAAATTACTCGCTGAAATATGCTGTTTATTCACGACTTCATCAGTACTTTTAGAATCAATCAAAGGAGAATAGACAGAGAACATCCACAGTAAAGACTGCTAATAAAAACAGCCTTAGTTTAACTGCTAATAAAAACAGCCTTAGTTTAACTGCTAATAAAAACAGCCTTAGTTTAAGCAGATATAAGCTTCGCAGATAGACATTAAAAATGTAAGGGAAATACAGGCAGCAAAGACATGAGATTATTCCTAGCTGCAAAGCGGAGCCCTATAATTCAGTATATGCACTTAAATACTAGGTGTCTGGGCATATGCTTCTGCTGCAACAGATCCTATTTCCTGGTGCAATTTTCTACAAAACTAATACTCCCTCTGTTTCAATTTGTTTGGGTTGATCCCGAGTGCGAGGTCAAATTATGTTCGGTGTGAATTAAGACATACAATCTTCAATTTTTTTCGAAATTAAGTTTACATATCGAAACTACATAAAAGTAGTATAAATCACAATAATTAACAATTTAAAATATTTAGATGTATTTGAAAAAGTTATGATCAAAGAAAATATCACTGTCCAACTAGTAACTAAGACAAAAAATTAAAACGGAATACGTAATAGGAATAACCAAATTCAGATGAAATGATGCAAATAACTCACTCCAGAAGAACTCGTCATTGTATGAAAGTTGCAGGTCTCGCGTTACTATGGAGAATATGGAACTGGAACTCTCAAAGTTCAAACCCTTGACTTCTTCTTTTTTCCCTCAGCCTTGCAGTTATTACAATGTGCTGTTGATTGGGCTGAACGGGTCAAATCCCATTTGACGACCTGATGTTTACCAATTTTTTCCAGTCTATTCATCCATTTGATGGACTGTACCTTCCAAGTTCCAACTAAGATAAGAAGTCCCCGGCAATATTTGGATGTCAAGGTGAATTTAAAATCAAGCGTGGGTTCGAATATTGGGAGCACTTTGCTCTTTTCTGGATACATCTTGCAGGTGGTATTAGTTGTTTTTTTCTTAAATACTGTTCATTCAGTCACATTCGCGATTTTCTTTTCTGGTATACGATCTTGCAGGTGATATTAGTTGTTTTCTTCTTAAATACTGTTCATTCAGTCACATCCGCGATTTACTCGTAGTAGTGTTGAGGAACGGTACTACTATCTTCATGAATAGTCTCGCTAAGTCAAGAAACTGGATATTAAAAAATATATATATATATAATTTATATCCAACCGTTAATTATTTGCCATAGAGACAATGGATTAAAATTCCTTAAACTATCAAGTTTTTATTAATTTCGTGCTTAAATTATATCTAATTTACATTGCCCCCAAATTATAAATTTTAGGTGCTAAATGACACTAAACTATCACATCTTTGTTAGTTTCATATTTAAACTGTATGTCTAGTTTATTTTACCTCCCAAACTGTAACTTTTCGATTTTAAACCTGCTACTCATACTCCGTTATTTTAATTTATGTGACATTATTTCTTTTTTGGTCTGTCTCAAAAAGAATGTTACTTTTTTATATTTAGAAATAATATAATTTTATGAGATGACTTACAGCTATACATTTATATAAGACTTATTTTAGACTTTATATTTCAAAAAAAAATTCTTACTTTCTTAAACTTCCTATTAAATCAAATGATATCACATAAATAAAAACGGAGGAAGTATATGTTAGGTAGGTGCATTCACGCTCCGAAAAAGCTTTAAGAAAAAACTAAGTGTACTGTCCTTTAAACGGACAGGTCTTCAATTTTTATTTCTCATTCTATGGTCTTTAATTTTCTACCTATGCTGCTTATTGAGTTGTTTGAGTTAATTCCTTAGATAATCATCTAAATTTGAGTAATTGTCTATAAATATTATTTTTATTTTTTAAAAATAATAAAATCACTCAACTATTAATATTTTCCTCAAAATATACTAAACAACTCAAAAGACTCATTCTCTCTTAATTAGTATATCATATCATTAAAACACATTTTTTTTAATAATATACATATTAACTCATCAAACTCATTTAACCAAATTCGTAATTAATACCTAATCAATTATGACCCCGCTATAAGCGTCAAAGGAATTAAACCATACTTTCTATTAAGCCACTTTTTCAAATCTAAGATTTTTTTAATCTCAATTCAAATATATTATCTTTCAATTTTAGTTAAAATATAAGTAGTTATCTTTCTATTCAAATTCAAATATTTTTTAATATCATATTTTTTTCACATTAATCGACATATTATTTCCACACTCATATGGGATTTAAGAGATAACACGAAGATTACTTTCATATAAGTTTAACTTTAAAAAAATCTAAATGAAGAAATAAAGTTAGTGTACATTTTTTTCTTTTGATTTTGAGTTATTTATCATTAAATATGTAGTGTCTCTTTTTTTTCTTTTCTTTTTTGGTATTTTCATTTGCATTCCATTAAAAATTTATCTTTGCATGCATAAAACACTTCTTCAGCTAACTCAATTGTTACAAATTCGTATGCATAAACAACTAACTCAATTGTTACAAAGTATACATAACCAAGAAAATTCAATGCGAGACTTATAAGAATCGTGTATATATTTGAGTTGTGCCAGACCCTGCTTATCATGACATTTCTTCATTGCCACATTATTGAGTTCGTTGTTCCCTAGCATAAGGTCCCTTTTTCCAACAAACTACTGCATAACTAAAAAAAGGTTTATAGACGTCAATAAAAGAGGATCTGTGGCCCTCAAGAGTGCATGATGGAAATACCAAAAAAATAAATACTACATATTTAAGAATAAATAACTCAAAATACAAAAAATAATTTATACTAATTTATTTCTTTAAATATAAGATTCAATTAGATTTTTAAAAGTTAAACTTATACGAAAATAATCTTTGTGTTTTCTCTGTAATTTCATTTTAATGTGGAAAGAATATGTTGTTTAATGTGGAAAAAATATGATATCTAAAAATATATGAATTTGAATAGAAAGATAAAAGTACTTAAATTTTAATTCAAATTGAAAGATATTATATTTGAATTGAGATAAAAAAAAAATTAAATGTGAATAGTGGCTTAATAGAAAGTATGGTTTGATTCCTTTGCTGCTTTTTAATCGAGTCATATTTAATAGAGTATAAAAATACGAATTCGGTTAAATAGATTTGATAAGTTAAATAGGTCTAATACTAAAAAATGTGTTTCGGTGACATGACATGCTAACTACGAGAGAATGGGCTTTTGAGGTGTTTAGTATATTTTTGAGGAAAATAGTGATAGTTGAGTGATTTTATTGTACTAAATGAAACAAAAGTGATATTCTAGGCAATTCCCCAAACTTATGTCATCATCTAGGGAATTAACTCCGGCTTATTTAATGAAAATACCCAAACATGTTTCGCTGGCATAAGTCATACAATATTTTTATCTTCGAAAATTAAACTTTTGCCTCGCTCGGCACAAGTTCAGTAGGATTAAGTTATGTGACATGAGTCGTGTAATATTTTCCAGATTATGTTGAGTGCTAAAAGTTTTATTTTTCCTGCATAATTTGTGTAAATGTGATGATACATATGGTGAAGTTAGACGCTAACTATGCCGAGCAAAATCTAACTTATGCCTTTTCAGGTTATGTTGAATGTTGAAAGTTTTGTCTTATTCGACATAACTTATGGGATATGATATATACGCCGAAGCTAAACCAAGCTTATTTTTCTTCAAAAGTACTTTTAAAAAAAAAGTGCCTATTTGAAAAACTGAGGTGTTTGGCCAAGCTTCCGGGAGAAAATAAATGTTTTTGAGGAGTAGAAGAAGCATTTTTTCACAAGCTAAACTGCTTTTGCCCAGAAACACTTTTTTGAAAAGTACTTTTTAAATGTTTTGTCAAACACTAGTTGCTTATCAAAAATACTTTTTAAAAATAATTGGTTAAATATAAATTATTTTTCGTCAAAAATACTTAAGAAAAAAAAAACTTTTTAAAATAAACAAATTTTAGAAGCTTGACCAAAAAGACTATATGTTGGCCAAAGTTTAATTTATGTCGCGCCAAAAATGACGAAGGACAAATTAAAGACGAATATGATGGAAAAAATTAAAGACCACCCAAAATAGGTGCATTTGTGCGAAAACTATCACTACTAATTAGATTATAACTTATTCATTAACAATAATTTAATTAATTTCATAAAATGATATGATTCATATTAAGGGTGTGCATAGTTTGGATAAACCCGAAATACGAATATTTTGGATTTATATTTTGAAAATTTTGAATTCTGGATTGGGTTTCAAATTTAATTTTAAACTTTTTGGATTTTGAATTGGATTTCGGATTTTGAACTTCGGACTTTTGGATATCCAAAAACCAGATTTCTTATACCTTATGTTTAGGCTACCCCACTATCCATTAATATATTAGTGCATTACTTAAGTCAAATATACCCTACTCATTACATATCAACCTCTATATTCAAAAAATTACTAAGTTCAGTATATTTGGATTTTTTAATTTTAAAGATGACTACTTTTTAGATTTCTTTTTTATTTTCATTGTCAGTGAATATTTTATGTATGAGATGATTTTTACAAAACTAGATTTGTTCATTCATAGACTAGTACTGCTTCTGTTGCATCCTTGACAATGATTTTATTACTTGTATGAGTATTTTATTTATATGATTGTGATAGTAACAAGAAACTATATATTAAGACAATTTGGTATAAATATTTTATTTAATTATTTATTTTGTAAGAAGGAGAAGATAAATCAATTCAAGTTATAAGCCGAATCGAAAATTTGAATTACGCAAGACCAAATTTTAAAAATTCAATCCAATCCAAATGTATTTGGATCAGATTCGGATTACGTGTTGCGAAATCCGAAAACTAAAATTATAATACGAAATGTGTTAAACCCGATCCAAAACGACATATGAAATGGCCTACTTCATGCTCTTAATTGATGTGACAATAAATGATGTAAAGGAACTGCGAAAGTACTAACGTGAGTTGCCCTCGTCGAGAGGACAAACGCAACCAGTGCTTGAATTGAATCTCCATCTGAATATGAATATTCTTTCGAACATAAAGAGCCATTACGAAATTCCCAAGTTGACTATCTGCCTTTCCGTTTGCTTTTGAAAACTCAGATGCTTTTATTTATTGTCACAGTACCGCAATTACTTGAAACATGAATGACGGATTTCAGTTTGCTCATTGGTTGGCTGTACATCAATATTCTGTAAATAAAAGATTCCAAACTCCATCGCAATCCTGCAACTTGCCTAAAAAATAAACAAATTTTCTACTATTTCTCGCATATGCGTGTCATTCATAGTTATCTTCATTGGATTATATTCTTAAAATCCAAAAAAGCAAAAAATATAATCACTGCGTTTACCACTACTGATATTCACTTTTGTATCTTCTAATAAAGAAATATTTCCTCTTTGTTCCTTAATCACATAAAGACCCAAAAGTAAATTAATAGATCAGTTGTGTAATCCAAATAATAAGGTGAAATTGATTTGATTGTTGTTGTGATTTGAAGAAGTGAGTAATCAATCTTATGAAAGTCGGTAAAGAGTTTACAACGCATTTAGAGGAACCCTACCCGAATGGAGGGACAAGTATTTGTGTTACAAGCCTTTGAAGAAGCTTCTCAAACACCTTCCTTCTACCGGCGGCGATAAGCTTCCCGACGGCGGTGATAATCCCCCTCCTCCTCCTCCGCCTCACTTGCAGGACTGGTTCGTCAGAATTCTCAATGAGGAATTCATTATTCGCCTCCAGGTTTCTTTTCTTCTTCGTTTCTGTATACAAATCCTAGTATGTCAATCAATTAACTGCTTCTTCTGAAATTTTGATTGATTCATTCTTTTACGACATTAATCCTGTTGATTGCGCGGGGATTAGGTGTGATGATTACTGTTTACTTGTGATTACTTCAACTTTTAAAGGTCTTCTTTTGTCCCTTTTTACTGCTGATTATCCCAATTTACAATTTAATTTCCATATATTGTGTTTTAATTTGAACTTTCGAAGGATCATGAAAGGTGAAGGGTGTTTAGGTGTGAAGCAGGGGTTTACTTGTACTGCTTGTTACAATGGAGTTTTAAAGTATGATGAATTGATGAATTGGATGGAAAGACTTTTTTATAACCATGGTGTTCGGGACAGCTTGCGCGCAACTCAATTAGTTTCACGGGTAACTCCCACCAGAATAAGTATCGGATAACTTTATCTACCAAGACTTGGATAGATGGAAGAGATCACCTGGATGGAGGCATTTTTAAGGTTTCATCTGCTGCTACACATAAAAGTTTGAATGCAGCATGGAACGGAATTGTGCGAACATATAAAGTGGTCAACTGCAATTATGGAAATTGATGAAAATATTTGAGATTGTGAGGAACTTGAGAGGGGTGGCAAGGGCTTAATAGTCCATTCCCAACCATAGATAGCTGCAGCAAGTGAGAGGAGATAGATATATGACAAATAAATAATAGGGGCAGGGAGAAGGTATCACAGTAGCTACCTGGGAATATTCTTAGTTAAGCTGAAGCATAAGAGTATATTGATGGTATATTCCACCTTAGTACCTTTCCAACTTGTTGAACTATTTTTAAGGAAATGACCCCACATGTCTTAAATTATAGGAGTACTCCTCCTTTCTTAGTCAAGACGGCCGACCTTTTTTTAAATCTTATAACGGTGGTGTCTGAGCCGATTTTCACGCAACTTGGTTCCACCGAGTACGTGCTACCTCCCACCAGCATAGTTATGGGTAACTCTAGCCGCTAACACTTAGACAGTTGGGAAAAAATCACCCTAGTTTTTTTTCCGATCTCTACTGGGATTTAAACTCTTAATCTACAAGGTTTTCACCCACTTCTTTGATTACTTGGCCAACCCTTGGGTGCTTAATGAACAAAACAACCTACCTTGATTTATGTAATTAAGTAGTGTACAACCAGCGAGTCAATCCATCGATCAAACAACTATGCCTTTATCTCAGATCAGGTTAATGGATCCTCTTATACCATTCTACTCTATTCAGGTTCATTTTATTGTAATGCTTAAAATTACATGTTTGAACAAATTGTTATATCGGCCAAAGAGTTTAAAATATTTGCTTGGCATTTGAAAATATGGAAGGATTAGCAGTAAGATGCACATTGAGGTTGTTTTCACTTCAGCATCTACAGATGCAATTTTAATGATATTCCACCTTACCTGATAAAAAAGAAAGAGATGCACATTAAGTTTGAAGTAGTATAACCTAGTAATTGCTTATATTAATTTGAGTTCCGGAGACAAAACTTTCATTTACGAAAACATATCACCATTATTTTGGTCAAAGGAAAAAAAGTAGGTCACTTCATTGACACGGATTTAGTATCAATTACCACTAGAAGTCTGGAATTATGAACTCGCATGACCAGACTGTTCAGAAAATGATTGTAGTCCCAAATGTTAAGTGTTATTCAACACCAAAGGCAGAAAATTCTAAGAGTGAGCCGGTGCATCACAGACTTATTTGATGAAGCCACTCATATGGTTCCCCAATCCCCCACCACCACCCCCTCCCTAAAAAAAGAAAAAAAGAAAAAGGACTTGGAAGGAGGAACTTCCATATGTTGCAGATGGGTACAACATGGCATCCCCAAACTTAGTTTGCCTAAGTAAAGTTCCTCGAGGCTCCAAATTTGATGGTGCTGCCAGTTAGGTTTATTGTTGTTGTATGTGATAAATACCCGTGATATACACGGAATATACACCGTGTATATCACGGGCAGAATGATGTAAAATGGGCTGTTAAGTTCCGTGGTATACACGGTATATTCATACCGGTATATTCATACCGTGTATATCACGGTTTAGTGGCTTAATTTTGGTAGGTTTAGTTGTAATTAAATTAGAGTTGTACACTTACCATAATTGTATAATTATTGTACAAGTAGAATAAGGTTTTGGGAATAGAATAGGAATATGATTTTCCTATTATGGAAATTGTAAATTGTATATATACTCTTTCATTAATGAAAATAATCAAAAAAATTATTTCTTTTATGGTATCAGAAGTCTAGGTCTCAAATTCTCTCCCGAGTCATAGTCATGTTACTCGTAGTCAACGGGGTATTTTTACACCAAAGAGATATTTTAATCTCAATTCTAATGTTCTTAAATCTCTCTTACCCCGTAACCCTGTATCGGCATTAAATGACCCGTATTGGAAAATGGCTATGACCGACGAATATAATGCTCTTATTGATAATAAGACGTGGGAGTTGGTGCCCCGTCCTTCTGGTGTTAATATTCTTCGATCTATGTGGATTTTTACTCATAAAGAAAATTCTGACGGTTCTTTTGCGAGGCATAAGGCTCGTCTTGTAGGTGATGGTAAGACTCGTGGACTGTGGGGGGACGTTCAGTCCGGTTGTTAAACCGACTACCATTCGCACTGTTCTCAGCTTGGCACTTTCGAAATCTTGGCCTATTCATCAGTTAGATGTGAAAAATGTTTTCTTGCATGGTGATCTTAAGGAGACTGTATACATGCATCATCCGTTGGGTTTTCGAGATCCCAATTATTCACATCATGTCTGTTTGGTGAAGAAATTCTTATATGATCTATGATCTTAAGTAGGCCCCACGAGCTTGGTATAAGCGGTTTGCTGACTATGTCTCTACTATTGGGTTCTCGCACAGCAAGTCTGATAATTCACTGTTTATTTATCGTCGTGGGTCTTCTTTGGCCTATATTTTATTGTATGTGGATGATATTATTTTGATTGCCTCATCTAATGTGTTGCGCCGGTCGGTCATGACACTGCTCAGTTCTGAGTTTGCTATGAAAGACTTGAGTTATTTCTTGGGTATTGCTGTCACTCGTCATGCAGGGGGGTTATTCTTGTCATAGAGGAAGTATGCAGCTGAGATTATTGAGCGAGCCGGTATGTCATCTTGTAAGTCTACTTCTACGCAGTTGATACTAAATCGAAGCTAGGTGCTGCGGCCGGCGTACCATACGAGGACCCCACCCACTATCGCAGTCTTGCAGGGGCGCTTCAGTAGCTCACTTTTACACGATCGGATATTACGTATGTCGTACAACAGGTTTGTTTGCTTATGCATGATCTTCGGATTGAGCACATGAATGCGCTTAAACGCATTATCTGTTACCTCCAAGGCACTCTTGATTATGGCTTACATCTATATCCGTCGTCGGTTTCTACACTTGTCTCTTACACAGATGCTGATTGGGGTGGTTGTCCGGACACCAGACGCTCTACGTCTGATTATTGTATGTTTCTTGGTGATAACTTGGTCTTCCAAACGACAAGCTACCTTATCACGCTCTAGTGCAGAGGCCGAGTATCGAGGGGTGGCCAATGTGGTTTCTGAATTATGTTGGCTCCGTAATATCCTCTTAGAGCTTCACTTTTCAGTTCATAAAGCTACATTGGTTTATTGTGATAATGTTAGTGCTATATACCTTTCTGGGAATCCGATTAAACATCAGCGCACTAAACATATTGAGATGGATATGTATTTTGTTCGCGAAAAGGTAGTTCGCGGACAAGTACGCGTCTTACATGTCCCGTCCAGGTATCAAATTGCAGACATATTTATCAAGGGCCTTCCATCGGTTCTATTTGAAGATTTTAGGGACATTCTCAGTGTACGATGACCGACCTCTATGACTGCGGGGTATGATAAATGCCCGTGATATACACGGAATAAACACCGTGTATATCACAGGAGAATGATGTAAAATGGGCTGTTAAGTTCCGTGGTATACACGGTATGAATATACTGTGTATATCACGGTTTAGTGGTTTAATTTTGGTAGGTTTAGTTATAATTAAATTAGAGTTGTACACTTACCATAATTGTATAATTATTGTACAAATAGAATAAGGTTTTGAGCATAAGATTTTCCTATTATGGAAATTGTAAATTGTATATATACTCTTTCATTAATGAAAATAATCAAAGGGACCCAGTTTGACAAGGGATTGGCGGTTTATTTCTCTTTTTCCGCAACTGCCGGTTCAACAACAACAACATACCAAGTGAAATCCCACAAAGTGGATTCTGAGGAGGGTATAGTGTACGCAGACCTTGTCCCTAACTTGGGAGATAGAAAGGTTGTTTCTGATAGAATGAATTCAGTCACAATGGGTTGGCGCTGTCTATATTGTACAGTTTGATTCTTTGGTTGTTGCTAGTGCACCAGTAAGAGAGATGAAATTTATACCCTTGTTTTCATTATAGTGAAGTTCAATATACTTG
The DNA here is from genome assembly GCA_029783415.1 of Anisodus acutangulus. Classification (NCBI taxonomy): domain Eukaryota; kingdom Viridiplantae; phylum Streptophyta; class Magnoliopsida; order Solanales; family Solanaceae; genus Anisodus; species Anisodus acutangulus. Next base: position 44,763,917 of record CM056501.1, on the reverse strand, counting down.
AAACAATTGCACATGAACATACTAGCAACCCTAACAATCACCATGTTTAATTAATAGCTGAGTCGATCAATGGTTTGATGGCATAAGTTGATGCTCTATTTTCTTACACTTGTCAGTGGCTTGTCACTGTCACTTTTAAACACAGTAGGAGTTAGCTATGAGTCATGCTAACAGTTGATGCTAGTGGCAGTCTAGCAGATTTTTTTTTTTGATACACTACTAACTAGTTGGTCCTAGGATGCTTGTACCGGCAATTTAAACACACAAGTTTGCTGCCATTCATTAAAGTTGGGCAGAAATTATTATTGAGTTAAAAGCTGCATTTATCAACTTTTTTGTGATAAGGCAAATACTTTTATTAATAATTGGAAAAAGCTGCAGTTATCAACTTTTTATGTTTTTTATAAAACTATTGTTGAGTGACAGAAACATTCGAAATTTAAATTGACGCACCCGCTATAGAGATAAAAGCATTCAAGGTGAAATGTACCACCAAAGGATGTGGTGTGGATGAGGCTGCTCCTCCCTTAATCAGAGGTTTTGGGTTCGAGCCTGGGTATGAAAAAATTCTTCGTAGGGAGCGCTTCCCCAGAAATGGGCTCTACGCGGCACGAATACGAATATAGTCGGGTTCCAATACGGGTACCAGACACTGAGTGGGAAACATAAAAAAAAAGTGAAAAGTATGTGCTATTTGCGAGACATTTATGACTTTTATCATTTGCATGAGCATAGTTAATTGGAATGGACTTTTTACTAATTGAAAATATATAGAATCCTAATACTCTGTATCTTTTATTTTTGTTCTGCATGATGCTGACCTGATATGAATTTAAATGGAGAATCATAGTTGGTGAGGATTTATATATCTGATTCCAACTCTTTGCGACCGAGTCATAGTTGTTTTATCACTTTTCTCGTTTGCAATCTCCGCTAGCTAATGATTGTCAATCTCTTATTTATTTTTTCTCTTAATTTGATTAAGTTGTGTCTCTTAGTCTCCATAATGCTAGCTTTGTACAACTTGTCAAATTTTCATGAATGATGAATATTGGGCTGAGGCTATCTTTGGTCTTGATAAACACATTTGTTGGGATGTCATAATGAGCTTTATTTTTCTTTTCCCTTCTCTTGTACTAATCAGAATTGGATGAAATTTGGAGGGAGGGAGTTGGACTTTCGTAATTACTCTTATCTGTTTCACGCATTGGGTGGAAGATTGATATCTACCTTAGTCTTGTATTAGGATCATTTGGTGGTGAAATGAGTTACGCAATACATGATGTTTAGAAGTTCATTCTTTTTGGATTTGTTGTTATGTTGTGGAGGATGACATTCGCTTGTGGTGTCCACTTGAAAAAAATTGTGGTGGTAGATGGGGAATAAGGAAAAGTATTTTGGTTTAAATTAATCAAGGGAATTTTTTGCATTTGGACTTAGAGTCAATCTCTCCAATGGAGTTTCAGAGGGGGACTGAAAATATGAAGTTTTTGATTCTCTTTCACTTTTTTCTTGGTTGCGGAGAGGTTGGGATTGAGAAGGATGGGTTCAAAATTAAATGCCCCAGAGTAAGCACGTAAAAATTTTAAAGTGGAAAAATAAATAAATATTCAAATTGTGAGTATCAATCGTAATTGTGTTGGTGGGAATTGATCCTATTTCATCTATTTCTGTACCAGGAATTGAAGGAACGAATTGAAAGAGTGAAGGAGAGGAATGGCAGAGATGGAGTTTTCACAAAACACAGTGAATTTAGTGATGAAATGATGGGTATGCGTAAAGACTTTGTTGCCATTCACGGGGAAATGGTTCTTCTGAAAAATTACAGCTCTCTAAATTTTGCAGGTGCTGCAGCATTTACACTCTATTTTAAGCATATATTTGTCATATCAGTTGGTTACCATTGCTCAAGCATTTGTGTTTCAAGTGTTTTATTGCTCTTGTTTTAGCAGAATGACAACCTCAAGTAGACTGTTTAAATTTTATGCTAGGTAGGTCCCATCAGCTTTCTAAAACAAATTGTTTTGTTCCCTTAGGTCTTGTTAAGATTTTGAAGAAGTTTGATAAACGAACTAGGAGATTGTTGCGTCTTCCTTTCACACAACTTGCTCTTGATCAGCCCTACTTTACACCGGAACCTCTAAACAGATTAGTCCGTGAGTGTGAGGAAAATCTTGAGCTCCTATTTCATTTGGAAGCGGAAGTTGTTGAATCAGATGCTACTGCAGAAGAGCCGACAAGAGGAACTACTTCTTATGCTTCAAATATTTCTCCGGCATTGCCACTTGGGGAAGAAATGTGGATATATATCGAAGTACACTTGCGGCAATTAAAGCTATTCAGGGACTGAAGAAGGCAAGCTCCACATATAATCCACTATCATTTTCATATATCTTTGGTAACCAAGATAATGATAACTCAGGCGCTATAACTGCAGAAAACTCTGATTCAGACCCGTTGGTTGGTTGGCTCTCAGAGTGATAAAGAGACAGATCAAGAGGATTCCCACCCACCGGAATAGAGTTCACCTTTCTAGTTTTGCTTATTGGTCTTTGCTCAGTGGTTTGTTGTTGACTGAGGGAGATAAAATGGTTTGCTTATTGGTCTTTGCTCAGTGGTTTGTTGTTGACTGAGGGAGATAAAATGGTTTGCTTATTGGTCTTTGCTCAGTGGTTTGTTGTTGACTGAGGGAGATAAAATGGTTTGCTTCTTCATTGTATACTACAGTTCTGGAATAAACCGCTCGCTCCATCTATAACTTTTAGCACTAACGTGACTTTACTAGTTCTTGGATTACAAAAGCTTGTCGATTATCTAGAATTTTCATTTGTTTGAAACTTCTATAGGGCAAAACATTTTAAAATATACAAACTGTGAAAGATGTGAAGTTAATGGTGTGTTATGTCTCCTATTTGTTAATCTGACTCTGCCCTAAATTTTTGCTCAGTAGATGTGAAGTAAATGGTGTTGTGTGTCCTATCTGTTAATCTGACTTTGCGTGTAATTGTTGCTCAATAGATGTGAAGTCCTGTGGATCATCTGGTAGGGTACTATGTTGGCTGTCTTTACTGATTAATGTGTTCTTTTCCTTCGCTAAGCTATTATCGTGTTCACTTATGGTTGATTTGAGTCATATTATGAAGACGTTATCAGTCATTTTCATCTAAGATTTTGAATAGATGTGGGACTTCAAACATTCATTGCTTTGTTCAATATTTTGGAACTCTTTTGACAGAGAAAGCTGAACGGATATATATTAGCTGTATTCTCCAGCCTTTTTTTTTTCTCGTAGTCATGCTAATTCCATACATCAATCATTGGCTTAAGAAAATGCCTAGAAATTTCGTGAAATGTTGCATCGGTTGTGTTAAAGTCCCACATCGGATATGAAATGAAAACATGGACTCCTTATATGGACTTGGACAATCCTCACCCTACAAGCTAGTTTTTGAGTTGAGTTAGACCCAAGATCTATTCTTTAACAAGGTCTGGACGTGCGATGGAGTGTTAAGAGACTTCACCTTGAGTTAAGCTCAATATCCATTTTTTACATGTTATCAGATTCAGGAGTGCCCACATCAAAAATGAAATGGAAACATGTACTTTTTATATGAACTTGGACAATCCTCACCTTACAAATTAGCTTTTGGGATTGAGTTATGCCCAAGATCATTCCTTTACAGGTTGTAAGTCTCAATTATCAAGCACGATTCATTGAAACTTTTCAATGGCAAGTGTTTTCAAGCCTTAAAAAATGTCCCTCGTGGATCTGAACAAGTTCTTTTATATACCATGAGACATGACTACAGGAAAAAATCAGCTAAAGGTACATTAAGTTCAGATACAACAATATTTAGAACGTAGATATCATAAGCAAAACATAAAAGAACATATTCAGCCTCTTAATCTAAGGATATCTCTTCTAGAGGGTCGAAATTATTGTTGTCATTTTCCAATTTTAATACGTGTGGGATCCTTTCATGAAGAAAACTACTCATATCATAAGCACCACTGACGTATGAAACAAAGAATTGTACAAGAAAAGAGGAACCAAGGGAAAAAGTCATTTTTGTCTAGAGTAGTCTGGATTCCGTTGATTTCCTTTTACATACTCTTGTCTTCGTCGTAGTTGAAAGGCAGGGGAACGGACTTGGAAGCACGATATTTCCCAACGTTATTCAAGTGCTCATTTTCCAGCCTGGACAATGGAAGAAGCAGAGCTACTGTTAGATAGAAGGCTAACACATCAAATTTCTGTTATGAAATAGATAGGATTTAACTTATGTATATATATAGTGACAGTGCAAATACTCTCTTTACACTATCAGTGTATCTTAGCATGTTGTAGCAGGTAACCTGTCGTTACTAATTCCACTTTTAGGGACATTAGTTATCTTTTAAGTGACCTGGTAATATATGTAAAAGTTCTTTAAATAGTCGGTGTCAATAGGTAATGCATCTGACCTGAAAAAGTTCCACAAGCCTCGGCGAAGGATTTCCAAACAGGCAACAATTGCAACAAATGCTTTCTTGTGCAGATGTGGTAGTTCTTGAAAATCTAGAACCAACTGCATCCATACTAGTCTCAGAATAACGTCAAGAACCTGCATTTACACTCAAATAATAAAAAATTCCACTGCAAGTTTTATATGGCAACCATTTTCTGAAACCTATTTCTGCACTTACAATGGCAACGAAGTAGACACTCTTGTATGGGACAAGTAGCTTGTCTCTCAACCAGGGATTTTTGGAATTCCTTTGCAACAGACCCCAATCTATGACAAGGTCCCAGTAAGTGTTTGCAACTGTAGTAATTCCTGAAGTTGATGCAGCCATTACTTTCCAAAAGGTTCCTCTCTTCTGTTCATAAAGTGTCCTCATCACAAGAGCAATAATCGTTGAGAAATATTTGAGGCCATTAAGCCCCTGCATCGAATCTTTCTCTTCATATAATCGACGAAGACACTGTATATATCATGAAATCATACAAAGCACCATGTTAAATAATTGTCAAGATATCTATAGTAGGAAATGTGAGGAAAGGCTGCGTATAATAGACCCTCCGGCCCTTCCCCGAACCCTGCGCATAGCGGGAGCTTAGTGCACCGGGCTGTCCTTTTTTATATCTATAGTAGGAAATGAGAATGATGATTTGCTGTGTGTAAAAATTCTCAAACCTGAATAAACCGAGACCAAAAGGGAATAATTGCAACAAGTATGAGTAAGACTTGGTAAACACTGTCGTCTTGACATGTGTTTGATCTTGTTTTAAAGTTGCCCCATACATAGTAGCAGACATAGAATTGCAAACTCCTAATTGCCGGAACCTGAAATACAAGACCACATTATAGTTCTTTCTGATAAGTACTGCACAATTTTCACATTATACTGACTGAATTATCAATTTATTGGATCCCATTAGAAAAAACTGAGTGTCAAACCTGGCTGGTAAGTTGATCTGCCAAAACAAAATCTGGTAGAGTAACCTGCAAATTGATGTGCGACATTTTAGTATCTACATACGTTTTGTGATATTAATGCACGTGAATCTGTATATCTCTTAAACAAACTGCTGGTACCTTATAGAGGGGAGCGCATAAGCAGTGCCAGGCAGTTCTTAAAAAGAAGAAACGACTTGAACGATATATAATGTTCAGAGGACAAAAAAGTATCAGAAGCAGAACCTGGAAAAAGATTTAAGATCATTAGGGGTTTGAAATTTGAAACATTTTTGTATAGGTAAGTTGTAGAATGAAAGTAGAAGGAGAACTAATGTTTCTAGACTTACAAACAGCAACAAAAGTGCGATCAGCTCTTTAAATGTCTTATAGCTTCTTGTTTTCGGGTCCATATCCATATCCAGTTGGAAGAGTGCAGCAGCCAATGCAAGTACTGAAAGACCAGAAGCAAGTAGGAAAACTTGTCTGTAACCTAGCTCTGTTCCCTGCTTGAAGCCAAATATGAAGGGATAATTGACCCGAAAACGCCTCCAGTAGTATACATTAGCCCCATACATGAGCATATGGAGGACAATGTATCCGAATAGGCTGCAAAGATAGAGCTTCATTACTCATATGTATTTCTTAAAACACGGTTCCACTTGTAGACAGACAAGAGGAAAGAATCAACATGAGTTTGTAGGTTATTGCACCTGTAAAGTGGAAATATGTTTTCCATATACCGCCCACGACCCTCATGCTCCAGAAGGTGTCCTGCACGTATCGATATAGCAATAGCTGCCACTAATGCTATTGAGCAGCCAGCAAACAAACCTGTAGGTAAAAAGTATATCAGTTAAAAAAATGAACATACCGTTCTGATGCAAGCGAGATGACAGGTCAATAAGGATGCATGCTTACCTAGGAAAAATGTTACTCTATGCGTTTCTCTTTTAGCTTTTGGTCTTAAATGTTTCATTCCTTTCCTTCGGTTTCCATTGTTAAAATGCTTTATGAATGTGGTCTCCACTCTTTCCATGAGCTTAGTAATCTAAAAAAAAAAATCAAAGATTGATGAGAAGTTCAAACTATAGTTGCAAGTGGAATATTGCTGAGAGGAAACCAGATTTTGAAACTGAAGGAAAATGTACCTCATTTGAGTTACCAAGATCAGATTTATCAACCATATCTGAGTATGATTTAGAAGCTTTCCTTGTAGTGGTCTGTATCATTAAATTGCAAGGTTCAAAGGCAAAACTTTATACTTTCTATTGTCAAATAGTGATCAGTTCAGTGTAGTACCTTATCATACTTCTTCATGATCTTGGAGAAAGCCAACACGTTTAAGAAACTAATACAATAAGTAGCAAAGTGTGAGTTGAATTGAACACAAAAACAAACTAAAAGTCCTCATTTGTTGGAGAAAAAAATGAACAATTACCGGTAGTTTTTCAGAAGTCGAAGCTTTTGATAGAACTCAACAAATGCCTTTTTCATTTGTTCTTCAGCTTTTCTGAGCTCGTCTTTGCTGTATGATAAGTTTGCTTTTGAAGCCTTGATCAATTTTTTCAAAGTTGAGACAGGTGTTGCTGGTTCAATATTGATTCTTACATTGTCCAAAATCTCTAGTGGAGCAGGCCTAAAACGCGCGAGCTTCACCTGATCTCTTTTCCCTATTGATGATTCATCTTCCTCAATTTCTTCACCGGTCATCTCAACTTCTTCAATTGCCTCCATGTGTGACCTACCTATATTGATGTTAAACAAAAATTCAAACAAACTAAAGGGCTATCATTGGATGGAAAAAGTAAAGTGCCAGCAGCTAGGATATCAAATTCTTTTGCTTCTCCCACCATGCTTCAGTGCCACCAAAAAAAAAGGAAAAACTGTAAAGTAACGTTTTCTCTTGACTTTAACGAAGTTCCAACATAAAAAGAGTAAATTTCAGGGGGGGTTTTAGCCAAAATTATCCCTTATCTACCGGAGTAGGTCTATCTTTGTCCTTTAAATATAACTCCCAGCATCTTTAATCTTTGCTAAAGTGGAGCACCTCAACTAACTGAATGGATTTAAAAACTAACGGTGATTACCAAAAAACACTACAAAACCGACCAAGCTCGTTTAATGTTACTCTCCATTATACTTAAGGTTGGAGCTCCATTACTGTCAAAAGAAAATACGGAACAATTTGTTATAACAGAGGTATAATGGAGTGTAAAATTAAGATATTCAGTACCTGGACTTTTCAATGATGCTGGAGACAAGGCACTATCATCATTGGATAAAGGATCCATCATCACTTGTGCACTATGCATTTCAATTGAAGGTTTATCAACCATAATCCTTACAGCAATAAGTGCATCCATTTGTTTACTCAACTCATCAGCTTCAGCCTTAACTTCCCCTACTTTTTTCTTGTAAAAAGTTAACACCTTGTTGAACTCATCATCAAGTCTCCTAAAGAAAACTACTTCATATTCTCCACCTTCTTCAGATGACATAAGAAACTTAGTTTGATGGTGGCCTTGAGAACCTTCTTGTTCCAGTGAACTCACTAAAATAACTTCTTCATCTTCATTTTCATATTCAATTTTAGGAGAACCTTTGAAACTCAATCTACTTTGTAATCCACTAAAGGCTCTATACATAGATATCCTTCTCTTTAATGAGCCTTTTGGTGTGGCTGCAACTTCAGGTAATGGTGCATTCTTTTTCTTGAATTTTGTTATGTCTTTCAACACACCCTTTAGATAATTATAATCCATGTAGGCTTCTTGCCATTCATGGACCATTTGGGATGCAAATTCTTTCCCAAACTTCATCTTTATCAAAGCTGTATGGTAAGAAAAAAAAAAGTGAATTTTCTCTGTTTTATCAAGAATGAAAATATTGAGACTTTAAATAAGAATGTTGGTGTTGGGATTTTGGCTTTGTATCCATCAAGGGAGAAAAGGTCAATAGTCAAGTTGTTTAAAGGGTCGCTAAAACTACGTAGTAAATTCTAAGAATGTCGTGGAAGAAAGAGAACTACAAGATTTTAAAGACTAGTCTTGGTAAAATCAACGGCTTTTCTGTATCTAATATTAACAATGGCAATGGCAGCTCTGGCGGACAGCAACCAAAAAAGTCAAAGTGTGTCTGTGTCTCAATTAGGGCTGTCCATTGGGCCAGGTCGGCCCGATCCCGGCCCGTACTGCTACCCGCCCCGATCCTTCATAAAAAAAAATTGTGATGTCGGATTCGAATTTGGGACGGGGCCTGAGATCGTCCCGCCTGTCCCGATCTTGACCAGACCCGCCCCGCCAGGCCCCCTTCCCCCCTTTGCAAAAATAGTCGTTGCAACAACTACCAAATTTTGATTTTGACCGTTGTGCAACGGCTATAACGGTCATTTTTGCTCCCTACCCCTTAATATTTATTTTTAACCCCTAAATTAATATATTTACACTTTAACTCTATTTCTCAACTATAAATACCTCATTTTCCTCTTCATTTTTCTCACAAATCTTCCTAAAATCTCTCTAATCTCTCAATTTATCTCTCTACAATTCTACATTGCCTACTAAATATTATATTTTTCTTGCTCATTGATATCAAAGTTAAAAAAATTGGGAGTGAAGTTGGCAACTAGCTTGAGGATCATCCATCGAGAAAAATTTCAATTTTCAACCTCGATTACACGTCGACGTTACGTCGACGTTTGGTACCTTCGTTCCTTCTTTAAATTATTATTGTTACTTAATTTTAATTAGCACACTTAATTTTATTTACTTTAATTATTTATTTGCATAATTATAATGAAACGTCTTGGACGTATGATTAAAGGTAAAGGTAAGGGTGCTTCTTCTAGTAGGGATAACAAGAGTAAGTGTTCTTTTAAAAGTTCGATTAACTCCATATTTTCATGATCATTTTCATATAAGATGTGTGTGTCATATTTATAACTTAGTTGTAAAGGATGACCTAAAACTTTTTGAAAGCATTCTTGATAAAATACAATTTACTATAAATTTTATTTTTAAAGGTAACAAAATACAAAGACGCAAAGAGTATGAAAAAACTTGTCATGATTGTGGATTACGTTATAGAAAAAATTCAGAAGAAGTTTCGACTAGGTGAAATTCTCTGTACGAGCAACTACTTGTTGCTTACGATTATAGACAACTTATAACTTTATTATTTAACGTCCATAATAAAAATCTAAGGGATATGCTTGTAGTTAATGATTGGGGGGGGGGGGGATTTAGAACTTAATGGATTTCTAGAGAAATTTTTTCAAGCTACTAAAGAATTTTCCGGTATTTATTATCCTACTATTTCAAATATGTTATTTTATATAACTCTAATATTTTTGTTACTTAATGAATATATTGGAAAAATCATCTTACGCTCCATCTATTAACAAATGTTTATAAAATTAATTTTTTTTTTCTATTCCTAATATTTATATTATTGGTGTTGTATTAAGTCCGACTATTAAAGTAGACGATTGTAAAACACTTGTAGAAACGATTTATGATTGTATAGAAGTACTTCCAACAAACTCAACTGAAGAACCAACTCACAAACCAACTAAAGAAGAAGTTACGTCTAGCATACACACTGAATGCAAACAAATATATATGTATTACCAACAACAAAGTGTAAATAATCAAGCGGCTTATGTACCATCTTCTACTACTTCGCTGCAACTTTATAAAAAACATGCGGTTTCTACTGCTAGTATTCAAGGCCTTAGAAATAAAATGTTTAGTGATTCAACTTCTTCACAAGTTAGCGAATTTGATGTTTATGTTTTGCAGGGTGTTGTACCGTACGAATTAATTGTCAATGATGAAGGACATGAAGACTTACTGAAATACTGGAGGCAGAAAGAGAATACATTTTCGACACTAGCAAAGATGACCCAAGATGTGTTTGAACATTCAGGCGTCATTAACAGCGTCTGAAAGTACTTTTTTCTGCTGGAAGATTTCAAATAGGAGAGCACAGACATTCGTTAGCATGACACACATTGGAGATTGCAGTTCTATTATGAGATTGGATTCGAGCGGAGTGTAGAAGGTGCGGTCAATCGGAGATCAACGAAGAAGAAGACACAACTACAACGAAATATTGTCATTTGGAACATGAAGCGACGTCGAACAATTTGACCAACAAATTTCAATTCCAACCGAAGATCCTCAAGACATTGTGAGAAATTAGAAAAAGTATGGTTAATTATGTAATTTTTTTAATTGCAATCTTACTATGTGATTTGCAACTTTTGAACAACACCACAAAATTGCAATTTTGAAATTGTATTACAAAAAAATCATATTTCTATTAAATAATATAAGAGGCACAAAAACAGCCATGAGATGTTTTTATTACACTAACTTGTTCAATTATTGAAGTGTTTATATATATTATTTTTTAAAATTAAGTGGCAAAAAAAAAATCCCAAATCTCGATCCCGACCCGTTCCGTCCCCCCAAATCCCGGCCCCTCTTTCAGCGGGATGTGGGACGGGACGGGACCTCTTCCCGTCCCGCCTATCTCGGCCCGCTAGTCCATCCATAGCCCGCGTCCCGGCCCTCCCGTCCCACCGGAACCCACCCCGCATTGGACACCCCCTAGTCTCAATCAATATCTATCTAGTAATAAAGTAGACTACCGGTGGGGCTGTGTCAGAGCTGGCCTGTTCTTCACAATGGGCAGAATACAATAACACTGGTTGCCAACTTTGAACTATTCACCAATTGACTGCACCCATATGGCCCCATTAACAACAACTATTTTGTTAATGAAGGTAACATTTTAAGATTTTTAACTTTACAAGTTCTGAGTTTTTTATAGCTCATTTAATTAAATGGGTTTGAAATATATTACTCTCCTCATTTCAACTTTTTTTCTTAATTTAATTAGACACAAAATTTAAAAAAATAAAAAAGATTTTTAAATTTTGTGATCTTAAACTAAAGATATTTATAAGGTATCAAAATATCTTTTAAATTTATAATCTTAAACATGTCATATGCGGTGTTGAAATTAAATAGTTGTCAAATTAGGAAGAAACATTCTTTCTGAAATAGACTAAAAAAAAGTAAAAAAATTAAAATAGAGAGAATATTTACACTTATTTAATAATTTTCTTGACACACATAATTTGAAGTAAAAGTACTAAGTTTAGACGAAGTAACATATATCCCCAGATATGTTGGTCGACTAGTTCGCGTGCACTTGACTGTTGTATTGGATATATGTTATTTCACTTCTAATCTCTACTGTAAAGATATTAGGTAATTCTACCAATTATTCGATTTAAATAGATGACAAAAAATTACCTACTATTATTTTTATATCTCTATTTAAATTTATACCTAAACTCTCAAGAGTCTTATCCACTTTATTGAACGGGGGGTCATTTTTAGACCACACCAATCACCATTAAAAGCAAAAATCTCTAGTTTTTAAATTATTAATGATGACCAAAACCGTCCAAATAGTAGAAAACAAAAGCACGCCGATGAGAGAAGATTGGTTAGATATTGTAAAATATTGATAAGCAAACTGCCTCATCAAAACTCTGTCATGAGAAGCAAATGGTTCTGATTAATTAGATAAGAATGTGCAGATGGATACATTTGCCATAATTAAATATCACAATTTAAACGTAATATATTCTATTAAAAAATTTAAACCTTTTTTAGAAGTCCTTTCAGAAATGTATTAAAATGCTTACTATAATAGGTACGTAAAATAAAATCCACGATGTAACGTGCTTATTGTTCCCAAATCCCAATCATAGTTCGAGTCAAATAGTCCATTTTAGATGTACATATAGCTCCAATAAGAACTAAAAAATTTTAACTAACCCAGAAAATTCACCTTAAATCCGCCTAAGACTCTAACAGTGATAAAGAAAAACTCTAACAGTGATAGCATACAAGTGTGGATGGATACATTTACCATAAGGTCAGAGGAAATAATGCACTCGATTAATACTTTTAGACTTTTATTTTCCAAAAGTTCTTTCAGAAATATATTTAAGATACTAGGAGTAATAGGTACATAAAATAAGCTCCACGATTTGACGTGCTTCTTAATCTTTTTTCTCCTCTAATATTTTAGTAGTGATTGTCAATCAACCAGTCTATTGAGATTCCTTTTTGCATATTTACGAATATTCGGTGTAATTAGGAATATTAAATATTTATGATATATTATGATCTTTAATTTATTAGAATTTCTCCCTTGTACACATTATATATATTTTGTAATAATGAGAAGACTCACAAGAGAGATTATTACAATCTTACATGGTATCAGAAGCCAAAACACTAGGTCTTCTATAGCAAATCCCCCGCCCCCCTCGAATTTCTCACCGGCGGTCAATTTTTTGACCGAGAAGACCACCTTCTCTCTCTTTGTTCTTCCTTGTCCTCCTTCGATAAATTATATCCACTATAATGACTCCTCCCACAACCCCCACGGTAGCCTCATCCTCAGCAGTCGTCACCTCTACCATACAAAAAGCATCCTTTTCACCCTCCGTTCACCCAGCCCTCACCGTCACCAACATCAAGAACTGTCTCCCCATAATTCTTGATTAAGAAAACGTTCAGTATGCTCCATGGGTTGAACTTTTTCGTATTCATGCATGTGTCTATAACGTGCTTGACCATATTGACGACTCCTTCCATCACCCCTTGAGGCTGATGACTCGCATGACATCGTCTAGACACTATTGTCAAACAATGGATATATGACACTATCTCTTAGGACTTGTTCCTTACTATAATGATATCCGGCGCCTCGGCTCGTGATTTATGGCATCGGTTAGAGGAAATATTTCAAGATAACAAACACACCCGTGCTGTGTATTTGGAGGAACAATTTAATAATACACGCCTTGAAAATTTCTCCAACATGTCTGATTATTGCAGGCAGTTGAAACTAGTGGTCGATCAATTATCCAACATCGGCACGCCTGTTTCAAAAACGAAGATGGTCCTACAATTATTTGCAGGCCTCCCAAAAGGTGAGTACGACACTTTAGCCACAATGATGCAGCAGGCTGATCCGTTACCCAGTTTCAACAAGGCCCGCTCGCAATTGTTGCTAGAAGAAACCCGTCGTGCAAAGTAGGACGAGCACAATCAAAAGGTGTTAGCAGTCGAAACGGCTTCCCAAAATATCATCACCGCCGGCTCGCCTAAACAGAAAAATAATCAGCCGCGGTAGAACCGCGACAGTGGCATAGGTGGAAAGGGGCGCGACAAAGGAGGTCGCGGTCAACAGGGCCAACAGCAGCCGCAACCCAGTCCATATGTGCACTGCCGCATTTCAACACGGGAACTGGGCCTCCTCTCCTGCCCAAGTACCGGCCCACTTCCCTTACCCATAACTAGGATTGTTGGGCCTCGCTCCAGGATCTCGGTCAGCCTACTTTCAGCCTCCCCAGGCCCAATTCATGTAGGCCCATTACCCGTAACCTTCTTCTGGTTTAGCCCCGACTGATTTGGGGCAGACTTTTAGCAGTTTGAACTTACAGCAGCCCGATGAAAATTGGTACATGGACTCGGGTGCCATATCTCACCTCACCCGCTCTGTAGGTAATATTCCCAAACTGTTTCAATTAAAGTATCTTCAATACATTACAGTTGTCAATGATCATCGTACTTCAATACAAGGCTATGGTACATCCTACACACAACCACCTCGTCGACCTTTTCCCTTAACAATGTCCTATATGCCCCAAACATTATTAAGAACCTAATTTTTGTTTGCAAATTTATACATAATATTTCAGTCTCTATTGATTTTGACCATTTTGGTTTTTCTGTGAAGGATCTTCGTACGGGGATACCTCGTACGAGATGCAATAGCACGGGGGGATCTCTATCCATTCCCATCCACCTCCGTTGCCGGAACATGCTCTCCCGTTTCTCTCGCTACTATCTCTCCGTCCACTTGACATAATAGGCTTGGACACACCGGAGACCCCATTTTTAATAATGGAAAACTTGCCCAGCACTGTGTTTCTTGTTCTTTAGACAAACATGTTCGTCTTCCTTTTAAATCATGTTTTAGTGTCACGTTTTCACCTTTTGATATTATTCATGTTGATTTGTGGACGTCTCATATTTCTAGTTCACTTGGTCATAAATACTATCTTGTTTTATTAGATGATTTTTCTCATTATATTTGAATCTACCAACTCAAATTTAAATCAGAAGTGTTTGCCAAATTTCTTGAGTTTCGTACTTTCATCAAAACACAGTTTGAAAAATGCATAAAATCGTTTCAGTGTGATAATGATCGTGAATTCAATAATTCCATGTTTCACCGATTCTGTAGAAATAATGGCATGGTGTTTTGATTCTCGTGCCCTCCCACATCACCCCAAAATGGTAAAGCAGAATGAATCATCCGCACCATTAATAACATGGTTCATACTCTCCTCTTTCATGCCTTCCTTCCACTGTCCTTCTGGGTCTATGTAGTCAAAATGGTAGAATACGCTCAAAATATTTTACCTACTAGCACCCTTCACAATATGACTCCAACCGAAATTCTTTACCGAAGGATCCCCTCTTACGACCACCTAAGGATATTCGGTTGCATGTGTTATCCCAATCTTGCTTCCATTGCCCCTCACAAATTAGCACATCAAACTACTCTGTGTGTCTTCATAGATTTTCCGTCTAATCATAGGGGCTATCTTTGCTAAGACTTGTACACTCATCAAATCCACGTATCTCATCACGTCACATTTGATGAGACCACATTCCATTTTTTGAATGTCTAAAAATTCTAAAAAATGGACTATACCTTTCTTGACGAGACCGATAACTCCCTCGTCATTCTCAGCCAACTACATCAGTCAGCCACTGTTGACCCATCACCGCCACCTACTGTCGTCATTAGCTCCGCGTCAGTCTCTCGGTCATCTCTCAGTCACACCTAATGTCGGTCGCCGCCGCCACTGGCAACCGATCAGGCTCCCCTGTCTCACTAACGGTCCAACAACCCAACACCAACCGTAATCCTCACTCGCCACCAGCTGCCCTACCACTTCCACCAATCGACAACTCCGACAGCCTAGATACCGACCCATTCCCAGTTGACACACCCATTACCGACAACACCATTAACATACCGCCACACCAGCACCACCAACCAACCCCACCACAGTCGCCTTACCCGACGATACCTACCCCACTGCCATCAACCCACCAGATCTACCATCAATACACTCCTCACATCACCCACTGCCCTACTCCACCACTTCAAAAACTGACCACTCGCAACAGTTCCATGACCCGTAACTAGCAAACCACCCGACTAAACAACCACCTACTTCCCCCCACACTATATGGAAACTTGTGCCCAACACGGGATTTTCAAGCTCAAAGCTCATTTTAAGCTATCCACACAAATAATTTCCCCAATTCCCAAAAACCCCAAATTAGCCAAACTAGACCCTAATTGGAATGCGACTATGTGTGAGGAATTTAATGCTTTAATAAAATAACACATGTGGGATTTGGTTCCTAGACCGCGGGGAGGGGAGGGGGGTGAATGTGATCCGTTGCATGAGGCTCTTTCGTCACAAATGCAGAGACAATGGTGATCTTGAGAGGTATAAGGCACGACTTGTGGCTAATGGCACAAACCAATATGAGGGTAGTGATTGTGGTGAGACTTTCAGTCCAGTGGTCAAATTAGCTACTATTCGCACAGTTCTGAGTATAGCTATGGGCAAGCATTGGCCGATACATCAGCTTGATGTGAAAAATGTGTTTCTATATGGGGACTTGAAAGAAACGGTTTACATGCACCAACCACCTGGCTTTGTCCATCTAACAGTCCCTCAGTATGTATGTCATTTCCGTAAGTCACTGTATGGATTGAAACAGTCCCCCAGAGCATGGTATGATCGCTTTGCCAGGTACATTATGCAAATTGGGTTTGTATGCAACAAATGTGATAATTCTCTTTTCATTTTTCATCCAGGTAGTAGCACTGCTTACTTACTGCTATATATGGATGATATTGTTCTCACTGCCTCATCTGATGGGTTGAAGAATGAGATTATTGCTTTACTTAAAACCGAATTTGCTAGGTGTGTCTGTTTATGCATGCCCCTAGGGAGTCTCATTTCACTGCTCTTAAGCGTATCATCTGATACATTAATGGCACACTTGATTATGAGTTACATCTCTACCCCCTCTGCACCGACCAGGTTACTATCATATACTGATGCATATTGGGCAGGGTGTCCGAATACGCGACGCTCCACCTCCGGCTACTGTGTATTTTGAGGGAGATAATCTCATTTCATGGTCTGCCAAAAGGCAAGCCACACTATCCCGTTCGAGTGCCGAAGCAGAGTACAGAGGCGTTGCAAATGTTATCGCTGAGCTCTGTTGGCTCCGAAACCTACTTTTGGAGCTCCAGTGTCTCCTACGTAAGGCGTCCATCGTCTACTGTGATAACATATCTGCCATATATCTATCTCACAATCCGGTTCAACATCAGAGAACCAAACACATTGAGATGGATATGCACATTGTTCGTGAGAAGGTTACTCTCGGTCATGTCAAAGTGTTGCATGTGCCTTCGTCATATCTGTATGCAAATATATTCACAAAAGGGCTTCCGAGACAGTTATTCCTCAACTTCAGATCCAGTCTTAGCGTCCGACCTCCTCCCTCTCCGACTGAAGGGGTGTATTAGCGAATAGTCCCCATATATTCGTCATATATTGTGTAATTATGAATACTGTATATTTATGGTATATTAGGATCCTTACTGTATTAGGATTCCTCCCTTGTACACACTTAGACCTGTCCAAAGCTCGGGTCGCGCCGGGTCAGGTGACTTTTTTTTCTACTTGCCCGACCCTGGCCCGACCCTAACCCTATTTTTTTTAAAAATTCTGATCCTGGCCCTGACCCGTCGAAAGGGGGACGGAATTTGGCGGGTCGGGTCGAGGAATTATTTTTTTTAAAATTTGAATTTTCAAAACTGAAATTGACATTTACACCTACACTATCATGAAAATTCGACGTTGAAATATATTATGTATCGTGAGATGTTTACTAAAGAAAAAAAAAATTAGCAATCGATTTGGGGGAAAACACAAATTGATTGGGAAAACAGACGTTTTTCTAAAAATTGGCTGCGCCAAACCGCCTTGTGGCAGTTTGCTAGACCCCGTCTCAAAATAATACACAAAATCAAAAATACAATAGGGTAAAACGGACATCCAAGCGCAGAGTTATGACCATTTAAAGTTTCACCAATTTACAACTACTTTCTCTCCCTACATTATGCTTCCGTGATATTAACAGAACGACTAATAATCAGCTACCGTTTTTATTTTATTTTATGTTGAGCTCAATGTAGATTAGAGTAATACATATATTATAAAAAACATGCATTATATCACTTAAATATTAATGACAAAAATATATATAAGTACAAAATAAATATTAATGAAGGAAAAATAATATAAATTATATTAAAAAAAATGGGGGTCGAGGCCGGACCGGGTCGGACGGGTAAAATATTCTGATCCTGACCCGACCCTACATAAGATCGGGTCCCCACTTTTTCGGGTCGGGTGGCTCGCGGGTCAGCTATAAGCCAACCCTGTCCCTGGATTTTTCGGGTCGGGTCGGTCGGGTCAGGCGAGGCCCCGACCCGTTGGACATGTCTACACTATATATTTTGTAATAACGAGAAGACTCCCTCTAATCTTATAGCGTATGTCATTGCCTCTCTCTTTGATATCATTCACTAATTTTAAACTTAATTTGAAAGTTATATTTCGATCAGGACGTTTTTGGCATGCCACTAATAATCAACGAATGACAAGTATTTTTCCTATGTGGATCCTATTTTAATGAAAACTTAATGAGTTGATCTACCTACACGTCTCTGCTTTTAGTGTTATCGGGAGTAACTTCAAGTATTGTTTGACGTAAAAATGATAGTGGATCTGTCTTTTGTGGGCTCCATGGATTATTTGATAAGCAAATTAAAAAAAAAGTAGCTATTAGACTATAAGCTATAGGTTGAATTGCACTAAATAGAAAGGCCCCCACTGATGTTTTTTGTACGATCATCACCACTTTACTTACGTTGGACTTGGTCCTTCTGGCAAATTTCACTGAACATTTTTGCAAATTGCTATACTACGGGTTGTTTATATATTGTAATCAATTTTTGTTTTAACTTAAAGTTGAGTTTTTAATGAGTTTTTCAAGTTTGATATATTAGTTCTAAACATTCTAGAACCAATGTTTTAAG
Organism: Anisodus acutangulus; assembly: GCA_029783415.1. Classification (NCBI taxonomy): domain Eukaryota; kingdom Viridiplantae; phylum Streptophyta; class Magnoliopsida; order Solanales; family Solanaceae; genus Anisodus; species Anisodus acutangulus. The sequence goes on along the minus strand of CM056501.1, from coordinate 44,745,177 downwards.
TAAAAAAGAATTTTTCTCACTAAACTTTAACATTTTCTCAAATGAAACACGTGTCGAAGCAAAACATCAAATTTTAATCACTATTTTATAACTTAAATTCAAATGCTATTTTTTCATTGGCATTTTGGATTTTGTCAAAGAAAGTAAAAAAAAAAAAATCAACGGAATTGGTTTATTCATGTTTGGAAGCGCAAAAAGATATCAAGGAAAGAAATAAGGAGAAAGTAGGAGAAAAAGTTATACATGCATGCATGTTGAGGGAAGTGCTTTATTTTTAACGCAAAAGGGTGAAAAAGATGGATAAAAATTGATCTCAAAATTGAGAAAGTCGTATATTTGCATTAATTTCTTTATAGATTTGTATTTTTTCTTCATTCTTCTTGTCGGTGAAATTACAATAGAAATTACAATTACAATTGTAAAATTAAAATGAAGAAAATATATCTTCAGACTGATGCGTAAATATCTCGCTCTCTTTAAGGAGATTCAAGCCCACTGCAACAAATATTACCGGTCCAACAGTAATCTTCCTGACTTGTCCCCTCCAGGATACAACAGCCCGACCACGTCGTACAACTCAACAAACCCAAGATAAAATGTTGAGTGCAAAACTCCACCAAAAGAACACCTTCATTCGACTAAATAAAACTCTCTTTTTTTTCAATCACTTTTTTCATGAACTCTTGATTTTTTTTCTCTATCCCAAAAGCTAAGGATAATTTCTATTTACAGGTGAAGAAATTCATTCTTGGATTGAATTGGATGAAAGTGGGGTAATAATGTGAGAAAGATAATGGGAGAATTATGACTTAGAGGTTATATGAGTTACAAGAAGAATGTGGATGAATTATGATATAATGGTGATATAAGTTTTAAAGAAAATTATGGCCATAATCTACCACAATAAAGATGAGAAATGAAGACCACATTCTGCCTTCTTCATGGATAGTAACGTGAAGAGTAATTGGCATAATTTTCCACTAACAACAAGAAATGGGAAATGCAACAGATACACCTTAATATGAGACAATTAATATAATATATTTTAATATTAAAATGCTCATATTATCTAACAATCTTCCACACATTTTAATATTAAATAAGAGAATTTATCAGTTGAATGGAGACTATTATACCTAATGAAGGTATGCTCTGCATTGAACCTCCACTTAGTAAAATAGTAATATTTACTCAAGAATCGTAGTGATCTCAGACTTGAACTATGACTGCTTAAGGGAAATAAAGAATTACTGCTTACACATAATAATTAAGGTGTTGACATGAGCTTTAACAGCCATCACATTACGGCCTTGTGTTATCCCGATTTCATGAGTGCTTTTGAGAATGAGCCCAATTTTCATAGAAAGCGGCCTACTTCCACATTCACATATATGAAATCTGTCAAGGATGCTTCTGTAACATCCCACTCATACGAGCTATATAAATTTTATTAAGAGTTTATAAACTCAACCTCAACAAATCGTTACAGAATAATGCTCTCACACCATAGGGAGGGAATAAAAAATTAGTGCATTTCACAACAAGTCATCATATGATTCATTTTTCCCATTGAACCTAGTTATAGGATCTCTAGTTCCCAGATTGAGTTTTCTCATATATAACTCATGAATTTATGGACTTCAATCTCATCTCTGTCGATGTGCTCCAGACCTTCTCTCTTGCCAAGGCCTTGGTTAGTGGATCTGCAAGATTATCACAAGATTTGACATAATCAATGTTGATGGTACCACTTGTTAAATATGATCTCACAATACTTTGTTTTCTCCTTATAGGTCTGGATTTATCGTTATAATAATGGTTTTGAACTCTATCAATTGCAGCGGTGCTATCACAATGAATCAAAATAAGAGTAATTGATTTTTCAAAATAAGTTATTTGAAATAATAAATCCCTCAACCAATTCGCTTCTTCACTAGCTGAAGCTAAAGCAATTAGTTCAGCCTCCATGGTAGAGTTAGCAATAATAGTTTGCTTTTTTGATTTCCAACAAATAGCACCACCTCTCAAAGTAAAAATATAGCCAGTGGTAGAACATGAATCACCAGATAAAGTGTTTCAATCTGCATCAGAAATGCCTTCAAGTATAGCAGGATATTTTTTATAAAACAAGCCGTAAGATTTTGCACCAACTAAATGTTTCATAACTCTCATTATGGCATGCCAATGTTCATTACCTGGCTTGCTTGTAACCTGCTAAGTACTCTAACTGCATATGCAATATCAGACCGAATCCAATCAGTCACATATCTCAACTTTCAATTAAGCTAGCATATTTCTTTTGACTTATCACATCATTTTTACTTTGAACATGAAACAAGTGAACACTAAAATCAAAAGGAGTTACAACATGCTTGCAATAAAAAAAGTTATATTTTAAAAAAAAATTCTCAACATAATATGATTGGTCAATGAAAATTTCATCACATGTTCCAGTAATTTTTATGCCAAGAATAAAATTTGCCTCACCAAGATCTTTCATATCAAATGGCTTCTAAGAATATTTTTAGTTTAACCAATAACATTCATGTTAGAGCCAAAGATCAATAAATCATCAACATAGAGGCAAAAAATAACATGTGAATTATTTCAAGACTTATGATAGATGCACTTATAACACTCGTTTGTTTTAAAATCATTTTCAATCATGCATGAATCAAAATTCTCATGCCATTGCTTTGGTGTCTGTTTCAAGCCACGTAGTTTAGTAAGTTTACACACTTTGCTTTCGTGACCTGCTTCAACAAAATCTTCGGGTTGTTCCATATAAACCTCCTCATCATGTTCCTATTTAAAAAAAATAATTTTTACATTCATTTGATGAATATGTAAATAAAAAATTACAGCAATAGCAATTAAAAGTCTAATGAGTATAATTTTAGTTACCAAAGAAAAAGCATCAAAAAATTCTAGGCCTTCTAATTGCTTAAAACACTTAGCAACTAGTCTAGCCTTGTATTTATCAACTGAACCATCCGGTTTTAATTATTTTCTTAGGACTCATTTGCAATCAATTGTTTTACAACCCGGTGGTAAATCAACTAACTTCCAAGTTTTATTAGAAATTAGTGATTCCATTTCATCATTTACATGCTCTTTTTAAAAAATAGCATTGTGTGAAGATAAAACTTCTTGTAGAGTGAGAGGGTCATCTCCAACATTAAAAATATAAAAATAGAGACCAAAATCTTTTTCTACTCTAGCTCTTTTAATTCTTCTTAACTCAAAATCATCATTTTTTTTCCTTTTCCAAAACAGAAGTAGAAGAATTAGGTAGTGACAAAAGATTTTCTTTATTCCTTGACCCCAACTATTTTTAGAATCAAATAAAAATTTATTTTCATGAAAAATAGCATCACATGATTCTATTATTATATTATCTTCAAGATTAAAAAAATCTATAGGCTGTACTATTTGAAGTATAACAAAAAAAAAAAAAGAACCAGTAGTAACTTTTTTATCCAATTTAAAAATTTTGAGATCCATTAACCTCACATAGGCTAAATAACCCAAAACCCTTAGTTATCTCAAATTTGGCTTGTTATCTTTCCACAACTCAAGTAGTGTTAATTTCATTTTTATGAGGCACACGATTCAATACATAACAAGCAACTTAAAATAACTTCACCCCAAAAACTTAGAGGTGCACATGACTCAATAAGCATGACATTTTTTAACTCAACTAAAGTTCTATTTTTTTCCTGCTACACCATTAGATGCAGGAAAATAAGGTGGAGTAGTTTCATGAATTATTCACAATGATCTAATAAAATAATTAAACTCATTAGACTCATAATCACGACCTCTATCACTTATAATTCTTTTTATTTTTCTACCAAATTGATTTTCAACTTCATGAAAAAAAATATTCAAAGGCATCACTTTTATTTTTCATCAAGAAAACATATGTATATTTAAGAAAAATCATCAATAAAAGTGATAAAATATCTATTTCTTCCATGAGTTAAAATTTCTCCAAGTTCACAAATATCATTGTGAATTAACTCTAATAATTTTATTTTTCTTTCAACTTGAAAATGAGGCCTTTTAGTGATTTTAGCTTTACTACAAGCCTCACACTTTTCAAAATCCTTTTTAATCATTGGGATTAATCCTAAACTACTCATGATTTCCACAAAATGATTATTAATATGACACAAACAAGCATGTCATAAATTAGTAGAAGAAAGCATGTAAACAGAACTAGCAACTTTATTCATTTCAGCATTCAACTTGAACATACCATGACAAACATACCCCTTTTCTGCAAAAATACATTTTTTCACTATTACATATTGATCAGACTCAATAATTTATTTGAAACATGCTTTATTAAAAAAAAAACTAGACATCAATTTTTTTTCTCATGAAAGGAGTAAAAAGTACATCTTTTAATGTTAATACCCTTCCAAAAGTGAAGCTCAACTCGACATCTCCCTTTCCAAGCACTTGAGTGGTGTGAGAATCACAAAGTATGATGGTTTTGAGCTCCTCAAAAGGAGTATACACTTTGAACTAAGGCTGGCCAATGGGCCGGGACATTCCGATCCTGGCCTGTCCCTATACCGACCCGCTTTATCCTGGTCCCATCGGATAAATTAGGGGATCGGGATTGTCGGTAATCAGGTTCAAAATCGGGATGGGACTAGGGCTGGTCCCGCCTATCCCGGTCCTGCCCCGTCCCTCCATCCACCCGACCCATCCCGTCCCGCCTCGATCCCATCCCGTCTCGCCCCGATCCCATCCCGTTTACTGATTATATCCGTTGGCAACGGCAACAAACGACCATTTTGGCCCTACACCACCCCATACACCCCTACCCCCTTAATATTTATTTTTAACCCCTAAGTTAATATATTTACATATTAACCCTATTTCTCAACTATAAATACCTCATTTTTCTCACAAATCTTCCTACAATCTCTCTCTCTCTCTCTCTCTCTACAAGTCTAAATTGCACACTAAATATTATATTTTATTTGGTAATTTCTATCAAAATTCAAAAATTGGGAGTGAAGTTGGCAACTAGCTTGAGGATCATCGAGCAAAGTTTTAATTTTCAACCTCGATTACACGTCGACGTTACGTCGGTGTTTGGTACACTCGTTTATTTAAATTATTATTGTTACTTTTAATTATCATACTTAATTTTCTTAACTTTAATTATTTATTTGCATAATTATAATATAACGATGTGTATATTTTTCTGGTAGAGGTAGTAGGGGTAACATGGGGTAAGAGTGCATCTTCTAGTAATCCTATTTATGATAATTTCACTCATGTAGATTGAACTGAACTTTTAATGTTAATATTAATATACCATTAGATCATGAGGTGTATTCTGCATCTGAACCAGACTATGAATTAGAAGATAATTTAGATATACACCCACTAGTGCAACTCCATCTCAGGCTCAGACTGAGTCTCAGGCTGAAACTGAAACTGAAATCCCTCATATTCCCCATAGTATGAGAAGAGGCCAAAAACAACGAAAATTAAAATCACCTGCATGAGATTTTTTTGAAAGGTACATTCCTAATCAACTAGCTATTTGTAAAATTTGTCGCGAAGTTTATAAATTTAAAACTGAAAAAGGTCAAGGTGGGACAGGAGGTTTAATGAGACATGTGGAAAAGGATCACAGCAAGGTATAACCAATACTTGGCTGAAAAAGCGGGTGTGTAAATGTCTTCTGAGTCGGGAAAAGGTTCACATAGTGTCCCCGACCAAGTACATAGTCGAATTAACCCTATGACGGGGGAGTTATATGTCCGAAATATGATAAACACAAAGATCGGGAAAATTTAGCAAAATTAGTTGTTGTGGAGGGTTTGCCTTTTCATTTCCTTCCTCTCTTGATTTTATTCATTACACTCGAGAAACATATAATCCTGCTTTTAACGGTTTTCCTAGATCAACTATTAGAAGAGATGTTTTTAAATTTGCGCATGAATATCAACAATATTTACGTTATGCATTGTATCATTTTAATGGCAAAGTGGTTATCACTTCTGACATAGGCCGTAGTACTAATGATAATGATTATTTAACTGTTACATGTCATTGCATAGATCACAATTGATCTTGCAAAAACGTATATTAGCATATAGATATATTGATGAAAGACACACTTAAATTTTATATCAATAAATATTAATGAAATTAGTGAATATTATGGAATTACTGATAAAATTATGATCATTACATTAGATAATGCTTCTTCTAATGATTATGATGTAAACATTTTAAAAACTCGATGTACTCCATCTTTTTCCGATATTTTTCATGTTAGATGTGCATGTCATATTTATAACTTAGTTGTAAAGGATGTCCTAAAACTTTTTAAAAATATCATTGATAAAGTACAATTTGCTATCAACTTTATTTTTAAAGGTAATAAAATACAAAGACGCAAAGAGTTTAAAAACATATGTCATGATTGTGGATTACCTTATAGAAAAATTTCAGAAGAAGTTGCAACTAGGTGAAATTATTTGTATGAATAATTAGTTGTTGCTCACGAGTATAGAAGATCTATAACTTTATTATTTAACTCCCATAATCAAAATCATCCTGATATGCTTGTAGATGATGATTGGGATATAATTTTGGAACTTATTGTATTCTTAGAGAATTTTTTTTCTAGCTACTAAGGAATTTTCTGATATTTATTATCCCACTATTTCATCTATGTTATTTGATGTAGCTATAATATTTTTGTTATTTAATGAATATATATAAAAAACCAACTTACGCTCCAGCTATTACAAAAATGTTTGTAAAATTTTAAAAACTATTTTTTCCTATTCCCACTATTTTGTTATTGGTGCTGTATTAAATCCTACTATTAAAGTAGACGGTTGTAATGCCCTTATTGAAACGATTTATGAATGCCTAGAAATACTTCCAACTGAAGAACTAACTAACGAACCAACTAAAGAAGATGTTATCTCTAGCATACAAACACAATGCAAAACTATGTATATGTATTACCAAGAGCAAAGTGCAAATAATCAACCGACTTATGTACCATCTTTTTCTAGTTCACTTCAACCTTATAAAAATATGCGGTTTCTGCTTCAAGTATTCAAGGCTTTCGAAATAGAATGTATAGTGGTTCAAATGTTTCATAAATTAGCGAGTTTGATGTTTATGTTTTGCAGGGTGTTGTACCGTTCGAACAATTGCTAATGAAAGATGGCCCGAGATGTGTTGAATATTCAAGCGTCATCTACTACTTTTGAAAGCGCTTTTTCTGCTGAAAGATTTCAAATAGGAGAGCACAAACACTCATTGGCGGGAGATAATTTGGAGATTGCAGTTTTATTTAGAGATTATATTAGAGCGGAGCGTAGAAGGTGTGGTCAATCAGAGATCAATGAAGAAAACGACTACAATTACTACGAAATCTTATCCAAGGGAGCATGAAGCGACGTTGAACAATTTAACCAACAAATTTCAATTCCAACAGAAGACCCTCAAGAGATTGTCAGAAAATTAGAAAAAGTATGGTTGCATATGTAATTTTTTTAATGCCAATTTTACTATGTGATTTGCAACTTTTGAACTACGAAATAAAGTTGCAATTTTGTAATTGTATTACAAAAAAACCATATTTTTATTAAATAATATAAGAGGCAATTAGCATTGGGATATTTTTTCACTATCTTGTTCAATTATTTAAGTGTTTAAATATATATTTTTTTAAAAAAGTTTTTAAAAATCTCCCCAAATCCCCTTCCCATCCCGTCCCCCCAAATTCCGTTCCCTCTGATAGCGGGATGTGGGACGGGATGGGACCACTTCCTGTCCCCCTAATCTCGTCCCCCTCCGTCCCACCTATCCGAATCCCGACCCACCCCACCGTCCTCCTAAATCTCGTCCCATCCCGTCCCACTAGCCAACCTTACTTTAAATAAATCTGTCATAGCAGACATGACGATTTGCACTAGAATCAATCCACCATCCATCAACATTTTCAATCATATTTATGTCTGTTACCACGCCACAAATGAGTCTTCAGTAACGTTCGCCTGAGGTACAGGGCCATGTTTCTAAAATTTGTAAAATCGAGCAATATGCCCACTCTTGCCACATACAAAGCATGTTCCTCCATCTTGAACGTATTGATGTTGTGCTCATTTATTGCCATCATTATTTTTCTTGGGAGGTCTACCATTATCTTTCTTGAATATTTTCTTCTTAGGCTTCATAGAAGTATTTTTGTGAAAATTAGGAACAATATTATCTGATGTAATTAAATTTACCTTGTTTGTGACGGGTTGTAAAGCGCTCTCTTCCGTTTGCAAAAGTGCATCTTGGCCCCTTGCCTCTTCTTCCATGCGGATTCGCATAATCAACGTTTCAAGAGGTTTCCTTTTGTTTGTGGTGCATAATTTTTTGAAATTCCTTCCAAGAAGGTTGAAGTTTATCTATTATGCCACAAACAATAAGGTTATCTCCAATTTTGATTTTCTCGGACCTGAGATCTCCAACGATCATTATAAAGTCTTGAGATTGGTCTACCACTAATTTGTTGTCCACCATTTGAAAATGAAAAAATCTACCAGCATCATATTTTTTCGCTCCAGCTTCTTCAATATCATATTTACTCTGTAATGCTTTCCAAATTTTCTTTGCACTTGAGTAGATTCTATCATAATAATCATAAAAATTATCAGATAGACAATTAAGTAAATAATACTGACACTTGTATGAATCTTCATCGTACTTTCAATTTTTTCTTGAAGAGAAATGAGTTATTCATCATTCATGGAAGAGTTGTCTACTTTGTTTGGATTCTTCTCAGTTAACACAAAAGAAACATTGAGAAGACTTAGTAGAAAAGTATTTTACCCTTCCATCTCTTAAAATGAGTACCGTTGAACCAAATTGACTTGTTAAGATCTCTCACTTTGACATCCGCAGATTTTTCAATTGTTGCCACTGAACCTCCTTAAAATTGTTGGTGAAATTACAATTACAATAGAAAAATTAAAATGAAGAAAATATAATAATATATCTTCAGACTGAGGCGCAGATATCTCGCTCTCTTTAAGGAGATTCAAGCCCACTGCAGTAAATATTTACCGGTCCAGCAGTAATCTTCCTGACTTGTCCCCTCCAGGATACAACATTCCGACCACGTCGTACAACTCAACAAACCCAGGATAAAATGTTGAGTCCAAAACTCCACCAAAAGAACACCTTCCTTCAACTAAATAAAACTCTCTTTTTTTTTCAATCACTTTTTTCATGAACTCTTGATTTTTTCTCTATCCCAAAAGCTAAGGATAATTTTTATTTATAGGTGAAGAAATTCATTCTTGAATTGAATTGGATGAAAATGGGGTAATAATGTGAGAAAGATAACGGGAGAATTATAACTTAGAGGTTATATGAGTTACAAGAAGAATGTGGATGAATTATGGTATAATGGTGAGATAAGTTTTAAAGAAAATTATGGCCATAATCTACCACAATAAAGATGAGAAATGAAGACCACATTCTGCCTTCTTTATGGATAGTAACGTGAAGAGTAATTGGCATAATTTTCCACTAACAACGAAATGGGAAATGCAACAGATACACCTTAATGGCTTAATATGAGACAATTAATATAATATATTTTAATATTAAAATGCTCATATTATCTAACACTTTTTTTTTTCTTTGCATTAACTTCAGCCAATTATTATTTACTACATTGTACATTTAATTACTTTTTCCTTTACTCTCCGACACTCGGACCCTCAAGGCCTCAACCAAGCGGTTACTCCAACTTGGATAATTCTGCACGTTTATTTTGCTTCTTCAATCTTCTTTTTCTTTCTCACCCTTTCCTTTAAATATTTAATTTCTTCTTTTTGGTAATTCTATACTCACTAACCCGATTAATTCAAATTTAAACATTTAAGATCCATTAGAGGGTAAAAGCTTCCTTAGGGTTTCCTTATGCCCAAACTTAAATTATATACTTTTGATTAAGGGTAAACGAATTTCATCCATCCACCCTACTCCTTAGCAGTGTACTTATTTTACGAGATATGTATATTTACACTCTTTTTCTCAGCTGTGTTGCTGCAATATTTGACATAGTAACCCACCGATCAGTGTGCTCTTCTTGATCAAACTTGGTTAATAATTCTTCATCTTGACTTTTAACATCGTTATGTGTTTCTTCTGTTATTCCATTTTAACAATCAAAGTGATCAGATATTTTGTTGACCAAGATGATGAGTATGCTATTGGAATATAACATGAGAGAACTGAGCTTCAAAATTATGACTAAGATAATTCACAAAGATGGACAGTCAAGGCACATATAGAAAAATCAAAAAAACGTGTTATAGACTCCATACTATATGCGACTTTATGCTTTTCCATTGTCATAGTAGATCTGTTCTCATTTTCCCTTTCCCCTTTTTGTGACAACTTCAACATCAGCCCTCGAGGACTAATTCCGAGTACTAATTTTTCGTGCTTCTAAGTTTAACTCGTATAACCCTAGATGAGTCGGTTCGATCACCTCACTATCAACTGTTTTTTAATGCCTTATCCTAGGCCCATTTAGTTAATTGAGGGATAGACTAGTATAAAGAAGGGATAAAGAATCTTTTATTTGATCTTGAAAACAGTGTAAATGAATTTTTATAATATCGTATCAGTCAAAAGATATATACAAATAATCATCACAAAAAGTGATATTTGTAAGCTAAAAAATAAGATAAATTACCGGTTAAAATAGATAAAAATGACCGGATATTATAATATTCTTTTAAAGTACCGATATATGTATAAAACTCATAGTGTCATAGACAAAAATATTCCTTCGCCCCGGACCCCAGTCCATGGTTTTGGTGGCCTACTCTTTTGTACTGGAGAAAAGAACAAAGCAAAAAACCAAGCGCCTAATTTGTCGTTTGATTTGGCTTGGACATATTTATATATTGTATAGTATTATATTATAAGAAATGAAAGGTAAAGACGACGTACAATAGACCTTTGTGGTCCGATATTTTATCGACTTCGCATATAGAGAAAGCTTAGTGCACCGGACTACCCATTTTTTCTTATTATTTTAGAGGACTAATTCCATTCAAATCTTGTGTTCATGAAGAAAATTATCAATATAAGCTGAAGAGCTTGTTTGTTTCCATAATCAATGTAAATAATTTATATTTAGGTATAAATATTCTTAGTTTATTATTAGTATATTCTACCATAATTGTAGTCTAAATTAAGGCTTGTAAACTTGTATATAATATTACATTATGGAATGAAATGATTGCGAAAAATATTTTCTTCATGGTATCAATAGCCAAAAATTAACCCTATCCCTAAATTACCCTAACCAACCAGCCGCCACCCCCACTCGGCGGAACCCTAGTCCGACAACCCCAAATAATTTCCCCCTCTTTCGTTGATTTTCTCCTCCTCTTTTCTTGTTTCTTTTGGGTAACAATAGCCGACCAAAACAAATTCTATCCCGCTCTTGTCGTTAATAACGTCAAGAACTTCATTCTGATAATTCTTGAGATGAGAAAGGGCAATATTCCTCTTGGACGGAGTTATTTAAAATTCATTGCCGCGCATACCAAGTCATTGACCATATTCTTCCTCCAAAGCCTCAATCGGGTGTCATGGAAACCGACAAATCCACCACTATTGATACGGCTCTATGATCTCGCTTGGATGCTATTGTCTTTCAATGGATATACGACACCATATCGAACGAACTTTTGCACACCATATTGGAACCATATTCGACGACACAACAAGCATGAGAGCGTTTGCAAAATCTTTTCAAGATAACAAGATTTCTCGTGTTGTTTATCTAGAAAATCAATTCACCAATGTCAAATTGGATGATTTTCCAAACGTCTCCGCATATTGTCAAGAGTTAAAAATGCTTGTCGATCAACTATCCAATGTTGGTGCACTGGTGACAAATAAAAAGTTAGTTCTCCAATTAATTGCGGGTTTGAATGAACAATATGATGGAGTTGCTACGTTCATTCAACAAAGTAATCTGATACCACTATTTTATGAGGCTTGTTCGAGGTTGATTCTTGAAGAAATCCCAAAACTAAAATAGGCCGCGACGGCGACAAACAATGCCGGCACCACCCTCCTTTCCACCAACGCGTCTACCGATGATTTTGGCCCTCAAAATTCTGGTTCGGACAGTGGTTAAAATTTCAACATCAATGGACCAAAATAGGGTCAAAATTATAACAACAAAGGAAAAAATAATAGTGGAAGAAGGTGGGGCCGTGGCGACTGGAGCCACTCCGACGGAGGCGGTAGTGGGGAAGCGAGCCAGGCGGCCATAACGATACAACGGCATGGGCGATGGGGCGATTCCCTGTGGGGTTGGAACCCGCAACAGTTGGACCCTCGCGCCGTAACCGCGGCCCGGTGGGCCAGGCTCGGCTCTGCAGGCAAGCGGCCGGGATCGCTTGGCGTGATCCACAACAAGCATTTTCAACCCATGGACCATCTTCTTCGAGTTATGCTTCAACGGACATCGAGCAAGCCATGAACAATATGACTCTCAATGTTCCTGATGACACATGGTACATGGACACGGGGGCAACCTCACACATGACGGCATTTCAAGGTATTCTCTCGTCTTATTTTAATATGAACAGTAATAAAAATATTGTGGTTGGCAGTGGGCACGAAATTCTAATTTGTGGTATTGGGCAATTAAACCTCCCCCCCCCCCGCTTTACCCTTCTTTACAGTTAAATAATGTCCTACATGCACCCAAACTTATTAAAAACTTGGTATATGTGCGTCGGTCCATCACTGACAACAATATTTCTGTTGAATTTGATCCTTTTTGGTTTTCTGTGAAGGACATTCAGACGGGGATGACACTAATTACTTATTCATACTTTAGTAGAACTAAAGTCTTACAAAAGTTATAATTAATCATACAGCTAATAAACTAGGACTACTTTTTCTTTACATTTGTTTGGGGTGACTTTTCTTTTTCTACTTGTCTTGGGCGTTTGTTCAAATGCATGTCGTTCCTAACAAACAACGAAAGTTGAAAATAAACCAAGAAATTAGGTGTACTGATCATTGGCATAGTCAAAGATTTTCCCACCCTCTTCTCATCTTTAAAATTTAGAAGATTCCATATACAAAACTTTAATTTAAAAATGATCCTCTAGTGATATTCTCCTAGGTTGAGGGTACCGTCACTAGTTCAATTTTCGGAGGAATATGCAAATACTAATTCTTCTTATATATCCGTGGTGAATTGATAATTAATGTTGATGAGACCTGCTGCGGAAAAGAGACATATATTTGTTTTTTCCCATATTGTAGATATGGATTCTATATTGGTGGTTTGGGATGTTGTTCGGATGTGGCGTATTCGAAATTTGAAGTTTACGTGTTTTTATATCAATCTCAAACTAGTATAATAACAATTAAGTTAATACTTAAATATTTCTAGATATTTAGTAAAAAATTTAATACATATACAAGATCTGGTTACCTAGTTTACATACCGTCTCGTACCCCCCCCACCCCTGTCTGTTTTTGACCAAATTATGTGGCCTATACAAACACATTTGTAAGTACAATAAAGCCAAAAAATATAGTACTACTACTTTTTTTCCTAATATGTACTGATTTTCATTTGAAGTTGATTCCTAATAAAGTGGAAATGATCTTTACTGGAATTTCAATCATTTATCATTTGAAAAACTAATATCAGAATATGCATTAAGTAATCATAATTAAACCATCTGAATTTATTTAGAACACAGATGTCATGCTCATGCATTTCTAATTGAATTCAAACACAAAATTTGGGCAAATTACTCATGTTAAATGGGATTAGCACATTTCCAGTGACCTCTAACTTGCCAAACCATATCAACGTATCATGATCAAGTGATTAAATGGGCTTAGATACACATTAAGTAACCATAGTTAACTGAAAAAAGTCTATGTATAAATATGTGTCATGCATCTATTGATTTGGTATGACCACTCAAAACAGGCATGACAAAGATCAAATATTGACTTTATCTGTTGCTGCTTCTTAGCAATCAGGGAAACATGTTTTATGCCTAGCATTTAAAAAGAACATGATAAATAGCTTGAATTACAGTAATCGCTTTCTGCAAGTTATGATTTAAGTCCAGCACCAAATAGTGCTGCTATGCATATTTTATTTATGATAATTAACATAAGTATACACGGTTGTCTCACCGTGTATATCTTATTTATGGTAACAAAATAGTTTGTATTAATTGTATATAATTAGCATTGTATACTTACCATAATTGTAGGATCCTTGTACAAGTAGAATAGGGTTTTGGGATTAGAATAGGAATAGGATTTTTCTATTATGAAAATTGTAAATTGTATATATACTCTTTCATTAATGAAAATAATCAAGGGATTATTTCTTTCATGGTATCATCAGTCTAGGTCTTAAATTCCTCTCTCCAATTTTCTCAAAATTCCGTCGACAATCCATCCAATTTCGAGCCTCTTTTCTCGAAATTCGTGTTCGCCGGTCTCTCATCTCTTTCCAATCCCTAGATCACGTCTTGCGTTGCTATTATGGCTAAGAACATGTTTCACCATGCTCTCACTATTTCTAACATCAAGAATCACATCCCTATCATTCTTGAAATAGAAAACGTCCAATACGCGACGTGGGTAGAATTGTTCAAAGTCCACGTACGCTCGCATCAAGTTCTCCATCATATTATCCCCACGGCTCCAACGGATACGGAGGTGCCCAAACCCGAGGATGATCCTAAGTTATGGACAACCCTTGATGTTATTGTTCTTCAGTGGATTTACTCCACTATTTCTACCGACCTTTTGCAAACGATTATTGAGCATGACGCTACGGCGAAGGCTACTTGGGATAGACTACGTGATATATTCCAAGATAATCGAAATTCTCATGCTGTTACCCTTGAGCAAGAATTTCCCACGTCAATATGGAAAATTTCTCGAATGTTTCAGCATATTGCAAACGGTTGAAAGAATTGGCGGACCAACTCCGCAACGTTGGTGCCCCCGTTAGTGAAGATCGTCTAATCCTGTAGATGATTGTTGGCCTGTAGTGGCGTTGAAACTCTCATTCGTCAAAGTAATCCTCTCCCGAGGTTCTTACTTTGGAAGAAGCCGGTTTGGCTAAAAAGACAGCTACAAGTGCTAGTCATGTGGTCATGATGACGTCCTCCACCAATTCTCAATAGTTCATTGATAATTCGAACCAAAAACGTTCTCACGAGGGCGGCAAAAATAGTCGGAAAAATAATGAAAAAAATCGCAGGGGAAAACGCGGCAATGGTAACAGTGGCAGTGGGCCCTGTCCATACGGCAATGGGCCACAACCCAACTGGTCCCAGTCTTGGGCCCCCTAGCCGTGGGCCTGGGCCAGTGGGAAGTGGCCCAGCATCCCCTATTTTCCTCCAGCTACAACACATGGCAGTTAGGCTGCCTAGCAACAGTCACGACCCAATGTAGCCTGTCCCATTAATTCTGGCCCAACAGGTTTCCAAAATTCTTCTGGGCTGGGGCAGCATGCAAGTGTGCTTGGGCCTCGACCTTCGCAGGCCCATCATGCAGCAGGCCCCACTCAGACCGACATTGAAGTCGCTATGCACACACTTGGTTTAATGCCACCGGACCTGAATTGGTACATGGACGTCGGAGCCACTACCCACATGACATCAGATCAAGGTACTCTATCGTCTTATTCCAATTTGAGCAACCCGTGTGGCATAATTATTGGTAATGGTAATTCTATTCCAATTTGTGGTTATGGTCATAAAACGTTGTCTCCCCCCATCCACCCCTTATCTTGAAAAATACCCTTCATGCCCCCAAATTGATTAAAAATCTAGTGTCTATCCGAAAATTCACCATTGATAATTTAGTGTCTATTGAATTTGATCCGTTTGTGTTTTCTGTGAAGGATTTCAAGACAGGGAGTCCTCTCATGAGGTGTGATAGTAGGGGAGATCTTTATCCTATCACGCCATGTTCCGATCTCTCGAATCTAGCCTTGTCGTCCGCTTTTGCAGCCCTTGCTCCTTCCTTGTGGCATGCTCGTCTTGGTCATCTGGGGTCGTCTATTTTGTCTTTCTTAGATAAAAATAATTTTATTTAATGTAAAGGTACGCGTAGTATTCCGAATTGGCAATCTTGTTCTTTAGGAAAAAATGTTAGGTTGCCATTTATAGACTCTAATTCTCATACTTTAATGTCATTTGATATTATTCATAGCGATTTATGGACGTCTCATGTTCTTAGTTCTTTGGGTCATCGGTATTATATTATATTTTTGGATGATTATTCTAAATTTTTATGGACTTTTCTGATAGCGAAAAAATCTCAAGTTTTTTCCACCTTCTCAAAATTTAGAGCATTCATTAGAACCCAATTCGAACGGAAAATAAAAAATATTCAATGTGATAATGACAAAGAATATGACAATGGGGTGTTTCGGAAAATTTGTGCTAATAATGGGATCAATTATCATTTTTCTTGCCCACATACGTCTTCACAAAATGGAAAAGTCGAACGCAAAATTCGTACCATTAATAACATTGTCCGAACTTTATTGATTCATGCTTCCGTACCCCCTTCTTTTTGGCATCATGCTCTACAAATGACTACATATCTTCTTAACATTCTTCCTTCCAAATGTTTGACATATTCGTCCCCTCTTCAAATTTTATATAATAAGACTCATTCGTATTCACATCTTATGGTCTTTGGGTGCTTGTGTTATCCACTCCTTCCGTCCACCACAATTAACAAATTTTAGGGCTGGTCTACCCCTTGTGTGTTTTTGGGTTATCCATCAAATCATCGTGGTTACAAATATTTTGATTTATCATCTAATAAAATCATCATTAGTCGACATGTAATTTTTGATGAATCTCAATTTCCGTTTGCTAAGGTTAGTAATCCCGTACCTAGTTCATATAATTTTTTGGATGATGGTATATCTTCGTATATTATTCACCATTTTTCGGACGTATCCCGCACCCCAAATCCACCAACGGGCCCACTGCCCGCTGGCCCTACTATTCCAGCCGATGTATCCAGTCCAGTAACTGGGTCAGTGACGGTAATTGGGCCAGATTCCCAACCTATTACCGCCACTGTTCCAGTGAAAGGTTCCAGCCCATTACCGTCACAGGATTCCAGTATTGGGCCAACAGGCCCACTGCCTGCTGGCCGGTCCGTCACGTGTCCCGGTAGTTCCCGAAATCCACCCAATTCTCCCCCTAGTCATAGACCGGTCAGTTGTAGTCAACAGAGTGTTTTTAAACCAAAAAGACATTTTAATTTACATTCTAATATTCTTAAATCACCCTTACCCCGTAATCCTGTGTCTGCTTTAAATGACCCGAATTGGAAAATTGCTATGATTGACGAATATAATGCTCTTATTGATAATAAGACATGGGAGTTGGTGCCCCGTCCATCTGATGTTAATATTATTCGGTCTATGTGGATTTTTGCTCATAAGGACAATTCTGACGGTTCTTTTGCGAGGCATAAGGCTCGTCTTGTAGGTGATGGTAAGACTCAACATGTTGGTGTGGATTGTGGTGAGACGTTTAGTCCGGTGTTCAAGCCGGCTACCATTCGCACTGTACTCAGCTTGGCTCTTTCGAAAACATGGTCCATTCAACAGTTAGATGTGAAAAATGCTTTCTTAAATGATGATCTCAAAGAGACAGTCTATATGCATCAGCCCTTGGGGTTTAGGGATTCCAAATATACTCATCATGTGTGTTTGTTGAAGAAGTCCTTGTATGGGCTTAAGCAGTCTCCACGGGCTTGGTATAAGAGGTTTGCAGACTATGTTTCGACTATTGAGTTCTCTCACAGTAGGTCTGATAATTCATTATTCATCTATCATCGTGGTTCTTCTCTGGCTTATATACTATTATATGTGGATGATATTATCTTGACTGCCTTTTCTGATGCATTACGCCAGTCTATCATGACAATGCTCAGTTCTGAGTTTGCTATGAAAGACTTGGGGCCCTTGAGTTACTTTTTGGGGATTGCTGTCACTCGTCATGCAGGTAGGTTATTTTTATCACAGCATAAGTATGCAGCTGAGATCATTGAGCGAGCTGATATGTCCTCATGCAAGTCTACTTCCACTCTAGTTGATACTAAATCCAAGTTGGGTGTTGCGGCATGCTCCCTTTACGAGGATCCAACCCGCTATCGCAGTCTTGCAGGAGCTCTTCAGTATCTTACTTTCACGAGATCAAATATTACGTATGTCGTACAGCAGATGTGCTTGTTTATGCATGATCTCAGGGTTGAACTTATGAATGCGCTCAAACGCATTATTCAGTACATCCCGGGAACACTTGACTATGGTTTACATTTATATCCTTCGTCGATATCTACACTTGTCTCGTATACAGATGCTGATTGGGGTGGTTGTCCAGACACCAGACGTTCTACCTCTGGCTATTGTATGTTTTTGGTAATAACTTGGTCTCATGGTCTGCAAAGCGTCAGTCGACTTTATCAAGCTCTAGTGCAGAGGCCGAGTATAGAGGGGTGGCCAATGTGGTCTCTGAATCCTGTTGGTTACGTAATCTTTTGTTAGAGCTTCATTGTCTTATTCAGAAAGCTACATTGGTTTATTGTGATAATGTTAGTGCCATTTACCTTTCTGGTAATCCGGTTCAGCACCAACGCACTAAGCATATAGAGATGGATATCCACTTTGTTCGCGAAAAGGTAGCTCGTGGACAAGTATGCGTCTGCCATATCCCTTCCAGGTATCAAATTGCAGACTCTTTACCAAAGGTCTTCCATTGGTCCTTTTTGAAGATTTTAGGGACAGTCTCAGCGTACTAAGACCGCCCGCTATGACTGCGGGGTGTGATAATTAACATAAGTATACACAGTTGTCTCACCGTGTATATCTTATATATGGTAACAAAATAGTTTGTATTAATTGTATATAATTAGCATTGTATACTTACCATAATTATAAGATCCTTGTACAAGTAGAATAGGATTTTGGGATTAGAATAGAAATATGCTTTTCCTGTTATGAAAATTGTAAATTGTATATATACTCTTTCATTAATAAAAATAATCAAGGGATTATTTCTTTCAATTTCTCACGTCAATTCTTATTAAAAAGTTTATATTTCCTCAATATTATCATTAGAGAATTGAAAAGTAATTTATATCGACTATACCAATTAGCTGCAATTATGTTTAGTCATATGTATTAGTAGTAAATTTACTTTAAGTTCAATATTTTTTTGGGGTCTTATTTGTGACAGAAATTTATGTGTAGAAATTATAGTAATAGATATCTTTGTGCTTTTTTGCTTGAATGGAGCCATATGAATAATGAAGATTCATATCATCGACCCTTAAATACTTCATATTGGAGCAGTAGAAGTAGCTGTAGTAGTTACTTATCATTATAGAACTCTTTTGGCGAAGAAAGCAGGATGTATGTAAATTATTAGCTATATTCTTCTGATATTGTTTTCGTGTGGTTATGCTACTTCCATGCATCAATCATAGGCAAGTCATTTTAAGACATAAATTTTCAGCCTCCTTATTAAGGATTTCTCTTCTAGAGTGTGATAGTAGATCTGTACTGTTGTCATTTTCTAGTTTTTAAATACGTGTGGAATCCTTAATCAAGAGGCTCGATTCAACTTTCTTTTTGTCCTATAGCTTCACTGTATAATTTCACAAATAAAACTAATATTGTATAATGAATCAAAAGAACAGTACAAGAAAAGAGGAACCAAGGAAAAAGAAAATTATTTTTGAGTCTCGAGTACTCCGGATTCCTTTGATTTTCCTTTTACACATACTCTCGTCTTCATCGTAGTTGAAAGGCAGGGGCACGGACTTGGAGGCACGATATTTCCCAACGTTATTTAAGTGCTCATTTTCCAACCTGAACAATAGAAACAGCAGAAAAACTACTGTTAGAGAAAAGCAGTACTATCTTCTATGTGATGTCAAATATAACAAATGTTTTAGCTTTCTTATTTTTTAGATTACTAATTCCTCCTTTTACGGACAGTAGTTATTTCTTAGGTGACCTGATAGGTTATGTAAAAGAATGTGTATAGAAGTTAAACTCAATAGATAGTGCATCTGACCTGAAAAAGTTCCACATGCCTGGGAGAAGGATTTCTAAACACGCAACAATCGCAACAAATGCTTTCTGGTGCAGAAATGGTAGTTCTTGAAAATCTAGAACCAATTGCATCCATACTAGTCTCAAAATAATGTCAAGAACCTGCATTTACACTCAAATAATCAAAAACTTCCACTGCAAGTGTTTTTAATTGATTTTTGAAACCTGTGTCTGCACTTACAATGGCAACAAAGTAGACAATCTTGTATGGCACAAGTAGCTTGTCCCCCAGGGTTTTTTTGGAATTCCTTTGCAATAGACCCCAATCCATGACAATGTCCCAGCAAGTGTTTGCAACTGTAGTAATTCCTGAAGTTGATGCCGCCATTACTCTCCAAAAGGTTCCTCTCTTCTGATCATCACAAGAGCAACAATGGTTGATAAATATTTGAGGCTATTAAATCCTTGCATAGGATCTTTCTCTTCAAATAAGCGGCGAAGGCACTGTATATCATGCAGTCATACAAAGCACCATATTAAATATTTGTCAAGATAACTATTGTCAGAATGATCATTTCTTTGTGCAAAAATTCTCACACCTGAATGAACCGAGACCAAAAGGGAATAATTGCGACGAATATGTACAAGATGGGGTAAACACTGCTTTCTTGACATCTATTTGATCTTGTTCTGAAGTTGCCCCAGACATAGTAGCAGACATAGAATTGCAAACTCCTAATTGCCTGAACCTGAAATGCAAGACCTCATTATAGTTCTTTCTGATAAATAATGCAAATTTGCACATTACACTGACTGAATTGTCAACTACTTGTTAGAAAAAAAAATAGCTTAGTGTCAAACCTGGCTGGTAAATTGATCTGCCAAGAAAAAATCTGGTAGACTAACCTGCAAAATGATGTCACACATTTTAATAGCCATGTACTTTCTGTGATATTAATGCGTGTGAATTGTATATCTCTTAAAGAACTGCTGGTACCTTATAAAGGGGAGCGCATAGACAGCGCCAGACACATCTTATAAGGAAGAAACGACTTGAACGATATATAATGTTCAGAGGACAAAAAGTTATTAGAAGCAGTACCTGAAAAAAGAGTTAAGATCATTAGGGGGTTTGATATTTGAAACATTTTGTATAGATCAGTTGTTGAATGAAAGTAAAAGAAGAAATAATGTTTTCTAGACATACAATCACCAGGGCAAGTGGGGTCAGCTCGGTCACTGTCTCAAAACTTCATGTTTTCAGATCCATATCCATATCCAGGTGGTAGAGTCCAGCAGCCAATGCAAGTACTGAAATACCAGAAGCAAGGAGGAGAACTTGTCTGTAACCTAGCTTTGTTCCCTGCTTGAAGCCAAATATGAAGGGATAATTGACTCGAAAACGCCTCCAGTAGTAAATGTTCCCCGTATACTAGCATATGCAGGACAACGAATCCAAATAAGCTGCAGAGACACACCTTCATTACTCATGCGTGTTGCTGAAAACCTGGTTTTGCTTCTAGACAAAAGGAAAGAATCAATATGACTGCAAAAGAAAGTTGATTAGTTCACCTGTACAGTGGAAATATGTTTTCCATATACTGTCCACGACCCTCATGATCTAGAAGGTTTCCTGCATGTATCGATACAGCAATAGCTGCCACTAATGCTATTGAGCAGCCTGAGAACAAACCTGTAGGTGAAAAGTGTATCAGTTACTGAAATAAACATGTGGTTCTGATGCAAGCAAGTTGACAGGTCAATCCTGATGATATGTAAAAACTATGGTTATGATGCAGTACCAACTTTTCTACGCACTTATCCAGATAGAGGCGAATCAAGGATCTAGAGTTGATTCAATTGAGTATGATCTAATTATATGTATACATTTAAAATTTTGTTTTGCATTACATAGTTTGAATGAATGCAATGGTTTCAGTTGAACCGGCAGAATCTTCCTTTTTTACCTCTGATTACATAGCAAGAGAAGTTGATGCTAATAAGCATACACACTTACCTAGGACAAATGTTACTCTATGCGTTTCTCTTTTTCCTTGTGGTCTTAAATATTTCATTCCTTTCCTTCGATTTCCATTGACAAAATGCTTTATGAACGTGGCCTCCACTCTTGCAAAGAGCTCCAAAACCTAAAATAAGAAAAAGCAAAGATCGATGAGAAGTTCAAACTATAGTTGCAAGTGGAATAATATTGAGAGGAAAACAGTTTTTGAAACTGAAGGAAAATGCACCTCATCTGAGCTACCAAGATAAGATTTTTCAATCATTTCTAAGTATGATTAAGCAGCTTTCCTTGAAGTGATCTGTATCAATAAATTCCAAGGTTAAAAGGCAAAACTTTATGCATTCTATTGCCAAATAGTGATAACTTCAGCGAAGTACCTTATCATATTTCTTCATCATCTTGGAAAATGCACACACATTTAAGGAACTGGCAAAAATTTAAGTAGCAAAGTGTGAGCTGATTTGAGCACAATAAGTCTTCATTTGGAAGAAAAAGTGCACCATTACCGGTAGCTTTTCAGAAGTCTAAGCTTTTGATAAAACTCAACAAAAGCCCTTTTCATCTGTTCTTCAGCTTTTCTGAGCTCTTCTTTGCTGAATGATAAGTGTGATTTTGAAGTCACGATGCAAGATCTTAAAGTCGACATACGTGTTTCGGGTTCAATTTTGATTTTTACATTGTCCAAAATCTCTAATGGAGCAGGCCTAAAACGCACGAGATTCATCTTTGCTTTATCTCTTTTCCCTGTTGTTGATTCCTCTTCCAGAATTTCTTCACTGGTCATCTCAACTTCTTGAATTGCCTCCTCCAGAATTTCTTCACTGGTCATCTCGACTTCTTGAATTGCTTCCATTTGTGACCTACCTATATTGGGGTCAAACAAGAATTCGAACAAATTAAAGGGCAATCGTTGGATGGAAAGCAAGTGCCAACAGCAGGGGATGAAACAGTCTCGTATTTGCTTGACTTTAACGAAGTTCCAGCATAAAAAGAGTGGATTTCAGGTGTCAAACTACTACGGGAAAAGGGTCTAAATTTACCCGTCTACGTTTGACTATGGTTTAAAGTCACTATACATTATACTTAAAGGTTGAAGCTCCATTACTGTCAAAAGCAAATGCGGAACACTTTGTTAATACAGAGGTATGAAGACCCCAAATATAACGAAGGGTAAAGTTAAGATATTCATAGCAAAGGAATACTTTTTTATGTTTTTTACCAAAAAGATCGAACAGTAACATAATCCATCACTTGGGCACTTTGCATTCCAATTGAAATCTTATCAACCTTGATTCTTAAAGCAATAAGTGCATCCATTTGTTTACTCAACTCATCAGACTCAACCTTCACTTCCCCTACTTTTTTCTGGTAAAAATTTAGCACCTTGTTGAATTCATCATCCAATCTCCTAAAGAAAAGCAGCTCACTTTCACCGCCTTCTTCAAAAGACACAAGGAAGATGGTTCCATAGTGACCTTCAGAGTCCTCTTGCTGCACTACTATCATTTCATCTTCATGGTTATTTTTACCAGGAGAACCTTTGAAACTGTTGTATCTACTTTGTAGTCCACTAAATGCTTTGTACATAGATAGCCTTCTCTTTAAGGAGCCTTTTGGGGTGGCTGCAACTTCAGGTAATGGTGCATTCTTCTGCTTGAAATTCAAGATGTCTTTCAGCACACCCTTGAGATAATTATAATCCATATAGGCTTCTTGCCATTCAGGGACCATTTGGGATGCAAATTCTTTCCCAAATTTCATCTTTATCAAAATTGTTTAATCCCAGGCTCTATGCTTTTTCTTTAAGAAAAAAGTGGACTTCCTCTGTTTTGCCAAATCCAAAATGAAAAGATTGGTCTTTAAAAAAGAATGTCGGATTTGTCTTCTATCCATGATTGGAGAAATGGTCGACAATCAAGTTGCTAATGTTGGGCTAAAACGGCCCAAAGATAGTCTTAACACGGTACGATAGTGTCCCTTCGGACCAAGCTCACACGGTTTTCCCCAAAAGCCTTACAGTATTAAGAATATCACTACACCTTATATGTAGCTTCTTTTTTTATTTTCAACTACCAATGTAGAACTATGTTCGCACATCCAACAGTTAAAGAGTCTGCCAAAACTAGTTAGTTTCCAAGACTATTAGAAAAATACAACTTTGAATTAAACTAGTTTGGGTAAAATTAATCTCTTTTCTTTCTCTTGATAGTTGAGAACTTTAGAAGTTTTCTTCCCCTACTAATAATGGCAGGACCAATCCAGATTATCACTGTGTCTCAATCAATATTCAGCTATGTCTCTTAATAATGCATTTCATGTAAGATCAGTGGAGCTGTGTCTTAGCTGGTTTGTTCTCATATTGCCTACTCTGAACTGCACCAATTAAAGGCACCCATGGCCCGTCAATAGTACTTGACTATTTAGTGGGTACATGCTTATCTCTTATGGGCATAAATACAGGATAATTCTACTCTTATCGAGACGTAGATGCGAAGATATCACATTACGTTTTTTGTCTCTGCAGGGATTTAAACTTTGAGCTTTCATGGATTTCACCTTTAAGTGACAGTTAAGCACACCACTAAACAAGAAAATTCTCTAGATAATTAATAATCTTCTTGGAGTTTAGTGGTAACACCAACTATGACATAAACCGTCTTTATTATTGAAAGCAAAAGCATACCAACAGTAGAAGATTGTGTTTCATTGTAAAATATTGACAAGCAAAATGCACAATGAAATAAATCTGTCTCAAGAGATGCAAAAACTTGTTGATTTTCTAGAATTCTCATTACTTGGAAAACTTTAGCGGGCAAAACCTTTTTAAGATGTACATTCTGCAGAAGATGTTCAGCATCAAAGTTAATTTTTCCAAATCTCGGGCTGTAATGAAGGAGAATTGCATTGATATGGAAACGTGAGGTCGCAATTTGACTGAACTCGCTGGGCGTCTCGTTCAGAACTTCCATCAAACACCATAGCGACATTAGAAATAAGTGTCTCTATTTTACCAGCATTCAAATCAGATACAATCGAAGGGGCGGTGATTTGGGAATTTGACTGCATATCATCGACGACCTCGGAGTAGCAGCTGTGAGACATTGCATCGAACGCCTGGAGTGAGTGATTATCGTCAATGTGCCGGGCGAGTGGGAGGTTCGTTGAGAAGCAAACACATTGGAGCGGCAGTGAAGCATTTCGTCGAACACCTAGGCTGCGGTCATGTCTGAGTATGTACATGTACTAAAACTGCAACTGCCATATTAGTCTACTCATCTGTAAATTCAGCAAATAGTCACAACTCAGCATAGAGGAATGTTTTAACACAAAGGGAGTTATAATTTAGGTATGAAAAGGGAAAAACGGATAGTTTAGTTATTGAACTCGCGGAAAAACACAGTTTAAGTGTGTTTTTGACCATTAATTCGTCCAGAATTAGTTATTACTCTGATGAAACAACTAAAAAACAAAGATAGGAAGGCCCCAAATGTATTTTGATAGCTTCTTTGGTAGAGGCTTGGGCCTACTTCTCTTTCTAATACGTCCAATTTCACCAAATTTGTTATCTTGTCCTCATTCATAACACGGGCACTCTAGTTATCCACTTATCCGCGCAACCATTTCTATTAATGATGATGTGTTTACTATGTGTCCTATTTGTTAATCTGATTTTGTGTCATAATTTTTTATCAATAGATGTGAAGTTGTGTGGATATTCTGATGTGTTCTCATATTTTTCATATTGAAAAAGAGTATTATGTTAACCGTCTTTACTGATTAATTCGGGATAAAGTAGGAGTGGCCTCGGTGGAGGATAAGATGCGGTAAGCGAGGTTGAAATGGTTCGGGCATGTGCAGAGGATTGGCACAAATGCCCTAGTGCGGAGGTGTGAGAGGTTGGCTATGGATGGGTTCAAGAGGGGTAGAGGTAGACCGAAGAAGTATTGGGGAGAGTTGATTAGACGGGATATGACGCAGGTGCAACTTAATGAGCACATGACCTTAGATAGGGGGTTGTGGAGGACACGGATTAGGGTAGTAGGTAGTTATTGTAGCCTTACTTAGCCTATCATACTAGTAGGCGCAGTATTGTTTTATAGTTAACCGTCATACTGCTTTAAATTTCTTGTCCGGGTTTGACCGTTTCTCTTGCTTTTGCTTGTGCTTATGCTTTTCTTGAGCCGAGAGTCTTTCGGAAACAGCCTCTCTACTTACCAAGATAGAGGTAAGGTCTATGTACACTCTACCTCCTCAGACCCCACATTGTGGGATTTCACTGGATATGTTGTTGTTGTCTTTACTGATTAATGTGTATTCTTTGCTTTCTGTCTTCTATTGTCATGTTCACTTATATTTAATTGGCGGCTTATTCTATATAAGAATTAGAGGAAGGCCTTCAACTTGTTACGAGCCTTTTTCATGTGAAGTTTTGAAAAAATATGGGACCTCAAGCATTCATTG
Source organism: Anisodus acutangulus (assembly GCA_029783415.1). Taxonomy (NCBI): domain Eukaryota; kingdom Viridiplantae; phylum Streptophyta; class Magnoliopsida; order Solanales; family Solanaceae; genus Anisodus; species Anisodus acutangulus. The sequence continues at coordinate 44,718,526 of CM056501.1, read as the reverse complement.
CATTGTTAAATATTTTGGAACTCTTTTGATGAAGAAAGCTTTACGCATGTATATTATTAGCTGTATTCTTCGGCTACTGTTTTCGCATGTTTATGCTAATTCCATGCATTAATCATTGGCCGAAGAAAACGCTAAGAATTTTCGCGAAAAGCTGTATTGGTAATAGCATGCCTTGGTAGAGAGAGTCAACCAATTATCAAGCACGACTCCATTGAGACTTTTCATGAGCTAGTGTTTTTAAGACTTGAAAGAATGTCACTTGTGAATCTAAAACCAGCAAAAGGTACATTGAGTTCAGACACAACAATATAGAACGTAGAAAGATGAAGCAGAAAACGTAAAGAACAACTTGTATTGTTATCATTTTCCAATTTTAATACATATGGAATCCTCAATCAAGAGGCTAGAATCAACTTTCTTTTCGTCCTATACGTTTACTGTATAATTTCACGCACAAAAATATATTATACACACCATTGACAAATGAATCAAAGAATTGTACAAGAAAGGGGGAACCAAGAAAACAAAAAGTCATATTGAGGCTTGAGTACTCTGGATTCCTTTGATTTCCTGGTATCAGCTAAACATAGCTAAAGTTTGTCCCTTTTAATGCACTTACCCCGAGGAACCTGGAGTTTTTGATGCATACAAGTAATTGGAACGTGGATATATAACTAATGGAATGCTTACAATATCTCCATAGTTATAGCCTCTTGTCCTCATCGTAGTTAAAAGGCAGCGGTACAGACTTGAAGGCACGGTATTTTCCAACGTTATTCAAGTGCTCATTTTCCAACCTGAACAATTTAAACAGAACAACTACTGTTAGATAGAGGCACTATCTTCTATGTGAACATGTAGCTGGCTAACTCATCAAATTTCACCTATAAAGTAGATAGGATTTTAACTTATATGTACTGACTGTAAAAATTCTCTACACTATCAGTGTATCTTATCCTTTTGTAGCAGGTAAACTCTCTTATTTTAAGTTACTAATTTCAATTTTATGGATGTTAGATATGTATCTCTTAGGTGACCTTATAATGTAAAAAAAATTACACTGTTAGTGTGTATAAATTAAATTCGGATAGATAATGCTTCAGACCTGAAAAAGTTCCACATGCCTCGGCGAAAGATTTCCAAACAGGCAACAACTGCAACAAATGCTTTCTTGTGCAGAAATGGTAGTTCTTGAATATCAAGAACCAACTGCATCCATACTAGTCTCAGAATAATGTCAAGAGCCTGCATTTAGACTTTGAATCATCAAAAACTTAATTTCACTTGAAGAGTTTTGTAATATATTTTTCAAACCTGCTTCTGCACTTACAATGGCAACAAAGTAGACAATTTTGTGTGGCACAAGTAGCTTGTCTCTCAACCAACGGTTTTTTGAATTCCTTTGTAATAGACCCCAATCTATGACAAGGTCCCAGTAAGTATTTGCAACTGTAGTAATTCCTGAAGTTGATGCTGCCATTACTCTCCAAAAGGTTCCTCTCTTCTGATCATATAGTGTCCTCATCACAAGGGCAACAATGGTTGAGAAATATTTAAGGCCATTAAGCCCCTGCATCGAATCTCTCTCTTCAAATAAACGACGGAGACACTGCATATCATGCAGTCACACAAAGCACCATGTTAAATATTTGACAAGATATTTATTGTCAGAATGATCATTTTTTTTTGTGCAAATATTTTCACACCTGAATAAACCGAGACCAAAAGGGAATAATTGCAACGACTATGTATAAGATTTGATAAACACTGCTTTCTTGACATTTATTTGATCTTGTCCTGAAGTTGCCCCATACATAGTAGCAGACATAGAATTGCAAACTCCTAATTGCTTGAACCTGAAATGCAAGAGCACATTATAGTTCTTTCGGATAAGTACTGCACAATTTGCACATTTTACTGACTGAATTATCAACTTCTTGGATCCTATTTGGTATGATGTAGAAATTTCCCATTTAGAAAAGAGCTGAATGTCAAACCTGGCTGGTAAGTTGATCTGCCAAGACGAAATCTGGTAGAGTAACCTGCAAATTGATGTGCTGTATTATTATCAATGTACTTTCTGTGATATTAATGCATATCAATCTGTGTATCTCTTAAACAAACAGCTGGTACCTTATAGAGGGGAGCGCATAGGCAGTGCCAGGCAGTTCTTAAAAAGAAGAAACGACTTGAACGATATATAATGTTCAGAGGACAAAAAAGTATCAGAAGCAGAACCTGAAAAAGGAGTTAAGATCATTAGGGGGTTTGAAATTTGAAACATTTTTGTATAGATAAGTTGTAGAATGAAAGTAGAAGGAGAACTAATGTTTTTTCTAGACTTACAATCACCAGGGCAAGTGGGATCAGCTCAGTCACTGTCTCAAATTTTCGTGTTTTCGGATCCATATCCATATCCAGGTGGGAGAGTGCAGCAGTCAATGCAAGTACTGAAAGACCAGAAGCAAGGAGGAGAACTTGTCTGTAACATAACTCTGTTCCCTGCTTGAAGCCAAATATGAAGGGATAATTGACCCGAAAACGCCTCCAGTAGTATATGTTCCCCGCGTACATGAGCATATGGAGGACAATGTATCCGAATAGGCTGCAATAATAGAGCTTATTACTCATACGTATTGCTTGAAATGTCACAAGGGGAAAGAATCAATATGACTTTGTAAAAGATAGATGGTTTAGTTCACCTGTAGAGTGGAAATATGTTATCCATATACAGCCCACGACCCTCATGTCCTAGAAGGTTCCCTGCATATATAGATACAGCAATAGCTGCCACTAATGCTATTGAGCATCCAGAGAACAAACCTGTGGGTGAAAAGTATATATCAGTAACTAAAATGAACATATGTTTCTGATGCACTTATGGATGAACATGATGCATCACTGGCAACCTATGATAGAGGTGAATCAAGGATCTAGAGTCAGTTGATTCAAATGAGATATGATCTTATCAGATGTATACATTTAAAATTTTGTTTTGCATATGTAGCATATAGTTCGAACTGAATGCAAGGGATTCAGTTGAGCCGGCGGAATCCACCCTAAATCAGCATCTGACCTCTGATTACATAGGAAGAGGAAGTTGATGCTAATAATCATACATGCTTACCCATGAAAAATGTTACTCTATGTGTTTCTCTTTTAGCTTGTGGTCTTAAAGTTTTCATTCCTTTCCTTCGATTTCCATTGACAAAATGCTTTATGAATGTGGCCTCCACTCTTTCTATGAGCTTAGCAACCTAAAAAAGCAACGATCAATGAGAGGTTCAAGCTATAGCTGCAATTGGAATAATGCTGAGAGGAAACAGTTTTTGGAACTGAAAGAAAATGTACCTCATCTGAGCTACCAAGATAAGATTTATCAATCATCTCTAAGTATGATTTAGAAGCTTTCCTTGAGGTGATCTGTATCAGTAAATTGCAAGGTTAAAAGGCCAAACTCTATAAAAGTACTTTCTATTGCCAAATAGTGAACACTTTTGTAGTACCTTATCATACTTCTTCATGATCTTGGAAAATGCCAACACATTTAAGAAACTGTACAATTAAGTAGCAAAGTGTTAGTTGAATTGAACACAAAAAACAACTATAATTTGTCATTTGGGAGGAACAATAATGCACCATTACCTGTAGCTTTTTAGAAGTCGAAGCTTTTGATAAAACTCAACAAAAGCCTTTCTTATTTGTTCTTCAGCTTTTCTGAGCTCTTCTTTGCTGAATGATAAGTTAGATCTTGAAGTCTTGATCACATTTCTTAAAGTCGACACAGGTGTTTCCGGTTGAATATTGATTTTTACATTGCCTAGAATCTCTAGTGGAGCCGGCCTAAAACCCATAGGATTCATCTTTGTTGTATCTCTTCTCCCTGATGTTGATTCATCTTCCAGATTTTCTCCACTAGTCATCTCAACTTCTTGAATTGCTTCCATATGTGACCTTACTGAATTGGGATGAAAACAGAATTCAAACAAATTAAAGGGCAATCATGGGATGGAGAAATTAGGCAAATGCCAGCAAAAAGACAAAATAAAACAAAATGTGACACCTACGATGGAGGGCGGATCAAGGAGAAAGATAGACAAACTTCTACATTGGCAAACTTTTGAAGAAATAAGCATATGATATCTTAGTCAAATCATGCAGCAGAAAAAAGGGTCAAGTGAAGTGTTATAAGACAGAGCATAAGTTGTTCCTGAGTTATTTGGCATAAAGAGAAGGGTCAAAGTCTTTGGAAACACTAATGGGTACTCCCTCCATCTAAAAAAAGATTGTCATTCCTCTCTTTTGAGTTTTGATAGTGAAATTTTCTAATTCTGACTGTGTGATAAAACATATAAAAAGGGCCGTCTGTGCGATGTCCGGGAAAGGGTCTATTGTACGGACCATTACCTTGCATTTCTGCAAGAGGCGATTTTCATGTCTTGAAAACATGACCTCCTAGTCACGTGGCATCAACTTTATCTGTTACATAGAATTTTTAAATTTTTTGAAATAAAATTTAAATTTTTAAAAACTAAATAAAAAGTATTATAAATTATCATAATTAATAATTTAAAATATTTAAAAGACATTTGAAAAAAAATACATTAAAAAAACAACTCGTTTGACTTTTCGAAAAGCAAAAAGTGTCAATCTTTTTGGTTCACAAAATATGTTTATCACATTAGCTCAAACTTATTTGTTTACAATTTTCAGCAGTCGATTGAGCTAAAGCGGGCAAAATGTGTCATGGGGCTTGTAGGTGTGACAAGATAGAACAATGATAGAATAGCCATAGTATCTAAAGAGAATGGACTTACCTAGACTTGTTAAATGAATAGGAACCACTGATGCTGGAGAAAAGGTACTAACATTGGTTGAAGGATCCATAACTTGTGCACTATGCATTTCAATTGAAGGCTTATCAACCATAATCCTTAGAGCAATAAGTGCATCCATTTGTTTACTCAACTCATCAGCTTCAACCTTAACTTCCCCTACTTTTTTCTTGTAAAAAGTTAACACTTTGTTGAATTCATCATCAAGTCTTCTAAAGAAAACCATCTCATATTCTCCACCATCTTCAGATGACATAAGAAACATAGTTTGATAGTGGCCTTGTTGGGAGCCTTCTTGCTGCACTGAATTCGATAAAATAACTTCATCTTCATGATTATTATTATTCCCAGATGAACCTTTAAAACTGGTGTATCTACTTTGTAATCCACTAAATGCTCTGTACATAGATATTCTTCTCTTTAAAGAGCCATTTGGGGTGGCTGCAACTTCTGATGATAGTGCATTCTTCTTCTTGAAATTCAAGATGTCCTTCAATAGACCCTTGAGAAAGTTATAATCCATATAGGCTTCTTGCCATTCTTGGACCATTTGGGAAGCAAATTCTTTCCCAAATTTCATCTTTATCACAGCTGATTAATCCAAAGCTGTATGCTTTTGTTTGAGAAAAAGTGAACTTTCTCTGTTTTACCAAATCTAAAATGAAAAGATTGACCTTTAAATAAGAATGTTGGGTTTGGCTTGTAGCGCGTGATTGGAGAAATGGTCTGCAATCAAGTTGTTAAAGTGTCGCTAAAATTAGTACAATTTCCAAGAATGTCGTAGAAAAATACAAACTTTTGAAAACTAGCCTTCGTAAAATCAATATCTTCTCTTTCTCTTGATAGTTTAGGACTTTAAAAGATGCCAGGAGGACCGACCAAGAATATCAGTGTGTCAATCAATATTTCTAAAGAAATATGTTTGATTGATTTTATACATGAATAATTTATATAAGGTTACAAGAATATTTATTTTGATAAAAATTAGGTAATTAATTAACTTAATTATAAAATGATTATAATTTTATCTAAAATAGGAGATATACAATTAATGAAAAAATATTGGTAAATATTCTATTACACCCCCCGCAGTCGAAGCGGGAGGTTCTCGAACACTGAGACTAGCTCAAAATCATCAAATAGTATGCGCGGAAGTCCTTTGGTGAAGATGTCGGCAATCTGATATCTGGAAGGAACATGAAGGACACGAACTTGACCAAGAGCCACTTTTTCGCGAACGAAATGAATGTCCATCTCTATGTGTTTAGTACGCTGATATTAGACGGGATTGCCGGTAAGATATATCGCACTAATATTATCGCAGTAGACCAGTGTTGCCTTTTGAATCGGGTAGTGAAGCTCAAGTACAAGGTTATGCATCCAACAAGAATCAGATACGACGTTGGCAACACCTCTGTATTATGCTTCTACACGGGATCAGAATAGTGTAGGTTGTCTTTTGGAAGACTAAGATAATAGGTTATCTCCGAGAAAAACGCAATAACCAGACGTGGAGCGTACATCCGTTTAGGTTTATGAATTATGTTCATGGCACGGGTTTCCATGGTTTGAGAGTGTGTCTCGGGACGCGGGACGGAAGGGGGGTTTTCCGCGGGACTGCCGGAAAGAGAAGGAAGGGCAGGGGTGACGGTACTGGCTGGCCGATCCTCGGTTTGCCGAGAGATGGCTACGGAATCACCCTGATGCGGGTTGTTCCGGGCCACCGTCAGTAGAACCGGGTGAGCAGCTAGTCCCGGACTGGCCGAGGTGGCGGGTGGCGGGGTCTGGGACGGCAGATTATGTAAATGGTGAATTAGAAGAGGGTTTAGGCCATCATCTAGGAAGTCGTAGGAATATCGAGATGGCGAGTGTAGAGAGGCAAATGGGAATTGAGACTCATCAAATAGGACATGACGTGAAATAATAGTTTTATGGCTCGACAAGTCATAGCACGAGTAACCACGATGATTGGCAGGGTAACCCAGAAACACACACGGGAAAGATCGGGGTTGGAGTTTGTGAGTGGTCGGATGGAGAGGGTAACAAAGACATCCAAAAATAAGCAAGTGTTGGTAGGAGGGGTTCCTACAAAACAGAACTTGGGTGGGCGACCGTTGAGCTAGAGACTTTTTTGGGATTATGTTTAAGAGATAGGTGACCAATGAGAGTGCGTAATGCCATAATTAAGGGGGAATTGAGACGTGAGCAAGTAGAGCACGAATGAGGTTGTTTATGGTTTGGATTTTTCGTTCGGCTTTATCATTTTGGGAGGATGTGTGAGGGCAAGAAAAATGAAGGGTAAGACCTTTTTTGTAGCAAAATTGTTTGAATTGGTTATTATCGAATTCTCTGTCATTGAAAATATTTAATGTTTTTTTCAAATTGTGTTTTTACGAAAGCATTAAATGAAGAAAAAATGGGGTAGACCTGGGATTTATTTCCAATTGGAAAAGTCCATAGAAAGTTGGAATAATCGTCCAAAAAATAACACATAATATCGATGGTCAGTCGTACTCAAAATAGAGGATGTCCACAAATCACTATGTATGATATCGAAAGGCATTAAAGTACAATTTGTGGATGCAAAAAATGGTAATTTGACATGTTTTCCAAAAATGCAAGATTCACATATAGGTGTCCTAAAAATACGGTTGCAATTAATAATATTATTTTTCCTAAGGGAGTGTAATACAGAATCTCCCGTATGTCCTAATCTAGAATGTCATAAGGAAGATGAAAGAGCAACAAAGGTTGAGGGAACTGAAGCTGGATTGTTGACGACATTTGAAATAGGGTAGAGATCTTCGGTGCTGTCACATCTCATTATTCATCTCCCTGTCGTAAAATCCTTTACAGTAAAACCAAAAGGATCAAAGTCAAGGGAAACTCAATTATCAGTTGTGAAATGTCGCACGGAGATTAGATTCTTAATGAATTTAGGGACATGGAGGACATTTTTTAAGATTAGTGGTGGGGATAAGGAGGAATGACCATAACCACGAATGGGAATGCCTTGTCCACTACCAATAATAATAATTCAATTTAAATTACTCAAATTGGAATAAGATGAGAGAGTATTTTGTGACGCCGTCCTGTGAGATGTGGCGTATGTGTCCATATACCAATTTTCGTCTAGAGTGTTGAGTGACACTGTGCTCATAGGTAGCTGCCTCAATGTCAGTCAGTGTATAAGTCGATGGCGGAGGGGGTCTGTGTTCTGTAGGCCTATTGTGGACGTGGGCCAAGTATGCGAGGTTGAACATGTCGGTTCTGAGGTGGAGTCCACGAGGATGTTGTATATGGGCAACAAGGGGAGGCCCATGACGGTGGGGCCCAAGCGGCCCACAGCGGGTAGGCAGCCCACGACGGAGGCTGCTACCACTACCGCGGGTCGCTGCTGGTTGTTTCCAGCTGGCGGGGACTGCCCTTTCACGCCACTGTTGTTGCCAAAATTTCTTCTGTCGCGTCCCTTACCGGACTGCCTTCTTCGACGTTTGTTACGGGAGGAAGTGGACTGTTGCGAGTCCTTTGGCCGACGATTTTGGTTGCTGGACCGGGAGGCCCTGCCATCGGTTGAGGGCCCGACGGTGGTGGTGAGGACGGCGTCGGCAATGATGGACCGAGTGGTGTTGCGCTTGATTTTTCATGTTTCCTCAAGGATGAGCTTCGAACGGGCCTCATAAAATGGAGGTAACGACGTGCATTGCTGAAGGATGATGGAAACGTCGTCATAGGATTCGTTCAAACCTGCAATGAGTTGCATGACCAATCGTTGATTAGTGATTGGTGCGCCGACGTTGGAGAGTTGGTCGGCAAGCATCTTGAGTTCTTGACAATAGGCAGACACGTTTGAGAAATTATCATGATGAACGTCCTTGAACTGATTTTCAAGGTATAACGCTCGTTGATTTTTGTTGTCGTGGAAAATACTGTCCAAACGTTCCCACGTTTGGCGGGCAGTGGCATCGGTCTCAATGATGGTGTGCAACAGATCATTAGATATTATGTCGTATATCCACTGGAGGACGGTTGCGTCCAAACGAGACCAAAGTGCATCATCAGAAGTCGAAGTCGATGGTACGTCTGTGGACTTCAGCGTGGGAGGGATGATGTGGTTGATAACTTCGTAAACACAACAATGGATCTTAAAAAGCTCCGCCCACGAAAAGTATTGACCCTTTTCCATCTCAAGAGTCACATGGATGAAGTTTTTGATGTTATTTACTACAAGTGCCAGATGAAATTTGGTTTTGTCAGCCATAGAAGAGGAAATTTAAGAGGAAGAGGGAGGGAGAATGGTCGGAAAAACTAGGGTTCCGTCGTGGGAAAAAAAGGGTGGGCGACCGAGAGAGGTCGGCGGCTAGGGTTCCGACGTGGGCTAGGTGCCGACGTGGAAAAAAAGGTGGCGGCCGAGAAGGTGTATAGGTTGCTATTGTAGGGTTTGTAGTTTTAGGCTATTGATACCATAAATGAATATTTTTCTTTATTTTATTGATGAATGATTTACAATATATATAAGGTTATAATAATATTTCATTTGATATAAATTAGGTAATTAATTAACCTAATTATAAAAGTATTATAATTAATAAAAGTATTATGATTTTATCTAAAAAGGGTGGGCTCCGTCGTTTGAAACAGTGGTGTTTTGTCATTTTGCCACCAAAATTTTAATAGAAAATTACTTAGTGCAGTAATTTTTGTTTATGTTGAAATTTAAATTTGACCTCTCATATTTTTCACTCATTTTATTAAGCGTGAGGTCATTTCACTGTTTGCTAAACCCACAGGGACGGATTTACTGTGTTGGTTATAGGAGTCATGTGAATCCAAGTAGCTTTTGTCTAGATTTTTATATATATACTGAGAAATATTTTACTGCAAACTTAATTATTATTGTAATATTAACTTGAAATTATTATAGGACTCATAAACTTCAAATCTTATATTTGTCCATGAAACCACACCGAGTTGAAGGCAAAAATGTATAGTTTTTACATTATTAATCATCGTGCAGTTTAGTGGTAACACAAATGATATGAGCAAAACCGTCCAGATCCTAGAAAACAAAAACATAACAACTGGAGAATATTGTATTGTAATAAAATATGATAAGCAAAATACATCATCAAATCTCTGTGAAGAGATGAAAATGGTTCTGCTCCGATTTTAATTGTATATAAAAACAGTATGGATGGATACATTTACGACAAAGTCAGAGTAAATAACATATTCAATTAAAAAAATAAGAGTTTTATTCTCCAGAAGTTCTTTCATAAATATATTTTAAACAGTACGATGCGACGTGCTTCTAATGCTGATTTGTTTTCTCCCCTAACACCTTAGTTGTGACTTTGTACATTAAAAAAAGTTATATATAATCTACAAGTTGAATTGCACGAAATAGAAACGCCCCCTACTTTAATGTTTATTTAACCATATTTTGGTCAAGTTTGTTCTTAAGTGATGTATTTGGTGTACGGTCATATCATCCATTCATCACTTTACTTACTACGGAGTACGGACTTGTCCTTCTGGCAAATTTAATTGCATCGTTTTGCAAGTTGCCACATTATTTTTTGTTTAATTTCGTTCATGGATTTATTTATTTATTTTTTTGGATTTTGTTAAAGAAAAATTGAAATTCCACGGAATTTTTTATTCATGTTTGGAAGCGTAAAAAGACAAGGAAAATTGTAGGACAAACGGGTTACTACATGTTGAGGAAAGTACCTTTTATTTTTGGAAAAAGGTGAGAAATAGGGGGAAAATGATTTCAATATTGGGAGAGTCATATGTATTTGCATTAATTCTTTTATAGATTTGCATTTCTTCTTCATTCTTCTTCTTTTCCTTATTTTTTTCCCTTTACTTTCTGTTCACTCTCACCCAATTGGTTACTCCAAGCCTCCAACTTAGAGAATTTTGTACGTCTATTTTGGTTCTTCACTCTTCTCGTTTTTTTCTCCCTACGCCATACTCAAATGATATTTAATTTATTTTTTGGTATAATTATTTCGTATTCAGTATTTATTGACTAGATGAATTCAAATTCACATCGTCTAATATCAATTAGTGAGATCAAGTGTTTGCTCCTTAGGCGTTGCTTTTATTGTCATCAATGATAATATTCACAGTTATTAAAAAAAAAAAAAAGATAAACACTTCCTATCAGAATTTCTTTACACCATATTTCAAACCCCCGTCTTCTTATTAAAGATGAGGAAATATCATCCACTCCTCCATTACTCCACTACTCCTTACTTAGTAGTAGACCTGTCCAAAGGTCGGGTCGGGCCGGGTCAGGGGCCGGGTCGGGTGGCTTTTTTTTTCCTCCTTGCCCGACCCTGGCCCGACTCGACCTATATTTTTTAAATTCGACCTGGCCTGGCCACGACCTCTACGGAACACGGTGGCCGACCCGACGATTTTTTTTTGGCGGCGGTCGGGTCGCTCGGGTCGAGATTTTTTTTTTAAAATTGAATTTTCAAAGCGAAATTAGTATTCACCCCTACATTACCACGAAATTTCGACGTTGAAATGTATTGTATATCGTGAAATCTTGACTAAAGAAAAGAGAATTGGAAATCGATTTGGGAAAAACACAAATTGATTGGAAAACTGACGCTTTTTCTAAAAATTATGCGTCAAACCGCCTATGGCGGTTTGACCGTCCCTGTCTCGAAAAAATATGCAAAATCAAAATTTTTTTGGATAAAACGGACATCCGAGCGCAGAGTTATGACCATTTAAAGTTTCACCAATTTACAACTACTTTATCTCCCTACATTATGCTTCCATGATATTAACAAAATGACTAATAATATAAATATATAATTAATAATCAGCTACCGTTTTTATCTTATTTTATGTCGAGCTAAATGTAGATTAGATATATATATATATATATATATATATATATATATATATATATATATATATATAAACAGGCATTATATCACTTATTAATGACAAAAATATATATAAGTACAAAATAAATATTAATGAAGGAAAAATAATATAAATAATATTAAAAAATATGCGGTCCTGGTCGGGCCGAGGTCGGCCTGGTCGGGCCGAGGTCCTGGCCTGGTCGGAGTCGGGCCTGGGCCGGGCCTGGACGGGTAATTTTTTCTCGACTGCCCGACCACGACCTGCTCGGTCGAGTGGCTCTGGGTCACTAAAAGTCGACCCAGCCCTGTTTTTAGTCGGCCAAGTGTCCCCGACCCTATGGACAGGTCTACTTAGTAGTAGAGATAGCAGTAGATTCTGGATCCGGATCCGTTTTATAGGATATGGATCTTCAAAATTTGGACCCGACGGATTCAGATCGGACCCGGATTCATTTCTGACGGATCTGGATCTTGTATTTGAGATTCGTATCCGATCCAGATCCGACCCGTGGATCCATTTTTTATTAAATATATTCATAACCTAGAATGTAATTTTATAAGTATTTTTTTAAAATTGTTATGCACATCCTTGCAAGTTTAATTCTCAAAATAAGTTTAATTTATCTCCGCATTAACTCAAAAACCAAAAAATAAAGAGATAACTTTGATAATAAAATAAATGTTATATTAGTGAATGATTAACATCTCCAAAGACAAGTAGTTAAAATTATATTCACTTCATTTGTGAAGATTCCAAGCATATTGTGGAAACACTAGTCAGCATTTTCCACAACTATTGTCATTGTCCAACATTTTTAATTAATAGCTCACAATCAAAACGAGACAACGAATAAAATATCTCGTATGAACATTTCAAAATTGAAACACAGTAAATTGTTAGCTAAGTAAAAATCGTTTATCAATTCAAATTTTTTTTTAGCAAAGTTACATTCTTAGCAACGCAAAATTTTTTACATGTGGATCCAGATCCGATCCTTGGACCCGGTGAATCCTATGAATTCGAATTTGAATCTGATTTTTATGGACCCGATGGATATGGATCTAGATCCATGTATATAAAACGAATCTGAATCTAGATTCGGTGCAGATCCGATCCGTTGTCATCTCTACTTAGTAGTAATACTTAATTTTACTAGATATGTACATCCAACTTTTCTTCTTTACTCTTTTTTTTCCCTTTCACTTGACCTCACACTACTAGTACCAAAAACTTATTGGAGGTGCACTCCTTTATTTTCGTTCCATTCACCTTATCCAGTTGGTATGAGAAACTTAGGGGATTGACCTTTCAATTTCTTCTAACTCTCCTTATTATTTTTCAATTTCCATGCATTAACCATCATGTAGTTTTCTTTATTCTATTTTATAGACTAGAACATTTCTATACACGTAACACGCCCCTGACCTCTTGCCCAACATTTTGTTGAATGTATTGTTTATTTTCTAAAGTATGCTACTTCATGCTTTTGTATTGTCATAATGACCCAAGATCTATTAGTATTTTGCCTTTTTTTTATTTCTGACTATTTCAACGTCAGCAAAATAATAAGCTGGATTGAAAGAACAATAGCCAGCTCTCTAGGACTAAATCCTTCTGATCTTTCGTGCTTTTAAGTTAATTTATATAAACCTACAATGTAAATGAATTTTTATACTAGCTAAAAGATATTTACAAGTAACCATTCATAAAAAGTGATATTGTAATCACAAAAGTAAGAAACGTCATCTACTAAAACACATAAAGATGACCTGATATTATAAAAAAAAAACTGTGATATAATGTATAAATTAAACTCATATGGTCATGCACAAATAATTTTCTTTCGTCACGGTCCATGCTTTTGGTGGTGGCCTACTCTAGAAAAGAATAATGTATTTAAGAAAAGAACAAAGCAACAAACTAAGCGCGTAAGCTGTCGTTTGATTTGGCTAAATACGTACTGTATAGTATTAGCGAGCCCTCGAGGACTAATTCCATTCAAATCTTGTGTTCATAAAGAGAAGTGATCAATATATATACGGTGAAGAGCTTGTACGTACCTTTCATACTATAGTTTTAATCTTTTTAGTAGAACTAACGCCATTAGATTATAATATTGTTTGACTACTATTACTTTATATAGTTACTTAATGATAAGGGTAATATTGAAATGTCTCTTAATTTGCTAAAATGAACAAATAAAATAAAAACTTCTTATCTCTAATATAAAGGCCAAGTAAAATGAAATAACAAAGCATAAAATATCTATAATAAGAGAAATAAAATTTTGGGGGCCTTTCAATACTTGGGGCCTAAAGCGGTAGCTTTTGCCACTTCACCCTTCGGCCGCCCTGGAATGAACTCCGATAATATAATCATGGTTAATTAATACATATTCTCATACTAGAGTTTGACTATAGTGTAAAATTGTATTAATCTCTGTTGGAGAGCTTTTCTCATTAATACAAAATATATATATAGGTGTACAATGTGGATTCCTTATACAATAGGGATCATAATTCTACCATAATTACATAAGACTAAATATAATAAAATACAAAGTAGTACACGTGCTAATACACCCCCTCAGTCGGAGTGGGAGGAGGTCGGATGCTAAGACTGGATCTGAAGTCGAGAAAGATATGTCTAGGAAGACCCTTTGTGAATATATCTGCATACTGATATGAAGAAGGCATATGAAATACCTTAACATGACCGGGGGCGACCTTCTCAAAATTGAAGTGTATGTCCATCTCAATGTGCTTGGTTCGTTGATGCTGAACCGGATTATGAGATAGATATATCGCGGATATATTATCACAATAAACCAAAGACGTCTTACGTAATGGACATTGAAGCTCCAAAAGAAGGTTTCAGGGCTAACAAATTTCAGCAACAACATTAGCAATGCCTCTGTATTCTGCTTCTGCACTCGACCGGGATAAAGTGGCTTGTCTCTTGGCAAACCTAGAAATAAGATTATCCCCTAAGAACACACAGTAGCCTGAGGTGGAACGTCGCGTGTCCGGACAACCTGCCCAATCAGCATCCGTATAGGACAACAACATGGTCGGTGCTGAGGGGTATAGATGCAAACCATAATCAAGTGTGCCCTTAACATATCGGATGATACGTTTAAGGGCAGTAAAATGAGGCTCTCTGGGGGCATGCATAAATAAGCATACATGCTGAACAACATAAGCAATATCAGGCCTGGTAAACGTGAGGTATTGTAGTGCACCTGTAAGACTCTTGTAGAGAGTGAGATCTGACACGGGATCACCATCCAAAGCACTCAACTTTGATTTAAAGTCAACTGGAGTAGACATGATCTTGCAATTTACCATTTTAGCCATGTATACAATCTCTTCTGCATACTTACGCTGACGAAGAAACATAGTATCTGCAGACCTGGTCACTGAAATCCCCAAAAAATAGCTAAACTTTCCTAAGTCAGTCATAGCAAATTCTGTTTTGAGAAATGCAATGATCTCATTTTTCAACAATTCAGACGAGGCAGTGAGCACAATATCATCAACACACAACAATAAGTAAGCGGTGCTATGACCTCGATGAAAAATAAAGAGATAATTATCACAATTGCTACATACAAACCCAATCCACATAATGTAATGTGCAAAGTGATCATACCACACTCTAGGGGCCTGTTTCAAACCATAAAGTAACGTACGGAGGCGGCATACATAATGAAGGGTTGCTGGATGGACAAACGGCTGGTGCATGTAAACAGTTTCTTTTAAACCCCCATGTAGAAATGCATTTTTCACATCAAACTGATGTATCGACCAATGTTTACCTATAGCAATACTCAGAACTGTACGAATGGTAGCCGGTTTAACAACTGGACTAAATGTCTCGCCACAATCGATGCCCTCCTGATGATTAGTACCATTAGCCACAAGTCTCGCCTTATATCTTTCTAAGTCACCATTGTCTCTGTATTTGTAACGAAAAAGCCACATGCATCGGATCACATTCACCCCTCCGGTCGAGGAACCAAATCTCAAGTGTGATATTTCGTTAAAGCATTAAACTCCTCACACATGACCGCATTCCAATTTGGGTCTAGTTTAGCTATTTTTTAGTTTTTGGGAATTGGAGATATGATTTATGTGGATAGGTTAAATTGGAATTTGGATTTGAAAATCCCGTGTTGGGCATGGGTTTCCATACAGTGCGAGGGTGCTGGCTGGGTATGTATGCTGGGTCTCGGGTCGGGTTCACTGTGGGGGGTTGGAATCGGGTTATGGTGAAGTTCGTTAACCTGTTGACTGGGTACAATGGCAGATGTGGTTGGTGTTACCGATTTGAGTGGGTAGATACTAGGTACAGTGGTGAGGTGGTGTGGTGTCGCCAATCCGGGTAGATTGATACTGGTCGGGGTTGACGATGTGGGGTAAGGTGTTGGCGGTGGGTTGGGACTGATGGGTTGGTTTGGTGGTGTGTTTATGGTGGTATTGTGTGTGTTTCCGTTGGCTGATGTAGTTGTAGGGTGGTGGTGGGGTACTGGGATGTTGGGACGATTGCCGGTGGTGGTGGCAATCGGCGTTGACTGTGACACAGAATATGCGGGTGGCGGAGACTCAGTGGGTGGCAGAGTTTGGTTGGTAGTGGTGGTGGACACTAAAGTAGAGGTGGTGGCAGATCAGACTGGAGGGGATGGGGAGCTGACGATCAGACTGCTGGTAGTGGGTGTTTGTGCGCCTGCCGCCGCCGAAACAATAATAGTCTGACGGAATGCTTGTTGGACAAGCGGTGATGGATCCGAATCTTCGAGGAATTAGTAATCAATGACTCAAAATTTTTTAATGTTGTCAAACGAGAAAACATACTCAACAAACGTGACGTGGCGAAAATTATGATTTTTTCAGTGGAGAGCCCATAGCATAGGTATCCCCTATGGTTTGACGGGAAACCGAGGAAGGCGCACGGAGTAGATCTGGGTGCCAATTTGTGGGGGGCCGTGGATGTCAGATTAGGGTAACACAAACAACCGAAAATTCTAAGACGGTCATAGATAGGGATCCGACGGTAGAGAATTTGGGTGGGTGTTCTATTTTGAATCGCACGGGTAGGTAAAATATTAAGAATGTGTTTTACCATTTTTAATGCATATACCCAAAAAGTACGAGATAGTGACGCATGAAAAAAGAGGGTACAAATCATATTATTAATGGTTCGGAGAATTCTTTCGGCTTTACCATTTTGAGGGAGGTATATGGGCACGAAAAACGAAGAACCATGCCGTTAGCCGCACATAATTTATGAAAGAAGGAATTATTAAATTCACGACCATTATCACATTGAAACGATTTTATGTCTTTTTCAAATTGCGTTTTAACTCTTGTATGAAACTCACCAAATTTAGATAACACTTGAGATTTGAATTTGAGTGGATAGACCCAAAGAAAGTGAGAAAAATCATCCAAAAATACCAGATAGTATTTGTGGCCTAAGTTGCTGGTTATGGGAGATGTTCATACATCAGCGTGAATAATTTCAAAGGGAGAGAAAATAGTACTCATAGACGCCGTAAATGGTAGTGGAACGTGTTTCGCTAACTGACACGAGGAGCAACTATGAGAAAGATTTTATTTGTTGCATTTGATTAAATTTCAATTTCTAAGAGAATCCAAAACGTGAGAACTCAGATGATCAAGTCTACTATGCTACGTAGAGGGAGATATGATTGTTAAAACGGTGGGAGGAGTGACAATAGTAGCGGATGTGGGTAGGAACGGATATAGGCCCCCCTCACTATTGCATTTCGTAAGGAGTTTTTCGGTACGGAGATTCATTACGAAAAATACAAACGGGTTAAAATTAATTGAGATAGAATTATATGTGACAAATTTTCTTATATAAATTAGATTTTTGATAATTTTTTGGGCATAAAGGATGTTTTGAATATAGAGGTGTGGATGCGGTGGTGAGCTAAGGGTGTAGCCAAATTCTTGAATTGGAATGCAATGACCACTACAAACCATAATAGATTGTGGAGTTGGTAACTGACGTAGTTGAGAAAGATTAACTAAATTGTTAGTGAGATGAGACGTGGTGTCCCTATTCATATAACACGCATTATCGGGTCAAGAAAATCATTAATTTGTTCTCGGATAAAGAATAAAAATTTAATTATTTTCGGGTAAAGAATAAAAAGAGAAAAGTTTTCTTTAGGTAAAGGAAAGAAGGAGACAGGAAAGACCCCAAAGCTGGAAAACAGAGATGTGCAGTCACTGTTCTTGGAACAGAGAAGTGCAGAATCAAAAAACTTGATTTTTAAATATCACTAAAAACAGAAAAAAAGTAAAGGAAAGAACTATAGGAAACAGTAGGGGTCTGTCTTTTTCGTCTTTGGAGGACGTGCCTATAGGTCCTATACTATTTGGTGGGAAAAGAATGAATTGGTGCCGTCGAGCGATTGGGTGGGGGCGGCGGAAAAAAAATAGTGTTCAGGTGTTTTAGGTTTTTATGTATATCACGTAAGATTATATTAATCTTCACTGAAGAATCTTTTATATTAATACAAAATATATATAAATATACAATGTAAAATTATTGTATAATAAAGATTTTAATTCTATTATAATTATATAAGACTAAATATGATAAAATATAAAGTAGTATACGTGCAGAATCTTAATTCTACCATAATTATATAAAATTAAATATGATAAAATATAAAGTAGTACACGTGCTAATATATAGTATTATAATATACTACTAAAGTAATAGTAGTCAAATTTAGATTAATATAGTATTATAATATAGTAAAATAACTTCCTAATAAATAGTTTCTTAAGAAGAGTGTCAAGTCAACAAGGGTCAATAAACATGAAATTGAGGGAGTAACGTTATCATTATTAGATCTAGATGAGCTGAGTTAGTGGATACCTCTATTGGTGGAAGCTTAGGTAGTCAATATGGTCAACATGTATGCAAGATGATTCGAATGACTACAGTACAAATTTTGTATGTAAAAAACAAGAAAAATAGTAAACATATTTTAGACCTCTTATTAATATTTAGCTTTAGGCACATAATTAGTTGAGCCGCCCCTAATTTCATTCTAAATAGAATTTTCATGCATTTATTAATTGAGTTCAAATGCAAATTTGCTCCTGTTGAATAGGAACAATTAAGCACATTTCCACTAGTCTCCTAAGCAATTCTAAATTTCTCTTTATTAGAACTAAGAATCATTTTTTAATTGGATCTCCCCGAAGGGACACAACTAAGCTAGTGTTTGACCATCGATTTTGTGAAACTTGAAAAAAATGAAATTGTATTAAAAAATAATTTTTGAAACTTAAAGTTGTATTTAGACATGCATTTTACTTGAAAAAAATTAAAATTTTGTGAATTGATTAAAAAAATTTACGACCAGTTTTTGGAGCTTGAAATATTTTTTTAAAAAAATTGGTCAAATTTCATGGTCAAATAATGTTTATAAAAATTCTAAAATCTATGGTCAAACTGGCGGGAGCTAAGGATCGTTTGGAACTGCTGGTCAATTTAATCACAGGCCAGCAGTAACCCTGTCAAACGAATGTGATTGGAAATCTGGCTTTGTCGCCCAAGATTCGTCTAAAATTGACAAGAAAGGCCAATAGAAGTAACCATTTTAATATTTGAATTTACATGGTTTCACATTTCCGAAACTTCTATAACTCTATCTATTGCTGCTTCTTAGCAATGGGGAAAAGATGTTTTATCCCCAACACTTAAAAAGAAAAGGATAAATAGCTAGAATTACTGTATTCGCTTTCTGCAAGGTTATGATTCAAGTCCAGCACCAAATTGTGCTGCTATACGCATTTCTTACCTCAATTCTCATTAAAAAGATTATTCTCCTCTATGTTTACCATTAGGGAATTGAAAAGCAATTTATATCGACTACATGTTTAGTTGCAATAGTCCAATATTTCCCTTCGAGTCTTATATATCTGACAGATTTATCCACCATGTGAATTACCAATCGTGAGTAAATTGGAAAACCATATTACATGTTCTCATCACACTTCAAAATTTAAGAGTACGATAAATAACTAGAGATCAAGACACAACGATCACAAAGTTTATGCATTCATGGCATACTAACCCTGACAAATGTCTGGGATATTGTTTTGCAGAAAGAAGAGCAAAATATACCACAAATAACTAGAAAGTACAGCGAACTGCCAACATAGCAAACAATCACAAAAACACTGCAAACATGCCAACTTTTATTTAGTAATAGTTCTTAGTATGGTATGAATCTGGTTCAGATGATTATAAAGCACACTGCTCAATCATCATAGTGTTTGCGGTGGTGGTGGTGATATTTCTTCTCCTCGTCATCATCACCCTGCCAGTTATACAAGTTAGATCAGATGGATTGGAAAAGAGTTCCAATGATGTCAAATCATAAAACCAAAAAAGAACAAGCCTAAAGCACAATGGAGGATAGCGCAATTTGTACATTGAGGCGGTTGACCATTCATTTGATGGGTTCAACTCATCATTTTCGACCCAGAAAATAGATATATACATGAACTTTTACTGAAATGCCAACAAATACTAAATTTTACAACAACAAACCCAGTGAAATCCCACAACGTGGGTCGGGTACAAATACTAAACTTTGAACACATAATTTCATGAACGCAATACATTTTGTTACAAGGACCTTAAAAGTTTGTCAGGTTTAAATCTTGAATCCATCCCTTGATCGTAACATCCTTGACAATCAGAGACATGTTTCACACACTTTGGTTCTCAGAGTTTACAGTATGACGATACATGCCGGCCCATTGTTCACTAGTTATAAAGCCTTTAAAGCTAACCCCTTTCTTCTTCTTCCTTTTCTTTTGACAGAAGTGTGAGATTAAGACTTTAGAGCGACCACACAATACAAGCTACTTACAATGAGCTAAGTGGGACATCTATACATAGGGTGTGTTCGATAGGGAGGAAAACATTTTTCGAAAAATATTTTCCGATTTTCCTTGTTCACTTGGTCAAAAGATTTGAAAAATATTTTCTTTAGGAAAACAAGTTCCTCAAAAATAAAAAAAATGACTTCTTAATGAAAGTAGGAAAAACAAGTCTCACACAACCAACCACTCCACCACCCAATGCAACCCACCCCCACAAAAATAATTAAAAATTTGATTTTCTACACCTCTCCCCACCCCTGCTGCGAACCCCCTACCCCCACCCATCCTCAACACCCCTCAAAAATTAAAGTTTTAATTTTTTTTGGTTTTCTACACCACCTCAACCACCCTCGAAAAAAAAAATCAAAAAAAGTTTTAAATTTTTTTCTTTTGGGGTGGTGGAGTTGAATAGGCCTTGGAGGAGTATTTTCCAAAAAATATTCTCTACTAACCAACGAACATGAAAAAAAAAATCACTTGTTTTTCAAGAACTCAATTTACGGGAAAACATATGAAAAACATTTTCCTCCACCCATAGTGATCTATTCCTTGCACCAAAAATGTACAGGATAAGTGAGCAACTCTTCATTTTACACGCTGCATTTTCAATCAAATCATAAGGTTCGCCTATATGTCTCTTGACGCATTATCAAGGTTTTCCCTGTTCATCTAACAGTCATAAAATGGAACATCATCTAGATATTTTTGGCTACATTTTCTAGAGCCTCAAATAATCTTTAGGTTCTCCCCTAATCCCCTCGTACACTAAAACATCTCAATTAAGCAATAGATATCAACAATTAATTAAGCTATTCATAAACCAAATAATTAACAGAGAAACTTAAAGAATCAAGAGCAAGTGCTAAAAATTCAATTAAAACAAAGGAGAAACTGAGTGCTCACATATTTCTTACGACCGTAGCCCTCATCGTCATCACCACGCCTCTCATAGCTGGGCTTCCTGTAGTCCTCCTCCTCAGACCTTCCATAACGAGGCCTCTCGTACCCTTCAACCTCCTCAGTCTGGTAGCTTGGACGCCCATAACTTGGCCTCTCCCCTTCCTCCTGTCCATAACTCGGCTTCCTCCCAGATCCATATTCTTCGGATTCAGTCCTACGCCCATAACCCGACCCGTATTCAGAACTTGGCTCCTCATATTCACTCTTTCTCCCATACCCAGATCCGTACTCGGAAGTGGGTTCTACATATTCACTCTTTCTCCCATACCCAGATCCATATTCCGGTTTGGGCTCTTCATAATCACTTTTCCGTCCATAACCAGATCCATATTCCGGTGTGGGCTCTTCATACTCACTCTTCCGTCCATACCCAGATCCAAATTCACTTTCTCCACCATATCCACCAGGTTGATTTACACCAGGCTGAAACCCATAATTAGCCTGAGGCTCCTCATAGGTTTCCTCAGATAGGCGATAGGAAGGGCTGGGGCGAGGTTTGGGCCTGGAATAGCTCTGGTACTCATTATCAAGAGCCTCTTCACCATAAGCAGAAGGCTCAGCATAGGAAGTGTACTGAGGACGATCATAGTCGAATTCATCAGAAGCTGAAGAAGGCTGATAACAGGTTTCCTCCGATGGAGGAAGTGGGCGACCATAAGTCAAAGCGATGTCGTATCCACCACCATAAGGAGTTGGATCGTACTCGTCGAATTCACAGCCTTCGTCATCGCCGTGGTAGCCTTTTGGGTAGTAAGACATGTTTCTAGGGATTCTGATGCGATTCTTCAGATCTTGATCTGGAACTGTGAGGAACAAATCTGCCTATATCTTAGGCTCTTAGCATTACTTCGATGTAGGAACGGAACGGCGTCGTGACACCGACTCCGTGTACTAATTTTTTTCTATTCGTCCCAATTTATATTATATAATTTGATTGGACACGAAATTTAAAAAGACTTTTGAATCTTATTTTTAAAATAATATAAAATTTAAAATTAAATTATTACTAAATAAAAAAATATATCTTTTTTTGGAATTGACTAAAAAAAGAAAGTATATCATATAAATTAAAACAAAAAGAGTACACAATTTTCTCTCTATTTCAAATATTTAGCGGAAAAGTCCAGACTATTCCACTATTTATAAATTTAGGCTCAAAATAATCATATTTCTTTTAGGTAGAGTATTAATAGTTCACATTTCTTGAAAAAGTTTACTTACAGTTACAACTTACACGCTACAGCCTTTGGTCCATTACTTTGTGAAGGGAAAAGTCCCGAGGGCGAAACCTCATCTGTATCAGAGGCTCTTTGACTGGGTGAAATGTAAATCGAGGGATATGCGCGAGTGGCAGCCCTGCAAGGAAGAGAACTAACGGGACACGAACCCAACAACATCCCTTGCAATATTTCAGCAAAGACTGTCACTATATGGATTCGAACCCGCGACGTCGGAATGGTTGTACCCCAATCATATTGTCACTTACCAACTCGCCTGTGCCCCTGGGGGCGCCTTTGGTACATTACTTATTAAAAGAGAGCTCACGTGTGCCTCCGCTTAACAAGGAAATTAAAATCAAATACGTAAAGATTATTTTCATTAATGAAATAGTATATATACAATTTACAATTTTCATAATAGGAAAATGACTCATAAAACTTTATTCTACTTGTACAAGAATATTATAATTATGATAAGATTACAATGCTAATTAATTACAAATAATGTGGTACAAAATATTACAACTAATTGCGGTAGAAATCGTGATATACACTTACCATGTATATCACGGAGTCGTGTGGTCTTTTACACTCTCGCAGTCATAGCGGGCGGTCTTCGTACGCTGATATTGTCCCTAAAATCTTTAAAAGGGACCGAGGTAAGACCCTTTGTAAACATGTATGCAATTTGATATCTGGAAGAGACATGACAGACGCGTACTTGTCCACGAGCTACCTTTTCGCGAACAAAGTGAATGTCCATCTCGATGTGTTTAGTGCGCTGGTGTTGAACCGGATTACTAGACAGGTAGATGGAACTAACATTATCACAATAAATCAAGATAGCTTTCTGAACAGGACAATGAAGCTCTAAAAGAAGATTACGTAACCAACAGGATTCAGAGACCACATTGGCTACCCCTCGATACTCGGCCTCTGCAATAGAGCGGGACAAAGTCGACTGACGCTTTGCAGATCATGAAACCAAGTTATTACCAAGAAACATACAATAGCCAGACGTAGAGCGTTTGGTGACTGGACAACCACCCCAATCAGCATCTGTATACGAGACAAGTGTAGATGTTGATGACGAATATAAATGTAAGCCAAAGTCGAGTGTCCCCTGGATGTACCGAATAATGCGTTTGAGCGGATTCATGTGCTCAACCCTTGGATCATGCATAAACAAACACACATGTTATACCGCATACGTAATATCGGGTTTCGTGAAAGTAAGATACTGAAGGGCCCTTGCAAGATTGCAATAGCGGGTCGGATCCTCGTAAGGTGAGCCAGCCTCAGCACCCAACTTGGGTTTAGTATCAACTGGAGTGGCAGTAGACTTGCATGAGGACATACCAGCTCGCTCAATGATCTCAGCTGCATACTTTCGTTGGGATAAGAACAACTCACCTGCATGACGAGAGACAACAATCCCCAAAAAGTAACTCAAGGGCCCCAAGTCTTTCATAACAAACTCAGAACTGAGCATTGTCATGATAGACTGGCGTAATGCATCAGAAGAGGCAGTCAAGATAATATCATCCACATATAATATTATATAAGCCATGGAAAAACCACGACGATATATGAACAATGAATTATCAGACCTGCTGTGAGAAAACTCAATAGTCGAAACATAGTCTGCAAACCTCTTATACCAAGCCCGTGGGGACTGCTTAAGCTCATACAAAGACTTCTTCAATATACAGACATGATGAGGATATTTGGGATCCTTAAACCCCAATGGCTGATGCATATAGATTGTCTCCTTAAGATAACCATGTAAAAGATCATTCTTCACATCTAACTGATGAATGAGCCATGCTTTCGAAAGAGCCAAGCTGAGCACATTGTAAATAGTAGCCAACTTGACCACCGGACTAAATGTCTCACCACAATCCACACCAACATGTTGAGTCTTACCATCACCTACAAGACAAGCCTTATGCCTCGCAAAAGATCCGTCATAATTATCTTTATGAGCAAAAATCAACATAGACCGAATAATATTAACATCATATTGACGGGGCACCAATTCCCATGTCTTCTATCAATAAGAGCATTATATTCGTCGGTCATATAAATTTTCCAATTCGGGTCATTAAACGCAGACACAGGATTACGGGGCAGAGGTGATTTAAGAACATTAGTATTTAGATTAAAATGTCTTTTTGGTTTAACAATACCCTGTTGACTACGAGTGACCGGTCTATGACTCGAGGAAGAATTGAGTGGATTTTGGGAAATTTCGGGACAAGGGACGGACTGATCGCCGCCAGATGGGACGGATCGCCCCAGATGGGCCCGCCGCCCATAATCGAAATTGTAGCATGCCTGGCCGATATTGGGCGATTTTGTATTGGGCAACCGCCTAATTACAAAATCGGGCGTGTCGCCCAAGTACGGATCGGAAGCATAGGGTGAGATGGGATCGCTTGGCCCAGTGCGATGGGCTACTGGTGGATTTTGGGTGTGAGATAGGTCCAAAAAATGACGGATAAGATACGGAGAGACGGTGTCGTCCAAAAAATTATACGAACTAGGCACGGGACTACTATGATTAGCAAAGAAAAATTGGGTTTCATAAAAAATAAGATGGCGACTAATGATGATTTTATTTTAGGATAAATCAAAATATTTGTAACCACGATGATTAAACGGATAACCCAAAAATACACAAGGGGTAGAACGGGCCTGAAGTTTGTTAGTTGTGGTGGACGGAAACAACGGATAACATAAGCACTCAAAGACCCTAAGATGTGAATACGAATGAGTCTTATTATATAAGATTTGAAAGGGGGACGAACATGCCAAACCTTTGGTAGGAAGAATGTTAAGAAGATATGTAGTCATTTGTAGAGCATGATGCAAAAAAGAAGGGGGTACGAAAGCATGAACTAGTAAAGTTCGGATAATGTTATTAATGGTACGAATTTTGTGGTCGGCTTTCCCATTTTGTGATGACGTATGAGGACAAGAAAAATAAAAATTGATTCCATTATTAGCACAAAAATTCTGAAACACCACATTATCGTATTCTTGGTCATTATCATATTGAATATTTTTATTTCACGTTCGAATTGGGTTCTGATGAATGCTCTAAATTTTAGGAAAGTGAAAAAAATGTGAGATTTTTTCGCTCTTCGGAAAAGTCCATAAAAATTTAGAATAATCATCCAAAAATAGAACATGATAACGGCGACCCAAAGAACTGAGAATATAAGACGTCCATAAATCGCTATAGATAATATCAAATGACATTAAAGTACGAGAATTAGAGTCTACAAATGGCAATCTAACAATTTTTCCTAGAGAACAAGATTGACAAATCGGAGTACTACGCGTACCCTTACAAGAAATAAAATTATTTTTATCTAAGGAAGACAAAATAGACGACCCCAGATGACCTAGACGAGCATGCCACAAGGAAGGAGCAAGGGCTGCAAAAGAGGATGGCTAGGATGGACTCGAGAGACCGGAGGTGAGCGTGATAGGATAAAGATCTCCCCAACTATCACATCTCATGAGAGGAATTCCCGTCTTGAAATCTTTCACAAAAAAACCAAAAGGATCAAATGCAACAGAAATGGAATTATCAGTGGTGAGTTTACGGACAAACATCAATTTTTTAATTAATTTAGGGGCATGAAAGGTATTTTTCAAGACAGGAGGTGGATGGGGGGGGGGGGAGACAAGTTTTATGACCGTAACCACAAATTGGAATTGAGTTGCCATTACCAACAATTATACCACGATTGCTGCTCAAATTGGAATAAGACGAGAGAGTACCTTGATCAGACGTCATATGGGTGTTGACACCCAATTTTGTTCCATCATTTCTGATTTTATATATTATTATTATTCGCTTATTATTATTATTATTCGCATTTTTTACTGTCATTTGCATTTTTATCATAATCATAAGTTTTATCCGAAAATTTCATGTTATTTCATTTTCGCAAAAATAGCATCGCATTTCTATTTTTATTAAACATTAAACATTTCGCAAATATTATATTATTATCACATCGTTATGTTTTTATTTACTAATTTACATTTTTTTTCTTCAATACATTTTTAATATTAAAACCCTTTTTATATTTTAAACCACTTTTTATATCTTAACCCAAACCCAAAAACCCAAAATATTTTTATTCCACACCCCTCCAAGTCGGCCCACCCGAGAGGCCCGATCGGCCAAACCCAATTCACCCTCACCCGTCGGCCCACAACCCACGAGCCCAAAACCCATTCCCCCTTATTTCCCTTTACCCTTTTAACCAAACAAACCCTAAAAAACAAAAATCAAACAAAAAAAAACCTAACACCCTACTCCCCAAAATCTACACAGACCCGACCCCACGCCCCCATCACCTAGCCGACCCGACACCACCACCTACCCCCCTCTGTTGCGCCGGTCACTGCCACCAACTCCCTGCCACCAACCCTTCGACCCATACCCACAAAATCCGCAACCCATACCCCCAAAATTCGCTTCCAAAATCAGATTTTTAAACCTTTTATTCGAATTTCAAACTCGTTCTTGGAGGGTTAAACCATCTATAAATACCCCTTTTTTTATTCTACAAGGGAGGGATTTTTGGAGGTCCGATTCCATATAAAATATTTTGTTGTGTTCTTGATTTTAAGCATTTTCCCTCCTTGTTATTCAAGAATTAAGTCCGAAAACAAGATCCAAAATCGGAAGAAAAGGTTTGTTCTCCACTGTTTTTCGAGTCTCCGATTTGGGTATTTCGGGTCGGGTCGACCCGGGCAAGGGTAAGGATTAGATTTGTTGTCCTTCACTGATGTCGGGTCGGGTCGACCCGGTTTGGACATGTTCCAGATTTTTGCCTTTTTTACATCCCTTGTTGGTTATCTGAATTTTGCTAAAATATTCGAATCGGGTTGTTCTTCACTGATTCTGGTCGGGTCACTGACCCGGGTAGGGTCGACCCGGTTTGGTTATATTTCTAGAATCCTTGCATTTCACATCTTGCATATTGGTTATCTGAATTTGCTGGAAAAAATTCAATTTGTTGTTCTTCACTGATTTCGGGTCACTGACCCGGGTCGGGTCGACCCGATTTGGATTTTTTTTTAGAATTAATGCATTTCACATCTTATTTGATTGGTTATCTGAATTTGGCGAAAATCTGATTCGGGTTTGAATCACTGGTTCGGGTCGGGTCACTGACTCGGGTCGGATCGACCCGATTTGGATATTTCCAGAATTATTGCATTTCGTATCTTATTTGTTGGTTATCTGAAAAAATCTATTTTCAGAATTGGGTCACCTATTCGGGTCACTGTTCATAATCCGGGTTTGATTTTTTCATAAATACTTCTTAATCCTGTTTCGGTTCCAAAATTTTAGAATTCGGGTCGGATACTTTAATTGCTCACTGCTCGTTTATTTGGCACTGTTATTATTGATTGAACTAATACCGCACTTCGGCCGATGAAATTGAATTCAAGGCCGCGCTTTTTTTCCGTTTTCGTTTCTCTGAAAATCAGCACTGTTTTAAGCATCCGGGCAACGGATATCTTACTGTTTTACTATTTTATTATTTTATTAATATCACATTTAGGCCAATGAAATTGAATTCGAGACCGCGTTTTTTTTTTGTTTCGTTTCGTTTCTCTGTTTTTCAGCACTGTTTTAAACATCCGGGCAACATATATTTACTGTTTTTTTACTAAACATCCCGTCTTCTCGGGAATTGCCTCTTTTTTTTTGCTGCTTACTGTTCCGATTTAATTTTGCTGATTCGAACACGATACTGCACTGGCCGATGAAAAATATCCGTCGATTTTGAGGCCTCCACGGTTGTAAAGATGGAGATATAACTTCTGGGCAAGGATGAGGCTTAAACCTTTTTATTTCATCCGAGGGATCAACATGTTTAGTAGGCAAGGCGATTAAAATAACCAACAAGTTATATGTTCGCAGCCACGACGTGATTATAATGATCTTTTCTTTTCATCCGAGAGACCAACATGTTTAGTAGGCGAGGCAATCAAAATAATCGCCGAGTCATACGTTTGCAGCCACGACGTGATTGGAATGGTCTTTTTAAAAATTAAGTCTGAGCCCTCCGTGACCAAAACGCTCACTGTTTTGGACACGGATCCGAAGTTATTTGTTTTTAACTATTTCTAACTGTTTTGTTCTTGACAGCTTGCAGGGAATAAAGTAAATAAAGGCAGATTTTCCTTGGAGTTTATTTATTTTATTTATTTTTAATTCGGCTTTTACCCGGCTCTGTATTGTAATATTATTTATCGCACTTATGTAACTACTGAAATGCTTAGAATAGGCAAACTTAGAATTAATTCATAGGGTAGTTTAAGACTTGAAACCCGTCACTAGCTTATTTATTTATAGGCTCGGTTAATGCAAACTTAGAAACCCTCCGCTAGTTATTTATTTTAGGCTCGTCACACGCATTCAAGATTTTCAAAAACAACTTTTGCCATCTTTTTATTCGCTTTATTAATCGTACGAACAAGTTTATCTTTTGTCAATTTACAATTCAATGATTTCCAAAATTTTACTTCTTTGGCATTATAAATAATTTATTTTTAACATCAAATTGTTACAAATGCATATTTTCCAAAACTTTACATGTATCTTTCTTTTTATGTCATCCAAATACATACTTGTATAAAATGCATCATTTACTAAATATTTGCAAACATCTTTTTAATCTATTATACTTTTAAAACATGCATTTTTCCTAGCAATAATTAACCTGAGTTTGATCGGATAACCGCAAGTTAGCGGATCTTAAAGGATACCTAACCCCTTCCCTTTAGGATAATAAAGAACCCTTACCTAGAATCTCACTAGTTTTGCATACCTTAAAATTGGAGTTATATTGCAGCATTTATAGTTAACATTTAGGTGCCCTAATTCACCTTAGAATAATTAGGTGGCGACTCCTTAATTCATTTACCCAGGAATCACCGAAAAGTTGTGCTCCGCTCCGACCTCCCGCGGGTCGGTTAAAAGCGGGCGCGACAATGGGTAGTGACTCCGGTGTCCATGTACCAATTTGCATTTGGCGGATTTAATCCAAGAGTGTGCATTGCGGCTTCAATGTCGGTCGGGGTGGGGGCCGCTACATGATGGCCTGTGGAGGTCGGGGCCCAAGCACACCGCTGTCGCCCGCCCATCACCATCGCGTCGAAAGTGTTGGCAAGATTGAACCGACGGGCCTGGCGGTCGGGCCGCCACTGCCCATGGTAAAAAATTGGCAGAAAATATGGGTTGTTGGGACACTGCCGACTGGCCCAACTCTACTGCCAAGGGGCCCACGACTGGGACCAGTGGGGCTGCGGCCTACTGCCACCTTGTCGTGCATCGCCGCCACTATTCTGTCCACCCCCCCTACTGCCGGAATCACCGCGTTTGCCCCTGCGGTTTTTGCCATTATTTTTTTGAGTATTCTTACCGCGACCGTGAGCACGATTTTAGCTTAAATTATCAACAAAACCTTGAGAAGTAGTGGAGGACGTCATCATGATTATGGGACTAGCGCCGGTAGCCACCTTTTTTGCCAAGCCGGCTTCTTCGAGCGTAAGCATAGAACGAGCCTGATAAAATTGAAGAAGAGGACTACTCTGACGAAGAAGCGTGCCAACACCACTATAGACATCAAATAGGCCTACAACCATTTGTAGGACCAAAAAATCATTTGTAACGGGCGCGCTAACGTTGCGGAGTTAGTCCGCCAATTCTTTCAACCTTTTGCAATAAGCCGAAATGTTTGGGAATTCTTCCATGTTGACGTGGGAGAATTCCTGCTCAAGAGTAACAGCTCTAGAATTTTGATTATCTTGAAATATATCACGTATTCTATCCCAAGTAGCCTTCGTCGTAGCGTCAGGCTCAATAATCGTTTGCAATAGGTCGGTAGATATAGTGGAGTAAATCCACTGAAGAACGGTAGCATCAAGTGTTGTCCATAATTTAGGATCATCCTCGGGTTTAGGTACATCCGTATCAGTAGGAGTCGCGGGGATAATGTGATGGAGGACTTGATGCGAGCGTGCGTGAACTTTGAACAGTTCGGCCGACATCGCGTATTGGACGTTTTCTATTTCAAGAACGATAGGGATGTGGTTCTTGATGTTAGAAACAGTAAGGGCAGGGTGAAACGTGTTCTTAGCCATAATAGCAACGCAAGACGTGATGGAGGGATTTGGAAGGAAATTTGGGAAGAGAAAGAAATATCGTCGGGCACGAAAATTGAGGATAGGCTCTCAGACCGATGCAAGTGGTCGACGGAAAAGTTGGGACAAAAAAAAGAACCTAGACTTTTGATATCATGAAAGAAATAATCTCTTGATTATCTTCATTAATGAAAGAGTATATATACAATTTACAATTTTCATAATAGGAAAATCATATTTCTATTCTATTCCTAAAACTTTATTCTACTTGTACAAGAATCCTATAATTATGATAAGATTACAATGATAATTAATTACAAATAATATGGTACAAAATATTACAACTAATTGTGGTACAAACAGTGATATACACTTACCATGTATATCACGGAGCCGTGTGGTCTTTTAAATACATTTCTGGCAAAGTTCTCAATCAAATTAAACAAAAATAATAAGATTCACAAAAGTCAAAGCCAATTTGCAATGCTATGTTATGATAAATAAAGAATAGAAATTATTGCTATAAATGAAATATTCAAACTGTAATATAAAGAAAAAAAGTCTCACCACAAAAGAGAGTTCTTAACAACATTTTACTTCCCTTAGTTGATTATGCTACTGATGGAAATACGACGCAAGATTTTGGTTTTTAAAATTTCCTCGAATAGAGGAACCAAAAAGAGAAAAACATATTATACTGTAGAAAGAATCTTATACATATCCCATTGGTTTAAAAGTTTTGAGTTGCCATACAGCACGGATGATATATTCCGAGTCTATGAGGATTGAGGATAGTTTGTGATGATATTTTATAGGAAAAATACAGAAATTACCATCAAATTTATCTGAAAATGTCATTTACATATTCTAACTTTACTAATGACCTACTATCCCTATTTTTACAAATATTACAATATCTAACACTTAGTCGAATATTAAAACGAGACAAGGAAAAGTTTGTTAAAAAAATATGGTTAGTTAGTCAAACATTCAACATTTACATGGCGTCTTACGATGAAAGGCCTAGAATTTAGAAAGGGACAACACCCCAACACCACGGTGGCAGGGTCCAGCCATATCTTGTGAACTACTATAAGCTTACCGTTTTAGAAAATGGGGGCATGCACTCTCATACAAAACGGATTGTCCCAACTTCCACGCAGAGAATTCCCTTTTAAATTTGCTTTTGCTAAAAGAAAGAAAACTGAAGCTCTACAACGTTATTTGAAAGAGGTAAAGAAATAGATCTAGAGCATGATCATAGAATCATCAATAAACATAAGTGTTGTGGCAGTGCCAGCTCCCTCATGTTCTCATCTTCGCGTAAATAGCTTGTTGCAGCAGGACAGAAGCAGAAGCTTTCAATATCAGAAAGGTGTTTTCCTCGTTCCTCAGAGAAATATAGCGTTAAGTTCATCAAAGCGGCAATTGCGTGAATGTGAAACAAGCCGCCAAAAACATCCCAGGTTCACCATTAAGGCTCAGAAGACTTATGATTCACAAATCACCATTCTAGCCGACATGTCCCTCTTTGAATCCCCTCATGTACGCAATATGTTCTCCATCACGTGCTTGGTATATATTGTGTGTTGTGTCCATCGAAAATCTAGAATCTAAAGTTAGTGAGTTCAGAATGATTAGGTTGATCTATTACATATAGTACCCTTTTTCTTTCTTACTGTGTGTACATAATTATAATTCGAGTCGGAAGCAAATCAGCAATGACACATAATTTACTCTAGGTCCGCTTCTGTTTGTGTATGTGTCAAATAATTAAGTGAAGCTGATCATAGATGGGTTGTAGTAAAGCAGTACTAGGTAGTATTACCTGAATATATTGGGTGGTTGCAGGCTTCTTTCGACAGGTACATGGAGGACAAACCAAGAGTCTTCAAAGCTATTTTCCCAGAGAACAGAGGAACCCAACGTCTTAACGAGGTAACTAGCACGTATACTTCATTCACATGACATGGCGAATTTATTTTTAAATGTGAATAAAAGTTTTTGTTTCTGTGTATAGCTATCAGTTTCGACAATACTTTTATCCAAACATGAAACTTTTATTGATAGAATCACTTTCAAGTTTCAACACTCAGGAGTATTTGATTTTATCAGTACTTTCAACCAATTAATTAAATCAAGCGGGCTCTTAGTATCAATACAATTGATCAATGCCTCAATATGATATGATCGAAGAGATGTGATGTTCATGTTCTAATTTGTTTTTTGGTAGTTCTGTGTAATTCAAATCACTGTGTTAATGATGAAACAATACATGGTGCAGGAAGAATGGAGAATCCGAATGGAACCCATAGCCTTCTTGTTCCTCAAAGCCTGGCCAGTTGTTAATATGAGACTTAGATGCAAAACAAAAGGAAAAGAATACCCTTCTGGCGTTCCCACCCAGACCTCTATGGTTCTTGAGCTCAAAATTGTAAGTACATACTTCAAATTTCAGTACTGATTTACCAGCTAGTAATAAAGAAGTCATTCCAAGATAAATTAGATTAAGTTTAACTTGTGATTTGCTATATATGCAGATAAAATGGGATCTAGAAGGAGTAACAGAAGGGAGAAATAAGCCATCAGAATTCAGGCTTAGTATGGAAGGAGTACTTTACCCTGATAGAAAAGGACCAAAAAGCAGAATCAAAGGTCATTTCCATATGAGCCTTAGCTTCGCTCCGCCTCCCATGCTTGCTTTGGTCCCTCCACATGTTCACCGAAATGTCACTCAATCGGTTAGAAATTTAAATTTCCCACTCTTAAGTTACCATCAATACTTTCCTGTTTTATTTTATATGATACCAAAAAAAAGAAATTTTTGTCACGCGCCAAAAAGTACACTTATAATCTTAAATATATCATGACATTTTTATAATTAGCGATTGAACTATCTCACTTGAGATCACTTTCTACGTGTCAATTTGTTTTTCAACTTTTGTCCCTTGATACTTTCCATATAAGAAATCAAGAATTTTACCTTTACTTTTACTCACTGTTAGCAAAATATCTTTCTAACATTGGCTTATATATGCTAACAGGTTATGAAGAATATGGCGGAGAATATGCAGCATAAAGTAAAAAATAATTTGCTCGCCGATTACGCTAAATTCAAGAAGGAAACACCCAAAAATCCGACTCCACCATAAGTAACATTGGCTTATATACGCTAAAAGTATACTTTTCATTTAAGCAAAATAAAAGAAACGAGAAAAGCTCTTCTTCTTCTTCTTCTTTTTCCTACTGAATAGCTTCAGGTCAACAAGTGTGAATTTTCCTTTGCGTGGCCTTTTGTATTTGTTCGACTAATCAAACTAACAATGGACGTTATTGGTTGTATTGTATACTCCTTTGTTAATACTGATCACGTGTACGCAAAGGGAAATAAGGTTACTACTCCACGTCGTGAATAATTTGAAGGGAATATACAGAACAAGAAAATAAAGGATAATAGCGATTTTAGTCCTTTAATTGATAATTTTTTTATTAGCCAGTGGTGAAATAAATGATAGTCATGACAAATTTGTGGATACTTACCAACAAAGAGATTAAAGTGCATGTTTCAATTAAACGTTAAGTGTGCTCTATTGAATATTATAAGATTTTTTTTTATTAATAATTAAGAGACCAAAAGTGTTATTAACTCAAAGTAAAGCTACTACTAATAAAATGTCTTTATCAGTCCATTGGTCGGTAGTCGGTACACGTAATTTGATCATTTAACACGTTAAGATTCGGTTCTTATTATGTATTCAACTAAATATTTTCTCTAGTTTTAGTATTAAAATCCTTTTCAGTATTCTTTTAAATTGCTAGGGGGGAAAACTAAAAGCGAATGGAGACGCGGGGGATCTAACCCTGTGCCTCTCGCATGAGAAGCGAGTGCTTTACCGTTTGAGCTACATACCCTGTTACTTTTGCACACAGATTATATAATACATTTATGAATACAATATAACACTATTTGTAAAGCTAACATGGCGGTAAGTGGAAAAAATTAACCCATACCGGATATTTACACAAAATTAATACAACTTACCATGGCGAAGTTATTAAATGAAGTAAGAATATATGTTAATTAATCATGGTTTAGTAAAAGAACTCTACATTCAAACACATGTCATGAATGTATTAACTTGGTGTAGTAAATTTTTACCGCTGGTAAATCATGTCATTTTATTTTAATACTACGAAAAAAGAACTTTATTTGAGTACCCACGGAAAACCTCCATTTTTTAATGTATCATTACATCTCGGCTTTTATTTTATTACATTTAACTTACTAAACTACTTTTTATAATAAAAAAAGACACTCAATTTTATCTATGTATCATGAAATTACTAAATCCTTTTAAAAAGTCACTTAACTTTGTCTAAGTATTACAAAAATCATTAGAAAAAAACAAACAAGATATTTTATATGATACTTAGGTAAAATTGATTGATATTTTGGTTATAAAATAAAATTGTTTAGTAACTTGTTGTGATTTTTTAAGAAAGATAACTAATTTTTTGGCATTATGCAAAAATCTATGGGATCATAATATGAAGTTATAACTTATAAGTCATCATGATTAATTAACTCATTATTATAAATGTTTTACAAGCTCAAAATTGTAAAATATTCTACTCTCTTTTAGTATTCTCGTAAAATAAGCATGAACGTCGAGTCGGATTCATTAACGCTTGTTGCAATACTAAATTGAGTCAAGCCTAATCGAGCTGAGCTCGAACTAAATTCAAATGAATTCTGCTATATTACAACAAGTCCGAACTAAGCCAGGTATTTAACTATTTGTTTTTGCGAAGCTATATAAAAAATAATTGTATAATAAACTAATTGATTAACAAAAAGAAAATATCAATTAATAGTTTAAATTGAGAATTGGATTCAACCAATAGTTGTATTTAAAAATTGTTAGAGTAATTATGGGACAAATCCCATAATTACCTCCAATTCATTATTGTAATATATTGTAATTAGGATGATTAAAATTAACATCTTATATTTTAGGTAATATAGATTAGTCTTTCTTTTGACAAGCATATTATAATTGTATGTATATATATATATATATATATATATATATATATATATATATATATATATATATATATATATATATATTGTATTATTGGAATAGAATTAATCAAGGGATTCAATTCTTACATGGTATCAAGAGTCAAAGATCATTTGCCCTAATTTCTACTTCCTCCTAAAATTGAATTCTCTCTTTCTCCTAATTGTTTTCGGCCACCCTCCCAAAGAATACCCTAAACCACTCCTTATACAAACCAAACCCTAGCCGATTTCTCACACTCCCCCGGCTTACACTTTCCGAAACCCTAAGGCTTTTTCACATCCCACACTTCAAACACTTCTTCTTTTCTTCTCTGGTTTGATTTCTTGTGGAACCTATGGCCGAAAAATAAACTTTTCATCCCACTCTTGCCGTTAATAACATCAAGAACTATATCTCTATAACCATTGGAATGGAGAAAGGGAAATATACCTCTTGGGCGGAATTGTTCAAAATTAATTGCCACGCATATGAGGTGATCGACCATATCATACCTTCCGAGTCGTCATCGGACGCCAATTTGACGAACAAAAAGTTATGGTCCCGTTTGGATGCTATTGTCCTTCAATGGGTATATGACACTATATCCAACGATCTTTTTACATACCATATTGGAGCCGAATTCTACGGCTCAACAGGCATGGGAACGTTTACAAAATATATTTCAGCATAACAAACTTTCTCGAGCCGTGTATCTTGAACACCAATTTACTAACGTTAAATTGGATGATTTTTTCAACATCTCCGCTTATTGTCAGGAATTGAAGATGTTTGCGGACCAACTATCCAACGTTGGTTCGCCCGTTATAAATCAACGGTTGGTCCTTCAGTTAATTGCATGGTTATGAACAGTATGATGGAGTGGCTACGTTCATTCAACAAAGTAATCCATTGCATCCCTTCTATGAGGACCGTTCGAGGTTGATTCTCGAGAAAACAGGGAAGGCGAAACATGCATCTTCTGGAGCAGCCACCGCCGAAACTGCTCTCGTATCCACCAATTCATTTTCCACTAATTTGGAGCCCCAAAATTCTGGTTCGGGGGGCAATAATATTCGTCAAAATAATGGCCAAAACGGGGTTCAAATTGTAACAATAAAGGAAAAAATAATTGTGGAAAGGGACGAGGCCGGGGGGGTGGACAAACTGCCGGTGGCATTCGACGGCGATGCGATGTAAGCGGTTGATGTGAATCGAAATGAAGCGACCCACGGACCTGGGCTCCACAGTGGGATACCCCGCCATGTCCATATCCGACTTCTTCGTGGGTCATGCCTCATTCTTCTTCAAATCGCCAATCCGGTATTCTAGGGTCTCGTCCACAGCATGCGTTTGCAGCCCAGGCACCATCTTCGGTTGGCTATCTACCCATGAATATTGAACAAGCCATGAACAACATGAATATAAGTGTTCTGGATGAGTCATGGTACATGGACACAGGGGCTACGTCACACATGACGACATCTCAAGGTAATCTCTCGTCTTATTTTAATATGAGCAATAATAAAAATATTATTGTCGGCAGTGGACAGGAAATTCCAATTCGTGGTATTGGTCAGGTAATACTACCCTATCCACACCCACCATTATCCTTGAAAAACGTTTTACATGCACCAAAACTAATTAAAAATTTGATCTCTGTTAGACGTTTTACCATTGACAATAATGCTTCTGTGAATTTTGATATGTTTGCCTTTTCTGTGAAGAATTTTCAGACGGGGATGCCACTTATAACATGCAATAGCACAGGAGACTTATATCCCATCACCTCTGTTTCAAAACATTGCATGACACAATCATCAACCTTTGCTGCCATTTCTCCTACCCTATGACACAATCGTTTGGAACACCCAGGAGCAAAAGTTTTTAATAATCTTAGGAAGAATAATTTGTTTTCTTGTAACAAACGTTTGGACACTTCTGTTTGCCATTCTTGTGTGCTTGGTAAACATGTTAAGCTTCATTTTGCATCTTCTACTACTCATACTTTTTTGCCATTTGATCTTGTGCAATGTGATTTGTGGACATCATTAGTTTTGAGTTCTACAGGTCATAAATATTATATGCTCATTCTCGATGATTATTCCGATTTTTTGTGAACATCTCCCTTAGGACATAAATCACAAACCTACACAATTTTAAAACAATTTAGTGTTTTTATCAAAACTCAATTTGGCAAAAGCATTAAAAGTTTTCAATGGGATAATGGGGGGAATTCATCAATACCCAATTTAATGATTTTTGTCACCAAAATGGGATGTCTTTGCGTCTTTCGTGTCCACATATCTCACCACAAAATGGGAAAATCGAAAGAAAGATTCGAACAATTAACAATATATCGCTCTATTGTTGTGAATTCTTTCACACCACCAAAGTTTTGGCACCATGCACTTCAAATGGCCACATACCTTTTGAATATTCTTCCTAGTAAATTGCTCTACAATGTGTCTCCTACACAAATGTTGTATCATCGTCTCCCGTCTTTTACACATTTGAGGGTGTATGAGTGTTTATGTTATCATTTGTTTCCATCCACTATCATTAACAAATTGCAGGCTCGTT
Organism: Anisodus acutangulus; assembly: GCA_029783415.1. NCBI lineage: Eukaryota > Viridiplantae > Streptophyta > Magnoliopsida > Solanales > Solanaceae > Anisodus > Anisodus acutangulus. The sequence goes on along the minus strand of CM056501.1, from coordinate 44,679,851 downwards.
CAGCTCCTTGTGTGTTTTTGGGATACCCGCAAAATCATAGGGGATATAAATGTTATGATTTGACGAATGGAAAAATAATTGTCTCTCGTCATGTGGTGTTTGATTAGTCTACATTTCTGTTTGCTAAGTCTCATATGGCATCCTCACCTTCATATGATTTTTTGGTCAATGGAATACATCCCATTTTACACCACCACCTTCATAACCAAACACAAGTGGAAACAACCCAACAAAATACCCAACATTTTCCGGCCCAACCATAAAATGGGACTGGACCGGCGACCACATTATCGTTGGTCTCGGCCCAGTCCTCTTTCCGCAGCGGGCAGGCCCAAGTGGGGGAGCCCAGTGCTCCCTCACATGAACCCGGATTCCAACCCAACACCGGTTCGGGCCTCAATACACCTCCTCGACCCAATACCATACTAGAGACCTCTACTACCCAACCAATGACAGAACAACCTCGGACCATTGAAACCAGGGCCATGCGCGGGATTTTTTGGCCCAAACGTTAGTTTAACCTACTATCCTCCGTTTAACCATCACCTCTACCAAAAAATCCCAAGGTCGACTTGTCCGACCCGAATTGAAAAGCTTCCATGTAGACGAATTTACTGCTCTTATTAAAAATAAGACGTGGGAGTTAGTACCACGTTAGTCTAATGTGAATGTCATTCAGTCTATGTGAGTTTTTTGTCATAAAAAGAATTCTGATGGTTTTTTTGCGAGATACAAAGTTCGTCTTGTTGGTGATGGCATATCTCAACAGGTTGGAGTCGATTGTGGTGAAACATTTAGTCCGGTAGTTAAGCCAGGAACTATCAGGACTGTTCTCAGTCCGGCTCTTTCCAAATCTTGGTTTATTCATCAGTTGGATGTTAAAATGCATTCTTACATGACCACTTACAAGAGACGGTATACATGCATCAGCCATTGGGTTTTCGATATTATACACGTCCAGATCATGTTTGTCTGTTGAAGAAATCTTTATATGGTTTGAAACAAGCTCCTAGGGCATGGTATAACCGTTTTGCAGGATTTGTTTCAAAATTGGGTTCTCTCACAGCAAGTCTGATCAATCGTTATTCATTTATCGGAAGGGCATTGACATGGCATATATACTTCTGTATGTCGATGATATTATTCTCACAACATCATCCACTTCGCTTCGCCAGTCCATTATGTCCCTTATTGCAACAGAATTTGCAATGAAGGACTTGGGTCCGTTAAATTATTTTCTTAGCATTGCCATCACCCAATATGCAGATGGTCTGTTTCTTAGTCAGAAGAAATATGCCAAAGAAATAATTGACAAAATCGGATGTCTTCATGCAAACCATCACATACTCCGGTTGACACAAAGGCCAAACTAAGTAATGATGCCGAAATTCTATACAGTGATCCTACACATTACCGTAGCCTCGCCGACGCCTTGCAGTATCTGACTTTCACAAGATCGAATATTTTTTATGTGGTTCAGCAGGTTTACTTACACATGCATGATCCAAAGGAAGAACATATGGGGGCTATCAAAAGGATTTTGCGGTATGTTAAGGGTACTCTCCATTTTGGCCTACATCTGTATAAGTCGTCCATCTCGAGTCTTTCATCCTACACAGATTCGTAATCAGGAATATAGATAAAAAAATAGTTATCCTCAACTTTAGTTTTGATTCTTTCTACAAAATGGCCTACTGGTTTAGGTAAATATCTAATGTGTTCCCCGATCGGAGAAGTCATTTTTGGAGGAGAAACTATGCGTTTTTGGGATCTGCGTATGCAGATTGGGGTGGCTGCCCAGACACACGTCGTTCCACTTTAGGTTATTGTGTGTTCTTGGGGGACAACCTTATTTCATGGTCGTCCAAATGACAATCCACACTGTCTCGATCTAGTGCTGAGGCTGAATACCGAGGGGTCGCAAATGTGGTCGCTGAATCATGTTGACTCCGTAATCTACTGTTGGAGCTACATTGTCCGATTGAAAAGACAACAATGGCCTATCGTGACAATGTGAGTGCGATATACTTATCCAGCAATTCTGTTCAGTATCAGCGCACGAAACACATTCAAATGAATATCTTATTTGTCCACGAGAAGGTTGCCCATGGACAAGTCCATGTTCTCCATGTACCGTCCCGTTATCAGATTGCTGACATCTTCACAAAGGGTCTTCCGCGCGTACTTTTTGATAATTTTAGGGACAGTCTCAGCATACGAGGACATCCCGCTAAGATTGCGGGGGACTGTTAGAGTAATTATGAGACAAATCCCATAATTACCTCCAATTCATTATTGTAATATATTGTAATTCGGATGATTAGAATTAACATCTTATATTTTAGGTAATATAGATTAATCTTCCTTTTGACAAGCATATTATGATTGTATATATATATTGTATTATTGGAATAGAATTAATCAAGGGATTCAATTGTTACAAAAATCATAAGAAATAATATGATTAAAAGTCTAGGTATATCAATAAAGAAATACAAAATTACAAATTTATATAATTTTTTGCAGAATGCTCTTGCACAACTAAGTGTAGAATTCTTTGGAAAACAGGGTTGAAATACTCATACCAAAAGCTGATGTAAAGCTAGTTTGCAGTGGATCAAGAGGAGACAATTTAAAATCGATCTAGTAGCTGCTAGATGGGGAGCCTTAATCTACTACACTTACAAGCAAGAAACTTAAAATTGTTTAGAAGTATACTTGTAAGGGAAAAGGGTCAAATTTACCCTGCAACTATGCTTTATAGTTTAATATTGTCCTCCGTCAAACTTTGGAATCAAATTTATCCTTTCCATTAGCAAACTTATTAAATTTGCCCTCAGCCAGATAGATTTTTGACTTGGACTCCATGTCGAATTCATGTAGACGTCACGTAGGCTCCCACACGGACGCCTAAAACATTACCACTACTGACTTGAATTATCACCCACTGTCCACTCTATATGTAAACATTCTTCATCCTTGTTTCTACCTCCATTGTAGGTCCCCTCCAACCTCACCACCTCAGTCGTTCGCCGCTGTCGAATCACCCCGGTGGAGACATCAGCTTTCAACTTAGTCGGAAGTAGGTAAGACTGTACATCAAATTTTGCTGACATATGTTGTATCCTACCACTGTCAATATTCTCGGCGGGAATAAACACAAGACCCACCGGCTCACCAGAGTAACTAAGCTGAAGCGAGCTATCCTAATGAGTGAACTTATCGCGATTTGGGTTTGTAACGGAGACGTACCGGAAGAAGGTGAAGTTAACGGTGTCATTCGTAACAGAGAAAGTTGGGAACCGAACGACTTCGACATTAATTTTAGGAGATTTGGGTTTGAAGAGGAAGAAGTAAGCGACAACAATGACACGACTTCGACGACGATTTTAGAAGATTTGGGTTTGAAGAGGAAGAAGTAAGCGACACCAATGGCTGCAATGATAAAGACGAGGAAAACAGTAGCACAAATACATGAAGCAAATTTTGTATGGCCTCTACTGAGTTTAGATCTGTAAGGATCATACATGGCAAAAGATTTAATTTTTCAATTGTAATTTGAACCCCGGCTGAGAAAATTCAGTGCGAAGAATGTGGAATAGTTACGAAACCTACCACTCCATTATCAACAAGCTCACCCATAAAACCCTAGGCTGACATGGGAACTCATCATTACCGGCCGTTCGGTGGTCAAATCTGATGGTGGCAAATGGCAGAAAATGAAGAGGGATGAGAGGGAGATGAAGTGGAGGCGGTGGTGGTGGTGAATTGGTTGTACAATGGTGGAGTTCGCCGGAGCTCCAACATGGGAACTCGTCAGAGCTCGCCGGAGATGACAGAGGTCCGCTGGAGAAGAAGCAACAGTGAGGGTAACGGGTTGAAACTATTTAAAGGATGGGGTAACGGGTACGTGTTACGGTTACGGGTTACAGTTACGAGTACAAGTTACGGGTTAAAAGATCCGTGTGAGAGCCTACGTGGCGTCTATGTGGATCCGACATGGAGTCCAAGTCAGAAATCCATCCGGTTGAGGGCAAATTTAATAAGTTTGCTAATGAGAAGGATAAATTTGATCTCAAAATTTTACAGAGGGCAATGTTAAATTATAAAAAATAATTGGAGGGCAAATTCTACTCTTTTCCCTACTTGTAAATACAAATTTGATCACAACACAGATACAAAAGAAAATCATAGAGAGGATAGAATATGTAAAGAAGTCGAAGAGAGCTACTAAGAGATGTCAATATTGGATTCACACACTTTATAACTAGTTATTATGATTTTGGTTTTCTTTTTCTAGTTTGAGGTACGGAGGATACAATACTCTTCCTGGAATGTGATTGTTATTCCTAGTTATTCCTAGGTGCTCGTTAGCTTTGTATTACACTTTTTGTTGATTATGATAATATATTCACAAGTTTATTATCCAAAAAATTAAGCTATTAATAATTACGTTAATTACTAACTTATTTCATGAATTCAAGGATTGCCTTTTTAAAACGTAACAATTACACGATTCACGATGAACTGAATCAAGATAAAATACAAATGTATTTCGTCGAGCCTAGCCTACTCAGTTTAATATCAAAACCTATATAAAAGAAAAAATACACTCATAATTAAAATAAAAGTAGTTGAATGAATCTATCTTTTTTTAATTGAATGAATCTATCCTATTAGACTTGAATAAATAATTTGGGCCAAACCTTTCCTTACTAATCATATTAAGGTGTAACATGAATAGAATATTTTATTTGTTTAAATTCTATATACATAATAGTACTGAAAAAAGTGTAACATAATTGAACAATTTAAATTATTCATATTGATTTTTAAAGTTATATTTGAAAGAAAAACCTAAGTATTTGTTTCCTGTTTCGAAGCAGAACAACTGAGTCATGGTTTGCACCGTCATCATCGTACCATCCTCATAACTCCGCCGTCTATCTCCGCCGACATAGGTATCTGATACTTTATTACATTCCCTCTATTGTTACTGCCTATACACGCCGGAGATTCTTTATCCATCGGTGTTTAAAGCGACTATTTTTGCTGCACTAGTGAGTTTTTAGGTATCTTGTCTCTTCTTTTCTATGCTCACTACTCCAATTTGGTTGATTTTTCAATTGGGGTTTATTAATTGATTTCGGCCTGTATTATCTGGGTGTTAAAAAAACGATTTTTTTAATGGCATAAAATATAAACTGGGTATATCCCATAGCTCAAGTTTAGGTTTTTGGTTGCATTAGGTTATCTTTTTTGATTAACCCTAAAAGTTTCATTCTTTTTTATATCGGGTTTTCAGTTTTGGGGTGGGGGTAGGGGGTGGATGGGTTGATTTCTAAGTTTATCTAATATGGAATGTGGAATATGCATGGTTCAGAAACAATTACGCTCAATCTTGAACTAGTTCAAGGGTTGGCTATGTGAATCTTTTATATCAATTGCAGTCTATTTGGACTTGTACTATGCTGTTACATTCTTTTTAGTTTCTAAATTAGGCAGAAGATTGTGAAACATCAATTGTTAGACTACCACTTCGAAGAGAGAGGCTAAGTCTTGAAAACTAGGATATCAAGCTCAGGGGGCGGAGTCGGGGTGGTGGAAGGGGTTCGCCGGGTAATTACATTTTATATATAAAAAAAATTACAATTTACATATAAGGTCAAATCGAATTTTTATTTATATATACACCATATTGAACCCCCTTGACACAGCTGAGAAACTTAGCTCAGTGGTCAAGGGAGTTCAAATTCTTCTCAAGGCCGTGGGTTCGATTCTCGGTTGCTGCCAGTTTCTCGCTTTTTTTAGCTTTGGCCCACAGCTTTCGCGCATTGGAATATTACAGAAATTCTTACCCGATACGTCACATTCATAGAGTTATATGCATAATTGGCATGATTATTGAATTATTTTAGACAACAGTTCACATTCATAGAGTTATATGCATAATTGGCATGATTATTGAATTATTTTAGACAACAGTTTTTATTACAATTTTTGGCGTATCTAGAAAGTTCCTTACTGTTTATAAGAATATATATTAAAAGATTAGATCACCCTAAATGAGGAATCTATTTTTATTTCCTTCTTCCTTATTAATATTTCTCTCTCATCTACTGTTAATTCGGAAGAAAAAACTTTTAAAAAAGTAGAAAGCTGCAAAGTGAAAGGAAAAAAGCACAAGAAATTTTAAGATGACTTGATAGAATACGGAAAAAGTAGGAAGATACGGTGCATGATAAGGCGAGTTAAAATTAGCGGGTTAAGGTTAGGCTTGCCCTTCCTCCTCGCCCACCTCATTTATCATACTTTAATTTCCGCGCATTTACTTCATCATATTTCGAACCCCCTTGTGAAAATCTTGCCTCCGCCACTGGTCAAGCTCTAAAATTTTGGCCTTTCTCCTTAAAAAAATGGTCTTTCTCCTTAAAAAAATGGTCTTTCTCCATCTTGCTTCTACATTCTTGCAATCCAGCAGATGTGAGTGTTTAATTGATCTTGTTCAGATTAGCCCTTTAACAAGTTCCACTTTCAATCTTCACTTTTTCCCAAGCTCGAAGCTATTCATTGGCGAACTTTAATATTCTTTATTTTCATCTGATGCTTGGATGCTGGTTATGGTGTGAAGTGATGCTTACATAAGTGAAGAAGCTTTACAGTTTTCTAACAGCATCAGTCACTTATCTTATTTTGCTCGACATTATCTTGCAATTCCACATAATGGGCTTATAGCTTCAAGCTGAGCCTTTTGGAATTCTTGAATTTTGTCTCTTTCTACTGGGCTGCAGCCTGCAGCCAATCTGGGGCTACTGGGTCGGATTTCATGGAAGCAGTAGCTGGATTTGATAGGAATATTGCGAGTCCTTCTTCTGCTATTCTCTTCCAAAAAAAAGAATCAAAAGAGGTTAAGCAATGAAGACTCATTAACTTTCTTGAATTTGTTTCAGTAGTTATGAAGCGGAAGAGGCAAAGGCAATCTAAACTAACAGATTTGAAGCAATCTAAACTAACAGATTTGAACTTTGATGTGTTGAAACACATTATGTATCATGTTGCCGTATCACCTGACGGAGCTGGAAATCTTGCCCGGACTATATCAGTGTAAGTATTCATTTCCAAAATCTCTTTCTTGTTTTCATAGGTTTATTAATTCTAGATAACTGATTACTTTATTTACATTGACTTCTATGTCCTTTCCTATTCATTCAACTTCTGCCTAATATGACCCAACACGTGTCCTATGGGTGTTTGCGGTTCTCCCGTTTACAACATCGGAAGGGGTCTAGTAAAAGGTGTCTGCGTATCTCTTGTGGTTATCTTGCAGATTATGTTACTTCTGATCCTGATTTCCTCATCACAGCTGCAGACTGTTCAAGGAACTTGCTCATGATTCTGACATCTTAAAAGCCGTGGCATTTGATCAGGTTGAGCTTTCTGGTATTCATGAATCATTCTGGCAGCCTGCTGGGATGTTATGTAGGTGCTTACAGACAGGAAATCCATCTGCTTTCAACGCAATAAGAGAGGTATACAATTCCTGTTTTGGGGATATCAACAAGTTCTATCTGTGTTGACGCCTTTAGTAGCTTCAGGCTATTATGAAGATTAACTTAAAAGGACTGAAAAAATAGCTATACTCCTTGTAAAAAAAATTAAGGCCTTTAGTAACTTCAGGTTACTTCTCTATTACATGGTCGAATTTCTGCTTGGATTATTGCTAAACATGCCGGTACTGCAGAATGCAGAGATATTGAATGCTTCTTATCTGATTCTCAAGAGGGCCATGTTCCGTGGAAAGATGGTATTAATATTAAATTCTGCTTATTGACGACATTTACGCCAGTCACCCATTTAGTTTTTTCTTTGATTTAGGCTGAAAATAATGTTGACCTGCAGGTTCTTTTGGCAAGAAGCCGAGCTCTTGAAGTTGCAAATACCAGGGCAAGGAAGAAGGCTCTGGAAGATGCCATAGATGTTCGTATTTTAACTTAAATAATGTTAAGTTCAGTTTATGGACCGACATTAACTGCTAATTGCCGTACATGAAACTTATGGTTTACCACATGTACAACCAGGACTGCGCAAGTACCTGTGATGCCGTTGATGCTCAAATCCAAACTATTGAGCAGTTTTTAGAGATGTTGAAGGCTGTACTGAAAGTAATGAGAAGTCAGATTGCTCAATGAGGTTGAGCTGTTGCAGGGCTTTTTGATGCTGCATGAGTTGAACATCTACAAAGATAAGCACTCTACAAAATCCAGATTCAGAATTTGGGGCTTTCACTATAGGTGACAGAGCTTGCTGAGTGGTTAAAATCCATTGTTATCGTCAGTGAAATAGCAACAGTTATAACAACATAATTATCACTCCAAACTTGCCAATTTTGGTGCTGTGTGTGTACCTGAGTAGTCTTACCCTTTTTTTTTTCTTTACATTTTGTGGTGCTAGACTGAAATGTCTCTGTACAGAGAAGGATGTAAATCCATTTGCAATCCATACACTTCCATTTTTGCTTAGATGTGCTCAATGGATGCTAAAGCCATAATGTACTACAACAACAACATACCCAGTGAAATCTCACAACGTGGGGTCTGGGGCAAGAATTGACCTACATCTGAACTTTGTTAGAAAGCGGAGTTCAGATACATCCTCCTCCTTTTGGCCCTTCCGTGGGGTCTAGGGAAAGAATTGACCTACATCTGAACTTTGTTAGAAAGCGGAGTTCAGATACATCCTCCTCCTTTTGGCCCTTTATGTCTAGGCATTGAATCCGTCATGAGGTGTTTAGTGGTGTCCTCTTCCCTAACACCTCTATGAAGTTCCGTTTCATCCCTTTTAAATGTTAAATGCAGATTTTGTTGTTGCTTTAAATGCAGATTCATTGTGCTAAAAATGTTTTCAAAATCAGAAATATATGAAGGGGTAGGTTGTGTTGTTGCCCACTAGATAAACTTACTCCAATAAGGTGAGCAAAACTGAGTGTCGAAAGGAAATAGAAACTCAGTTATAGTACCCAAATAGAGCTTCTAAATGAACCTTGACTTCCACTACTTACATAACCTGATTGATCTATTTCGTAAAAGCATCAAACATAAGAACGTAATTTGCCAAAATTGATACGTTTAACGTCAAAATCACATGCATACTGTTTAAATCCTTGCTAGTTCAGTAAATTAGACAGCAAAAGAACTTGACAAAACTAGCACCACACTTAGTCTCGAGTAATATTTAAGGTCGTACACTCGTACTATAAAAGATGAGGGAAGATCCAAGCTTGTAGAACATATCAATGATCCCTTCCGTAGGATCTCATTCTCGGACCAAAATTAGACTAGTCTTGATATTACTTTGTATATGCTGTATTTTATATCCATGTTTTCAGTAGAGCCTTGCACTAAACATTTTAAGAACAGACACCTTGCACACTAACCAATATCAGCAATCTATATCTTATAACTGAACCATATAATTTTCAAGATACCCTATGTATCAACTGACTGTATCATACTATCAAATATCAATCACTATTTTGTAGTATAGCCAATATTGTACAGCCAAAATGGTAACAACGAAGTTATCAAACTTAAAGTGCAGTGACCGCTACAGAAGCACAAAATTGCACGAGGCAACCCCCTCCCTAATCTTCCTTCGAAAGCCAACAAGGCTCTTTTAACGTAAAGCACCATGTAGCATTCAGAATGGAGATATCACAACTTGTAAACCAGAGGAAACCAGGAACCAGCTTTTCCCCAGCAGGTTGCGGCTTGTGCTTCAATGGACGTGTTTCGCCTAACGCCTGACACGTTCTCTGCTGCACAATATATCTTCTCACCATGCTAATGACGGCGCTGATAAAGAATGTCAGTTTCACCAAATGAAAGCATTGTCAACATGATGAATCTTCAAGATGTGCTTTAACTAGGTGAGACTAGAACACTTCCCTCTGATAGAGGGCTACGTCCAGCTTGGATGTGCTCTTTTTGCAACTGCTCCAATTCACTAGAAGGGAAAACTTCTGATTGAAGGGATGGACATATTTTGTGCACATGCAACCACGTTAGCTGCCAGAAACTGTCCCCTCCTACAGGATCACTTGGTACCAGAATTCCACTAGTTTTCATGAGAAGTAGTGTGTTCTTTAGGAGTTCAGGGACGAGTTCTGGGATCTTCTCACTCCGTCTACCTTTGAATTTCATCTTCATGCATCTTTCAGTATGATCCAATAACCCTAACCACAGTTTGCAGAAGGATGGCAACTGTGAGAGATGCTGCAAAGACTGTAGAAACACTTTGAACATGAGCTTCAGAGACAGAAAAATTGCTCCTTCTATGCTCCTGTAATCCTTCATGGAACCTTGTGGTGCAAGTTCCAGAAATTCATCCAGCATTGTAAAGATCATCTGATCAAAACATTGCAACCACAGATCAGTTGAAATGTGAATCCCCTCAACTCCTGTCAAGCACCTCTGTAACATCAAGATGGCCTGACCACGCACCTCTTCTCTTGAATCCAAACAAAACTTTCTGAGTCCCTGTACCAGCCTCAACCACATCTCAGTTATATCCTGAGACATTTTTATAGCAGCCTCTTGCCCCAGAGCATCCTTTGTCTTGTGAGACCATCTAACAAGACAAACAAGTGACCCAGCCATCAGGTCTAAGGATCTCACAGCTTGATCAACCTTTCCAATGCGGGAATCAGCAAAGTGACTGGCCGCATTTAAACAAAGGATGTAATTAGCAGGCAATAAGTGGGCCCCATCAGCCATGATGAATGATAGTGTTTCAAATCCTGCTTCAGAAGCTTCAGGATGCCGAGCTGTAATAGAAAGCAGAGATATAATTGTCCGCCAGCCCATATGAGATCGTATCTGCATAGCGTTTGCTTTGACAAGGTGCATCACCTCCTGCGTTATCTGTTCAAGAAAAGCATCGGCGACCCTTGCATCGAGCTTTAAGACGAGTTGCAGTGACTTGAGGAGCTCATCTGTGAGATTTTCCTTGTAAGGAAGTAACCTTTGGCATATGCGAAGCAGACCATAAACAGCCTTCTCTACCAAAGTACAAGGCATTGTTGTTAATTGGACAACACTTGCTATGTGCTCATAAACAACCTGCCAAAGAAGCATTATCCTATCCCGGTTATTTATTGTGATTGCAATCAGCAACTCTAGACAGAATACTGCAGTCTCTTCATCTTCTAGAGAGATATTTCCCTTATGAGGCCGGCCCGCAGCCATCACAATGGCACGAACAAGCTGTGAAAGGGACTCTGCTTGCAAAAACTTACTCTCAGCAAAGATGCTATCAATGTGACAATTCTGAATAGTCTGAAGAGTCTGCTGACGGGCGGCAAGCTGTTTTTCATTTGGCTGAGGTGCTGGTTCTTCTGCATCAAGATATAACAGTTGGCTAAATCGGCCCATTAAGCCAGATGATTTCCTTGATGGAGCCAATGCAGGCACATGAGGTGCTGATGGGGAAACAGCAGCAGGTTTGCCTTTGTCGGCATCAGAAGTAGACTCCACGTCATCAGCAGCATCACTAAAAAGACGAGTAGGAAGAAGGCCAAATTTATGCAAGCTCAAAATGCAGTCCACGATGTTTTTCCAACCGGAACGAATATGGTCCCCATACTTGTTTGCTATTGTGAAGACAGCTAAAGTGGCCAATCTAGCATTATTATCTTGGGCAAATGTTACAATAAACTCATCAGTATATGATGGAAGCAAAAGAGTTGTGAACTTGCAAAGAGATACTACTAAATCATCCAACGCATCATCAAAGCTATAGGAGGCTGAAATTTTGGCAATGGCAAGAAACCCATCAATGCATGTTTGCCAGACATCTTCCTGCTCCACATGATCAAGAACCACTGAGATGGAAGCAATTGTCGGACCAGAAAGCACAGAAAACATATCATAATCAAGATAAGGTCCATGATCACAGACAATAAACGGGGAAGTTTGCTTCGATTTGTGGACTAGACCAATCCAATGGCTTGGTGCCAACAATGGGGTGTCAGCAACTCGATCTGAGGAAATCCGGATCTCATTCTCACAGATGGAGTGGAAAAGCTCAGACAAAAATTCTCGAGGGAGGTCATTTCCTCCGTTTATTCTCCGGTTGTTGCGGATGAAATCTTCCTCCGTCATCTTCTTCTTGACCTGGGTATTGTGTTGATCCGTGTTCAGCATGATAAGTGAATATGATAACACGAGTGCAGCATCTTTGTTAACCAGAACATCTGGTGACTGCTCATAATATCTTTCAGAGAACGCTTCAAGCACCCTGTGTATTTTCTGTGATTCTCCAGGCAATCTAAACGTCTCCAAAAAGATTCGCAAGGCAGTGTCTAGGTTCATATTCCGAAAATCAAATGTCCTTGCAAATTCATGAAGCACTTGAATATAAAATTCTTCATGACTTCCCAAGAAATCCCCAACAAGATTCTTATCCAACCCATTTGAAAATCTAAAGAAACATGCTACACTTTTTGGGTCAAGTTTATCAGGTAACAGATGCACCGCTTGGAGAAATTCCATACCCTTCTTTGGATCACGGTTAAAGTGATCAACTCCAACCAACAACTTTTTCTTTATTTGCTTCATCTTATGGACAAAAGGAACCCACTGATCAGGATCATTGTAGTCCTTGCACATTTCTACCCAAAATGGTCTATATTCGTCAAGATTAAATGAACCTTGTTCTGAAATTAATGAATCCTGGCCTATTCTCTCGGCCATACCCTGAATCATGGCAATTAGACCTTCCAGGGCAAGAGTATTTAGAGCTGAAACTGGGCTGTTAACTGGAAAGGTGCTTTTTGATAACAGGTTGGCAAGTTCTTCAAAAATATTGCTGCAGGATATGTCACAATCATAATTTGCATACATTTCTACCACGAACATATGCTGTCTGCAAAAGTCAACAAGTGTTTCCATGGCAACCTCCTGAAGTTGATAAGATGCTCCATGCTTGCTCTGGGCAATCCTCAGTAAAACACCAGAGAAAAAGGCTTCAATCTGTAACTTTAACTTAGAACGCATATGATGATACAAATTTAGAACAACGCTGCAAACTGTTGAAAGAATCAAAGGACTCATTGACAAACCAAAACGCATCAGATTGTGGAACAATTCCTCCTGTATCAGAGCCAATAACTTGGGATGATTTCCAAAAGAAGCACCACCTAGTTCTATGGCTGAATTTATTAAACCCAGAGCAAATAGTGGGACATCTTCTTCATACGCTATAGGGTTGGATCTTGAACTGATCTCAATGGACTCCATCACATTCAGAAGAGAACATAAGAAATGAAATATCTCCACCATGCAGGGGACCCCATAAGGATCCATCATTGAGTTTTCTCCATTACAAGCGATATCCATTTTCCTAGTTTTCTCATCTGTTGTTTCATTCCCTACGCCCACCAAAGTGACTGAGGATACATTTGAAGTAACAGCAGCAGATGGTGAGTTGCCAGTGGATTCTACACTAACACATCCATTGTCTTCTTGTTTCTTGCCAATCTGCAAGAAAGTTAATGGCTTTATGAATCGCAATATACAAGAAGGTGATACTGGTATTCAAGTTTTAAGAACTTAAGAAACCAAATGTCTAATAGTCAATCAACCCTAGGCTGACGTACTTAGAGTTCACAAAACTATCAAGACACAAACCATCCAAGTCCCAGACATGGTTAGTAAACTGCTATATGTCTAAATTTATCAGCTTGGGCTTAGGTCTAGATCACCGTACAGGCTGAATTGTAAGCCATAAGTGCAAGCTCCACACCTAGGAGAGTGAGCTAATATACAGAAAATTCACAAGACTCAAAGTGTAAACCATTCTAAGCTCAGGCTATAGAGCCCCATTTACGACAATTGCATTGGATTTTAAAGAGTAATCTTTATTCTTTAGCATCTCTGGGTTTGGATTCTGCAACTTCTTGTTAGATAAGGATTGTATGATAATTGATCAACAATTAATTAATTCCGTTTACATAATAGTTGGTTATTTGCTAGAAAGTCTTTACCCTGTACAGTATCCTCTGAAAGAAACTGATGTGGTAAAAAGTTCTAAGTAAATGCATAATAAAATGTAAAGAAAACAAGCCGCATATGTGAAACAGTGCTTCATGTAATTGCCTGTCGAAAAATTATACGCACATGAAGTGAATATCCATACTCCAAGTAACCAATACAGGGGTACTGAGAAAAACACAATCTCAATTACCTCTGGGCCAGCGCGCACACTGCTTTCAATGTCAGGCAGGTGAAAGAAGATACATCTAACCAATTCATGCATCGTGTGGCGTGCGATTCTCTGCAACAGTTCACTTTTAGCACTTGCTTGATGAACCAATCGGAAGCAAGTGTTTACTATGTTGCATACGTGATGATTGGTCAAATGCTTTGATGCCTTACTTTTCATACAAGCCAAAAGAATTTGAAGTATCTTCATCAGCACCACTTCCTCAGAGGCAGGATCAGTCACTTCAAAGCGGCAGCTTGTCACAGCGTCAACTATCTGATGCAAAGCTTTGTCCACATTCATGTCAGCTGATTCGATTATTCCAAGAGTCAAGAACTTGTAAACAGATGACAATGCAACACCAGTTATTGGTGCACCAGTCTCATCAGATTGAATCACATCCAAGAAGGGCTGAAGGTACAGAAGTGGATCAACACTGTTCCACTCATGTCGCCATGAGAACATTGTTTTCCTTAATTCCTTGAAAGATTGGATGAGAGAATACTCTAGTTGATCATCTTCAGCAGCATAACGAAATCCCCACCTAACATTCCTCCTCATCACGGCTAAAACAGCACCAATTTCTGAATTTACCATACATTCTAAGGCACCTCTGGAAGGCTTTATAGGATAAACCTTGGGACCTGAAATTGGAGTATTGACTTCACTCTGCTGATTAAGGCACCCCATCATAGTTTAACTTATGATTCAGTTCACTTCAATTGTTGGAAATGAATGGGAAAAAAAAAACTATGAATCAAGCAGCTGCTTGGCCAAACCGTTCCCCTGAGAAGCAATAAGTTTTTTGATGTAGTTACAGTCAACAATTTTAAGTAGATAGAGATAAGTAAAACAATGAAGTAAGATTGCAAAGAATGAAAGACACTTTCTGTATCTCGTTTATGCTGATAAATGTGGATGTCAAACTAAGACTTAAAGGTCAAAAAACCTGACAAGTTCATAGCACAACTATATGACCACCAACATCAAGACATCAAGAAAGAAACTTCAGAAAAATAGTTAATTTGTCCATAGCAAAGATAGTCACTTGTCATAGAAGATGGAGAATGTAACAGGATGGATACACAGATATCCAGTAAATATAGATGCATTTCTTAGTGTGTAATAACACCACACAGTTGGATGCTTACACAGTAATTTAATCCAAGTCTGTTGTGATAAACATGGAGTTCTATGCAAATGAAAAAATCTTTCCACATCCCATGCAATAAGGAATTTCTTATCTATCTAAAGCACAACACTTCAAAACCATACACAGAGCAGCTTATTCCTATTTCTCCACTTGCGAGTCCTCAAAATCAAGCCTTTATTCTTTGGGTCTTTCGACATTAAATAAACCAACTTATAATAGGAGTGCAACCACAAAACGCTAGGTTAAGTCTCTTTTACTTGATCATTCTGCTAGGCAATTACATTGGACTTTTTCAAGCAAAAAATTTGCAAGCTATCGTCCTAACTCTAGAACATCCTGTCCAGAGAAGTTCTAAGAAACATAAACACTGAGCTTTACTTCAGCATTTTGGGAATCAATAGAACACAACTATAAATTTCAACCCAACCCCTTAAAACAAAACGAAAGGGGAAAAAACAAAAACAGAACCATCATGTTTAAATTTTCTCAATTAAGCCACCAGCAGTAAGCTATTTGCACTACCACCCCCACCCCCACCCCGAATTGGGAGGGCATAGAAAGGATCTCAAAATGATCCAAGATCATCCCTTTGGCGAATTTTAAAGAGCAGAAAATGCGCCATAGAATAATTCAAAATGAGAAATCGGCCCTATTAGAAGTCATATGTATAACTAAACGATCAAATCTTCAAATTGGAATTGGCAGATCTAAATCAATTGCCACTCAGATCAGCAAAATTGAGTAATGAAAAAAACAACATAAGTGGATGTGAGCATTGAGCTTAAATGAATTAGGAAGAGTAAAAAAGTGGATCGAATGGGAAATTGGCATACCTTATAGACGATCACAGCTCCGAATAGAGAGCTGTTCGTCGAAGACGACAGCACTTTGTTATTTGATTTTGATTTTTTAAGGTCTCCTTTGTCAATCCCTATGCAACGGGTCGATACTCGATAACTCGGATCTTTTTTCCTTATTTTTTTTAGTAGTATTTTCTTTTTGCAAGTGTGAAAGGGCTAAGAGAAGATGGGGAACACGTGCTCTTTTATTACGAGTCCGCAGTTAAATTAAATGACCCAAAAAGTGAGTTTTTAATTAAAAATATCCCAAAAAAGAAATGATACATTAATGTATTTTGTGCAGAAAATTTTTGCACAATAAAATTTAATAGTAATAGCACCGTTAAGTTCTATTGCGTAGAAATTTATTACACAATAGGTACTTTTCATAAACCAATCGATCTTCTCCATCGGTACCCCACTGCTCTATTTTTAAAATACAAAAACATCATTCTTGTTATATTCAAATCAAGAAACAATAATCGAAGCAAAAATTTCGAAATAAAGCGACGTAGAAATCAATTCCAAAACTCAAAAAATAAACTTCAATCTTGATAGAACTTTCGAATTACATTGTTAAATATATTAATTTTGAATTTCGAAAAATTGTTGTTTTTCGCCCAAATTTTGTGCGCAATAGGGGCTGCGTGACCACTGTTTTGCAGCCCCTTTATTTTATTTTTTAATTTGTTGTTTAGTTATTTATTAGTTAATTAATTGTTTAGTTGTTAATTACTTAATTGTTTTCCTAATTAGGTTAGTGGTTTAGTTACTTAGGAGATTAGTTATTTATCTAAGCATGATTAAGTGTTAATTGTTAATTAGTTGTTAATTAATTAATAATCTCCTAATTGTTAATTAATTGTTAATTAGTTATTAATTATTTATTAATTATTTGATCAGACATAATATACTAATTTTCTAATAATATTTTTATTTGTTAATTATGTACTTCTTGATTTATTTATTTATTTATAAAATTGTTTAATTCATGTTAATTATTAATGTGCTAATTATTTTTCTAATTAATCATCAATTATTAATTAGAAATAGTTAATTCTTAGTTTAGGCCTGAACATCGTTAGTTTAGGATTGAACATCATTAGTTTATGATTTAAAATATTATTAATATTATATTAGTTAGTTAATTGTAGTTAGTATAATGATTAATTAAAAATTATTAATTAGAAATAGTTAATCCTTAGTCTAAGATTAAACAACATTAGTTTATGATTAAAATTATCATTAATATTATATTAGTTAGTTAATTGTAGTTAGTATAATGATTAATTAGAAATAGTTAATCCTTAGTCTAAGATTAAATAATATTAGTTAGTTTTTCGATAAAGGTTCACATAATTAATATTATATGTTAATGATTAATTTAAAAATTATTAATATAGATACGACACCTCCATGGATCCCAACCTTTATCTGGGGCCCTTCGATCTATCAATACTTCATCTACAGGCTAATCATAGGTCCCATCTATTATGTGATGGGGTGATAGGTACGATTACGTTGTTCCGTCCCCGTAGGGTGGAACATGCGTGGGATTTTTTAGGGGCTTGGCCCCCACATTCTTGCGTCTTAGATATACTTTATCAGGGTGGTATCTACCATTGTGTTGCTGCTGGTCGGGTATAACATGATAGGGCTCTTGTGACGATCATGGTTGAGGGATAACGATCGGAGACCTACACATTTCATCTCCGCATTTGTGAGGCCACTACCACGCTTTAGGAGGTGAATGTCATGTATGGACTATAGGTAGATGGACGTCTGTTATACATTGAGGAGCCTCAACCGTCGTCGTCGTATCGGGAGGAGTTGACTAGGCTCACTGATTATGTGTCTCAGCCATATGATATTCATGGACAGACTCAGATGTCGATGAATTCCCTCTGTACTCACTTGCGCCTCTTAGATTTGGAGCATCCTATTACAGACGACACACCTCAGGTGGATATCGATCATCCTGCCCGTCTATACTTACTCATCATATTCGGGGGGCATCATGTTTCAGAATACATCGGGTTCTCATGTGATTTGAAAGTATTTGTTATTTCTGGAGGATCTGGGCGAGTTGGGATGTTATAGCTTTGGCACTGCTGTTCTGGCTTACCTATATCGATCATTATGTCGAGCATCTATGGGCGATAAGACAGATGTCTTTGAATTTCACGCGATTCTCCATGAGATTCATAGTTGCATAACTTATAGCTTCCTTGTTCGTAGACAAAACGGATTCGGAATTATCTTTCATGCCTTGCTCCAGGTAATATATTTAAGTATGTGTAATTTTATTCTAAATATCGCTTTTTGAAACGACGACTAATAAAATATTTTTTAATAACTCTTTCAGATATGGGTGTGGTCTAGGATGAGGCCTTTCCAGCCCGTAGCTGTGCACCTTCAGCTTGACTTCATTGCTGATGGCATGCCCTATACGCAGAGATGGATGGAAGGCGTAATCCGATATGTGGATACGCACCACAAACTTCTTGATCAGCTATATCGTATGACGCCGGACATGGTAAGTTTGTTTGATTTTGCATTGTTATTTTTTTTTTACTATTTTTCTCTTTTATTGTTTACTAATTCATTTTTTTACAATTTTTTATATGGAGGTCGTATGATCAGGTTTTAGATCAGTTACCAGCGTTTTACAGGCTGGTGAGCCCATGTGAAGGTCGCAGTGTCCGTTGATACACATGGATATCATTGAGGATCACACGCCCACCACATCTTACGACAGTTTGGGCATGTACAGAATATACCTGAGCCGGTTCTTTGGGAGCACGATCACTATACGAGGTACGAGCGTGCGACCGACACTCCTGCATACCAGATCTTTATGCAGGACCAGATCCATCATTGGGATTAGAGGCTGGGGATGCTAGCGATGGTCAGACATACGACTCCGATCCTAGATTATATGGAGTGGTACCGGGAGATCACAGACAGCTTGATTGGCAACCCCGGGACACGTCATCTGGATATCCGAGGATATGCAACACTCGCGTGACAGTATGAGGTGGTAGTAAGTTTACCCCACTTAAACTTAATTAATCGTCTTACATATCACGTTACAAATTTATTCAATCATCAATATTTGCAAATAAATGTAGCTACAGACCGTACAAACGATGCGCTGGGTGGGCATGGACTACATGGCTTCCCCCGAGACAGTGGGATTTGCAGTCTGGGTCATTGAGCTAGCTTATAATGATATGCGACAATCACAAGAGCTCAGACGTATCCATGAGCGTGTTCCAGATGTCCCGTATCAGGCAGTAGGTTATCATAGTCGTGCTCGTAGAAGCGGTGGTGATATAGGTGGTAGTGGCAGAAGGGGGTGTCAAAGAGGTGGGTTCCGAGGGGCTGGTGGCCGAGTGGGTGAGGCCAGATGGGCTGGTGACAGAGGGGGTAGGGCTAGAGAGGCTGGTGGCCGAGGTGGTAGCGGTGGATGCCTCTGTCTATTAGATGAGTCTGACAAGCATGTTATCGTTCCTGCTCCAGCCCAGCAGCATCCGTCGACTTTAGAGCGCTCGACGACTTTAGAGCGCCCAACGACTTCTTACCCACCGTGTTTGCGTAGCCGCCAGTTCGTGATCCATAGGGTGAGTGACCAGTTCGTGATCTACAGGGTGGCAAGGAGCTGGAGTACGATGACGCATTCATGGACTTTGACTTGTTTCAGAGCCTAGAGGTAAGTATTTAAAATACTTATTTTAACAAATTAAAATACTTATATATTATTTTTTAATAATTTTTCATATCTTAGGATCCAGCTACGGCGCCATCTACAGCTCTGGCTCCGGGGCCCGCTCACGAGCCCGTTTAGGAGACCCATGAGGAGCCAACTCAGGAGTCCGTCGACACACAAGTTTGATTTATTACCAAAATATAATGTATTAATTAAATTTAAATTAAAATTAATACTAATTGTTTATATATTATTTCTGGTTCATCCTTCAGCGCTTGTGGATCTGTCTCCACATGAGAACGATGTTGATGATTTTGACCCTACTAATCATGACAGATTGGCACCGATCATGTCAGTTAGAGGCGGTTAGGTGTATGCCATGGTCCGGACACCGAAGAAGGGCGACAAAGAAAAAAGGGTGGCGGATGATCATGGCTTGGAGTGTCTTGCGACTAGGAGGAGAGGGGATGAAGATGATGGTGGTGATGAGGATCGCCTTAGGCCTAAGGTTACTCTAAAGGCTACCATATGTGGAACCCATTAGGGATTGTGTATATGTAAATAAATTGTACAGTTTGTGTTAATATTACATTTTTCGTATCATTTTCTTAATGATAATTAGTTATCTTAGTCTTTATTATCGTTTATTAATAACTCGTGCAACGTCCTAAATTAGTTATTAAACAAATCTCGACATATTCGAAATAAAGTAATGTCTTGACTAAATAATAGAACGCTTAAATCAAAATTTTATAAAATAAAACACTTAAACCTAACAATAACAAGTTTCCAAGCAAAACTTACTTCGGGACACTTTACAACCCCTAAAACGACGATCCAAACGTTTAGACATACTTGAAGTTTGAGCCAACATTATTGTTCGCAGAAAAAGATATCAGGTTCTATAAAAAATATTGATATTATAAAGTTTTGAGACATGACTAATCTTTGGTCAAGTATGGAAAAAACAGTGAATTTCAAAGTTTTGAAATTATACAAAGCGTGGGGAATATAAAACTAATCCATATTATGCAGGAAATTAATGTGCAAAAGACAGTTATGTAACAAATTATTTTTTTGGGGTTATTCACTCCATTTCATCTTGTATGACATTGTTTGATACTTAGATATTTATTATCAATCTAATATTCTGATTTTTTTTTTTATCAAAACGCTTTGATCTGATAATATCGATCGCTACTAAAAAAATTCTCATAAATATTTTTTAAGTTGTAACCAAACACGAAAATTGTTTTACAAAAAGGAGTATTTTACAAAAGTAATCAAGTAAGAAATTTCCAGCAGAAGAATTGGGAAGTAATCAAGTCCAAAAATCCTAAATAGGTTACTTAAACCTCACTGCACCGCTTCTCGTGCAGGATCTCTATCTTCATTTAGTACGTTAGGTGAAATTTTAACACGCCCTTCAAACTTGAGTTTGCTTACTATGGAGTCACCAGAAAGTGGTCTGAAACAATTGCCAGAAAAGTTTGTTTGGTGGAATCTCGCCGCCTGAACAGTCATAAAAAATGCTGCTGGTAAGGTTACCGATAAAGGAGCATAGCTGCCGGAGGTTACCAAAAAGCAGTAACTATGAAAGGAAATAATTTGCTGGCTGGCGGCAACCTTTCTGATAATGGTTAACGAAAATGAAAGCAGTAAACTATGAAAAGAAAAAAAAAAAGATTTGGCTGGTAGGCGTCATAAAGCCTCCCACTGGTAAGCCAAAAAACTAGTTAAATTTCCACTAAGATCATAGATGTTTTCATAGCCCTATAAGAAATAAAAGGAAATCAGCAGAATATGTTGCTTGATTAGTAAGGTAACAAGAAGCATCTATTTATATGTGATATTTTTTCATTATCAGACAATATCGAACTTAATAACTTTTACACTTCTAAAACCTTATTCTAAGATAAGAGAAAAGCAACTCTACACTCTAACATTAAACGATAAGTTCAACGGGAGTTAGCTTTGAAAATCAGAACTCCGCATTTTGTATCTTAATCTGGTTCATTACTTTTTTTACTGCTCTTGTTCTTCCTCCTGAGCTAATCCGGCTTCCCATATCCCAACAGTACTAGAGTTTTTACCGTTGCTGTCATCGTGGGGGTTTTCATTCTACTTCCTATCAATTACATGGGGAAACAACTAAGTCTTGATATTTCTGACCTGCCCAACAAGTCCCCGGAAGCATTTTCTATCTCAAATGTTGACGATGGATCAAACAGGTAAACTAATTAACCTTCCACCCATCAACTATGATGTTCAATAGAGGTTCTCTCACTACATAGAATCTATACATGTTCAAAGTAAACTGAAATTTGGCAATTTAAAAATTGGATCACATTCTTGTCTCTCCGTGAAACTGAAATGAACTACCCGTCTTGGTCTCTCTCGGTTTGTACCAGTCATCTCTTTTTTTTGGTGAAATATAGATTCTTTTAGTAACAAACTGTCTACATTGTGATCTCAGATTAAAAGATGTCATTGCAAACTTCTGGTCTAGTTCCAATACCCGCTTTATCTGTGGAAGTTCGGATTTCTCATTCTTATGACATTCTCCTTGTGGTTGAATGATGTACTCTGTTGATATTCCTAGTCAGTGTAATGCTGTTTTGACTCCAAAGTTGGATGGAGGTTAGTGAGGGTTACTATGCCAGTTAGCAAGTTATTCTAATTGTAACACTCAGATAATACACTCTTTGCATAGAGCATGGTTGTATGATGTGAGAATTGATTGTCACATAATTTAGATTCCATATACGTTTATGTAGAACCTGAGATGTTGATAAAATCAAATGATTGCTCTTTACGTTGATCTCAAAGCAGTATTGTCAGTTCTTAAAGTTCTATTGGCTCCTTATTTGAGTTGTCCTTTCCTAGCATCTATGATGTTTCTTTTTCTGCTTTTCCACAAAAACTACAGAGTCTGCTAAAAAAGGAAAGACAGGAGCAAAATGATCATGCACTAGCAAATTTTCATGATACATTAGCCACAGCTTATCAGGATCCAGCACTCCTGCATGTCGGATATTCTGGAAATACTGCAAGTATCAATGCTCCCCTTCTTAGTACTGCTGAAGTTGATGCTTAGGATGTACTTGAGTTGTTGCTAGCTGTTATTATGTTACACTTTTTGTTGGCAAACATGTGTTTACAGGGTTGTAAGATGATCTGATTATGGGATTCACGAATATGTAGTTTTGAATTCAATCTGCTTCTGTATACCAACTTTTTGGTATATATAGCTCAAATACTTTGGTTAACACCATTTTCTAGTTAACATTGTTCTGTATGTACATCGAGATTGTAATGGCGCAGGTAATATTTATATCACACGCTTATGTCCCTTTCATTTTTATATTACCAACACTAAATGACTTATCATTAACTTGTGGTCTCACCAGTTAGCACAACCTACAGCTAAACAGGTTCATGACTGAAAAAGATTCTCCATTTGTATTTGTTCCTTTTTTTTAATCACACTATGGTTTCCAACTTGTACACACCTTGACTATTTTATTGGGTACCTGCTATTCCAATAGCACATGTACTGGGTATCATACCCACCAAGGCTTATGCAATGGAAAGAAATCTACCGCATGTTTTAAATCTCTGCTGGTTTGAACCATGGTCTCTAGAAGTTTCACCCGCTTCATTTACCGTTAAGCCACACTCTTGGGTACTCTTTTTTCTTTTCAGAGCTAGAACCACTACTGGGTGAAAATCAGATTTTTGTCTGAACAAAAATTTCTCCTTTTGTTTGCTAGATAAATCGTAGGAATTAGAAACAAGTACTACTATAAAAACAGCTGCTCCAAAAGTGTACTATGGTAGAATCACATCATATCTAAATTTGTTGAAAATGGATAGGCAGAGGTATATTTTTATTGTCAAGACACTTGATCAAGTATCTTCACATTGCATACAAGGTAGTCAACAACTAACTGTAAAGACCTGATCCTTCTGAAATGTTCATGTCCCATATTTTTTAATATGGACGAACTAGAAAATGCCAAATGTGTATCACCACCCAAAGCTCTACTTGAGAACTCGAATTGGCCAATTAATATTTGCAGTTGAAGTGCAAATAATTGCATTAAAATATTCATTTTTGTGCCTGACGTTTCCATTTGTGTGTGATAACTTTTTGGCTTCAGTTTTTAATGCCTTCTGGAATCTTATCAGTCCCTTTCTGATCTTGCCATTGATCGTATGCATAGCCACATAGGGTACGGGGTTGAAAGAACGAATCATATTAATGAACTTATTATACAAGAAATTACGTCACAAGTAGAAGAATTGTTGATCGTTTTGGAACTTCCACGTGGAGGATTCGGACATCTCTTTGCTTGATTTTGTTGAAAAAATCAGCTAAGTTCCTTTTTCTCGGTTTAACCGTACGTTACCTTATTTGAAGCGACTACTTCATGGATCATTTGTACCGTCAACCGTGCATGACCTTTTCTTATATCAGTCTTAATTATGTTCTGTCTTAATTAATCTAGTGGACCAAGTTTTGCATTTAATAGTAATTGGATGAATTCTGCGTTTTGCTGACAAATTTAGTCCATCGGGATAACGGGGACGGAATTTAAATAGTAGCCTCAAAAAAACCATTTGTGCAAAGAATCGCATCAACACTGTATATTTATTAGGAAAATAGCATTGACATACAAATAAATTGACCGAGAACCCTTATGTGATTAGTGGCAACTCTAGATTAAAAGTATATGAGCACCCATGACTTAAAACTTTTGCGTCCGTCACTGTTTGCAAATGCTTGTTCCAGATATGTGTCGAGTCTACTAAGAAGATAAACATACCTTACCTAAAAATTCTCTATTTTCGGAGCTCAAATTCAAGAAATCTAGTTAGAGTGATAGAATTTAACCATCTCACGACATTTTTAGGTGATAAAAAAATCAGGTTCCACTTGGCATTCAACTACTAATGGAAAATTTACGGCTATTTAGCAAGGAACGAAATAAATAAAACCAGCACAACGGACGCAAGTAGCAATTTTGTCGCATTTTATAACTGTTTTTTGTTTTTCCTTTTGTTGTTCACTTGTTTGTTTGTAGGCGTTCTTAGCCAAAAGAAGAGAAAAAAAGAAAAAAAGAACCATTTCTTCATACTGTCTTTCTTATTTCCCCTTTTCCCTTTCTCTGTCCCTGTCTCCCTGGTCTTTGATCACTCATTTTTATTCAGCTCAGTCCAAGATTAGTGCCTCTTTTTTTGTTCTCAAAGACGTATGAAACAATTTTACACTATCAACGGGATTCAACATGTTATAGCAGTTCACTTATTTCATTTATTATATATGCTATAACAAGTTCATGTAATAGATGAAATAAATCAAAACATGAATTTTTGTTTAAGAATGAAATCTTCTTGGAATCATCCTTATGGTTCATCTAATTTCTTCTCTAATTGAGTGTGAAAGATTACCTTCTAATTTACCAAAAGCAAAAGAACAATTAGTAGATATCAAACCGAATGCTTATGAAACAGTTACATATAACTTACTCCGAGCCCGTTTGGATGCCTTGTGACTTTTGACTTATAAGCCTAAAGCCATAAGTTAAAAATTTCATCTTATGGCTTTTGACTTATTTTTGTTATTTTAACTTAAAAACAACTGATTATAAGCATTTTTTTATTTTACCCAAACACTACAAAAGTGCTTAAAAGCTATTTTGACTTAAAAGCACTTAAAATAAGCTCCAAAGAGGCTCTCCATCTTTTTTTATTGTATAGACATTTCCTATTAATTAGTTAGCACATAAAATCTAAACTCAAGAAGTAATGGTTTGGGGATTGAGTCGAATTGGCCGCTTCAGTGTCCTATTTCCATTTGCAAGTGACAAACTACTCTTTCATAAATTTCTTCTTCTGTATTTTTCTCTATCTAAAGTATATGATTTTTATTGTTCGTTTAATCATACAAAGTTCTAAGTATTATTTACCTTTCTCTATTTGTATGCTTTCACATTTGAAAGTGACATAAAACACAATATTGTAACTAACTCCAGCTACTCAAGTTACTCTGATATAGACATATAGTGCATGTCGGTTTGCACTTTGATGTTTGAAAAAAAGATATACTTTATTTAGTGATATTTAGGAGTAATTTACAAAGTGGTATTTAAATATGTAAATTTTGTATGAAAAATTTAGAAACCAATATGCAAAACGAAGGTACGAAAGGGGGTACAGTGATTCTTGTTATGAGCCTCACCATATTTGTTTTTCTTTTTCTTTTCTTTAAACAAAGGGACTAATAAAGTAAGCCATGGAGGCCGCAAACTCTTGCGGCATGGGTGATGAGTGTTAGGTGCGTGTAAAAAAAGTTTCATGTTGGTAACTGAACAGAAAAAAAAGGTAATTGTATGAGGCTTTTAGGAGAACGGTGCGAGTTGATCCAAAACGAACAATATCACACTATGTTAAGAGTATCTTTCGATTATTTTAGCTCAATAATGAATTTTAACTGAAGATGTCCAGGAGTAAAGAAAAAGCATGCTATTGTTAATTTTGGACATATTAATTCAATACATCTCTCTCTCTTGCGTAAATTCTATCCGTTAACGGCTAGTTCCACCCAAACCCTACACTCACCGGCGCCGATAAATGCAGGTAAGATCTCCCTTCTCTTCCTCTCTCATCATCCTTTCCCTTCCCCCTTCACCACACTGGCTTCACTATAGCCGGATTCCGATCGATTCCGATCAATAGGAGCCGTCGGACTGCCTTCCCTTCTCATTTTTTTCTTCCTTTATTGTGATTTTTCCCGATTTTATCTATTTTTTCTTCCAGTTATCCTGCTTCTTGGGCTCGTTGCTCTGTTTCTTTGTTTTCTATTCCTTTCTATGTTTCTCCATACTCCTATTTTGTTCTTTTTCCCACTAAGGACAATGCCATACTGTCACTTTCGTCGCCCCATCCAGTGTTTTTGGTGTGCTGCGATTTTCCTTAGTTTTCAGGGATTAGACCAGACCTTTTTGGCGGGACTGCATTCGGCTTGCAACATCGCCTCGACATCTTCGACTATAATCCAGATATTAAGATTTCGGGCAACTTTTAATGGAGAGCAGTAAATTCCGGCAGTGAACAGTAACTCTCAGCGTTGAACAGTGACTTTCGACAGCAAACAGGTTCGGTTCAACTAGAGTTGGTACCTCTGGTTGCTCGTATCTATTCTTTGTCCTTATCCATGTATTTAAATTTTGATGCTCCACTGTATTGCTTCTTGCCTTTACGTTCTTGTATTTACTCATCTTGCCTTTAGTTATATCACTCTTGGCGTTCATGTTTTAGGTGTAAACCTTTGATTAGTCTATTAGTTTATATCCACTTTAGTGACTGATGGTGGACTAGGGTCATATTCTCTGTCGGGGATGGGGGCGAGGGTTAGGGGGGGTTAAGGAAGATGCTAGGCTGAGAATAGGGTCTTGGAACATTGAGACTTTAATAGGGAAGTCCATATAGCTAGTTAAGATTCTTAAGAAGAGGAGGATTAATATAATATGTGTACAAGAGACTAAATAGGTAGGACCTAAGGCTAAGGATATGGACGGGTATAAGTTATGGTTCTCGGGTAGGTCAAGGTATCAGAATGGGGTAGGTATTTTGGTAGACAACGAGCTAAGGGATCAGGTGGTAGAGGTTAGGAGGGTCAATGACATTCTGATGACGATTGAGCTGGTAGTTGAAGGGTCCACTATGAACATTATTAGTGTTTACGCACCGCAGACGAGCTTGGACGATGAGGAGAAGAGGCACTTTTGGGAGGATTTGGATGAGGTGGTGGGAGGTATACCACCCACTGAGAAATTATTTGTATGAGGAGATTTCAATGGACATATCAGGTCACTTCCGGGGGTTATGATGACGTGCATGAAGGCTTTGGCCTTGGGGACAGGAACATGGGAGGCGTCTCACTTTTGAAGTTCGCTAAAGCTTTCGGGATGGTGATAGCCAATTCGAGGTTCATGAAGAATGAGGAGCACTTGGTGACTGTGCGTAGCTCGGTGACTAAGACTCAGATAGACTTTTTGCTCCTTAGGAAGGTTGACAACGGTCTTTGTAACGACTGCAAGGTTATTTCGAGTGAGTATCTTACAACCCGACATAAGCTTTTGGTGATGGATTTAGAGATCAAGATAGAGAAGAAGAAGAGGGTTGTGGATGACAGGCTAAGAATCAAATGGGGGGAGTTTGACCATGGCTAGTGCAAATGAGATGGGGGAGAGGTTGATGGCCAAGGGGGCTTGGCGGAGTAGTGGGGGGATGCGATCTATATGTGGGACAGGACGACCAGTTGCATTCAGGAGGTAGCTAGAGATGTGCTAGGGGTCTCGCGGGGTAGACATGGTGGGCATCGAGGGGACTGGTGGTGGAATGGTAAAGTTCAAGAAAAGGTGAAAGCAAAAAAAAATGGCGTATAAGCAAGGATGAGGTGGAGAAGTGGATTAATAGGGAATTGTATAAGATGGCGAGGAAGGAGGCAAAGCTAACGGTTACGGCGGAAAAAACAACGGCTTTTGAATGTCTGTTTGTGGAATTAGAGGAAAAAGGCGGGGATAATAAGCTGTACAGACTAGCCAAGGTGAGGGAGAGAAGGGTCTGTGACTTGGATCACGTGAGGTGCATCAAGGACGAGAACGACAAAGTACTAGTAAAGGACGCACATATTAGACGGAGGTGACAATCTTACTTAAACTCTTGAACGAAAAAGGAAATCTGGAGCAACCCGGAAGGTACCAGGATTTTGGATACTGTAAAAGCATTAAGGTTGAGGAGGTTAAAGGTGATGTTCGCAGGATGCGCAGGGGAAGAGCGACCGGGCTTGATGAGATCCCAGTTGAATTTTGGAAGAGCGCAAGCAATGCAAGTTTGGAGTGGCTGACTGAGTTGTTTAATGTCATTTTTAAGACGACGAGAATGCCCGAAGAATTGAGGTAGAGTACAATGATTCCTTTGCATACGAACAAAGGTGACATCCATAATTGTAACAACTATAGGGGTATCAAGCTGTTAAGCCACATTATGAAAGTTTGGGAAAGGATCGTGGAGATGAGGGTGAGAAGAGGCGTGTCTATTTCTGAGAACTAGTTTGGATTCATACCGGGGCGTTCGACTACAGAAGCCATTCATCTTATTAGGAGGTTGGTGGAGCAGTATAGGGAGAGAAAGAGAGACTTACATATGATTTTCATCAACCTCGAGAAGGCATACGACAAAGTTCCTAGGAAGTTCTATGGAGATGTTTGTACGTTAGAGGTGTACATGTGGTGTACACTAGGACGATCAAGGATATGTATGATGGAACCAAGACCAGGGTACGGACAGTAGGAGGAGACTCAGAGCACTTACCAGTGATGATGGGGCTGCACCAGAGATCAACTCTTAGCATATTCTTATTTGTCTTGGTGATGTATTGACTAACACGATAAATCCAAGGGGAGGTGTCATGGTGTATGTTATTCGCAGATGACATAGTCCTGATTGATGAGACTCGCAGTAGAGTGAACGCTAAGCTGGAGGTTTGGAGACATACTCTGGAGTCTAAATGGTTCAGGCTGAGTAGGACCAAGACAGAATACACGGAGTGCAAGTTCAGTAACGGGAGCGATCATGAGACAGACATGGAGGTGAGGCTTAGTACTCAAGTCACTCCAAAGAAAAGAAGCTTCAAGTACCTCGGGTCTATTATCCAAGAGAATTGAGAGATTGATGACGATGTCACACATCGTATTAGGGCAGGATGGATGAAATGGAGGCTCACATCTGGAGTCTTGTGCGATAAAAATGTGCCATCAAAACTTAAAGACAAGTTCTATAGGGTGGTGATTAGACCGACTATGTTGTATGGGACGGAGTGTTGGCCAATCAAGATTTCGCACATCCAAAAGATGAAAGTTGCGGAGATGAGGATGCTGAGATGGATGTGTGTGCATACAATGAGGGATATGATTAGAAATGATGATATCCGGAACAGAGTGGGAGTGGCCCCGGTGGAGGATAATATGCAGAAAGCGAGGTTGAGATGGTTTAGACATGTACAGAGGAGATACACAAATTCCCCAGTACAGAGGTGTGAGAGGTTGTCTCTGGACGAGTTCATGAGGGGTAGAGGTAGGCCGAAAAAGTATTGGGGAGAGGTGATTAGACGGGATATGGCGTAGGTGCAATTGACTGAGCACATGACCTTAGATAGGGGGTTGTAGAGGACACGAATTAAGGTAGAAGGGTAGTAGGTAGTTGAGCGTAGTCCTACTTACGCTTAAGTACTGGTAGTTGTACTGTTATTATTGTAGGCCTGTGTAGCCTATCATACTAGTAGACGGAGTATTGCTTTCTAGTCCCCTATCGTTTGATTTCCGCTACTATGTGTTCTTTAGTGTACTTTGTTTATTTTATCTACATGCGTTAGTTACTGCTTCTTTTTTCAGATTGCGCTATCATGACTTATTCGCTTTTATTAACATCATTTTCATACTGCTTTAAGTTTTTTATCTGGGTCTGACCGTTTGTCTTGCTTTGCTTGTGATTATGCTTTGTCTTGAGCCGAGGGTCTTTCGGAAACAACCTCTCTACCTACCAAGGTGGAGATAAGGTCTGCGTACATTCTACCCTCCCCAGACCCTACGTTGTGGAATTTCACTGGGCATGTTGTTGTATATTAATTCAATACATACCAAAGATATACTATTGAAATTAAATAGAGCACTAATTAACAAGAGATTGGATGAGAAGATGCTTTGAGTTTCTTTTATATTAAGGATCATTCTGCATCATGGTTTCCCCTGTGTTTCATGCACGGAACAATGATGCACCATTGTCTCTTATCACAACTGATAATTTCAATGTCCATCCCCTTGAAGATTAGAAAAAGAATTTATTAATTAATAAATGTATTGATAAGTGACATATAATCTGAATTAATTATCTTCATGTTGTACTTTGATATTAATAAGAAAAGTGAGATATATTGTAGTGACCAAACTCATGCCGTATACTTTATCCTAGAAAACAAGTTACATCTCTTAAAATATAAATCAAAGAAACTGCCCTCTTTGGCTGGGTCAAACTACCTATTAAATCTCATTATTTCCAACTCCCTCTCTAAATTAAATCCATTTGTTTCTTGTTTTCTATAGTATATCAAGCAGAAGCCCTCCATTTGTCGTCACAAGAAGCACAAATAATTAAAAAAAAGTTAAACATCCATCTTAACAAGGTGAAAGAAACTTCATATAAATACCACTTCATACCAACCTAAGTTCTGCATAATAACTATCACAAATCCATGACTAAAATTCACAATTCATCATTTTTATGATCTTTCTGTTTGTACTTATATATACTAACTCAGCATCACTCTACCACTCGTGCAATGGCTAGGAAAAGACGAGCCAGTGAGGGACTTGGTGAAAAAACTTGTGTTGATGATCAAGGGAATGTAACCTGGGACGAAATGGTAAAGGAAACTAATGTTGCAGCAGTGCTCGGGGGAGCACGGAAAAGATTCGTGGGTGTTAGACAAAGGCCATCAGGAAGATGGGTTGCTGAAATTAAAGACACTATACAAAAAATAAGGGTGTGGTTAGGTACCTTTGACACAGCTGAAGAAGCAGCAAGAGCATATGATGAAGCTGCTTGTTTACTTCGTGGAGCCAATACTCGCACGAATTTCTGGCCCTGTTCTTCGTCTTCTTCTTCAACTCCAGCTCTTCCTTCAAAAATCACTAATCTTCTTATTAATAGGCTTAAAGCTAGAAATAATTCCTTAGCTGTTGCTGCTTCTTCTTCTTCTGAGCCTGTGGAAAATCATGATCAGGACAAACAGTTAGAAGAATTCAGAGAAGAAGCAGCTTCTTTTTCGGATTTGCAGTATATGCAGTATCTCAAAGATCCTGAAGATCTGATTACTGGTAACAACATGATCAGTAATATGAGTGAAATTACAATGAGCAATTTCACAAACACCTTGCAGGCATGCTTGGCTGAAAACGATTACAGCGTAATTCAGCCAGTGAAAATAGATGAAAACTCGAGCGCTGGAGATATTAATAATATTGTGGAGGAAGACGGAGAAGAAGAGATTGAAGAGGAAAGCAATACTAATGTAGGAGACGTAGAGGTTGAGCCAATTGACTTCCAATTTGTTGATGAAATTGGATCATCATGTTACTATTCTCCATTTGAAATAGCTGAAGAGATTAATTCGTCGGATTCAATGGAGCAGGGGATGATTTATGGAGACGAATCGTCGATGATAAGTGAAGCTATGAGGAGGATGAATTACGAGAGGAAATTCTCAGCATCTTTTTATGCCTTCAACGGAATTACAGAATGTTTAAAGCTGAAGCTGAAATCAGGAGGAGTTATGCAGAGAGAAAGATCTGAACAATTAAGCAGATTGAGGAATGCATGCAAAAGGAACCGCAACCGCAAGGATGAGGACCAGAAGCAAATCTATGAGAAGAAGGATACTGAATACAGTTCACAAAGTTCATCGGAAACTGGATCATCTTCATCAACGATTTCACCAAGTCCACAAGAAACTATTTACGAAAGTGAATTGTCCCTCTGGAGCTCAATCGATCTACCACCAATATGCGCCTTTTTTACTTAGAAAAATCATTGTTCTCAGGGCTTATTTTTTTGGTTTCTGTTATATTCAGTTGTTATACGTTGTTTTCACAGGGGTGAAGATGAAGATTACTCTGTTTTCTCGTTAATCTTTTCAAGATCAGTGAAAAAATAATCTTTTGATTATTTTTATTAGTGAAAGATAATATATATAATTTATAATTTTTTTAATAAAAAAATTATATTTCTATTCTACTCCAAAATCCTATTCTAGTAGTATAAGAATCCTATAATTATAGTAAGTGTATAATACTAATTAATACAAATATTTTACACTAATTAATCAGTCAAAACCGTGATATACACTTAAGTATGGTAAGTGTATATCACGGTCCAAAATCAGTATGGGCTTGATGTGAATGATAGAAAAAATACAAGTGAATGATGTTTATATCTTGACAATAACCTTGTTTCATGGTATAGTCGTAAACAAAACTGTGTCTCACTTTCAATTGCTGAATTTAAATATGTAGCAGTTGAAAGTTGTTGCTCTCAATTAATATGGCTACGACACATGTTAGACGACTATGAATTTACTAGCAACATTTTAATTTTGTATTGTGATAATTTGAGTGCTATAAATATTTTCATAAATCCAGTTCAGCATTCACGTACAAAACATATTGATATTAGACATCACTTTTTTAAGAGATTTAGTTGAAAAACAGCTAGTTCAAATTGAATATGCTGACACTCTTTATCAACTAGCTGATATTTTTACAAAATCTTTAGACCATGAGAGATTTTCTAGTTTAAAGAAATCTCTTGGTCTTTGTAATCTCTAAAAATGCATTTTTGGTGAATGTCGGCTGAAATGTTGTCTAACATTTCGGGTGACATTTACCTATGTTATATCACTACTTGATTATTGTTGTTGTATGATACATAATTTTTGGTCACACAAGCATATGATCCTTCAATAATAATATGTTATCAAAGTGATACCGTTCTCTGCGATGATATAAAAAAATACATATATATATATATATATATATATCATAAAAAGGAAGTATCAAAATATGGCAAAGCCTTTGCAAATATTTGGCAATTGTGAAAAATGGGCAAAACCCGTGGAAAGATACCGTTCATATTCTATAGGAGTATCGAATGCTTCAAAAGAAATTTGAGAATATCATAAAGGAATTCTTATTTTTTTGCACGAAAAAATCATTTATATGTGTTATATGATTAGACCAAGGACACGATGAGAAAATGTTACATTTGTTCAGTGGTCAAACTCATAAAGTGCATATAAAACGTGTCTTGGTTTGTTGCCAAATCTGAAAATTCTTGTGGGATTAAAATACGTGTGTCGTCCAAAATGGTGCCAACGTTGATGTTGACATATTCAGAATGTGATATATGTTGGGATGTTGTGCTTATCTGATTGTTGAAATATCAGATCTTACTCCCTATTATATGTCTTGTTTATAGGAATTTCAAAATTTAAAATGATAAGATTAAATTATAATTCCTACCGTGGTTTATTATTATTTTTCAATATTTTAGGTGTAAGTTGTTGTGTAAAGTGAAACACCTAAAACTATAGGATTCTTGTTGCTAAGAAAAGGTTTGCCATATATATAAATATTCCTCTCATTTGTTTTTTTTTTTCAAAAACAACAAAAAAAAAAGGGGGGGGGGGGGTTCAGCGGGTGTATATCGTCCTACCAACTCGATGGAAACACCAAATCAAACTCCAATCACTTTCACAAACCCTAATTCCTCAAAACCCTCTCCTCAATTCTCATCGATGGAAACTTCTCCAATGTCAGAACAAATGTCAACCAACATTTCATCCAACATTCCCATGAGCATTAGCCCTCCGTCAAATGCACCTCAGCAGCCAGGCCAGTCTTCTTCCTCAAATCTTCCTGAGGATCTTTTTAAAGCAATAGTGTTTTAAAGGTTTTGATGAACATTCAGATATCAGTTATCTTAGAGACAATAATAACCCAATAAATGTCGATCAAACTTTTGATTTCTCATCTCTAGGTAAAAGGCCAAGGTCATCTACTTCTATTACTCGTCAATCGAGTAGAGTGTTTGAGAAAACAGTCCAAGAAGGTTTAAGTAGCAAAAGGCCTAAATGTGAAACATCTAAACCCGCTTACTCGAGCAGTGATAGTGAAAATACGGACTCTGTTTTCTCAACTGAGGAAGAACCATCTGCTTCTGAACAACCAAGTGTGCCTCAAGAAAGGGAAATCCCAGATGAAACCCCCTTGAAACAATTTTTTCCAAAGGGAATTCCCAGGACTACAAGGAAAAGTGCTGCTCCAAATGTTGTCACAGATGCTACAACATCTCAGGCAACATTTCAGCCAACATCAGAAGAGACACACGCCACAACGTCCTCCAACAGTACCAAATTCAGTAATTTAGACATGTCTGATTCAGACATTGAGGTATCTGCTTTCTCAGATAAATTCTATTCTAAAGCTAACCATGATATGTGGGATTTTTACAAGAATAAAGTAATTAGGCCTGAGAGAGTGTTAGATATTGCTTTCTGTACTGAATATGGTTTGGTAGAATTCTTAAAGGACAGACAACTTATTGGTTCTGTCACTGAAAAATAACCATATGTTGATGAGATAGTAAGACTATTTTATGCTAATTTAAGCACTGGTATAGATGATACCTCCTCAAAGAAATTTGGGAAGGTATATCTCTATAACAAAGTATACATTTTTACGCATGCTATCATAAATCAATGTATTTGTCAAAATGATGGAGATAATGTTAGAGAAGCTGAACATGTGATAGACAATAGGGATAAAGTAATTGAATACCTCACTGGAGGTATAATGAATAAATGGATCCCTAGATGTCCAGCCTCCAAACTAACAGCCCTGTTTTTCACCCTCCACAAAATTATTATTCACAATTGGCTTCCTTCAATGAATGAATCAATTGTGACATCTGAACAAGCTACCATTTTGTATAAAATTGGGAAATATTTGAAAGTTGATTTGAGAAAAATGATATTTCATCAAATTGTCAACTTCGCTGAGAAAGAATCAACTTCAATTCTTTTTCCCCCCTCTCTGATCTACAAAGTATTAACCACTCAAGGCTTTGAGCCTAAGAGAGAAGACACTTTAGGGAAGGCTCCTGAGCTTTATACTATAAACAAAGCAGTTTTGAAGAGCAAGGACCGAGTCATCGACTTGCCCTGGAAGAAGGAAGCTGAAAGTAAAAATGTTGCTAGAAATGTCACTAACATTCTGGGCAACACTGGTCCATGACAATCTACACTGTCTACAAGATGGCTTGTGGATCATATTGCAAAAATCAACCAACAAATTGCAGAAGTTGATGCTGCAAGGAATGCCTTGATATAAGCTAGAGACTATTTCATGATGCTACTTTCTTCACAGAAAGAGGAAGATGATGCTAATGCAGGGGGAGGAAGTTAAAGCTGGTGCAGAGGAAGTTGAAGCTCTTATGCAGGGGTAGAAAGCTGACGGAAGCTGATGCTGTTGTATGATGAGCAAGGAGGAAGCTGAATGATGTTGCTGAACCTAAGCTATAAATTTTTGTTAAATGTTTTGATGGATTGATGTGGATATTTGTTGACAATGATTTATTTCTATTCGTGTTTTGTATATATTGGATGATGTGGGTATATATGTGCTCACATTTTTTCTCTAATCCTATGAATTGGTATACACATGGTTTCTTATATGCCCATCACAGGTTAAGGGGGGGCATGACCTTGAAATTGTTGATTACAGATGTCGGACAACATTTGTGACGATACCATAAGTCAACTTTATTTTTTACGAGTTTTGTGAAGAAAGACAAAAGGGGGAGATTGTTAATGTTGAACTTGATGTTGTGACATTTGACCAAACATATCTCCTGAAGTATTGATTTAAATTTATAAGAATGTTGGGACAAATGTTGCACAACATTCGGACCAACATTTTCAGAACTGATTTTGCCTTACTTCACGTAATGATTACTATGTGGTAAATATGACTTGGCAAGGTAAAAAGGAGTTGGTAAACACGTGTGAAGAACGAGTCAAAGTTACTGCTTTTCGTGAGGAACAAGTCAAAGTTGTTAGAGGTTTTTGCTCCTTGATCGTCTCCAACAAAATCTATCAGTTGCCCACGTTTTCCTCAACCTCCACAACCGATCGATGAGTTTTTCAAGGAAGACTCTCTATTATAAATAGAGAGGCTACTACAGTGAATCAATATCCAGAATCAGAAAGCAAAAATACCAAGAGAGCTCTCGGAATTTCTTCTCAGAAATCTGGATCACCAGTGTTGTCTGAGTGTGTTGACAACATTCTGTCCAACATTACAATTGCTGCTTAGATTCTAGATTAGTTTTGTATGGAGCGATTGTAATGAGAGGTTGACTATGTCTACTTAGTTAGATTTTTCAGGCAGAAGTCTTCTGCGACTTCAACTTTTAATTCCTTTCCATTTTATCTTGTAAATCTGTAAAGAAATGAATTTGTACTTTTGTATATAATATATATACAATACATTTGGTCATTATATAACTTATGAAAATTTAAAATCATTGTGTTCTTTAAATTTCTCTGCATTTACTCTTCAAGATTTTTTGTTTTGCTAAGTGTTGTTACTGGTATCGGACGACATAATTACCGACATTCGAAAACAGAATTGACATTTGATTTATTTCATCTCTTGTTTTTACTTTCCGTAGCATTTGACATTCTTACTTCTCTATTTTGTTTTAATATACCTTAGTCATCTACAAAATTTATATTTGTACCTCTAATTGAATCGAAAATCCCAAATGAAGAAAAAATATCCATTTCACTTAATTAACCCGCCTCGACTCAACTATTATAACCACATTTGATGATTCCATCACCCCTGCCCCACCCTTCCTCAAACCAACTCCCATCGCGGGCAACATATTCTCCTCTGAGACAACTAATCCAATAAAAAATAACTCAGCTCGTAAAAGAAAGGGCAGGTCAGTGCACTAAGCTCCCGTTATGCACGAGATCCGGAGAAGAGCTGGACCACAAGGGTTTATTGTACGCAACTTTACCTCACATTTCTACAAGAGATTTGGATGATATACAAAATTACAGTATCACCCTTCTGTTCCTACATCACCAATTCATCAACAAAAGCTTACATTGCAGTTATACAGAAACATCAACTATGAATTTCACCAAATAGTCTATTTTCATCTTTCTCATGTTCTTGAAGTTTTTTTTAAGTGGAAGGGTGATAAAATTGAGAAAAAAATTATGTCTCACTTTCTGGTTCTTAAGTATGTTTTTTTTTTAATTCTATTTCCAAATGATGTGAATTCTTTAGGCTTGTCATTTTATTGCTCAGTTTGAAGAAATTGGGTAGGTGTTTGGTTTTGATGAATGATCTGAGGCTTTTCAATAGCAAGCTAGTTGCTTCTTCTCCCTAAAAAAATTTGCAAAAGATGTAAAACTTAAAAGACCTCTTATTCATCAGAGATGGAGTTTGAGCATAAGTACTATTAAGCAAGGTGCTCTCGGTTTTAAGATTGTGCTGTAATTCACATTGTTAGCTTTCCATTTGTGTCCTTTTAGTTCATACAGCACTAAAGATGGTTCTTTTTCCTCAACCCCTCTCTTATTATATCAGAAATACTTGTACTACGATTCATTATGATCTGATATGCATTCTCCTAGTAAAGTTTTAAAAGCAATAGTTGGACTTGATCATATAAAACCCCAATCCCTATAACATTATACTCAGTTTCGCCGGAGATGGGAGTTGATTGGAGGGGGTTGGGCTGATATCATCAAATGTGAATTGGGTTATTTTAAGTCATTTCTGTATTTTATTTTAATTTGGGGTTTATATCCAATTAGGGGTACATATGTAAATTTTATAGAAGTCAAAGATATATTTGTTTACGATCACTAACGAAAGATAAAATTAGCTATTAAAATAAAGTACGGGATATATTTGACCCTTTTCTCTACTTTTAATGTTGATAGTAATTAATATGTCAAAATTTATTAAAATTCTTATAAATATTATATATGAACTCATAATATCAAAGTATACGAATTCAGTACTAAAACTCTTAAAAATTGAATCCATTAATTTAAGTTTTAGAGCCTCTGATATTGCCCATCGAAAGAGGAATCTAAAACGAGATTATAAATTAAAGAAAGAAAGTGCAAGTGTGAAAGGTATTACCACTAATTAACAAGAGAGCAGTAATTAATCATTACACTAATTTAATTTGGAAAAGAAGGTTAATTTGTTTCTAAATGACTAGTAGCTAGCAGATCTTCCACTGTGTTAGCTGTTATGCCTTTTTAATGAGGTGACACAATGAAGTAAATTGTACCTTTCTATAATATTTTGCTTGTGTCTTAAAGCAAGAGATCAAGACATGTCTTGTCTGCTAGAAGCAAGGTGGATATTACAACTGCATCAATTACTTAGAGCTCAAATCATATATGCATACATATACTTACATGTCTAAATTCATCGTTCTACTATTCGAAGGTGCATGCTCAATTTTGTCCTCGATTAAACTTTTGGTCCATGCAGGGATGGAGTCAATGTTTAGTCAAAATTTATAAGTTTCAAATCTTTACTTTATCTCTAGAAAGAAAAAAATGTGTACATTGGCCTATAACAAATTGTCTCAAATTATCTTTGTCATTAACAGGGCTAGTATGAAATGGATGAACTTCACGTGTCCAATTTCTTCGGAAAAAACTCAAAAAAAGGATCAAAATTTACTTCTTCATAACTTTTGACTATAATTTAAAGTTATCCCCAAATTGAAGCTCGTCTATTAAGGATCGCGAAAAAACGAGACCTTTTCCTAATTGCGAAGCTAATATTAAACAAGAAATTTAACAGTGGAAAAGTCGCTCAATCAGAAAGGCAGAGGCAAATTTGGACATTTTTCTTATAATAAATCTTGCTCAGTTTTTATAGAGTCTAAATTCTAACTATGTTTTTTTTAAAAAAAGCCTAAAACTTTTCAATCTCTTTAATAAACCCTCCCCCACCCCCCTCTCTCTGTCTTGTCATAAATACTTCATTTAAGAAAAATCATAAATATATAGTTGAAAAACTCAGCCAATGTGAATTGTTTCAACATAATTGCCTACAGTTAGGCTCAGATATCTACTTAACTGTTAGAATTGGACTCTTTAACACCTATCAAACGAGAGGAAAAACTTGTAAATGCATGGTTTAAGCGGTTTGAATTGTGTTAATAACATTTCCAAACAATAGAAACTAGAAGGTAAAACCTGTAACATGTATGATTTGAAGCACATGCGCTGTTTTGATTTTCCTCCTCTTTGGTGAGTAGTA
Organism: Anisodus acutangulus; assembly: GCA_029783415.1. Lineage (NCBI taxonomy): Eukaryota > Viridiplantae > Streptophyta > Magnoliopsida > Solanales > Solanaceae > Anisodus > Anisodus acutangulus. Next base: position 44,639,903 of record CM056501.1, on the reverse strand, counting down.
ACATAACGAAACTAATTCAGTTGTAAATACCAAACTGGTTTGGTGGAAAGTCTGGAAACTTAATAAAGTAAGCTAAAGATTACCAACTAATGGCCGTGAAAGTTAATGAAGTAGACTGACAATACAACGTGAATGAAGGCAATTGATTCTCTAAATATCTTCTAATTTTTTTAAATATTTAGTATTGAAAAAAAGAGTTTAAGTTATATATAGAAAATGTTCGGACAATATAATTTGTTTTACTATAAATGTAATTTAACTAATTATTATGATATTGCACTTGATACATAACATTACATGTTACTAATCAACTTAATTTAATAGTATAAAATCCTTTAAACATACACGAACTTTAAACTCAAACAAGTTTCTACAATTAGTTTAATGAGCAAAATGTCACATTTTAACTCGCGATTTTTAAAGACTCGTTCTATTTGATGTATTAGATAAAATAATCACAATATAAAACTTGAGTTGCTTTATTCAGTATTTGTATTATATTGTGAACCGTGCATAATGAACTTTAGTATATAATTTAATACATCAACTAACATATTATTTTTTACATAGTATAACACAAAATACAGTACATGATACATAAATTAATAGACACATTATTGCTTTATAATCTACTGTAATTTAATTTCTGGTACTATGTGTTCTTTAGGATATTTTATTTAACTTATTTAGTTGTGTTAGCTAATGCTCCTTTTTGTTCCAATGAACTTTATACTGCTTTAATTACTTTTATGAGTTTATATGAGTCTGACCGTTTCTCTTGTTTTACTCTTTACTCTTGCTTTGTGTTTTATTGACTTGTGATTATATTTTGTCTTGAGCCGAGGATCCACTGGAAACAATCGCTCTACCTATTAAGATGGAGTTAAGATTTGTGTAGGGGTGAGCGGGTCCGGGTACCCTAACATTTTTTAACTACCCGGACCCTACCCGGTAAAAGATCGGTTCCTAAATTTACTACCCGGAACCTACCCGTAGCAATCATTACCCGGAACCTACCCGGACCCTGCGGGTCCGGGTAGGTTCCCGGGTACCCTGTAAATAAAAAACACAAATTAAGCAACAATTTTTAAGCCTATGAGAATAAAAAAGAGTCCTAAAATAATTTCATCAAGTAGTTTTTTAGCCTGCAATTGGAGTTTTTAGTACCCTTATAAGAAGTTTTAGAAAACTTATTCATTGTAGAAAAGCTAATTCAGAACCAAAACCTAAAATTGCAAGCCAAATTTGACACTCAATTAATTGAGCGTGTTGATTTCAAAATAAATTTGAAAATATCAATTAAACTTATTTTCGTGTTCATAAGCTCTTCGATACAAAAAAAAGCTTTATTATACTAGTAAATCCCTAAATTTCATCTTCACAACTACAAAAATATACACAAATTTTAAAAATAGATTTACATTTCAAATAAAAAGTAATACAAATTGAAGATGAGTATCACTGAAATAAACGAAGCATATGATATTAAAAAGAAATTGAAGTGTTAGATATGAACCCATATGCATTTTAGGAATGGCGTGAACACAACCAAGGGAGAGAAAGAGGCAAAGGTGAAACTTCAATGACGACAACGATGAAAGTACTGAGAGAAAGCTTCAACAACGGCACGATGAAGTTTGGTGTAGCTAAACGCCATTGTTATTGAGAGAGTTTTGGGTGTTTTCTCTAGAGCACAAAGAACATTCTAGAATAACGGTGAAAAAGCTAAAATATTTACGTCTTGGGGTAGGGAAAATCAATGTGTAGGCGCAACAAACAATTTTGGAGAAAGTTAAAAGTGGTCTAAATGTTTCTAAAAAGTAAAATATTTAATATTTTATAGGTTCGGTATCGGTTCCGGTCAGGATACCTGTCTCTATTTGCAGGAACCAGGAACCGGACCCGACATTGATCGGTTCCTAATTTTACTATCCGGACCCTACCCGTTATTATAATATATCTACCCGGAACCTACCCGTTAGTGTCGATTCCGGTCGGGTATCTGGGTACCCTGTACCCGTGCTCACCCCTAGATTTGTGTACACTTTATTCTTTCCGGACCTCGTGGTGTGGGACTGGGTATGTTGTTGTTATGGTTGAATTAATGGGCAGAGAGAGGAGTGGAGCCAATATAACTAAATAAACAAACACAAATTTGAAAGGACGTTTATGTCCCTCGTCCTCTTCGTCTTCCTTGTCTTCCTCCTGGTTTTTCTCATGAAAGTTTCTCTATCTGTATATATAATCACTATCAAATCCTAACAACACCATACATATATATACCCAGAAAAAAACCAAAAAAAAAAAACAGTTGTATATATATATATATAAGATCAACTGTTCGGAAGTGTGCTTGGATCCGAACGTCGGACCCACACTCTTCCTCCCCCCCCCCTTCCCCCCTATCTCTTCTCTAGCTTCTTCCATTTTTTGTTTGTCTTCCTCATCTTCTTCTGTCGACCCGACGCCACGTAGGCTTCTTCATTTTTCCTTCACCATCCACCAGCCACCACGTATGCCTTTTTTCTTATATTGGCAAACGAAATTAAAAGTACATTCTTTTTATATTATGACATTGCTGTTGGATCGCATTTCCAAGCTCTCTCTTTATTTCTTTGTGAATTCATTTTCCAGTTGTATATTCTCATCCTGCTTAAATGTGGGTACTTTAAAATTTCATGGTTTCATATAGGAGAATATTGTTTCTTATTTTTGGTTAATTTTTGTTTTCAAGGTCTGCTGATCATAGATTGTATTATTATATGTGTTTTATTTATTTATTTATTTTGTATCTAGATAATTTGATATTTTATCTTTCTTGTAATTATAAGTTGATTATATTTCTTTTAAACCGATGTTCTATCAGAAACGTTCTATCTATCTAACAATGTTAGAGTTAAAGATCTATTTGTTACATTGAGTTTTGTTTTCATATTCGTTTCCTATATTATTTGTTAGTTGTTCTTATTTTGGCTTTTTCTGCTATCACTTTTATCTCATCTTAATCCCTACGGAAATGCAAAAAATATTTCCCTTTTAAGTGCAATGTTGTTTTTATTTAGTATTTGTCTGCTTGGGTGCGTTATATCCGATACCTTTATGGATTTTGTCCTCTGCTAATTATGATGTGACCCATTTGCTTTCTTTCAATTATAGCTGATTTGACATATTTTTATTTGATTCAGTCTCGAAAAGTGAACACAAACTCATCATGTTCATTCCATCTTTTTCGCCCGTATCGTTTTTAAAAAGGCAAGGCAACTTATAAAAATGAAATAAAAGATGTGGAAGACAAGCAGCCCATCTTGACACTAATTTAATACTAAAAACTTGCTTCTATTTCCTCACCTTTTCAATATGTCTCACTTCTCTCTTTCTTTTCCCTAAGCTTGTTTTATACTCCTTTCTCCCAAAAAAAATTATCTTATTTTAATTTGACACAATTTAAAAAATAAAGAAATTTTTTAAAAATGTGTATTCAAAATAAGTCTTAAATATGTGTAATTTTAAATCATCTCATAAAGTTAAATTATTTTTAAATATATAAATATATCAATCTTTTTAAAATAAATTAATAAGAAAAGTATGAAAATATTTTGGACGGAGGGAGTAGGATTTATCTAGTTGTCTTTTGGGTTTCACTCCTTTTACGCCAGCAAGAAATTGTTAATTTCAGATCTTCAATAGATTTGTGAACTTCCAAATTGGTGTGAGATTGAAGTAGTAGTTGCTGTTGTTGTTGTACTAGTACTATAGCTAGTCATTTCAAAAAAATTCTCTTATGCATGTGGCAGGTATCCTTATATCTTGGGTTCCACCTGGAAGTGGCGTCTCGCATGGGATAGTATCGATTGGCAGATAAATTTGTCAGTTGAGTCAGAGGAATGGGTGCTTGTGTATCAACTCCAGCAATACCTATCAAAATGAGGAAGAAATTTCCTGGTCGACCTAGAAAGTACCATGGAAAGAATTCAAAATCTGTTCAGAAAATAAACAGTGATGGAGCTCGGGTAACAGATATTGCTGTTAGTGAGTTTGTTCACAAAACCACAACCTGCAGAAGATCTGAATGCTCCAGTTCTAAAATCCATGTTACTCAGTTGCAGTGGAGCCATAGTCAAATAGATGCCAATGGTATGTAATATTTCTGTTAGATTGTATCATTGAAACGATGTTATGTAAATACATATAGGTGATGATACTAGTTCTATCATAATTACATAACACTAAATATGATAAATATAATGTAGTACACACACGTTAATAATTTCTGTTCTATTTTGAACCTTATCCATTGCATATGCTTATGATTGATAAGAAATCTATCAAATTAAACTATATTAACTGCGAGTTCTTATTTTGTTGTTGTCCCACAATATAGTTTATTGATCGAAGGCTGTAGTATATTATGGTGCTTTTCTGTTGACAAGAAGGACCATGTGATTGTTCATTTCTCTTCAAAGCATTTCAGAAGGAGTTTATTTGTTTTGAAAAACCAACAAATCAGATTCATTTGATTACGACTTGCAATAATGAGCGGTTTACCTGCTTTGCAGTTCTTTGCCAGGAGGATGCATGGTTTGACACAGTCAGCATTTTTGAGTCTGACTCAGATGATGAATTCAGTAGTGTTCATGGAGGTAACTACTTCAGTATCTTTGTTTTTGTACATGTAGCCAATGACTTGTTCAATGTTTGAAATAAGAAATTTCTGAATGATTAATATTCTTGGAATACTCTTTGCTTTGTAAACCTTAACGCTCCATGGTTTTTATAGTCCTTCAGATCAACGTACCTTCTCAACCTTATAATAGTTATGTACATGTGTTCACTCTCTCTGTTACATATCATAGTCTGCTCTACCAGAGTTAGTTACTTCCAGGAGTTTCAGTGACAAGATCATTAATGCATCAAATTCAGGTCGAATTTCTCAAGTAAGGAAATCAACAATTATAAGGCTCTCCTTGAGAACATCTGTTGAAGAAGAAAAAAGTGGATTTCGTAAGTACCTTGTGACTTTCCATTTAGTCATTACTCTTCAGTGTAAATTGAATCCTACTTGAGTGGATTTTGTTTCATAACCTCCTGGTCATTTTGCAATCTAAGAACCATATTATCTTATTAAATCATGACGTGACACTGTCCTGTTTAATTTCCTTCTTCTGGAATGTAAAGAAATGTGAAAAAACTAATGTACAATACATTAATCAGAATGTTACTCCTGTAGGCGCACCAAGAAAATATCTTTTGCGTCCCAGGGCTGGGCTCATTATTCCTCGTTGTACAGAAGAAAAGCCAACTGCAGGAAGTTGGTCTGAGATTGAGCCCTCGACCTTTAAGCTCCGTAGCAGTAGTTTTTTAACGTATGCTCTTAACTTGTCATTTTTTTGGTCAATTGATCTGTTCTGTGGAGATTTCATGATTTCATTTATCCATTTGTTTCTATGCATTGCAGAGATAAGAAAAAATCACCTGCTCCAAATGCGTCGCCTTATATTCCTATTGGAGTCGATTTGTTTTTGTGCCCAAGAAAGATCAATCACATTGCACAACACATTGAACTTCCTTCTGTAAAAGGAGATGGAAAATTACCTCCTCTACTAATTGTCAACATTCAGGCATGACTGAACTCCCGCCCTTCCCTCACGTAGGAAATAAACAATCTTTAAGTATTCAATACTAATGAAATAAAGTTACTCTTTTGTACAGTTACCTACTTATCCTGCTCCAATGTTCATTGGTGATGCTGACGGGGAAGGCTTGAGCCTTGTATTATACTTTAAACTTTCTGAAACTTTAGAGAAAGATATCTCTCAGCAGTTCCAGGACAGCATCAAGGTAGATAGGGGTGTCTGTACCTTTTGGATTGAAGTTGGGCGGGTCAATATGGGCTGAATCAATAGATGGGTCAATGATCAACCCGCCCAAAGCTTACCTGGGCTAAGATGGACGGGTCAAGATGAACTAAATGATGGGTCATAACCCAACTTGCCTAACTTAACCCATTACTTTTACAAATTTCGAACTTACCTTCTATGATGTTATTTTATTTTGTATGATATTTGATTTTTTCATATCTTTATTTTTAAAATTAGAATAATATTTTAAAGAATTTTTTCATTTTTTATAAAAGCAAATAAATATATAAAATAATGGGTGGGAGGACATGGTAGTGGGGCGGGGGGTGAGAGAGGGGGGGGGGGGCGTAGTGGGCTAAGAAAAATTTCTCATTTTTTATAAAAAAAATTGTATAAGTAAAATAAATATATAAAGTAAAAACTTCGGGGATGGAGTAAGTAATTTTTTCTCATTTTTTATAAAAAATTTATAAAAATAAAATTAATATATAAAATAGAAAGTTTGGGGGTGGGGAGGGAGGGAGAGGGGAGGTTGGGTGATGGGGGTAGGGCATGGGGTGGAGGGGTAGGTGGTAAGAAAAAATTCATATTTTTAATAATTTTTATAAAAGTAAAAATATGAAATAGAAATTTGAGGATGGGGGTAGGCATTGGGTGGAGGAGGTAGGGGGAGGAGGTAAGAAAAAATTTCATATTTTTTATAATTTTTTTATAAAAGTAAAAAGAATATGAAATAGAAATTTGAGGATGAGATAGGGCATGAGATGGGGGTGGAGGGCGGGTAGGGGGAGGTAAGAAAAAATTTCATATTTTTAATAATTTTTTTTTATAAAAGTAACAAAAAGTATGAAATAAAAATTTGAGGATGGGGTGGGGTTAGGGAGGCAGGAGGATGTAAGAAAAAATTTCATATTTTTTATAAAAGTTTAAAAAAATATGAAATATTAAAATTTGAGAATGGGGTAGAGGCGGGAGGTGGGGGTAGATGGGGGTAGATGGGGGTAGAGGGGGTAGATGGGGGTAGAGGTGGTAGGGAGGTAGGGGGCAGAGATATGAGGGTGGTTCAGTTCTTGGGTGGGGTTGGTGTAGGGGAGGGGTAGTGTGGATGAATAGTGTGGTTGGGGTGAGTTGGTGTATTTTTATTGTTCTGAAATAATAAAGGAAGTTTTTAAATAATTATTTATAAACAAAAATCTTAATCTAGAATGGAGTTCTAATCGTTAAGATTGAGCATTTTCATGGGTCAAGTTTGGGCATCATCATAAGTTCATTTGGACTGTTGATTTATGATGGATCAACTTGGGCTAGCCCAAAACAACCCATCATCAAAATCACTCTTGCTCAAACTCATGACCTTTGACGGGTTGGGCGAGTCATTTGGGTTTGGGTTAATTTTTACACCCTAATTATGTCTAACTTTTTTCAAGCAAAAGCTCCACCTTAGGTTTTACTTTTGCTGACATTCTTTTTTTTTTTCGTATGAAAATGTGATGATCCTCTAAGCCGTTTACATTTTAGTGGAACTGGCGGATAGGGAGAGAAATAACTGTAACTTGTTTACCAATTTGATTTACCTTTCTATTGGCTTGTGTGTGACAGAGATTTATCGATGATGATACGGAGAAGGTTAAAGGATTTGCAAAAGATTCAATAGTTCCTTTCAGGGAGAGGTTGAAAATAATGGTTGGGGTGGTTAATCCAGAAGATCTTGTTTCCAGTTCAACTGAAAAGAAGCTTTTGAATAGTTATAACGAGAAACCTGTGCTTTCCCGCCCTCAACACAGCTTTTATCAGGTGGATATTCTGTGATGATCTTTTTACTTACTGCTCTATGGCGTTGGTTAATAGTCAGTTTAGCAATGTTTCTTGAACATCAGAACGAATTATATTTTCATGTTCTCGATTAATTGCAGGGTTCGAATTACTTTGAGATTGATCTTGATATTCATCGCTTCAGCTACATAGCAAGAAGGGGACTTGACGCTTTCAGAGATCGCTTACAGCATGGCATACTGGATCTTGGTCTAACAATTCAGGTTTCTTGTTATTATACTTTTCCTTTCTAGAGAAATAGAAAATGAGCTGATGCTTTGGCGTTATAGAGGTATTCTCTAAGTATTTAACTTATATACAGTGTAAAGGGATTTAACTCATTCACTAAATCATGCAGGCACAAAAACCGGAGGAACTGCCAGAGAAAGTGCTTGCTTGTGTGAGATTGAACAAGATTGATTTTGTTGACCATGGAAAAATTCCAACTCTAATGAGCATTGAGGAAGATGAATGTTCATACTAATAAAATCAATGATACTTAGCATGTTGCATGGGGGAGTTTTCAAATGGTGATCAGGCAATTCCGACTTTCTATACAAGACAAGAAAAAAAAACATTACTTATATAAGAAGAGAATGAGTATTGTATTCTGAAAGATCATGTTGATACTGTAACTTTGTGTAAGGTCCAGCATTTTTTAACTGATCACCCCCTTAACATAATTTTGTAATAAAAAACTTATCATTTACTTTAAGATACTGTATATATTTGAGAAGGCAATTGAGTGTTTTTAAATTCAAGTCTTATTTGCTTGTGTGCATATCAAGAGACTTGACAATTCGTTATATCTTGCAAATTAATTGCATTTGCACCTAAATAAGATGGTAATCACGTGTTTAATTGACGCGCCTCAGACCAGATTCTATTTCTACTTATTATTAAAAGATATATCTAAATGAATTAATTTTAAGAAGATTAATTTATAGGTTTCCATCTGAAAAAATTAGAAAAATGAGCTTTAAATAAAAATATACATGAATTTTATTATAAAGATTCTGGTATCTTATTAGATTTTGTCTTTAGGCCATCAATTTTATTGAGCCGCCGCTCGGATGAGAATGAAAGTTTATGAATTAGACAGTTCATAATTCTTTTTCATGTTTGAATTTCATCATTGTAAAGATAGTTTTGAGTCCTGGAATTATTTGCCAAGTCTATAATAACACAGGAAAGATTTGAGTTTCCAGTTTGCCGCCTAAACCATAATGAGAATGAGGCATACAAGTTAGAGCATAACTGATTACTTCCTGTTCATTTCCATGTCTATTCTTCTTAGTTAACAAAACATGATCTGAATATTATTACCCTTCAATGTTTTGTACAGATTCCAACTTTTTTTTAAAAGATTTTGCATCATTGCTTTGTACATTCTTTCTCTGTCCTTTGTAGGTGATTCTTTAGTGACCCTACTACATATACAAGTACTCCCTCCGTTCACTTTTACTTGTCATGTTACGCTTCTCAGAGTCAAAACTACATGAACTTTAATTAACATTTTAAAATATCTTTTTTTCTTATCATATTAATATAAAAGAATTGCAACTTATAGTATTTTTTTATATATAGTTTTCGTACATTTAAATTTTAATTTAAAATATTGATTTAGTCTCATTCAATTTAGCTTCGAAGATTAGTCAAATTGATTCTCGAGAAGTGAAATGTGACAAGTAAAAGTGAACGGAGGGAGTAATAACAATTTGACAATTGATTTCTCTTGATCTGAGCTCTAGTGTCATTTTCCTTATAGTTGGAAAGCTATAAAATTAACCATCTTTCACTTTACAAGGATACATTTTTTAACTTTGCTTTGTCCAAATATAAAAAGGTTTTCTATCATATTCTATAGTTTGATTTCACCAAGTGTTGTAAGATACTACGAAGATAACTGGATGAAATACAAGACATGATTTTCTTTCGGATTAGATCAGTTTTTTTTAGCCTTTATGGGGCTCTAGTATAATTGGGTAAATAATGCTATTAAGCTTAGCTCACTCGAACTAGTTTAAAATTGAGGCGTAATTAATTAACCTGAAGTGCCAGGATGACCATATAGGATCTCATGATTAGTAGCAGCTTCATTATTAATACGTATTATATTTCATCCCCTCTTCTTCCACTCTGTCCCAAAGAGTAACTAGAACTAATTTAATCACGTTTTTATGTTCTAATTGAACACTGCCATTTTTTTAATTTGTAGATTGAGCTTCAATATATGGATTAACAAAATTTCTGATACTCAATATTGAGGCAATTGTAATGATGGAAGAGTGGAAAATGCAGTAGCACCTTTTTTCATTCTCTCTTTTTTTAAGTATGCATATGTACAGAAATAGTATAGAAAATAAACTGATTATATGACAGTTGAAAGCTCTGTAGTATATCATACCCTCTATGCCCATGATATACACAAGACAGAAAAAATGTGAAAGCTGTATAACAAATGAGCTAAACGTGTAAAAAAAATTAAAAGCAAAAAAAGAAAATTGAGATTATAAAATCAGGTTTGGATATCAATAGGTGAGCATTTTAATGTCCTCCAACATGTTAAAGAATTTTGCAAACCACTTTGAGCATCAATATTTTGGCAATCCCATTTGTGATTTCTATGATGTGAACTTGCGTTCTTGTGCATGGTTTCTTGACCAGCTTACTGAAGATCTGTTGGAACATTAACTGCAAGGATCAAAGTGCAGAGACAAGAAACCTCAAGAATATTGGCACCATAAATAGCGAGTAAAAACAAGCTGCATCACTCCCTAGACTTTTGAAGGACTTTGAGGTACCAATAAGAGAGCTACAAAGTCAGTCTACTCTCAAAATTCACCAGTTAAGGTATGCATAGGATGCAGGATGTACTCCCCTTAGCCATTCCAATTATATATCTGCAAAAAAAAAAACAAAACGACTGGTATACGTTCTACAAAAAACAATGTTCGATTAAGTAGGTGACTCAAATATGTGTCTAGTTGATGTAAAGGCAGATATGGCGAGATTTCTTTTACCTCCGTAGAACCGGGCCCTACGACCGGGTTTTCGAGTTTGACTATCCTGCTTGGAGTCAAACTTCTGGGACTGACATAACAAGGGCCCCGAGAACCCAACCCTTCCTTGTTGGCCGTTGTAATCCTGGTCACATTCAGAGAGATCACATACTATAAGACCGGTGTAAATGAATCCTCAATACACATTTTTGCTCCATTTTTTGACAAATTTCATTATACAATACTTTGGGTTCTCTAACACTAGATGTTCTCTATATATTTTCTACTGACCAGTAAATCTCTAAACATATTTCTAGCAGAGTCTGAAACTAATAAGTATACCAAATATGATCAAACTTTCATCTCAACAAGATGATATTACTTACATATATTGATCTTTTACTTTGATTGTGCTATTTTTCATTAAGTCCACATGAATTTCTAGAGATTATAGGTCTTGTGAAACAATCTCATTCCAGGTGACTTTAGGTCTATCTTGTCTACTTTTAACACTATCAATTATCATGGTGTCACACTTCCGGATTAATACATTTAGCTGTCCATGAAGGACATGGTGTCGCACTTCCAGATTAATACATTTAGCTGTCCATGAAGGACATGACCAAACCATCTGGATGACCTTCTCATTTTATTCTCCAAGTGTGCTAATTGCACATTCTGTTGGATGTAATTATTTCTGGCACATCCATCTTAACATTCGCATTTGTAGGACACTCATCTGGTGATTTCGTCTATCTAAAGCACAATGACCCCTAGACTTCATTGTATCATACGTGAAATTTGCTAAAACTTTTTTGTCCCACCAAACAGTAATTTAACTCAACCTTAATGAATTAGATGTAACTCATCTTGAAGCCAACCTCTCAGATCTGCCATTTTGTCCTACTTTGATATCTAAATGCATGTGTGATATGCTCAATTCATGTCTCGCCTAAGAGAGTGTGTACTCAAACTAGACCTCTGCCGAGCATAGAAAGGATAAAATTTGCCATAACTAAGTGAGATTCATCTTTCTCTAGAATGGTGGCAATTGGCCCCCTCAAGAAGATTTTCATATAACCAACAGAAGTTCATTTGCATCCAAAGCTAAACCAACCCTTATACATAATTGAAAAAACATAGTACAAAATGTTTTAGTCAGCACCAACAATTGGAAGCAGCTAAGTTAGAGGAAGGACACTAACCGCTGATAGTTCCTGATCAGACGAGTCAAACGAATCTGGGAGTTCATGATGACCATGTTTCCTATGGATAGAATGATGCTTGAAAGTGTGGGTCCTTCTTATAAAGTCATCATTATCTTGCATGTTTGAGTCGAAGGTATCCCCAGCATGCAGTACACCAGAAGGATCGAACACACTCAACTTTTGACTTCTTGAATTGGGAGGTGGATATAGTCTTGTGGCTGCAGAATCCTGCTTTCCTTTTTTTGGACCCATGCAAAACCACTTGATTCTGGCATTTGCACAGGAACAGAAAGAATGGTGCTGTCACCTTGAGACTCATCGGTCATCTGAGAGGTCTCTGATATTGTGTCACTCAATGGTTTCATTGATATCCGTGAGATGGTAGCTCGTCTTCCTTTAGAAATATGGGCATTACTACCGTAATTTCTATGAGAACCATGAACATTTGCGTCAACTTCCTTCAAAAATACAAGACAACCTTCTCAATATACCATCAAGAGGAAATGTGAATGAGTTATGTGTATGTGAGATGAGACAGAAACCTCTGTTGGGACCACTTTGCAGAAATTACTTGGTTCTTGAAGAGCTTTCCGGGCTTTTCTTGAATTTCTTGAAGTTTCCGTTGCCTTCACTGTGGAACTGGCTCTCTTTCTTTAAATGCAAAGCTCGTTCAAATTAAGCTTTAAAGAGGATAAGAGAAATGCAAAGTCGTGAAAGGTGCACAGTTATTAGAAACAGAGATGTATGAGATGTAAAAATTTAATTCGTTAGAGCCAACTCACTTTGAAGTGCAGCATTGAACTAATGTTCAAAGTAATGAAATGACAGTGAAATATCACTCTTCTTTATTCTTTTTCTTTTTTATTCGACTAGTGCATGCAAATGCAGATATTGTTCTTTGGCCTTTATTGTTTTGCTGGCCCATCTATGGAATAGGCAATGATTTTATGGAACCACGTGAAGTAAAATCCTTTCCATGAAGAAGAAGAATAAGAAAGGAACTCACCTTCGCGCTTCTTCCTGGAACTTTGCATCAATTTCCTTGTTCGGTGGGTACTTAGGCAGGCTCGACGAGTCACAAGCATAAGGCTTTGTATTGAAATACTAAAGAAAGGTACAACACAAATTTGAACCAGGAAGTTAGCAATTAGCGAAACCAGGTTAAAGAACTATTATGCTTGAGAACATGAAAACAAAAACATCATTAATATGAAAGAGGAACCAAAAACTAAAAACAAGACAAAAAGAATGAGGTGACTCCGTCAAAATGGAAATTTTCCAGTGAGATAAAAACTCATACACTGCTGTCTTTGTTAAGCTTACCTCAGAATTGAGAGCAGATGAAGCAGTTCCACGTTTATGAGGATCTATTGAAAGAAGTGTTTCAATAAGGTTTACAGCAGTTTTTGGTAATTCTTTACATACACACATGCACTTAAACAAAAAGAAAAACCATCAGAAACTACTTGCACTTGTCAAGACTTGGAAAACCATTCTTGGTGATTATCCATTTAAGGATGTAAAAAATAGGCTTAAGTCATCGACGCCCCTTAAGGCTGTCCGCAGAATTCACTTAGACATCTCAACAAACACTTTTTCTTATTAGATACGGCCAACATTAACAATACGAGGAATCATATTTTTATTGTCTCCACGACATTGTGTTTTCCCATAGAAGCTATAAAAAAATTGTTGGAAATTAGCCTTTGGCGGGGAGATGCGTCCACCCATCTTTGATGAATTAAACACTAGTGTTCCGTATGTTGGAGACCTTGTCTCTTTACACATGCATGATCTACGAAGTGAGTAGATGACCGTAGGGCCAAGAATCGTCTAATTTCGTTGAGAAATGAAAGAGATATTGGTCCACGAAGTAAGGTGTTTGAAACATGGAAATGTGGTGTGGGACAAATCTACCACATCGGTGGGAATAGGAAGAAACGGGCAGCAAACAGGCAGAAAAACAGACGAAAAAGCCACTAGAAAATAGACTGAAAAATCACGAAAACAGTGAGCAAAAACTGCTCGAAACAGTGGCTGAAAATCAGTCAAAAACAGTGGCCAAACCCTCACGTATACACTAGATATACACTACAGAGACACACTATATACACAGAGACAAAAGAGAAGAGTAGAGAGAAACTCTTCCTTCCTATTCCATATCTTCAGCAAGTCGAGTCATATTTGTTTTCTTCTATGTGCTCAACCTATTGGCTTTGTAGTGTTGAGATTAAAGTGTTGTTTTATCTTGGGAGACTATTGCCCGCTAACGTAAAAGCATATATATACTGTAAGGCAATCTTGTCTTAAGGATAGAGGGCTATCCTCACTCAACACACAACGCTGTAACCATCCAGATTTAGTTGTTTCTTGATTTCAGTTATCAAGATTCAAGGCACAACAAACTTATGCAGCTTCTCAACATTGGCTTTGCAAGTTGATCAAGATTCAAGACACAACACACATGCATAGCTTTGAAGATTGACAATTTATTTATCCTTTCTAACATTTGTAATAGTTATTACTTCCTGCATCGCTCTATAAAGTACCAAAGAAATACCAACAATTTAAGACAAGATTGTATCAGTAATACTATTAGTGTTCAAAGATGCTCACTAAAAGTTGTGTGACCAAACTGGATATGGCAATGGTTTTCTAGTAGAAGAGAGGATGATGATTTAACGTGTTCATGGTGTCACCGCTACCAAGACTGGTTGGAACAAGCGCCACGAGAGCGAGGATGTCAACTGGGACAAGAGAGAAGATCAAGATGTACTTATCTTGCGTTGGTAAGGCCCTCGTATCTATCCTGCATAAAAAGATCCGAATAATGGTAAGAAGGAACCGACACTGGGCCACTTAAGTGACAAGTGAGCCGTAATCCCAAATTGGGATAAGTAGTTTTTCTACTTGTCAAGAATAAAGATTAAATGAGGTCCGATTAAAAATTGATTAAAGTAAGGAGGAATATGAAAATAATTTATATTCTTACGCTTTAAAAATCGGTTTAATCTCATCTTCTTTCGCTAAAGATTGATTGTAAAGCAACTTTAAAAGATCCGTTTTTTAAGTGTAATTATTAAAAGTGAGTAAAGTATGTTCGCAATACACGAGGGAGTAAGATCCACTGTGGCGAATAAAATTGT
This sequence comes from Anisodus acutangulus, assembly GCA_029783415.1. Classification (NCBI taxonomy): domain Eukaryota; kingdom Viridiplantae; phylum Streptophyta; class Magnoliopsida; order Solanales; family Solanaceae; genus Anisodus; species Anisodus acutangulus. The sequence goes on along the minus strand of CM056501.1, from coordinate 44,624,877 downwards.
TACCACTCTTAAGTAAGCGCCAAGAATTATCTGGCACCAATCATAACTAAGAAGTCTAAAAGTTAAAGACGCTGAGCCTGGCTATACTATTTGGCGTAAGATCCTTCATAGGATGATATTGACACTCACCATATAAAGCCTCCGCCACTGGAGTGAGCCAAAATTCCTTTGATATGATTTGATATTGGACGTCACCATATAAGCCTCCAAGCGACTGGAGTGGGGCCGTAATTCATTTCATAGAAAGTAATGGACACCTGGGCAGGTGGGTCGAGTTTCCGTGTCCAAATGATCCAAGGCCCAGAGAAAGGCGTAAAAGTTGCTGACACTGGCCGCAAAGCAATCCGGCAGCGCTGCAGTATCCAGATCACATATGATCCTAAGCCACGCCTCAACCACGCAAGAGGTTGTTCATGCGAAGCAAACGCCACCTCTAAAATCAAGGGGTTGGAGAGGTTGTCCTTCAATAGACTTCAGGGAATGAGATCACTCTAAGACGAGGTGACACATATCCCTAACTTGGTTTAAGGGCGGACGTTGGTCAAGCGGTTTCTGAGACTAGTCCAACAGTCAGAATAACTAAGAATGGTACAAAGACGCCTGTGAGTCAAATGAATGATATATTTGTAATCCAGGCATCTATGCCATCACTAGATTAAGACACGTTAAATAGCAAGTCATTCAAAAGCTAACGATGTCGAGATTGTTGCCGTCACGCATAAAACCTCAAAATGAATGTGAGGTAGGTAAGAGGCAAAATCACCTTCCAAATCTGGCACAAGTGAATAGCGAGCATAACCGCTTCCTTCTAGAACTTAGTCACACCTACTGGGTGATTTGAAGTTTATACAAAATGTAGGGGAGACAAGTACGCAGATCTTCATTGATGACGGTACAACGTATGGAATCCTTTGTTTGTTGAAAAGCAAAGATGAAGTTGTTGAAGCGGATAAGCGCTACAAAGCGAAGTTGAAAATCAACTAAGCCGACTTGGATTATTAGTGATGAGGGGGAGAATATGAAGCATCGCTCATTAAACGACCGCTCATTTCTCACCTCGCCCAAATCCAGCAGCAAGTGTTAAAGTCGCACGCCCAAGCATGCTGGGGTGGCTTTGCAAAAGTTGCAGAACATCAAACAGTGTCCAGCTTGTACCTAAGACCGTAGATTGCATATCCACCGGATCTGCAAATAACAAGAGGCCGACGCCTTCTTGGCGTGAAAGAACATCGAATTCTTTCAAGATAGCTTTTCTTGAAAAAAGGAAAAAGGAGTAATTGCTCAAGGTTAACAAGAACCCGCGAGGGCTCGACCGTCTCTGAACTAGACGTCTGCATCTACAGGACTCGAAAGTTGCTAGCTATCCTGAACTTAATATTCCAGATTCCGCAGAACTCGTGATTCTAGATGTTGAACCGAGACGAGCAAAGAAGGACAAAGACTTGTTCCTTCTAGCTTGTATGGTTAAGAATGAACCATGGACAATTAACAAATAAATGTCATCTCCAAAAGCACCGCTGGTTAAGCTACAAAGAGAGAAATAAACTCTATCATATAGAAACCATACTTATGTAATGGTTTATCTTCCTCCTAGCAAAAGAACTGGGTTGTAAGATGTGCCCTCATAGGAGTAGCTTCACATCCAGGCATTGAGTTCATGCTGGTACGAATGTTGAATTAGCCTTCCCAACCTGAGAGTTGAAGAGGATCGAGTTGGGTTTGTTTCAATCGTTGGTTTCTTTTCCGAACTTTCATTTTGGTCCCCTCGAAATGTTTACATTTTGGTCCTCGAAAGTTTTCAGATAAAATGTAAACAATGAACTGACCACGTAAACATTGACTCGGAATTAGAAAGCCACAATACTGGAGAATCAACAATTGAAAGTAAAAGTCATATTGAAACAAAGTCTCGATATGAAAGATACGGGTATCACATGACATCTTAGGGAATTGGATTTCTAAGACATCTAACTGATCGTCGATAGTCGACTTCCTCGCTAAGCCACCAATGGATACTTAATCATAGAACCGATTGGAATCTATGGTGCACCCATAATACAAGCGAGCGATATGCTCGGTCGTGTGTAGTTCAATGTATTGTACACACTACAACCGACCTGCATCGCTTACGCGATCGCTAAACTAAGGTTCACCGATGATTTTAATATACGATCGGTAAGCGTTAAGTCGGATATGACGATATCCGAATTATTCGCCATTCACGGATTATAGTATTCTGGATGTCCAGCCGGTTCTGGGAGAACACAAGGATGCAAACCGACATCGATTCAAGAACACCAAAGCCACAAGCAAACGCGTAGGTGGGTCTTGGAAAATCCTCTAAGCAAACTTTCAGCATCGGCCGATTCATGATGGAATCGAGTTTATCGCTTTATACAAAGCATGAAAGAAGTCGAGTAACTTCACTCGCCCAGAGGACGCCCCTTATCGGGAGATACCCGCGGTTCGCCAGCTTTACACTTGTGGCTGGCCGGCTTCAGGAAGGACACTAATGACTCAAGCGCTTGACATATCTTTTAGGATCTGGCTTGGAGACATAGCATCAGATGGCAGCTTGATCATCATGGGTTCACATCCTTATTTACTAATCCAAGTGGACTACCCTGAGATCAAGTGTTCTCGTTTCAGTGGAATTGGCTTAAAACCCAAACAATACGAACCTTTATGGTGGAAACCCAACCATACTGACATTGAGATCCCAAGAACGTGGTTCAATGGGAAAACTAAGCTGGCAAAAGGTTCAACAGCGCTCGTGGAAGCAAGAAGCACTTCGGATGATGATTTACGAAACATGAATCCAAAGTTGTTCCCGCTGATGGACATTAAAGTGTCACATGGGCGGGTAGCGTTAAGCTTCCAAACCTTTAAAAGATCCTCAAACGGTTGAGGTTAGGGTTACGGAACTTTTAATGATTCCTAACACTTGTGGAAGTGGTAGCAGCAGATACCCTTTGTAGGGGAGATCACCCATTTGTGCGCTAGGACGTCGACTCAAATGAACGCACTTAAGAATCCATGTGTCCATGGCCACAACGACGTAAACGTAAGAAGGAAAAAATGAATAAGAAGAGTTATTGTGTTGATATCGCTTGTCTCTCGCCATACACTAAACACTGACTTGCTCAAGACACCACGCTCACCGCTACAGAAGTAAGTCCACGGTATTCAACTAGGGAAGGTTCAAAGCGTAAGCTACCTCTCCCTGATGCAATATCTTTCACAAAGATTGCTGAAATGTAGGCACCTTGTGTGTGCGCCACAATCTCTCTTCATAGAGGGGATTGTTGGAAATTAGCCTTGGCGGGAGAGATGCGCCCACCCATCTTTGATGAATTAAACACTAGTGTTCCGTAGATGTTGAGACCTGTCTCTTTACACATGCATGATCTACGAAGTGAGTAGATGACCGTAGGCCAAGAATCGCTCTAATTTCGCTTGAGAAATGAAAGAGATATTGGTCCACTAGTAAGGTGTTTGAAACATGGAAATGTGGTGGGGACAAATCTACCACATCGGGTGGGAATAGGAAGAAACGGGCAAAGAAACAAGGTAAAAACAGACGAAAAGCCACTAGAAAATAGGACTGAAAATCATGAAAAACAAAGGAGCAAAAACTGCTCAAACAAAGGGCTGAAAATCAGTCAAAACAAGTGGCCAAACCTCACGATACACTAGATATACACTATGGCAGACACACTATATACACAGAGACAAAAGAGAAGAGTAGAGAGAAACTCTTCCTTCCTATTCCATATCTTCAGCAAGTCGAGTCATATTTGTTTTCTTCGACAGGCTCAACCTATTGGCTTTGTAGTGTTGAGATTAAAGTGTTGTTTTATCTTGAGAGACTATTGCCCGCTAACGTAAAAGCATATATACGGGGCAATCTTGTCTTAAGAATAGAGGGCTATCCTCGACTCAACACACAAGTTGTTTCTTGATTTCAGGTTATCAAGATTCAAGGCACAACAAACTTGCGGCAGTTCTCAACATTGGATTTGCAAGTTGATCAAGATTCAAGACACAACACACATGCAGCAGTTTTGAAGATTGACAATTTATTTATCCTTTCGAACATTTGTAATAGTTATTACTTCCCGTACTGCTCTATAAAGTAACAAAGAAATACCAACAAAAATTAGCGTAAAATTGATTACCTTTTCTAATTTCTGGAACATATTTGATTTAAGAGGCATCCATCCATCAATGGCAGTCAGCCAAACATGCCATCCAGCAGCCAAATGTTCACCTTCAGTTAGCCTCCCAAATTTAATGCTAAAAGCCGACGCTTTTTTTCAGAATTATTTCCCTTCTTGGAAGCTCTCAATTTTCCAGAAAATCTCTGGCGTACCGAATCCTCGCCTTCTTTCTCAGGCTCCTCTTTGATCCTCTCCAAAGGGGCAAATCCAGCTTTGATATGCAATAAAGGATCAACGACGAATCATGGGCCGGGGAATGAGACGTGGCTTGCTTGGAGCTGACGCAACCCATGACCCCCCAAAACCCATGAAAGAAATCGATCCAATTGGGAGATAACCCAGATCGACCCGGATGAGAAAAATGGGTCAAAGGGAGGTGAAAATGGTGGTTAGCTCATTTGGATCTGCCAAAAAAAGATTATTTTTTTCAGAGAAAAGAGCTAATGGTTTGAGGTGGAGGAAAAAGAAGAAAGAGAAAACATTTGTGGTTCCAAGAATCATCATCACCACCATTTTTTCTTTTGTTTTTTCACTTTGTCTGTTGAGACCAATTTTCATACGCCATTTTTACATTACTTTGATTCACTATATACAGAGAGAAGACACAGATTGCCACATAGGTGAAAGTAGCCGTTACGAGTTCGTTTTCTTTTTCCTTTTTTTTGGGGTCGTGTGCTGGTGAGCTGCTGGTGGTTCAATAAGAGTGAACAGACAAGCCAATTGTTCAACCACTCATCTCTATCTTCAGATTATTGAGTAATCATTGTAAGAAATATAGGTAGCCTGCACTAAGCTTTCGTTATGCGTGGAATCTGGAAAGGCCGGATCACAAGGGTTTATTCTACGCAGACTTATCCTACTATTTCCACGGCTTGAACCGTGACCTCCCGAACACAAGCCAACAACTTTACCAGTTACTTCAAGACTCATCTTTCAAGCATTGTAAGAATATAATACCAATAATTGTTCAGACTTAGATATGTTGTCTACGATATTTCTCTCTGGATAATTTTGGAAATGGTTTAAGTAGGCGTTTGGCCAGAGAAACCAAATACTACTTTTTATTTTATTTGGAAATTTTTGGAAGTTGGAGTTGAAGAAAAAGTGTTGTTTGGTTATAGTTTTTGCAAAAAATATTTTGTTGTTTGGATGTATTGAAAGTGAAAACATGGTTTTAGGTGTTTTCCAAATTTCAATTGTATTTGAATTTTTATGGCAATATTTTCATATAAAGTGGGAAAAAAATGAATAAATCTCATGATAAAACGAGTCCCAAGTTATATACAATACTGATATAATTTAGAACAAATTATTGTTCTATTTTCTGGATTACTGTATTACGTTTGTAATAAGAGTTACTCCTATATATGGTTAAATTCTTGCCCTTCCTTTCGACGCATAAAACTTAAATTCTTTTAGAAATGATGATGACGTACGACCATGTTACAAGCTAAGGCTCACCCAAACCTATGTAACACTCTTCCAAGCAATTATTTCCCAATGATTGACTAAATTCATAGATCAATAACTGTATACCAATATTGGAAGAGGGCTATAAAATGCACCATGACGCCGATGTATGAAGTTAGTTAAGGAGCTACAACAATATAGCATGTATCAAGGATATTTATTACTTTCTTCAAATTACTCTGTATTTGGTGATTATACTAAATTATATTAAGTAGTTAGGTGATTAATCGAAGTGAAGATATATAGTAGCTGGTCGTTCTTGTTCATTTCAAGAACAGCAGTTGTATCTGCTTCAGTAACTGTTCCTCCATAAACACCAGTACGCGTTGTTCGGGAATGACCTTTCCAAGTTCCAAGATGAGGCAGAATCCTTTCAGACTCCTCCTACAAGATGACCATGGAATGCAACAGTTAGGCATAAGAACAATCATTTGGTTCTGGTAACTAACATTGTCAAACAAACTATGTTTAGGTAGTCTAATGGAAGAATAGAAGGGCAACCCTTCCCCTTTCAAGTCAAAAGTACCTTGAAATTGTCAAAGGAGGGAGGAATGACCCTCCATTACCTCTTTCTTCAAGGAAAAGTAGAATCATTTCCAGTATCCCTTTTGGGTCCATTATATCGCCTATCTTTCTCTAGTGAATAAAGACAATTTTCACATACAATAGAAGGCTGTTTAGAGGGAAGCTTCAGATTTCTGTGACGGAAAAGAAGTAATTATAGAATGACAGTTACACATTCATAGTCAAACTGGAACGAAAAGATAAAAATGATTAAAAGTATGTATCAGTCTTTTATGGGAAAAGATTGGCATATTTTCCCTAGATTACATAAGCTTTGCAATTGGATCCTACAAGATGGTCTATAGCTTCTAACATGAAAGTCAAATGCAATAAATATGATAGCTGATTTGTTCTGAAAATGCTAATGAGAGGTCCAATATATAGCACTCTAACTTGTACTCCTGTGTCCATTCAAGAAATTGAATGAAGCATGTTCCCAGGAAAGGAAAAAGGAGCATATCACTGGAAACAAGTTGTCCCAACATAATATCATTTTATTTGCTAGTAGAGTCATCTTTGCTAGTTTATTTGCTAGTAGAGTGATCTTTCAATTAATGATTAAAATTTTTGACATCCCTTTACAGCACTTATTATATTTGAGTTTAGAACCAATTACTTCCTAATGAGAGGATTATCTTACATTTTGATTAACTTATTCCCTTTTGCATTTACTGAAATTCTTGAAGTTCTTAGGTGTCAGCTTTTTGGTTTGTTTTTAGTATATGGTGAAAAATGAATATGTTTGAAAGCGGAAGAGATAAAAAAAAACACCAATGGGAACACAAATGATCCGAAGCGAAAACATTTTAGAGAAGTTTGAAGCAGCAACATTCAGGCCATACTGGGTATAAATTCCAAACTAAAACTACAAGCAAAATACATGCATAATTTCAACCACTGGTTTCATTAAACTGATATTTTAGCTTATCCACTGCATGACATCTCCACATGAGAAACAGTTACCTTGGAGATTCTTCTCCAATATCATCTTCACCTAGCACTCCCTGTCTTAACACAGTCTCTAACATGCCAGCAGTCTGATATCTTAGTGCGTATGCCTTCTCCTTGGGGAAGAAGCCAATCTGCAAACTACTTTTAGTGGTACCTCAAATGCAATAAAATCTGAAAAGAAAAGGAAACTGCAGATAACAGTCTCAATTAAGTATGACCAATGAGTGGATATAAGTTAGTTCTCTGTCTTAGTGAAGCTCACCTGTTGATATTTGTCCACGGTAAACATGTTGGTCTCTTTGATTTTGTATTCAAACCACTGGTTCATCATCATCACCAGAAAATGAAGTGGTAGATTGAGGTCGTTTGATGTATAACCTAAAAAAAATTTAAGCAGATTAGTCTATTTGTCTTCCAAACTATACAGTCGACAAACATTACGTTAAACAAAGTTACAGAAGATGCGCTACACTAGTGTCACTGTGTACTAATTTTATGCGGATGAAAAGGCGAACATCTAGAAAGTGAAGGGGCTTATGAATCAGAAATGCATGTGTGACTTTTTCCTTCCTAATAAATGCTCCAAATTTACTGTATCTATCCCCAGCGGAAGAATTTGAGCTTTGTGCTCACAAAAGCTACTTGCATCTATAGATATGCATGCCACTGAATGAACAATTTCACAAAATTCACAAACAAGAAAAAGAGAAAGGCACGTGGACTTCTATATACTAAAGTTCACCTACATGCCATTTCACTATAACCATACAACATGAAGTGTAAGCATTGTAATTTCTATTGTATTCAGAAACTCCAAAAGAAAAGTTCTCCTCAATCCCAATGGTTTAACTTTACCTTAATCTCGGAGAGTAGGAAACTTTTTTTTGGATGACTAACGACTACCTTTTATTTTATTTATTTTTAAGGTCAAATGCTATCCATAATTACAAAAGAACTAGACTAGATTATTATCAAAGTTAGAATGTATATATACTTTACACAGATTAGTCAGTGAAGATGCTATAAAATTGTTAAGGTCTGTTAATCTAAGTCCCAATGTAACTCTTTTTAGAGATTACATTCTACTAATTTTCATCGGAAACATAGCAAGGTTTAGACACATTGAACTACGAGTAGCTTGCTACCAATAAGGAAGAATCAAACTAGAAGCTCACGTTTGTAATAAACTCATCAGTTCACCTTCACCGTAAGAGCCCACAGCAAGCTTTGTTGCAATTTTATGCATCAAAGTGCCATGACCATCAAATTGCTGCAAAATAAATAGAACAGAGTAATGAATCAAAGGGCACGTAACTTCAAGTAGAAGCTCATCCAGCATAAAGACAGTTAATGCACGTATTGCATATGAATATTTGTCAAAAAAAATTGAAACTCATACACATACATGTATTCATCAATTTTTTGAAAGCTATACATATATATAAGACTATGCATCCACTGAAAGAGGAACGGAATTGATGCTGACATGGAAAGAGCCAGTCAATTGCCCAAATTGAGGCGAATGAAACGTTGAAAAGCATCGATACTCATTGGTAGTTCGATTGCATTCCGATAACCTTGGACCACCGTGCCATTGGTACCGGAGCATGACGGTGGTTTTCTAGACTGGTACTTTGGAGTCCGGAATGGAAAATTTTGGGGTATAACCAGTTTGTCGTTCCATGAACTTAGATTTATCTTTCGTGTATTGGAGGAAACGAGTGAAGTGGGAGGAACAAAAATGGCTGCCATGGAGGGAATTGGGAAGCTTAGCTAGTTTTTTCCTTTTCTTTTTTTCAATATTTCTTGGAAAAAAAGAATAAACAGATTTGTCTTCCCCTACAAGAAAGCAGATCATTAACTTGTACATCAAACTGCATAGACATTGTTAAGAGTCCAACATCGGATATGAAATGAGAACATGAACTCTTTATATGGACTTGTATAATACTTATCCTACAAGCTAGTTTTGGGATTGAGTTAGACCCAAGATCCATTCTTTACATGGTATTAGAGCCAGACCCATTTCAATTTTTTGTGTACCGATGTTGGGCCCCCAAATTATATTATCCACACTCTAGTTAATAAGGTCCGTGCGGGGAATGTTAAGAGTCCAACATCAGGTATTAAATGGGAACATGTACTTTTTATATGCACCTATAAGGTAGATTTTTTAGTAGAGTTAGGCATAAGATCCATTATTTACTTAGACCTGCTATACTTGTTACGCGCCAATAGAGAACACTTCATAGTTAGAATTGGACATAAGAAATTCAGGAACAAGTGAAAACAGTGAGTTTCTTCAAAGTAAATTCTCTCAACACCATGAAAATCATTAGTAGAAAATCCATGCAGTTCAACAGAAATCTCTCAACTTCTTCTTCCCTTGTATTTAAACCCACACAACAATTCAACAACCATATAATCCCTTTACATATCTCCTCATCCATCCGCAACTTCAGCACCAATACTGATGTAACAAGTTACAAAATCAAGCCACCCAAAAATTTGCTAGGCATTCACTTTGTTCCCCAACAACAAGCCTACGTAGTCGAACGCCTCGGTAAGTATAAGACAACTCTGAATCCAGGCTTTAACTATTTGATCCCATTTGTCGATCCGGGATTACGAAAGACAATGTCCCAATTGAAATGGATGGTGTGCTTTACATCAGAACATTGATCCTGTTTTAGCCTCTTATGGATCAGAGGACCCTGTTTACTCCGTAGTCCAGTTAGCACAAACTGTAATGCGTAAGGAGATTGGGAAAATTACACTTGATAAGACTTTTGAAGAGCGATTTGAATTGAATAGAAGCATACTTAATTCGATTAATGATAGGCCTTTACGTACTGATTGGGGATTAGAGTGTTTAAGGTATGAGATCAAAGATATATCACCGCCGAAAGGTGTTAAAGTTGCTATGGAAAAACAAGCTGAAGCGGAGCTTAAGAAAAGGGCGAAAGCACTAATTTCTGAAGGGCAAAGACAAGCTGCTATTAATGTAGCAGATGGGAAGAAAATGGCTGTGATTTTGGAGTCTGAGGCTGCTAAAAGGGACCAAGTGAATAGGGCTAAAGGAGAAGCTGATGCTATTTTGGCTAACGCTCAAGCGACCGCGCGAGCAATTACTGAGGTGTCAAGAGCAATTCTTGAAAATGGAGGTGCTGATGATACTAGTTTGAGGGTTGCTGAGCAGTATGTTGAAGTGTTTGAGAAGATAAACAAGATGGCGACCGTTACGTTGCTTCCTGAAGATTCTAGTGATGCTGCTAACCCAATTTCTCAAGGAGTTGCTATACACAGTAAACTTTCTACCACTAATCAGTAGTAGTTAAAGTATATGTATGTTCTAGAGATAATATGTATTAGGACAAATGTACTTTATACACATTCGTATTATTATTAATGGAGATTAATATTTTGGCATTTGTAATTATTGAATTATTAGTTGATTATTTATAATATTCTATAATATGCATCCCTAGAGGTTACGTTGTTATTAATAATGTGAGATATTAATATTATAACGTAACTCTTAAAATAGCATCGACTAATGATCATCGAGAATGGGATATCGATGATATGTGATAAGTCGACATGTGGTCTGCATCACATCTTTAGAGGATGTAGTATGTCTCACCTGCTACGAGTAATGACTACTCGTGATGGACACATGGATACTTTGAAAGTATTGGTATACCCTGATGATATATTGTTTGTTATACTTGTCTAAAATATGATCAGCGTGTAGGAGATATAAGTCCTTAGACTTGAGGTCAATGCGCACCTTGTCTACAAAGTAATATACTTTGAATCTGTCCTAAGCTCAAATGCCTTATAGGTTGAGATACGGCTTGTATTGGGTACATTACGATGTGGATTAAAGGTGGTAGTTGAGCCAAGATTAGGATTCATTCCTCGAATGTATATTCGAGAGAACACTGAGCTTCTCAGTGATATTAGGTTGACTAAGTCGTTGGCCAACGCAATAGACATATTTAGAATATAGTCTAGTTGCCAACTAATATAGATTAGATACAATGATTAAGCTATTTGGATAGACACTTGACAAATCCTAAGCTTGATCGGGTGTGTCGTGAATGAAATGATTTTATCTTACCACATAGAGGTTAAGTTTACTGGATTCGTGTAAACGTACTTCACATATTGAGTTCGTCTTGTGGCACCGTCTAGGAGTTCCGCGTAGACCTTAATTTGATTAATGTCGATATGTGAACGCTTGTAGGATCACACTATGTCGATTGTCTTTTCGATCTAAGGATGTATTGAGAGAGTATTAAATATTTGATTTAGAATCGAGATATTTAAATGAATAATGATTGTTTTAATTAAGTCAAAATTAGATTTTGGATTTAATTAAGAATGTGCGGAAAATAAAACGAGACAGTGTAGGGCCACGTCAGCAACGCGGCGCCCACACCATAGGGCCGCAGCACCATGACCTAATTTGTCTCGAATTTTGGGTCAGGCCCAAGGTCAAACCCTAATCCGATTTGACTTAATTTTTCACCTATAAATTCAGACCTACATTTCATTATTCAAGATACTTTGATTTTCATATCATTATTCTAAGTCTTAAAGACTCAAAATCAAAACACTCTCTCAAACCTCTGTCGGATTTCCTAGCTTTCCAAAGGAGGAATACATTGAATCTTGGAACTTGCAATCGAAAGGGCATCCGCGTGCGCACCCACAGTTGATAAAGATTTCAGATATTGTAAACATGTAAGTACCATTCAAGTCTTATATTTACAGTTTAAAATTATCCTATAGTCAAACAGTTCTACGTTTGTTGGGTTTGAAACAAGTTTTCAATATCTACTGTGTATAACAACCCAACAAAAACCTACAGGAGCATGGCTCCTGCGCAAGGATAACACTCACAAATCGAGAAATGGTCCAAGTTTTTTATATATAAAAAAAGTAGTAGTAGCAGCAGCAGTAGTACTATCATTTTTTGGGGAGTGAGGCTATACATTATTGTCCTGCTATTAGCTTTGAATTTCATAGAATTGTTATTTGCTAATGGCTGGTGCATCAGTAAAGATTCTGATATTTCTTAGGTAAGTCATTCCAGTTATTATGCCTTTCTGAATGAACACGGAGTAGTTTTTCTATTTTGTATATATTCTTCTGTATGCTTTGGAAGATCATTTTAGATCACTTAAAGGGCTAGTTGGACAATCTGTTTGATGGATAATGTAAAATTTGTATATCTAATGCAATAACGCATATGAGGGACCGTCAGTGGAGGAACCGGGAATTCTAACATGGATTCAAAAAATACTATATAATGCAACATTTAAGATTTGTCAGGGGGATTCAATATTGAACCAAAATGAGAACTGACTGATGAACACTCCTAAACTTAACAAAGGAACTACGGACTTTGAGAGCGAAAGAAAAAGGCTAACACATCAAGATAAAACGAGATAGAATCTCCAAAGCAGTTGATTCATAATCTAACCACATGAACAAGTTGCTTGCCTGATCAACTTTGAATAGTAACAATTTCCCAAACTCAAGATTAAAATAAGCCCAGATATGTGTCTGTATCTGTGTGAAAGAACTTTGAAACCGTAAAATGATTAAACCTAAATCCGCCTGCAAAGAACCATGACGACCTAAACTTGAGCAAACAAGAACGTCCACACAAGAGTACTGCTAATCACAAAGAGAACTGGAGTAATAAACCGTTTGCCAATTTGAAATGGGGAAGCATTAGTTTTGGTTGATGAAAAGGAAGAAGGCGGAGGAGAAGCTGGCAAAGGTTCTTCAACATTTATAGCTAATTTCATTCCACCGAAGCAGTAACCTCCACTGCTGATAAAGTAATAAGGCCTTGCCTGAGTTAGCTGATAAACATCTCGTCCACCCCTTGTAATGTTTGTTATAAAATCACGATCAATGCACTGCTCATAGTTCGTTTGGTTCACCTCTAGCACGCTGTAATAGTGCTTGTCAAATACGAAATCTGAAACAAACGAACCACAAGTGCAGGTTAAATTGCACTGCTTGTGCTTTACACCGTAAGTAGATATAAGACAAATCGTATTCAAATAGCAATTAACTTATATACTTAGGGTACAGAATGTTATAACATGTAACATATCTTATTGGCTTACTTATTAGTAGGTTACTAATCTATTTTTATACACGATTACTTGCAATTATCTTTTAGATAACTTGATAATATAAAAAAATTAATTTGATACTATCCGCACTAAAAAATTAAACTCTATTCAATTAAGATTTAAATTATCCCTCTGTCCCAATGTATGTGGCACAGTTCAGATTTCAAAAGTCAGATAGATTTGATTTTGACGTGAATTTGGACATGATTTCGATATGGAATCTTTAAGTTTTTGGAAATAAAATTTACATATTTAGAAATTATGTAAAAAATATAAGACTCAATAATAGGTAATTTAAAATATTTAAAAACTATAAAAAAAAAAACTAGTCAAAGAAAAACTTAATTGAATCTTAAAAATCTGAAAAGTGTCATATAAATTGGGACAAAGAGTACATATCAATTTAACTGATCATAAATAGTGAGTTGTGTGATAGAGTGTGAGAAATTAAGGTGAAGGTGTCTCACAGAGCCAATCGCCGACGTAAAAATGGCGATGAGCAGCCCAAACTGTGTAGTTAACATTCTGATCCCAGCCATACTGGCCGCCCACCTTGTCAAGTCCACTGGCGGCGCATTTTATCAATCCTAACAACATTATCACCCTTACGATCAGCAGCTCCGACCTCATTGTCTCAAAAACACTTGCGGATATTGGCCAAGTTTGAATTTGCATAAGAGAATGTATTAGCAGCAAGCACTAGCCCTAGCATTAAATAAGTAAGCCATTTATAGCAGGGGAATTATGTTAGGAACGTGCATAAATGGTGAGTGTTGACAGTGGGGATACAGCCATACAGGGAATTGGGTTAAGTCTGCGTGAACCAACATGCAAACCAAATGAGCAGTGAAATAAATGGGCCAAAATTCAAAAGTGCCTAATTATGTCTCCTTTTCTTTTTTCATTCTTCGGTTTCGGACTTCTGATGCATTTTCTCTGGCGTGTGCCGCACCCGGCCGTTTCACCTAGGTATTAAATAAGCGGTTGGATTGAGTTTGAAAAAGATTAAAATGAGTTGCGTTAACAAAAGACGGATCATTATTATTTTAACTAAAATAGATTGGACTAAAATGGGCTACATTAAAGTGTTATTATAATTTTTAAATAGTATCAAGTCTTTTTATTTATTTATAATTTTTTTTAGATAAATATTGGTCTTTTAAGTATCATTACTTGTTCTAAAACTCTTTTGATCATGTTTTTAATGGATGAGAACTCTCATATGATGTATTAAAGTGTTATTATAATGTTTAAATAGTATTAGGTCTTTTTATTTATTTATAGCTTCTTTAGACAAATATTGACAATTTAAGTATCATTACTTGTTCTAAAACTCTTTTGATCATGTTTTCGGTTGATGGAGACTCTCATGTGATGTATTAAAGTGTTATTATAATGTTTAAATAGTATCAAGTCTTTTTATTTATTTTATTTTATTTATTTATGGCCTTCTTAGACAAATATTGTCTTTGATCTATACATAACATGTGGATAATTATTGACCATGTGTGAAGTCGAACCTAAATAATAATTGTTAGCTATTGACGATGCTCAGTTTATGGTATACTTATTCACAGTCCCTTAGATTTATGCAATTTAGGGTTTGGGTTTAAATTTGTTTTTATTTTTTTCTTGTTGAACTAATGCAAATTCAGCATGCTTCACATTGCAACAGTCACATTTATTTCTCTATTTATCATCGATCAAAATGGTCTAAAATTATCCTAAACACTGAGTTATTATAGAGTAAGGTTATTTATTTTCAGTTTAGCTTATTTTCTGGTTTATTTCCTCTATTGTCTCTTTTCTTGATCAAACTCCTTCATTATCTTTCTTGATCAAACTCCTCCATTCTCTTTTCATAAATAAAAGTTTTACAAAAGTTAACATAAAATAATAGTCTATTATGGGGTAGGTAGATGATGGTCCAATCATCAGGCTCTTTCCCAAATCTTTCAAAGATCACACGCAGAGAATGTGCATTTTCAACCGTTGTATGTCATCTATGAGCCTTATGAAGAGACGATCCATATCATTTCTCAAGAGAAGTACGTCAGGTGAAAAACATTGACGTTGGTGGTAGTGATTACATCGTGGTCGAGCTTGAATCCTTCTCGTCAGAACAGGGGATCAATATCTTCATCAGAACTATACTGTTTTAAACCATCCTCAGAAACATAACTATCACCTCGATCATCTTGATCTCCATCACATTATGCTCATCCATGGAGTCTGAGTATGCCCCACTATCAGCTTTTACATTTCTTTTTCCTTTTCCTTTTCATCTAACAACTTTTTCACCACTTTTTTTAATCTTTAACAGTCGCATTAGAACGGGTTTGAACCATATCAACATAATGGGGGACTATTTTTCCTCCTCTTCCTCTACATTTAGGCATTCCTTATGATCTATATTCAAACAATAAAGTGACGTTGATCAACCACGATATAGTAACAAGAATAATTGACCAAAAGTATAATATAGATCATAATCCATTTGTAAAAAGCAAAAATAAAAAAGAAAGATCGAAACAAGCAAAATAAGTATAAATAACACATAAGCAAAAACAGAAAAAGAAAAATCAAAATAACAAAAAATACAGGCTAAACTTTCAAAATTTTGAATAAAAATCAAAACTTTATGAACACCATGAATCGAAAAAAAATAAAAACTTTCAGGACATTATGGAGCTCAAAATGCTCCGAAAGAGTTGCCAAATTAAAGAAAATATATGGGGAAGACGACTGAACAATATCGAAGCTTTGGAGAGACGAAGAGTATGTTAGAAGTTTGAGAGAATTTTAATTTCAGAAAGCGAAAGGGATTGAAGAGAGTGATTCTTGTATATTTTAACACAAAAGAAAGAGACTTGTGTACTATCTTAAAACTTGTTGGAAATTAGCCTTTGGCGGGGAGATGCGTCCACCCATCTTTGATGAATTAAACACTTGTGTTCCGTATGTTAGAGACCTCGTCTCTTTACACATGCATGATCTACGAAGTGAGTAGATGACCGTAGGGCCAAGAATCGTCTAATTTCGTTGAGAAATGAAAGAGATATTGGTCCACGAAGTAAGGTGTTTAAGACATGGAAATGTGGTGTGGGACAAATCTACCACATCGGTGGGAATAAGAAGAATTGCTCTCTATATAAGTCTCTAATTGGTAAAGGGTTTGGGACCCCAAGGGGTATCCCATGTGTTTAAAGGAGGGAAGACCTAGATGTGCTTGGGTTCAAGGCTAAGCCCACACGCGCGCCGTCGCCGCGCGCCCGTCCGGTTCCGGTTCCGGTTCCGGGTTCCGGGTTCCGGGTCCTCGGGTCCTCGGGTCGTGGGGTCGTGGGGCTGTCTAATATTATCTTTTTGGACCAGAGAACTCTGCCAGATGTACAGTTTGATCCCTGAAATTTCATATGTCCAGTTTGGTCCCCAGAGTTTCTGGAGACTTTTTCTGCCTACAGTTGGACTATTTTCTTGAGCATTAACCAGCCATTATTTGGCTGATTAATTCCTCCATTAACAGCCCATTACTTGGGCAGTGAACAACCTCTTTTAATGGCCTTAATAGCCATTACTTGGTTGTTTTAATGGCCTCCCTTAATGGCCATTACAGCCTTATTTTTGGCAGTTGGACAGCCCCTCTTGCTTACTATATATTGAGTAGTTGTTGGCTCAATTCATAGCTGCACAACAGGTAGAAAACTAGCCAGAAAACAGACGAAAAACTGACTGAAAAACAGTCACGAAAACTGCTCAAAACAGTGAGCAAACTGTGACGGAAAAACAGTGAGCAAACACCCTTATATACACAAGATATACACTACAGAGACACACTATATACACAGAGACAAAAGAGAAGAGTAGAGAGAAACTCTTCCTTCCTATTCCATATCTTGAAGTCGAGTCATATTTGTTTTCTTCGACAGGCTCAACCTATTGGCTTTGTAGTGTTGAGATTAAAGTGTTGTTTTATCTTGGGAGACTATTGCCCGCTAACGTAAAAACATATATACGGGGCAATCTTGTCTTAAGGATAGAGGGCTATCCTCGACTCAACACACAACGTTGTAACCATCCAGATTTAGTTGTTTCTTGATTTCAGGTTATCAAGATTCAAGACACAACAAACTTGCGGCAGTTCTCAACATTGGTTTTGCAAGGTGATCAAGATTCAAGACACAACACACATGCGGCAGTTTTGAAGATTGACCATTTATTTATCCTTTCGAACATTTGTAATAGTTATTACTTCTCGTACTGCTCTATAAAGTACCATAGAATCCTAACAAAACTTCCAAACTTTAAAAAATGATGAATTGTACTCGGGACAACTCTTCTTTGCCCCAACCTAGAAAAATAAATCAAAAAGAAATTCAGAAGCCTTTCTCTAAATTAAACCTTATAAGAGGTCTATTTACCAAATCTTCTCGGATAACTTAATAAATTATACATTATGTTTATTGATTTCTTAATTGACATGAAAAAAAGAAGAAGCTAAAACAACCGCTAAAATGAAACAGAGGTTGAGTGAACTAAATAAAATGGAAATGGGGTAATCAAAATCATTATCATTTGGCTTTGACTCATCACAGAATAAGTGAAATGCTTAATGCTTCTTCCATAAATGCTTACAATAAAGTAAGGTTGGCCAGTGGGCCGGCTTCCATACCATCTTCTTCTTCAACACAACCTCATAAAAGATATGTTATTTTTGTGGCTAGTATTGAAAATCTCAGAAATAGAATATGCGGTCGTACCGCTACTAACCAAATTAGCGAGTTTGATATTTTTGTTTTGCAGGGTTCTGTACCGTACCAAACAGTTCTCAATGAAGAAGGACGTGAAGACTTGCTGAAATAATGGAGGGGAATGAGAAGACCTTTCCGACACTTTCAATGATGGTCCGATATGTTTTGAACATCCAAGCGTCATCAACGGCATCTGAAAGCATTTTTTCTGCCGGCAGATATCAAATAGGAGAGCACAGACACTTATTAGCCGGAGACATCTTGGAGATTGCAATATTATTCAGAGATTTGATAGAGCGGAAGGGAGAAGGTGCGGTCAACCGGAGATCAACGAAGAAGAAAATGAAAACTACAACGAAATCTTATCCGAATGTGGTGGAAGCGACGTGGACCAATTTGACCAACAAATACCAATTTCAACCGAAGAACCACATGAAATTATCAAGAAACTATAACATGTTTTTTCAAAATGTAATTTTTTTAATTGCAATTTTACTATGTAATTTGCAACTTTTGAACAACACCACAAAGTTGCAATTTTGACAATTGTATTTGTATTACAAAAAAAAACCATATGTCTATTAAATAATATAAGAGGCACAAAAACAGTCTTGCAGTGTTTTTATTACACTATCTTGTTCAATTATTGAGTTGTTTATATATGTTGTTTTTTAAATTAAGTGCAAAAAAAAATCCACTACCCGATCCCGATTCCGACGGGATCGGGACGGGACTTCGGTGAATCCCCGCATGGGCCCGGCCCGATCCAGCCAAACCCGTCCCGACCATCCCGAACCCGACCCATTGGCCACCCCTACAATAAAGAGAGTGAAAGTTCTCGCATATTCTGGACCCACACCTTAAATTCATTTGAAGTAAATATCTCAAAAGATTATTCAACTACGAGGATATTATGCATCAAAGTTATTCAATTTTGTTTTATATCGATAAAAATCACTCAACTTAGAGTTTTTCTCTTATAAAATCACTCAACTAAATTTATTATCAAAAATTTTGACATGGCAAAATAAATTAATTGGTTATGCCATGTAAACATGAATCTCATAAATAAAACAAAATTAAAAAGTCTCATATCTTAACCAAAATTTTCAGATTTTGCAAACTCTGTTTATTATGGTTGTTTTTCTTTTTACAAGAACTATAAACTTACCTTTTTCTTTTGCAAAAACACCAAGTTTACAAAACAAAAAAAACTGATTCTTTTTTCAAAACTCAAACGATTCTTTTCAGCCAAACGTTACAATTTCAGTTTCGGTTGTTTTTATTATGCTAATTTACTAGGAAGTAGAATAACTATAAAAAAAGGCTAACTAGTTACCGGCCATTTACTTCACGAACTAGCTATGCAGGAATTTTAGAACAAAGATTATTGTGTGATGAATAATGAGACGTGAATTTTTATGCAGCCAATAATTTTCCTGGAATTGTTATGCATAATTGTGGCACCAAAGTCAAGATTTAGTTTTATCCTAGTATTGCTAATAAATTTTATTCCATGTTAGATTTTTTATGATAAATTTGGTTGAGTAATTTTATAATACAAAAGTCCTAAGTTGAGTTTTATTGATACAAAACAAAATTGAATAACTTTTTTTTTTTACATATTTTCTCATAGTTGAATGATCTTTTGAGATATTTACTTTTTTTCATCAGCTCCATTTATCCAAGCAGTGTCCAGTAATGCATTCAATGGGTCGGAATACAGAACTAGGCCCAGAAAAAACTAGAATCTGACTGACGTTTGGTCTTTGAAGAAATTGCGCAGACTTTTGCCCTTTCAATAGAATGGTCTTCAATTTCTGTCCTTCAAATGAGCTGATCTTTAATTTTTGTATTTTAGCAATTGAACTTATGTCTAAGTTCTTTAAGAGCAAAAGACACTCAAGCATAACTCGTGAGTTATTATAATGTGAAAATATAAATTTATGCCCCGCGAAAAAATTGTTTGTTAGAGAGACAAAAATTAAAGACCAACACAAAATAAGGGCATAAGTGCCAGTGACCCTTGGTCTTTCCATTTCAACTAAACGTCATTTCGAGACAAATTTCTCAGTTTAGGCATGGAAGCTACTTTAAATGTGTTTTGCAAAACTTTAGTCGTTTGGTTGGAAAAATTGTAAAGGTTCCTCAAAAAGAAATCAACATTTTGAAAACAAACGCACTGAACAATAATATGGCACAAAACAGTTTTTGAACCCCAAATTAATCGAGTTAATCCCAACCATACATACATTACGAACCAGCTGTTAAGACAAGGTCATTTAGTTGTACAAAATCATCAAGTCACGTGGCTAGGGGTCCTTTGCCAGGCAGGATTTGAACCCCTTGTCAATACACGCTCCTTATTTTCCTCTTTTAGATATAGCCCAAAATGATCACAATCTATCATGTGAGTTCTTAATATGCAGACAAACTTTTCACAACATTGCAGAGAACCACCCCATGTAAAGATATTACATTTCAAATTCAGACCCTTCTAGCTACATTTGAAAATTAGATGACTTGGAAAATACTGCATCACTGGATATCCAAATTCAAATTTCCAATAATCGAGACAGCTACTTACAACAAATTAATGAGAGACCAATGAAAGGAGTAACATGAACGGTCTCCGTGATCCACGCAATTAATTTCTCCAATGAAACAGTTGTGAAGTTGTTTAGGTAAACATAAATAAATAAAATTTTCAAATGAACCCCACCAATTTGATCTGAAATAAAAAATTGATTTTCAGGTCAAATGATGATGGCAGTAGCGAAAAGAAAAATGGTAACTTTCAAGAAAAAGAAGATACAAACACACTGAAAGACAAACCTAAACACTTTCTTGACACTTGGTTTAACTAATTGTCTGAACCATCCAACTTTTTTGTACAATTAACCATCCTACCAGAGCAGAAGAAATGCATCCCACACGGCAGCAGTTGCGAAAAGAGCTGGTATCAATATCTGTCCTTTAAATGAGGAGAGCAAATTTGTTGAACCACTGCGTACTGGAGCTGCTTTTGGTGGTGGAGGTGCATTTTCAACATGAATAGCCACCTTCATGCCTCCATAGCAGAATCCTTTGCCACTAGCGAAATAGTAGGTCTTGGTCACGTTAAGTGGAACAACGTCCCTTCCTGCTCCAGTGGTCCAATTGTGGAGAGGATGATCAGTATTGCAGCTCTCGTAGTTGGTCTTGTTTAGCTCAAGCACATTCATCTGGTTCCTGTCATACACAAAAACTGGGAAAGGAGGGCGAATTATTGAACAGCGACGAATAGCTGCAGAAATCTCTGCATTCAGCAAAATTAAGAGTATCACATGCATACAGCGTGGATGATCAAGTAGATAGTCGTTTGAACTGAGTAACTTGTAAGATAAAAATAGCAATCAGTAAACATTGTATACATAGTTATGTATATACACTATATATATATATATATATATATTACACAATGTACACCGTTGACGCCGTGTAGAGTGAGAGAAGTATTTACTCACTAGACTACATGTTACGTACCAAATTAGATTAGAAAAATTAGCAAGGTTTGTCTAGCATTAGCTGGTATCAATAATGTGACAAACATCTTTGTCCCTACAAACAACTGGGTGATTCTGGACAGGATCAGCCATGAGGGTGACATCTAAGCGAGTGGCTGGAATAATCGTCTTATCCAATATCATATTCTTCTTTGATTAGCTATAATGTCCTACCAAATCCATTTTTTGAGCATTTAATTGTTGCAAATTGGCTTTAAATTCAGACAAACGTAGTTGCTTGCACCTCCCAACGAACCAAAAACAGTTGGACTGAAGTTTGAGCATATGGACAGAATTTTACAGTCACCAGATAAAATCTCAATTTACCCTTCTAATGACACGAAGCTCAAAACAATTTCTTTAAGCTAGGGCTCTCATAACAGCTTATCTTTCTGTGCTAATGCAATTTAGAAATGGAGAAAAAGAGTTCGCGATTCGAGGCAAAGTTTCTTAGCCATCTGTACAGTAACATAAACCAAGGATAGTCAACAACAACACATCCAGTGTAATCCCACACGTGGGGTCTGGGGAGGATAGAGCGTACACAGACCTTACCCCTACCTTGATAGGTAGAGAGGTTGTTTCCGATAGACCCTTGGCTCAAGGAAAAGAAAATCAAAGCAATGTGGACAAAACCAAGGTTCGTCAAGATCATGAATTGAGCAGGAATTTGGTGATATTGTAACTCTTTTTTTGATGAGTAATAAAAGAATATTCTTGATGTAAAAACAACCAGCATAAAGGAAATGCTGGGGCAAATATACATCCAAAAGAGAACTTTAGAATGTGTAAAGAATGGTGATATAAGTATCACAACTATAGCAATGAAATGCCAAGTAACTACAGGTGATGCTTTCCTTTATTGTACAATTGTAGGGATATTTGTGCAATTTTGATTCTAGATAAAACCCTAAAAAGGAAAGGGCAACAGTAATACAATTAAAACACCATTTTCTTTATAAAAAACACCATTTTCTTTATGAAGAAGCTGAGTTTTCCAGTGCTGAAAACAGTCTTAAAAGGGAAAAACTTTCAGCTCAAAAAATGCCCAATTGGAAACTCTATTAATTCAAATAAGGTATAAACAAACTAAAAGGCTTTCTAAATTCAAGCTAAAAACATAGATCTGAACGACACAAAAGATTGCTAATTTTAGCAAATAATTCACCCCTTCACAGGAAAAAAAAAGGCAATTTACACCACACCTTCACTATCTAGAAACATCAACTCAATCAAAGCTTCTTAAAGTTACTTCTACTAATTAGAGCAAATTATAAAGACTAAAAAAAAAAAAACACCCAGAAAACAAGGTAAACTCAATCGACGCACTAATAAGGGACAATAATCGAAGCAATGGGTATATTTAAGATCCACCTCTAGCTCAACTAATTACTAATAAGAGACAATAATGGAAGCGAGCTAAGAAGAAGCTTAAAGAAGAGTAGATCCAAGGGAGAAAGAACATACAGAGCCAATCGCCGTTGTAGAAATGTTTATCCTTAGCCCAATTAGTGTAATTAACATTGCTAGTCCACCCGAATCTCGATCCCACAATGTAACGAACCGAGTAAACTTGAGGTAACATCACAAGCAAGGCGCAAGTTAGCACCACCGCCATTGTCGGCCAACCAAAACTCCTCCTAATTCCCACCACCTCCATTGCTACAGTATACTTTCGCACCCTCTAGAGTTGTTACCTAAGCTGGTATGTATTTCTTTTTGTGGGAGATACATGTGAAGTGCTTGTTTATACTTTATAGTTGAAACTTTACTGAACTGTAATTTTATCTTTAACTGTTTTTGACACCTCATAATGAGTAAAATAATATAGTATAAGAGAACATGGGATTAATTAATGAAGTGGAGTTAACATAATTAAGTTCAAGACAATGTTCAAACCTACAGCTCATTTTTGTTAGTGGCACCCATAAGATACGCCTACTTTCTAGTTTCTACCCCCAACTTGCATGCTTATTACTATCTTATAAATAAGATTTTGAACTTAATTCATTAACGATGTACGACACAGTTTTTTAATACAAATAATAGTGAGTAAGGTTGAGATATGGAAAATGGATAAGTAGATTGTTACAACTTGCAATCAGTAAGTTAGACTAAACATATAAGTTTTTAAAAAAACTACCAATAAATGAAATTAAATTATATCCAATTAAATTATATCCAATGACACTATCATTATTTTATACAATATTAGTATTGGTTAACTTGTATATCATATTATGTTTTATTTTCAAATTACCAACACAAACTTACTGTTGAGATTCATCTATAGTTAACTTTTTTAGAAACATGATAATCAATATAAAAAGTTCATATATTGAAAGTTGAAACAATGAAACACCGCGCGGACCACTAAAGATGTAGTGGATCGATGGAGCTCCTTCCTTAAGTAGATGTCAGAATTTCGAGTGTTGCGTATGAAAAATTAATCTTTGTTAGGGAGCGCTTTCTCAAAATAGACCATCCGTAGCGTGAATTCAAATTAGGCGGGCTTCAATGCGAGTACCGAACTCCAGAGGAAAAACAAAAGAAATGAACCATTGCGGACAAAGATGTTAAAGAGTATCTATATTTTCGGTAGTTTGATTTTGTTGGAAATTTGCCTTTGGTGGGGAGGTGCGTCCATCCATGTTTAATGAATTAAACACTAGTGTTACGCATATTTGAGGCTTTGTCTCTTCACACATGCATAATCTACTAAGTGAGTAGATGACCATAGGGCCAAAATTCGTTAAATTTCGTTGAGAAATGAAAGAGATATTGGTCCACGAAGTAAGGTGTTTGAGGCATGAAAATATGGTGTGGCACAAATCTACCACATCGGTGGGAAAAGGAAGAATTGCTCTCTTTATAAGTCTCAAAAGTGGTAAAGGGTTTGGGACCCCAAGGGGTATCCTATGTGTTTAAAGGAGGGAGGACCTAGATGTGCTTGTGTTCAAGGCTAAGCCCACACGCGCACCGCCCCGTCCGGGCTCGGGTCACGGGTCGCGGGTCATGGGCTGTGGAGACTTTCTAATATTATCTTTTTGGACCCCAAATTGCTTAATATTTACAGTTTGGTCCCTAGAGTTTCTGAAAAGTTGATTTTGGGAAAGACGGACTGCCTACCGTTTGGACTATTTTTTGGAGCATTAACCAGCCATTATTTGGCTGTTAACTCCTCCATAAACAGCCCTCCTTCATAACCATAAATCAGCCTCTCTAAATGGCCATTAACAGCCTCTTTAATGCCATTAACAGCCCTCCTAATGAGTATTTACAGCCATGTTTGTGGCAGTTGAGGAGTCCCTCCTACATGCTATATATTGATGCCTTTTTGGCTCAATAACGTGACAGAAAAACGCAGCACAAAACACTGCAAAACAGTGAGGGAAAACACTGCAAAACTGTTGACAAAAACAGTGAGCAAACACACACATATACACAAGATATACACAACAGAGACACACTATATACACAGAGACAAAACAGAAGAGAAAACAAAAACTCTTCCTTCCTTTTCCATTTCTTCAGCAAGTCGATTCGTATTTGTTTTCTTCGTCAGACTCAACCTATTTGCTTTGTAGTGTTGAGATTAAAGTGTTGTTTTATCTTGGGAGACTATTGCCCAGTAACGTAAAAGCATATATACGGGATAATCTTGTCTTAAGGACAGAGTGCAATCACTCGACTCGACACACAGTTGTAACCATCCAGATTTAGTTGTTTCTTGATTTCAGATTATCAAGATTCAAGACTCAACAAGCTTGCGGCAGTTTTGAAGATTGGCATATTAGTTCAACAAGATTCAATTTCTGATTATTGAATGTTTGTTCATCCTTTCGAACACTTGTAATATTTATTTACTTCCCGTACTGCTTTACTACAATAGTAACCAACAGATTTTTAATGGAACACCGCAGGAATCAAGAATTTCTCAACAAAACTTATCCAGCTTGGCATTTCTTGCCCGAGATTTATAGCTTGCATTTGCAACCAACCAACAAGAAATAATCTTTTATGATTCGTTGTACAAGTATATAGCGCAATCGAGCCAGAAAGAATGGCGCGCTCAATGCACATGCATAACAAAAATAAAATTTTCGAAATATATATTTACTCCGTCCTAATTTATAAGACACACTTTTTTTTAGTCAGTCTAAAAAAGAATGACATATTTCCTTATTTGACATCAATTTAACTTTAAACTTTATATTTTACGTTTAACGAGATGGTTTATAATCACACTAATATCTTTGGCTTATTTTAGACCACAAGATTCAAAAGTTTTCTTTATTTATTAAATTTCGTGTCCAGTCAAACTACATCGCCTGAAGGAGTAGTAACATAATGTTTCAAACTTTTCTCAGAGGAAAACAAAAAGAAATATTTAGAAATTTGTATTTTTCTAGTAGGAGAAACAATTTGTCTCATGTTATAGGTGTTAAATGCAGAAGAGAGCAATAGCGAAGCTAGAAATTTAAGAATGTTCAAGATTTAAGAATATATATTTTTTTACATAATATAATTTTCTGACGAAAGTGTTCAACTGACTACCTTATTTACATAATATAATTTTCTGACGAAAGTGTTCAATTGACCACCTTATACGTGGCTACATCAGACCATGACGGAGCAATTTCATTTATAATTTTATAACGTACTCCAAAACAACTCTAGTTTTTTTTTACGGTTAAATTGACTTATCAATGAATATATTCATATTTAGACAGGTTAAATTTTTGTGAACTAAATTTGACACCTCAGTACAGCTAGCGACGAATGCAAATTCTTATTGGCTTTTGGAGACTTCTAAAGTCATCAAGATGAAAATAGCAATGCCTTGGTCAAAAGAGATCTGTTTCTATTGTAGCAGTCAAAGAATTTTAAACCTTACACAAGTCTGGAAAAGTACACTGAAAAAAAAAAGGCTGCACTGACAGAAACAACATGGAAATTCATTGGGAAAGACCAGCTTATAATGTTCATTATTCAGAAATACATCTCTTTTCTACATTCTCAAGGACAAAATCATAAATTACAACATGTTATCACATATTCTTAGGCAAAGAACCACAGTTTAGTTCTTTACCACCTCAATGTTCATTTACAATGCCAGAAATCACTGTAAGAAACAGAGTCCCACTTGAAAACCACCACATATGTATAGGCATCTGGGGGAACAATATAATATTTGTGCAATAATTCAACGCTCGTATAAGTTACATGGCTTCCATCAGATGGTTTATTCCTAGTCCAGTCTTCTCAGGAGATACTCAACTTGAACTTCCTTTGTTAATGGCATGATCCAGTCCCCATACAATTCACCAACTAGGCATGGTTTTATTTTGTACACTGGTTCACCTCCATTTTCCGGTCCATTGATATGCAATTCTTGTCCGTAAGTTTTGGTTTTCATTTCTACTCTCCTTTTGATAGCCTCTTCAACAGTAGGGTAGGTCAGCAAATCCATCAGTCCATTTCTGTCCTGGAGAATGATAGCCATCGCAAAATATCAAATATTTGCGTACTTTAACACAATCCACGAAGCAGAGAAATTAAGCTGGATTCATTTTCTTCAGCAGAAAAAAAAAATTAAGCAATAGATTTCCCTAGACAAGAGAGGGCATATCAGGAAATGGATTACCTGTGCTTTTATAGCAGCCTTATAGACATCTGGTGAGGCTCGAAATTTTGCTTCGGCAACAAATTTCCCGTAATGAATTCGCTTTGACAAGGCCTGCATATAAAGTTCCAGCAATGAGTACATAGAGTATATATCTGCAGTCTTAAGGCAATGCACAGAAAAACATTAAAGACTGGCAGGATAATCTCAAGACAATTTCTTGGTGTCGTTTTTTTATTTCTCCTTTCAAATTACCAAAGGAATTGCTGATTAGATATGCCACTACATAACAGCTAGTGAAATCACTAACATTAAAATAATTTCAATGCAAAAACAGTGTAGAGGGCACAAATCAGAGAAACAAGAATTTCCAGAACTAATCCTCAGATTAGCTGTCATCCTTGCCAACAAAGATCCTAGGAATTTCTATATATATATCTATTACCTCCATTGTCATATAAGACCGGTTGATACTCCGGCACAGTAGGTACGGACTGAGTCGGTATTCGTCTATGATTTTACTTGTTTAAATTAAATTTTATTCCGAGCACAAACATTTTGCAATTGTTATGACTTTAAAAAACCATTCCTTACTATCACCATATTATTATTTGCTAGTCTGGTTCTTTCTTCCAGTTCAAGCGAAAACTCAGACTTTGGTGCCCATATCAGTCATTCTTCTAGCGGGTCAAAACATCTGTCCTTCCGATTCTCCAATCCCTCTTTTATTATCATTTACTTGAAACAATCATTCTTCACAATCATCAAAATTCCACTGTAGACTTGATAAACAAAGAAAATTCGAACCAATGCTAGATCTTATGATGAAAAATTATAAACTTAGCTCTTGAGACTCAATAAGAGTAGATGTTTTGACAAATTACTCGATAAAAGTAATATTATAATGTGCAATATGTATTTTGGGCACTTAATAAAAACGAAGCATTTTGCACAGAATTTTTTGGTAGAATTTCTAGAAGTTATGCTGCTAACTGTTAAGTTGCACCAGTGTTTTCTAATCCAAATATATCCTACCTTGATCTTCAAATCTGGCAGGGAATTCAAGAATTGCTATTTATGGAGTGCTTGTCAGTTCAGTCTTAAGAAAACATGAATGTTTCACCATTGATAAGAAAACATGAATGTTTCACCATTGATAAGAAAACATGAATGTTTCACCATTGACTTTTCGAACTCATGAAAAGTAGAACATCTTTTACCAAAACATAGAAGAGGCAACTAAGAGAAAGAAACATTTGAATATAAGGTAAAGTTTAGAAAATGGAAAGTCTCTATGTAGAAACATATTATGATGGGCATCACACATAATAGATATCCAGAAAAGGAATCAGGATTAAGCAAATGCAGTTAGGAATACAATCTCTCGGAAACAGCCGCTCTACTACTAAGGTAGAGGTAAGGTCTGCGTACACTCTATCCTCCCCAGACCCCACGTTGTGGGATTTCACTGGGTATGTTGTTGTTGTAGTTAGGAATACAATTTCGGTGGGCTACCACAAGCACGAAGTGGTGTAGGATTGACTTTGTTTTGATCGATGGTCCACATTGTGGCAATTAAAAACTTAAGTTTCTTTTCGCTTGTAATACATCAACTTATTTTAGATTCATTTCGTAACATAAGTATATCCTCTTGGAACAGGATAATTTTGCTGGATCAGTTGGGTGATATTAGGGCTAATCTGCCTGTGTGATCTTGACATGGCTGGTTCGAAGTCTGAATAAAGGAAGAGGGCTGCATAGGTTGACGTCTAGCATAAAAATAGTCATAATTTACACTGAATCAATTGGGATATATTTAAGTAGGCCCAACCTTATATGAAAAAACAAATGGGTCCAAATAAAGCATAATGGGAGAAATGATGATATAGCTGACCGAAACTAATTTAAGATTGAGGAGTAGTTGATTGATTGCTTTGAATGATATTTGGACTGAATGGGGGTGAATGAGTATGTCTCAATCAGAATTTTCGCCAAGCTCAGTACAACTTTAAAGATAGCAACATTACTTTTTGTATTGTAATATATGAACCTTTAATAGTACTGGAAAGAATTACGATTAACCTTTTGTGTAAGATACTATTCCTGGATCCAGTCTTTCCATAAATATCTTAGTCAGCCATATTCTCCTCCCCACCCCTCCCCCCTGTTCCCCTGGTCAAATGCTAACTTACTAGTCAACCTCTTTTTTAAAAAAAAAAACTGGTAACTGTAACTTACTAGTCAACCTCTTCCGATCTCTCTATCTCTAGCATTGTCTACCCATTAGAACCTCTGCTTCCACTTTTAATGGGTGTAATGCATCTAACGAAGGTTTTAGTTCCTTCACCAAGTTAAGCACTTGTCTATTATAAACAATCACCGAAAATATACAAGAATTCCATGCCTCACTCGTCATCTCCTTAGCACCAATCTACACCGAAATAGGATAAAAGAAAGAAAGAGAAAGAGAACCAAGAAACGTGGTTGGGGCGGTTGAACTTTGGGAAAAAGGCTTGCTAGAGGGTTAATTAGACACGAACAGTCCATGATTATCTGAAACATGGGGACAAGGATTCGAGTCGAGCAGAAGCCAAAAGAGAATAGGTGCATTCTCTTAAGCTTCCTAAGCTTTGGTGCACAGAGTCACCCTGTACAAGTATGGTAGGATGCAAGTACACAGTGAAATAGCCAAGGTACGGAACTGGCCAGACCCCAAAAAGGAGCTTTTTCGATGTAGCTCCTTCTACTCATCCTAAAATAAGATCTTGCCCATGAGGACAGGGCAAAGAAAGATCTAAGCTTCTAACAATGTACTTGCACTGATTTCACAGAGCCTTCAAGGCAACTTCAAAGAACCAACTAAGAAAAGTCAAGAGGTTTGTTGATGTTTTTGGTCTAAAGAAGGGATTCGATAAAGCAAAAGTATTGAGGCTGCTTAGGGGACAGCATGGAGTTGAAAATATATAATATGTCAACAAGAAGAGCCATGGAAAGCAATATAGTTTCCAGTGCCTAATCTCAAGCCAACTCTGAAGACACAGAACTTAATGAAACACATACCTGCAAGCAAATGGTATCACAAACTGCTGTAGATCCAAAATTACCATCATCGCCTAGCTTTACTAATCTTGGTAGAAATTTCTTGAAGTACATTTCCCATATTGTGACATTGATATTTATTGAATCAGCAACTGAGTGCAGAACCTTTACAAATAAATTAAAAGGTTACTCATGAGTGGATGGCCTAAATAAGAGTGATTTTTTTTATAAAAATGTAGGGAAATAATACACAACTCATGATCCGATAATTGAAACATAAAATCCAAGTCAACTGTACATGTCCTATAGAGGCCAGAGAAATCATCCATTTCTTGGTCTGTACACTCTGGACAGTACTTAGGAAAGAAACTTCTCTAGCTTTTGACACCATATATTTAGCATTCAGCGCATCAGTAGATATTCAATGTATGATACAACAACATACCCAGTGTGGTCTCACAAGTGGGGTCTGGGGAGGGCGGGGTGTACCAAGACCTTAAAGGTTGTTTCTAATAGATCCTCAGCTCAAGAAAAACGTTTTCAGGAAGAAGTTTGGAAAAAAAATGGAAGAGTAGAAAAGGCTATGATTAAAATATTGTAGACAGAAAAGTACTAACATCAAAAACAGTAAAGATAACCAAAGTAAAAGAAACAACAATAGTAATAAAATTGAAGAATAAGATAATGCTACCATAATAGTATAATACTAGTAAGGGAGTAGATAGGTACTCCAGGCTAGAACCATGCTCTACCACTGGGAAGAGAGGAAAGATATTCAATGTCTGATGATTACAATATAGAAAATAGAAATGTGTATAGGAATTATCAAATTCCTTAGATTATTCAGGGTCTTAATGGATTATCAAGGTATTGCCCTATGCATGTTCAATATTGAAAGCAAGAGCAGATCACAATGCCATGAATACTTCACCTTTGGGTACTGCATGGGTGGCAACATTGGCTCAGGTAATTCTTTTGGGAAGAACGGGTGCTCATCAGGGCTTGTATATCTTCCAACCTGTAAAGCTATCCATCAGAAAAATATGTAACGAAAAGAGAGAGTTTTTCCACACAAGCTTAGAATGAAAGTACCTTTGCATGAAGCTTTTCAGTTTCTTTGACAATATACTCAACCAGAGAGCCATGGAACCCATCCATCACAAAAGCATCAGGATTGTATGTCTCCGCATTGTAACAGTACTGAGCTCTCTCCACAAGGCCGAATATTATGCTATCTTCTTGTCGAATTAAAGAGTTCCTTATACCATCAAGAGTGTAACTTTCCGTCTCATCAATTCTCTTTTTTTCCCTAGAAAAGGAGTGAGACACATCAGAATACATGTTTTCTGAGTTGTAATTAGGGCACAAAAGAATTTTAACATTAAGTTAGGTAACGCCTACGCATGCCCATCTCCCCACACTACAAAAAGATACTTCTTAGAGATGCAAGACACAACACGGTAGTCTCACTTTACCTAGATTTACTCTCCTTGTCTCAACGTTTTAGACCACAAGTTTCAAAAGTGTTTTTTTTCTTAAATTTTGTACCGAGTCAAACACCATTGCATAATTGGGATGGAAGGAGTAATATATTGTTTGACATATTTGATTTCATTCTCGTCTTACTCTGTTAATTTTCTTAAGTTTTCAACCCTATGCCTTCAACAACCCATAGCTGGAAAAAACATAGTGATCCAAAGGTTGAACTCCATTTAGACATCTTATAATTCTAATGTTCACCGCCATGTGCCCCAAAGGCTCCAAAAACTAGACACACAAGTTTGTGCCATGTCTATAGAGTACTACGTACTTTCTAAGAAAACACAAAAAAAGGAGGAAGATTAGGGAATGGTTGACTAAATTGGGACAAGTATGATAATGATTCAAAAGTTTCCCAAGAGACTTTTCTTACATTGCTAATTGTTGATGCCAAAACCAAGTACATTCACTGCTCTCCCCTATTACTTCAGTTCTTACCATCGCAGAGAAATTCGCAAAGTAGAAATGCAGGTCAGACAGATAAGGACTTTTGAATGAGCAACAGTAAATGTGTTTAAAACACTTCATGACTTCAAAAGTTGGCAAAGCCCGGAACTTTCAAGTTTTAGGGATGACTCATGAGGCAATTGGCATATTGCTCCAATACAACAACAACAAACCCAGTGTAGTCCCACAAGTTGGTATAGGGAGTATAGGATATACGCAAACATTACCCCTAACTTTGGGGCATATCAGTGCAACGCATAACATAAGAAGGGGTAAAGGAAGTCAAACTCCCAATTCAGTAGCATAAAAGTTTTTTTTCCTGATGCAAATTAACCATACAAAACCAAGAAATAATCAAGATATTTTGACAGTTAGCTTGGCAAAAATCATAATCCAAAACTCAAAGCTTGCAAAAAAACAGAACCCCAAAACTTGAATTCAGTGTGGCATTAACCTAAACACATGCAGAGCCTTGTAAAGAATGAATTTTTCCACAACATGTTTCCCGCGTACACGATAAGTTAAGAGTAAAGATTGTAGCTTTTTACCCAAGAGAAGCTTGAATGCCATGATTAATGATACTTGAATTGGGTAATTGGAACTTACAAAAATGGGACTGCCATCTTTGAAGGGGTAAAAAGATAGAGTTGGGAGTAACAAGGTTTGTAATGGAAGGAGAAGGAAGTCTTAACAACTGAGCCTCCATTACAAACAGGAGAAGAGGAGATTTTGGCTGGTATAAGGGAACTCCCCGGTTGTAGGTGGATTGTGGGGTCCAGCGGGTTTGGTGTGATGGTACGTGTCACGCAATATGAGTTTGTCTATAAATACATATAACAGATTTGGGAAAAATATTTTGTTTATAAAGAGCTTTAATACATACATTATGGCTCATATTGGAAAATTCTATGTATGATATTAATTATTGAAAACATTCAATATGATGATAGAAAAAGTAAACTTTTTAGAACTATTACTTGTTTTGCTAATATCTTTTGGCAACTTTCTCAAAAACTATGAGTGCTTATTTTTAGGTAAAAAATAAATTCAATTTGTTATAGGATAGTGTTTGGTCAAACTCTTAAACAGATATAAGTAATTGAAAAGAAATGACAAAAATGATTTCTTATATTTAGATAGGTTTTAGATGATCCTTAAATATAATTTAAAACATTTTTTGTCTTTTAAGTTTGTCACTCCGTCAAGATTTAACATATCTGGTTCTTAAATTTGCGAAAATTATTAAGTGCAGCACCGCAACATTACACTAAACACTAGAGATAGCACAAACTAAAAAACTACAGATATATATATAGTTAACAGTTTCAGAAAAAATTTATAGACGTATATTTGCTTTTGTTTTAGCTGATGGTAGGTCGGAAACAACTCCTCTACCTTCTAAAGTAGGGATGATGTCTGCGTACAATCCTCTCATACCTATTTGTCAGATTACACTGATTATGTTATTGTTGTTTTGATACAATAATGGTTCCTAAAAAGAAAGTTCACTACTCCCTCCGATTCAAAATAAATGTCCGCTTAGCCTTAGACACACTCCTTAAGAAAATACTAATTCTTAGATAAAAAGAGATATATTGACTAAATTGCTCTTAATTAAAATATGTATATTACTATTAACTTGATATACGGGGATGTAGGTAAAAGTTGGGGTAAAGTGTATCCGAAAGGTTAAACAAAAGAAACGATGAGTCGAGAGATGACTCTATGTCTTTAAGACAAAATTGTCTCGTATAAATGTTTTTACGGTATTGGACAATAATCTCCCAAGATAAAACAGCGACTAATCAACTGTACAAAGCAAACATAGTTGATTCTAGCGAAGAAAAAATGAATAAGAACATATTACTTGTTTGAGTTTCTGATTCTATGTTTTCTGTATGTTCTGAACAGAAGAGAAGATTTTGTGTTGTGTGTTCTGCGTATTTCGTTCTTTGTAATTTGAGCAGAATTGTTCAATTTATAAGAGCAGAAAGGGAGGCAAACAGTCATGTTTGTTGGTGTCTTCAACGTTCTGTTCAGTTGAACAGTCACGCATGCTGGTGTCTTCAAGAATCGTTGTAACGTTCCGAAAACTTCAGGGACCAAAATGTAAATAGTTAACATTTCAGGGACCAAAAAAAAGTTTCGGAAGAAAGCAACAGCCAACAGCCTGTGACCCGAACCCGGACCGGACGGACGGCGGCGGCGCGCATGTGGGGCTTAGCCCCGAACTCAAGCTCACCTAAGTCATCTCCTTTCTAAACACATGGGTTACCCTTGGAGTCCCAAACCCTTACTCAAACTTAGATTTTATATATAGCATAAACTCTCCATTTTCTACCAATGAGGAAAAATTGTCATTTTTTTGCCAAAGACCCTCCATCTTTTTATGTATCAAACATCTTACTTTGTGTATCAATATCTCTTGCATTTCTTAACGAAATTTGACGATACTTGGCACTAACATCATCTACTCGCTTAGTAGATTAGGCATGTGCGAAGAAATGATGTTTCCGACATGCGGGGCCTACGTGTTTAAGTCATTAAAGACGGGATAAAATCAATCCTACATTAGTAAATTTCCAACAATCTCCTCTTGAAAGAGAATTGGTGCACACAGGGTGTCAAAGTTCAGCAATCTTTCAGCGGAAAGATATTGCATCCGGAAAGGTAGTTTTCGGCTTTGAACCTTCCTTAGTCGATTACCATCGGATTTACTTACTGCACAGTGAACGCGATGTCTTGAACTGTCAGTGTTTAGTGTAAACCAAGACAATTATATCAACACAATAACTCTTCTTATTCATTTCTTCTTATTGTTTTGTCCGTTGTGGCCATGGACAACGCTTGGATTCTTAAGTGTGTACATTTGAAGCGGCCTGTCTTCGCACTTAAATAGGTGATCTCCTATAAGGTATATTGCTCTACCCCACTCGCAAGTGTTATGAATCATTAAACGTTCCAGGAACTTATCCTTTATCCATTATGTAGGTAGCACTTAATGTCTATCGCGGGAACGGCTTTGGAGTTATCTTTCTTTAAAGAATGATAATCCGAAGTGCTCTTACTTCAAGTGAAGCGCTAAACTGAACCTCTATAGTTTAGTTTTCCCATTGAATCAAATTCCTGGGATCTCCAGTCAGTAAGGTTGAGTTACCACTATAAAGATTCTTATTATTTGGGTTTTAAGCCCATTCCCCTAGACATGCAAAATATTTGATCTTTGGTAGGCCTTTAGTTAATGGATCCGCTAAGTTATCATTTGATTTGACGTAATCAATGGAAATGACACCCGTAGTGATCAATTGTCTAACGGTCTTATGCCTCCGACGAATATGTCTAGACTTGTCATTGTACATATTACTTCGTGCCCTTCCTAAAGCCGATTGGCTGTCACAATGAATCATCACCGAAGGTACGGGTTTATCCCAACAAGGGATATACTCTAAGAAGTCGTGAAGTCATTCTGTTTCTTCTCCTGCTTTGTCCAAAGCGATAAACTCTGATTTAATCGTGGATCGGGCGATGCATGTTTGCTTAGAGGATTTCCAAGACACATCCCTACCACCAATTGTAAAAATATACCCACGGGTGGATTTGGTGTTTTTATGTCCGATATTCAGTTTGCATCACTATATCCTTCCGGTACGGCTGAATATCTTGAATAGTGTAATTCGTAAGTCAGTAAATATTTCAGATATCGTAGTATCCGATTTAACGCCTTTCAGTGATCATTTCCAGGATTACGAGTGAGTCTAGCCAACTTATTGATTGGATAAGCGATGTCGGGTCTGGTGCAGTTTGTAATATACATTAAACTGCCAATGACATGTACATATCGCTCCTGGGATACGGGTGCACGTGCACCACGATTTTTATCAATTCTATGATTCATATCCATTGGTGACTTCATAGGGGGACTGTCAAATACATCAAATTTTCTCAAAACATCTTCAATGTAATGAGATTGAGATAAGACCAGCCCGTCAGATGTCTTTGAAATCTTAATTCCTAAGATTACATCTGCAATACCCATATCTTTCATGTCAAAGCATTATTTTTAACATGTTCTTGGTTTCCAGGATCAAGTTTAGACTACTTTCGGTGATGAGCATGTCATCTACGTAAAGACATATCATGACAAATGAGTCAGAGTTCCCTTTGATATAGATACATTTATCACAATCATTTATGGAGAAACCTTTTGATAATAAAGTATTATCAAACTTTTCATGCCATTATTTCGGGGCTTGTTTGAGTCTGTACAGAGACTTAACAAGACGTCATACTTCTTTTCTTGTCCTGGAATTACATATCCCTCGGGTTGTTCCATGTATATTTACTCTTCCAACTCTCCGTGTATGAAAGTTGTCTTAACATCTATTTGATGTATCTCAAGGTCACACAAAGCTGCAATGGCTATGAATACTCTTGTGGATGTTAATCTAGACACATGGGAGTATGTGTCTAAGTAATCGAGGCCTTCCTTTTGTCTGTAGCATTTGACTACTAATCTGGCCTTATACTTGTCAATATTTTCATCTGCTTTGCACTTTCTTTTGAGTATCCACTTACAACCCATGGGTTTGCTTTCCGGAAGAATATCAATCATTTCCCAAGTATGGTTCTGCATGATGGAATCTATTTCGCTTTCTAATTAAAAAAAATTGGATTGCACATTTTTATTGTTTATAAATTCAAAGGTCTTACCTCAAATAGCAAACAATTTAATTCTTTCTCCCTCTAAATCGTTCTCTGCATTTGTTCTCAAAAAATAAAATAAATCATAAAGTTGTGTAATTTGCTCCGTTTGTTGAGTTTGTCGAAGCTCTGTAATTTGAAGTGCAGGTAATAAACTTTGGGCAAAAGTGAGGGGATTAAAGAACACACAAAAAAATTATGGGGTCGGAATTAAATTTTATTTTATGTTAATAT
Organism: Anisodus acutangulus; assembly: GCA_029783415.1. NCBI lineage: Eukaryota > Viridiplantae > Streptophyta > Magnoliopsida > Solanales > Solanaceae > Anisodus > Anisodus acutangulus. Next base: position 44,587,635 of record CM056501.1, on the reverse strand, counting down.
TTTATGCACTCATCTTATTTTCTGTTTTAGGAAAACTAAAATCTTTGTGATTTTCTAATCCCACTTTGGAGATTGAAATCATGCACTATGATTTTCTACTCCAATATATTTTTCCATTTGAAGACTAAAAACTTCATCGAGTAGATCTGTTTCTTTTATATTCAATTTGAAGAATAAAAACTTTGCCGAATAAGGAAGATAACAGTAGTTAAGTCTTGGACATGTATTCTAGAATTATGTCTGCTTTGGTGGTCAATTTACCCAACTTCATAAGTACTACTATATTTTATCTCAAATTTCAATGCAAATACTGAACATTAATTAATGTAGGACTAAATTCATCAAAAGCACTAGTCAAATTTCAAAAGTTCAATTGTCAAAGTCAGCTTTTAGTTGTATCAGGTCGAAATAATTATACTAGTAAAAGCAACAACAAAGATATTGTTCGAGTTGTTATTAATTGTTGGTACATGGGGGAAATAAATTAGAGTTTCAGTCCACGGCGAGGTTGAGACTCAAGAACAATCAACTATCAGAAAATTCACATATATTCTTAAATATTATATTTTATATGTGTGTTATAATAACACGATCATTGTTTAAATATTTATTAAATTAGGCATTGAGCCTAACTTAAATCTCAAAAGCTAGCTCAAAGGGAGGAGGATTACTCAAGTCTTATAAGGAGCTCAAAATTGTTTTTACAGTCCGGTGGACCGGGGCATTTTCACCCCATCGGTCCGGGGAGCATTCTGCCCCTTTTTTTTCTCGGGGCCCACATCGGATCAGTCCTGTGCATGGATCTGATACCAAAAGCTAGCTCAAAGGGAGGAGTATTGTCCAAGTCTTATAAGGAACTTAAGGTTCTCGTCCGTTACCGATGTGATATATTTTCTTCGGGGGAATAAAATTGGAGTTTCATTACACGCGAGGTTGAGACTCAAGAACAATCAACTAGCAGAAAATTCACATATACTCTTAAATATTATATTTAATTTGTATGTTATAATAGCACGATCATTGTTTAAATATTGGAAATAGTTTCACATTTGTTCTTCAGGGCATTAATGGTCCAAAAAGCACATCCATATTCTTCTTGGACTGTCCTACCTATTGATAAATCAAATCCATTCCAAACGTGAACATCAACAATAATTGAATAGAAGAAGTAACTGAAATATATAGACACGATTATGCTCAATGGCGGATCCAAAGTGAGACGAGTTTACAAGAATTCAGTATAGATGTTGAAAGAACACAATAACATGAAAGCCTAATACATATAGTTAAGTTTATGTCTTTTTCTTTTAAGTATTTATAAAGTTGTGTTGAAACAACCACAAACATAACTAAAGTGTATATAATGAATATTTGTATTATCGTAATCAACAATTGCTCTCTTCGACTTATCTCATGTGGCATATTTTCTTTTATAACATTTTTTGAAAAGCGTATATTGACGCATTTCTTCTTTTGAAAACTATTTAGTAGGTGTTTGGCCATAGAAACCAAAAAAATCACTTTATTTTTGGAATTTTTAAAGTTGGAGTTAGAGTTGTGTTTGACTATAGTTTTTGTAAATAACGTTTTGTTGTTGAAATGTAAGGTTTTGGTTGTTGTATTTGAAATTTTCATGGCCAAATACTGATTTTTGAAAAAAGTGAAGAATATTGCAAAAAATGAATAATTTTTATGGTCAAACGGGTCAGATTCAGAACATTCACATTTTTATCCTTAATGACATGACTTATTCTGACCCACTTGATACGTGAGTTCACTTTTTTATAAAAATAAAGAAAATGAAAAGATACGTGAAACTCTCATCACTACTCATTTAAAATGGTTTAATTTCTAATTAAACACTATTTGTAGTCAAATACACCTCTACATAAAATGAATTATCAGAGGGAGTATTGTTTCTGAAAGAAATAATCTCTTGATTATTTTCATTAATGAAAGAGTATATATACAATTTACAATTTTCCATAATAGAAAATTTTATTCCTATTTTACTCCCAAAATCTTATTCTAGATGTACAAGAATCCTATACATATGGTAAGTGTACAAGCCTAATTTTACTATAATATTTACACCATAATTAATGTCCAAAATCGTGATATACATGGGTTAGTATAATGTGTATACCACGGTTTCACACTTGGTTTATTTCCTTGTGAAACAGTGATATACATGGTATACTAACCCATGTATATCACGTGTATAATTAACACACCCCCGTAGTCATAGCGGGCGGTCTTCGTACGCTAAGACTGTCCCTAAAATCTTCAAAGAGTACTGACGGAAGACCTTTGGTAAAGATGTCTACAATTTGATACCTGGAAGGGACATGGCAGACACGTACTTGTCCACGAGCTACCTTTTCGCGAACAAAGTGAATATCCATCTCGATGTGTTTTGTGCGCTGGTGTTGAACCGGATTACCAGAAAGGTAGATGACACTAACATTATCGCAATAAACCAAGGTAACTTTTTGAATAGGACAATGAAGCTCTAAAAGAAGATTACGTAACCAACAGGATTCAGAGACCACATTGGTTACCCCTCGATACTCAGCCTCTGCACTAGAACGAGACAAAGTAGATTGATGCTTCTCAGACCATGAGACCAAGTTATTACCAAGAAACATACAATAGTCGGACGTGGAATGGTTGGTATCTGGACAGTCACCCCAATCAGCATCAGTATACGAGACAAATGTAGATGTCGATGAAGGATATAAATGTAAGTCATAGTCAAGTGTCACCTGGATGTATCGAATAATGCGTTTGGGCGCATTCATGTGCTCAACCCTGGGATCATGCATAAACAAACATACTGAAGTATGTGACCATCTGATCTAAAAGCTTTGGCCTTTAGCCTGCATATGTTGAGAATGAATGGTGGTGAGGTTCGATCCCAGGACATTTGGCCTGCTTTGATACCATACTGAAGTGTGTGACCATCTGATCTAAAAGCTTAAGCTGTTAGATAGAACACACTTTTAATATTTGATTATATTCTCAACATATTCATATTGATAAAGAAAATATTCATTTTTTTTCCTTAATGTTTGTTTAATTCTGTTTGAAAGTATCACTCTCCTTCCTCCGGAAATGAAAGTAACTGTTAAAAAAATCCTCTAATTAAAGTAAAAAAGACGTCCTCTTCTAAAAAAAATTAAAACGACTAGTTCATAATTCTAAAACTTGTCAACATTGGTACTAAAATACAATAATATTGTTAGTCAAACATTTAAAATTAATAAGATTAAGAAAATATCATATAAATTAGGATAAGGAGAGTGCTGGGCAAGTCCATTTACTGGGGATAGTGCATGACGTTTTCCACACGCCATTGAATCTGAAATACCACTATATTTAACCTCAGTTTAGCAATTTAAAAACACAAAAAGAGGTATGTTGTGCTTTGACGTAGAATTCAGTTCTCTTCGTTTTGTGTACCTCCATTCCACAATAATGTTTTAGTTTTGCTGCTTTACCACCTACAAGTCTAATTAGAATATATTTTTAAATATAAAACCCCGTGTCGGCAAAAAAGTAGCTGATTATGATGTAATTTACAAAGCTTTATTGGACCTTACTATAAGTGGTTCACCAAAACTCATTTGAGTTTCTGAGATCTAATATACTTAATTACCTTTTAATTTGAAACTATTCGGGTCAAAACTACACACCTTACCGAACTCGCTTGAGTTTTGGAGCATATTCAACTCAACTATCCTTCGAGTCAATTCCAATTTAAACTGTTAAGTTGTAAACTATGTATAAGATCTGATCTTGCATGTTGTTATTTGTTAAACCAGCAGAGTGGGGAGCTGTGGAGTAGATTTCATTGTCTTTGGACTAAGGCCCAATCAATAATCGTATATACAATTTCCTTGGCCCAAATAAAAAAGAGAGCCCAATCAATAATGTGAAACTTACACAAATAACTATAGTTTTAAGGGTTTTAAATAGGGAAAACTACACTTACTACCCCCAAACCCAAATTATTTACCGGGAAATGGCCCCTCCAAAACTATTTATGGTTGATGCACCTTGCCCAGAAACTATTTACACTGGGTTAGTGGACAAGATAGACTAGTTGAGTTTGGAATGAAGAGTACCCATTGGGCTAACCCTTAATGGGAACCCCCACAAGGAGCTCGAAATTGAGAAAGCTCTTGTACCCAATTGTGACATCACAACAATAAAATTAAGATTGTTATATGGTTTTAAAAAATTAAAGATTATATGGTGTAAAATTACGCATAATTAATGCAACATTTAGTTTTGGTATACAAATCTGTACAACTAATTCATTTTGGGTTTTTCCATATTAGACTTTACATTACAAATACGGCATATCATATGCTAGAATTTATTTAAGAATATGTATATTAGCAACACTTATAAGGACATCTAAAATTTAAAAAATTAAAAAATTAAAATCTTTGAAGTAGACAATCATTGAATCCGCCGTTCTCAAAGGCTAATTGACTAGTGAATTAGCTTGACTTTCTCCCTAGTCTGATGGATCAAGTCGGGCTCTAACAATTTTACTTCACCTACTTAAATATAATAATCATATATTATTATTTATCATAATTTATTCAAATTATAATAACTCTTACATTATACCCATGCATAATTATTTTGTGACAAAAAGACTCCTAGGATATATTCGTCTTGGGATACTCTTCTATCAGTAAGTTACTAACGCACTATATTCTTATTCCATATTTATTCTCTTAGAAAACAATACTACACTAATTTTTTCATCTGTATATCCGATATTAGTAATGCAAAAGTTTAAAACTAAAACTAACATGCAGCATTAGTTATATTTAGGTTATTAACCGAAAATCAAATTATAATTAATAATGTATCTTTTAATTATTTCACGACATGGTTAATTATAGGCCTTAATTAAATGTGCAGAATTTTACACGGAAATATTTTTTATTTATGTGACCAACCAAACGATCATTTATAGTACAGTACCACAGTAGTTTACAGGCAGCGAAGTATAGAGAAGCCTACATCGGAACTCAGCCAAGCATAGACTATCATCCACCAACTTTAATTTGGATTAGAGAGAGAAAAACAAAGCAGTCAAAACCAATAATTAGCATGACATTCCTCATATATATCATAAGTGTATTATTTTTTACCAAACAATATTTCACAATTGAAAGTATATCATGATATACATGGCATATACAATGCCTTGTGTACACTGTGTATATCACGGAAATCCAAGACAAATTGTAGACTGTGATATACACGGTATACACAGCCGTGTATATCTATTATTAGTAATGTGTTATTTGTACAAAAATTCTACAATTATGATAAGTGTACAATGTTAATTAAATACAAATAACATATTACCAAAAATAGATATACACGGCTGTGTATACCGTGTATATCACGGTCTCCAATTTGTCTTGGGTTTCAGTGATATACACGGTATACACAAGGCATTGTATATGGCGTGTATACCGTGTATATCATGGTATACTACTATACTTTCATCATCAAAAGAAGCAGTCAATATAATATCATCCACAAATAATAGAATATATGGCAGGGAAGTACCACGACGATATATGAACAAAGAATTATCAGACCTGCTGTGAGAAAACCTAATAGTAGATACATAGTCTGCAAATCTCTTATACCAAACCCGTGGGGCCTGCTTAAGCCCATACAAGGACTTCTTCAATAAACAGACATGATTAGGATATTTGGGGTCTCGAAAACCCAAGGGCTGATGCATGTAAACTGTCTCCTTAAGATCGTCATGTAAGAAAGCATTCTTCACATCTAACTGATGAGTGGGACGTACTTTTGAAAGAGCCAGACTGAGAACCGTGTGAATGGTAGCCGATTTGACCACCGGACTAAATGTCTCACCACAATCCACGCCAACATGTTGAGTTTTACTATCACCTACAAGACTAGCCTTATGTCTCGCAAAAGAACCATCAGAATTATCTTTATGAGTAAAAATCCACATAGACCTAATATTAACACCAGAAGGACGGGGTACCAACTCCCACGTCTTATTTTCAATAAGAGCATTATATTCATCGTTCATAGCCAAATTCCAATTCGGGTCATTTAATGCAGACATTGGGTTACAGGGTAGTTGGGATTTAAGAACATTAGAATTTAGATTAAAATATCATTTTGGTTTAAAAATACCCCATTGACTACGAGTAATATGTCTGTGACTCGGGGGAGAATTGGGTAGATTTTGGGAAAATTTTGAATGAGTGATGGGTAGCGTGAGCGGTGGGCTCTTGGCCCAACATCGAAACCGAACTTCGATCTTTGGAGCAATCGGGGTTGAAGCCCTCTCGGTAGTGGGCTGGACTATCGGCCCAATAGCTGGACTTGGGACGGGGAAGGGATGGGCAGTGGGTATTTGTAGGCCAGCAGGCAGTGGGCCTGCTAGCGTTCCGTGGAATTGGCCCATTACGTGGTGCATAATGTACAGTGAGACTTCGTCATCTAAAAACTTATATGAACCAGGCACGGGACTACTGACTTTTGCAAATGGAAATTGGATTTCATAAAAAATTACATGACGACTAATGATAATTTTATTAGATGATAAATCAAAATATTTGTAACCACGATGATTAGAGGGATAACCCGAAAATACACAAGCGGTAGAACGTGTTTGAAGTTTGTTAATTGTAGGTGACGGAAAAAATGGATAGCATAAACACCCAAAAACCCTAAGATGTGAATACGAAGGATTCTTATTATAGAGAATTTTAAGGGGAGAATCACATGTTAACCCTTTAGTAGGAAGTATGTTAAGGAGGTGATTAGCCATTTGTAGAGCATGCTGCCAAAAAGAAAGAGGTACGGAAGCATGGGCCAATAAAGTGCGGACAATACTATCAATGGTATGAATTTTTCATTCGGTTTTTCCATTTTGTGAGGACATATGAGGATAAGAGAAATGAAAAACTATGCCACTAGCATCATAAAATTCTCGAAACAACCCATTATCATATTCTTTGTCATTATCACATTGAATATTTTTTATTTCCTGTTCAAATTGGATACGCATGAATGCTCTAAATTTTAAGAAGGTGGAAAAACTTGAGATTTTTTCGCTAACGGAAAGGTCCATAAAAATTAGAATAATCATCCAAAATAGAACATAATAACGATGGCCCAAAGAACTTAGAACAGGAGATGTCCATAAATCGCTGTGAATAATGTCAAAAGGCATCAAAATACGAGAAGTATAGGCTACAAATGGTAATCTAACATGTTTTCCTAACGGACAAAAATGACAAATTGGAGTACTACACGTACCCTTACAAGAAATAAAATTATTTTCATGCAAGGAAGAAATAATTGACGACCTAGGATGACCCAAACATGCATGCCACAAGGAAGGAGCCAGAGTTGCAAATGTCGATGGCATGGCTTGACTCGAGAAAGTGATGGCGGTCATGATTGGATAAAGATCTCCCATACTATTGCATCTCATGAGAGGTATCCCCGTTTTGAAATACTTCACAGAAAACCCAAATGGATCAAAATTAACAGAAACACAATTATCAGTGGTGAATTTTCGGACAGACACCAAATTTTTAATTAAGTTAGGGGCATGAAGGGAATTTTTTAAAACAAGAGGTAGATGTGGGGGAGACAAAGTTGTATGGTCGTAACCATGAATTGGAATTGAGTTGTTATTACCAACAATAATGCCACAATTTTTGCTCAAATTGAAATAAGACGGGAAAGTACCTTGATCGGACGTCATGTGAGGATTCACGCCGGTGTCCATGTACCAATTTGGGTATGGAGGATTTAGTCCAAGTGTATGCATGTCGGTCTCAATATCGGTGGGTGTCAGGATTAGATTCGGGCCTGAAGCATTGAAGGCCTGGGGGGGCCGAGGCCCAAACAGACCGGCATGCTGACCCGACCTGAAACGATGATGGTTGGTGCCATAAGAACCCGAGAAACTGGGTTGGTGATTGGGCTGGACCGGAGCCCAATTCCCATGGAAATAATTGAGAGGGCAGTAAGCGAGACTGGGCCACTGACCGCTGGTCCAGGCCCACTGACAAGGGGCCTAGGGCTGAGACCAGGCTGGGTGGGCCCAGTATCCCGAGGCCCACTGCCGACATTGCTACTGTTTCGTCTGCCGCTGTTGTTGCCTCCGCGATTTTTGCCATTATTTTTACAGTTTTGACCCTTTTTGCCGCCATCGTTGTTCCGGTTTTGGCCTGAATTGTCAACAAAACCGAGAGAGTTATCAGATGAAGTCATCATCGCCACGAAACTTGCGTCGGTAGCCGGCTTCTTCTAATGTGAGCATCGAACGGGCTTGATAAAAAGGTGGAAGCAAATTACTTTAACGGAGTAGAGTCCCAATGCCATTATAGGCCTCAGATAGGCCTGCAATCATTTGTAGAACAAGACGATTATTGGTAACAGGCACTCCAACGTTACGGAGTTTGTCCGCCAATTCCTTGCGTCATTTAAAATAAGCTGAAACATTCGGAAAATCTTCCATACTGACTTTTGAAAATTCTTGTTCAAGAGTGACATGTCGGGAATATTGGTTATCCTGAAATATATCACGCAATCTATTCCAGGTAGCCATAGCTGTAGTGTCTGGTTCAATGATCGTCTGTAAAAGCTCGGTAGAAATAGTGGAGTAAATCCACTGAAGGACGGTAGCATCAAGAGTTATCCATAACTTAAGATCCTCCGTGGGTGTAGGGACAACGGTTGTGCCAGGTGCCGGAGTAATTATGTGATGGAGGACTTGATGTGAGATTGCATGAATTTTGAACAATTCTGCCCACATCGCATATTGGACGTTTTCCATCTTATGAACAATAAGGATGCGATTCTTGATGTTGGAAACAATAAGGGCATGCTGAAACATGTTCTTTGACGTAGACATAACGAAAGAACAATAGGTGAATGAGGGATTTGGAAGAAAATTTGGGAAGAGATGAGGTAATGTTGCACTGATTCTGAGAATGGACACGGAAATTGAGGCAACAGAAGAGATGAAAACGGTAGAAGCAAGTTAGACCTAGACTTCTGATAGCATAAAATAAATAATTCCCTTGATTATTTTCATTAATGAATGAGTATATATACAATTTACAATATCCATAATATGAAAAATCCTATTCCTATTCTACTGCCAAAATCATATTCTATTTGTACAAGAATTCTACAATTATGTTAAGTGTACAATGTTAATTAAATATAAATAATATATTACCAAAAATAGATATACACTGCTGTGTATATCGTGTATATCGCGGTCTCCAATTTATCTTGGGTTTCCGTGATATACACGGTATACACAAGGCATTGTATATGCCGTGTATACCGTGTATATCATGGTATACTTTCAATAATCATCCAAAGTAAGAAGCACTATTTGACCTGTTATTTCGTCTCTCGATTAACATCCAATTCTTTAATCACGAAAACTAACACGAATTAGGGTTTTCATGGTACGTCGTTATCTCCATTTAGTTGTCCGGTTGTTTAATTTGTTGATGAAACTTGAAAGATGAATGATAACAAACTTTTATTTATTTACCATCTTTAATCCTCTGTGTACTTTATCCAGATGTCGACCAAGTCTAACAGAGGCGTTAGGGTTCCAAAGTCATATGAATTTAAATTATATTTTTTATATACATAATATATATTGAATATCTTTATCTCTTTTATATTTAATTTTTTAAATTTTCTTACTAGAAATTATCACTTAGCACTATAGCCTTGCATACTAACGACGCGAGGGACAATGCCTAGGTCCACGTGGCCCTCCGTTAGAATGCTCTAGTCAAACATGGATTAGGTGAATCATTATTTTTGTCGCTTTTTGCTTTATTCCTTTTTAGTACCAAAGTCTGTTGATTAGTGCTTATCAATTCAGCTAACAGTTGATTTATAACTATTCTAAGTCTTTTGATTGTAAATTAACACCTCTTAGCGCAAATGATCTCTAGCCTTTTTCTTTTCCTTTTTGCAACTACTATAAATTAGTGGTGGTCTAAATTCGTATTAAAATAAATTCAGTTTTTCATTTTAATTTATAAAGTAAGATGATACAACAACAACATACTAAGTGAAATTTCACAATGTGAAATTTGGAAAGGGTAGAGTGTACGCAGACCTTACCTTTACATTGATAGGTAAATCGGTTGTTTTCGAGAGACCCTCGGCTCAAGACAAAATACACGCCTAAGCAAAATAAGATAAACAAAGTAAGATCACGTTTCTATAAATTATTTAATCGAAATATGGATAAGTGTGGTAAAAGACTATATAAGAATGTACTTTTAAAGTTGTTACTGGGACCATGTTGGATATCAAATTGTGTTCTGTAATTAACTTATGAACGATGAAGAAACTAAAGTATATAGTTATATTCTAATTTAAGAATAATCTCATCAACTTATCTTAAGAAACAAATTTTCAGGAGTTGTATAAGAAATCAAGTTAATTTCAGTACTAACTTTCATCCATGAGGATGAGGAAAAAGAACAGAAAAACAACAACATATTCAGTAAAATTCTACAAAGTGAATTCTAAAAAAAGGTTGAATGTAAGCAAATTTTATCCCTATTTTAGAAAGTAGAGATGTAATCTATGATAGATCATCGGGGCAATAAAAAGAATAGAAAAATAAAATGATAATTTTACGAGAACCCCACATACTTGGAACGAATTGTTTGGAAGAGGATATGGAAGGACCCCATGATTAATTACTGTATTATACATGAAAACTGTCGTTCAGAAGCTAGAGTTTTGTGGCTCCGTTTTAATGATCATCTTGGAAAAGTAAAAGGCTATTCATTAGAATTTGGGAAATAAATAGGACAAAATTGGAGAAAGCACCGGAAGAATGGACTGCCACATAACTATCCTAACGGCACCCACAGTAATTGAGATTTGTGCAAATAAAGGTTATTTTGATGTCATTATTTAACTTTTGATTTCGCTTAAATAAGTTGTTCGAAAATAACTTTTAGATCAGAGGTTGGAACCAATTTCAAACAAATCACTAGAAGACATGATTTGCCAAAATTTACGATACATGTTTAATATAAAAATATCTTAACAGATTATCAGGAGTTTAATATAAAATATTATGATGAATCACTACATATTTTTTTATGAATATGCTTGTCAGAACTTACCACGAGTTCAATACAAACGTATTTTAGCTAATCATTAGGAGTTTCTGAGATGGGTTTGCCAAAATTCATAGCATATTACCATCGGAATAACATTCGAAATTACATAGGATTATACATAAAAGATCTTTTTTTGGCTTTTTCTTTAGCCCTATGTCGGAGGTCTTCCTCCACTAGCAGATTTTTTATGAAAACTCTATGTATGAGTTTATATTAAAATATCCTAACAGATTATCATGAGTTTATGATAGATGAGATTGCTGTTGATCTACATTTTTTTTGACATAATCAAAATTTAAACAGAAAATATAGGATGCAATTTTGTTGTGCATATCATGTTGCCAGCCCATAGGCCCACAAACCAAACCTATGGTTCAAATAGTCAAAAGTAAGCTCGCCGTCCATTTATTATCAACCGGTCGAAACCAACAGCCCAATGTCAAACTCCAGGGTTAAATAATTTGATTGATGTTGAATAATGAGCACTTATAGTTAAAGCCTTAAAGGTGATAAAAAGTACTACTCTTTCCGTTCATTTTTACCTGTACTAAAAATAAATGTTTTATTTATTCAATTTGAAAAATTAGGAGATAAGTTGTTATTTTATACCTATATTACTTATTTAGTATTAATTATTTTCAATTCATTTTTCAATGAGTGAGATGATTTATAATAATTAGGGGTGATATGATAAAATTATCGTATTATCATTTTATTTATTGCTACTTAAAGGGTGTGACAAATTAAACATGAACAAGTAAAGATGGACGGAGAGAGTATTTTAAATACAAATTTAGTCAACAGTTTGTAAATATTGATAGTCAATTAGCATTTACAATTTACAATTTACAATTTACAAATACTGATATACGGCAAAATGGGGCCTAAAAAATAAACACTAGGAGGCTTGTATAAGTGCTTCATTCAGAACAGTTTAAAATTTGGAGGAATACAAGTAAAAGTGGACGGGTACAAATTAAAATCTGTAAGAAAGACTAGATATTTTGTGCACATCAAGTTTTCCAACTACAATAAAAACCATACAGGAAAAGGGTAGTGTTCGTTTTACTTCCTTTTCAACTACCAAATTGTTAAGGATCATTATGAATATAATTATCCTTAATTATCTCCATTATGTAAAATTATCAATTATGTAATTAAAGAGAATATTATGCAATTATTATGATAGGGTGATTAGCATATAGTTAGGATATTATTAGGATAGTCTTCCAAAATCATAGACATAGATTGATCTTATAGGATTGTATATATATATATTATATTTTTGGTATGGAATAAATCATGGAATGAACTTCCTTCATGGTATCAAGAACCACAATTTTTTTGCGCTAATCCCCCCCCCCCTCCCCGCCGTCGGCCTCAAGCTTAGCCAAAACCCACTACTTTTTCGGCCTGCAACCAAAACCCTATCTAGGGTTTCTACAAACCCTAACCCTAATACACTATCCACCCCACCCGTCGGCTACCCTAAAACCATCCCTACTTCGGTTTTGTGTTTCTTTCTTTTTCCAAACCCCAGCCAACACTATTAGGGTTCCTCCACCAATCACAAAATATTTTTTCGTCCTTTTTTTATTCTTGTTTTTTGTGTTTTCGTGGGTAACCATGACCGACAAATAAAAATTTCATCCAGCTATTACCATAAACAACGTCAATAACTTTATTTCAATTACACTTGAGATGGAAAAAGGGCAACACTCCTCTTGGGTGGAGTTATTCAAAATTCATTTCCGAGCATACGAAGTAATAGACCCTATCATCCCTTCCGAAGCTTCATCGGACACCACCGATGTTGACAAAAAGTTATCGTCTCGTTTAGATGATGTAGTCCTTCAATGGATTTAGGCACTATCCCTAACAATCTTTTGCATACCATTTTGAAACAGGACTCGACGGCTCAACAAGCATGGGAGCGTTTGCAAAATATTTTTCAAAATAATAAACTTTCTAAGGCGGTATATCTTGAGAACCAATTCACCAACGTCAAATTGGATGACTTCTCAAACGTTTCCACCTATTTTCAAGAGTTGAAAATGCTTGCCGAGCAACTATCCAACATTGGTGCGGCGGTGACAAATCAAAGGTTGGTGCTTCAATTAGTTGCGGGTGTGAATAAATAATATGATGGTTGCGACGTTCATTCAACAAAGTAACCCATTATCACCTTATTTCAACTAACACGACGGAGGAGGTTTTTGGACCTCAAAATTCTGGTCCGTTAACACACTAAAATCGTAACAATAACGGACCAAAAAGGAGTCAAAACCGCAACAACAATAAAGAAAAAAATAATGGTGGAAAAGGGAAGGGCCGGAATGCCGGAAATTTTTCAGGTGGAGGGGCTTGCCGCGGGCAGAACTCCCCACTGGGAGCCGCAGCAGCAAGGAGGCAGCAGCCAGTGGGGCCAGGTCCCGCCGTGGCATGGAACTCACAATAGTGGGGCCCACTATACTCCTTTCTGATGACCTAGTGGGCTAGGCCCAACAACCAAAACAGGCAGCCCGAAATTTTAGGAAATCGGCCATCGCAAGCCTTTACGGCCCATGGCCCCTCGACGTCAAGTTATGTCCCCACGGACATCGAGCATGCCATGAACAACATGAGTCTTAATGTTCTCGATGATTCTTGGTACATGGACACGGGGTCCACGTCACACATGACGGCATCCCAAGGTAATATCTCATCTTATTTTAATATGAGCACTAATAAAAAAATTGTTGTTGGCAGTGGACAGAAAATTACAATTCGTGGTATTGGCCAATCAAATCTATCACCCCCACCAACCCCTACAGTTAAAAATGTCATTCATGCCCCTAAACTTATTAAGAATTTGGTATATGTGTGTCGGTTTACCACTGACAACAATGTTTCTTTGAATTTTGATCCGTTTGGATTTTCTGTGAAGGATATTCAGACGGAAAATCACTAATGAGATGTAATAGCACTGAGGATTTGTATTTCATCACCGCTCTCACCAACAACCAAGTCAACTCTTCATCGGCCTTTGATGCTTTTTCGCCTGATTTATGGCGTAACCGTTTGGGTCACCTGGGTGCACCAATGTTGGATTTTCTTAAAAGACATAATTTTATTGCTTGTAACCGTAGTGTGGACTCACATGTTTGTCATTCTTGCATTTTTGGGAAGCATGTTAAATTTTTATTTTCTTTATCTACTTCACAAACTATTAAGCCATTTGATATTATGCATTGTGATGTGTGGACATTCCCGATTTTAAATTCGACAGGTCATAAATATTATATGCTATCTTGGATGATTATAACAATTTTCTATAAAGTAAACAAATAATCTTCCTAAAGCATTTAAATAAAATAATATAGGAAAACGCTATGAGAGTTTGGAGGTAGGGTGAGGGAAGGTGGAAGGGGGATGAGGTTTGGGAGTGAGTTGGAGTGGGAGTGGGATTGGGAATCGGGTCAGGCTGGAGGAGAACGGGGTTGGATGGAAGGGAGACCATCAACATGAAATATTAATTATAAGATTTATCTTCTCTATTTTTACTAGAAAAGTCTTTTTTCTTATTATATAAAAAATTGATTTTCTAGATAAGATATTTTCCTTCCTGCCAAATACAGCCTTATTAGTATGTTAAAGTCATATAATAAAGGAAATGTTTTTTTTATCATAGGATGCAAACAAAACATTTGTTAACAGTATTATGAATTTGAATACCTATGGACCTGACCTCCTAACCTTTCCTACCAAACTGTTTAACTATGTGAAGAAAGGTGAATACTTATTCTTCAGATTTGAAAAAAAAAAGAAAAGGAAACAAAGAAATAAATAAATTGCTAAGAAGGGAGGTAGAATTATTGAAGATAAGGAACAAGATCTAATTTGGGTCCATAGGAATATTGGATTTAAATATAGCAAAACTATAGTACTATTTGTTTTCCAATAAATGTGACACTTTCATGCATTCATGCTCCTTAGGAGGTGCATTGAATTTTGATAAGTCTATGAGAACACAGAATAGATGTAACATTTACTGTTGAGATTGGACTTGTTTTGTCAAAATAGACTATATTTTGTAAAAAGAGATGATGACCCTTAGCTAACGGATCATTGGCACTTGTGACCCTATTTTGTGACGATCTTTAATTTTTGTTCCTTATAACAAATATTATTTTCATGACATAAATATATATTTATGTATCATAATATTTCACAAGTTATATCATTCATGACTAAAATTTATGTTTCACTAAGTATAAGTTCAATTATTAAAGTGAAAAATTTAAAGACTATCCTTTTTGAAGGAAGTTCATGCAATTCCTTCTAACTTTAACACCCATATATTGGGCTCCACCTTCTTTGGCTAGAGGCCCATTTATATAGTTGGCTGTGGGCTCTCTCTACTTTTTCCTCTTTTGTCTTCTTCTTATCTGAACTTCGGTTGGCTTGTGTTTGCTTCTATTTTCACAACTACTTTTAGATCCTTATTCAACACTTGAAAGGCATTGACATTTAAGCAGTATAAACAAATAAGAAATGAACTCTTATTTCTTACCAATCGTGTCAAAAAGAAATTTCTATGGTCAAAGGTCTTATGAAATTTCTTTGGTAAGAAGAAGCAATATGTTATAACTGACTTTATTCAGTTCGCTATAAATAATTTTAATTCAATTCTATAGTCGTATTCTTTATTTGAAAAATGCACAGTGAAAGAAATGCTAGTTAAATCGGCAAAGTTATAAACCCCCCCTCCCCCCCCCAAAAAAAAGATCTAGTGATTCTTTCTAACTTAAACGACGACGCTGAAATGTTAGGAATCTGAATTGTTGATAGAGAAGAGGAAAAGTCCAATTGAGTGATAATGTACACAGTTACTTAGATTCGAACTTGTGAAATGGAATAACAAGACTTCTTTGGTTGTTGAAGGTAAAACATTAAGGGATTGTTTGGTTGTTAGGATAAGTGATAACAATTTCGGAAAAAATATAGAATTATTCTATCATGTGTAAGGTTATAAGTATTAACTAGTCTCAAAAATAATTTTGTACTAAAAATGGAGGGATTAACTATCCCACATAGAAGGTGGGATAGTTATCTCATGAATTATCCTTGTCTATCTCATCTCCGTAGCCAAACAACCCCTAAGATTAATTCTAAAAAATGAAAAACTATCAAATTTACCTTTCGACTATATGTAAAAATGACCAATTTTATCCCATGCTGTAGAATAAAAACAACCCCAATATTACCTAAGTAGCTTAAATACACCTCTCCTTTGTTAAAATTGTCGATGTTTTTATTAGATGGATGCCAACCTCCCTAGTTTTCTTTCCTCTCCAGTCTCCACTTCTTCTTTCATCACTTGCGCGGTTGCGCCTTCTCCCCCTCCACCACTGTCAAGCGACATTTTGTCCCTTCGTTCGTTCAAAAAGTATTGGAACTCGCAAACTGAAAAACATATGATTAGATTATCTCCTTCAACATATTATAAATATAATACTAATAGAATAAATATCATTTAGAATCTCGGCATAAATAAGTTAAATCCTTTCTTAATTAACAATAATATATCAACTTTGAGTTTGTTGCTTAGATGCCATCAGCGTGTCCTTTACTTGATCAGGGAGGGTTAGCCACTAAAAGATCTCAATAAAGTTGGAAGGAGAAAAAGACAAGGAACATTAACTATATAGTTTTAATAGTAAAAGTTTGCTCCTGATATGATAATGAACTAAATCAATCATAGGATCTCATTGGAGCTTTAGTCCATTTACAGTTGTCTCCATTTTCTAAAATACTCAGCTTATAAATCAAAAAATAAATATTACTACTATCATGCAGTGACGGAGCTAGAGAGCATAAAGAGTTTATTTGAATTTCCTTCACCAAAAATATATATATATAGTAGGTTGAATTCTTTTTAACTTCCTCATATATTTATATCTTTATATTTTGAATCTTTTAATAAAAATTCTGACTCCGAACCCTAACATATATAATACTCCACTGAACAAAAATAAAAAAGCAAATAAAAAGGACTATTCCACTTGCCCACCTTGCAAATAAATTAAGTATTTTTCATCAAAAATGGATGTAATCAGAATTTTCTGGCCAATCACCAAATAAAAAATATAAAATGTGAGTTTCCATGCTTAATGCTCTACAGCTCTAAATTGTAGCTTGTACCAAAAACAAAGGTAACAATCTGATGCAATATCTATAGATTGGAAGTTACGATAAGGACAAAAATGTTTGTGCGTTTTATTTCTTTAATTTTTTTAATCTTCATGTCATTAAGGAAAATGTCCCACGATTTTTGATACTACTGTTGATATGGATTCGGTCGAATAATTAAGAAAGCTCAATAATTACAACTACACAAAAAAGGTTTTCGGAGTTCAAGATAAATTACGAATTAAATGCTTCAACTTCCATCATGGAAAAGGAGATGGTGCTGGTTTTGATTGCTCGATGCCATCATCAAAGCTACTGTTTGTACTGTCTAATCAATCAACCTAAATTATAATCAATGCTACTGTTATTACTATGGTCTAATCAATGAACTAATATACATTAAATTTATTTTATTTGATACTTCCTTCGTTTCAATTTATTTTTCTATTTTTTGGTTTATATGTCCTTAAGAAATACCTCCTCCGGATAAAAAAAATAGTGTTTAATTAACAAATCAAAAAAGAATTAATCTTACCTTTTTAGATTTATCTTTATTAAATATTAGATGACTAAATTCTAATACCTATTTAATTAGATATTTTAGTCAAATTATCTATTTTTACCTAGGAATTAATATTTTCTTAAGGGTGTATAAATGACTAAGTGGACGCTCTTTTTTACCTGGAGAAAGTATTAATTAAGAGGGGTATTTGATCTAATTTATCTTATTTATGTCTAAGTTATAATATCTTTCCATTAAATATTTAGTATAATTATGTGTCATCTTCATTAATGACAAAGGATAAAATGGAGAGAAAAAATTAATTATGTCTTGAACTTCTAAAATGATAAATAATTTGCTATTTTTAATAATCACGATAAATAATTTGAGACGGATGTATTACCATAATACTCTCTCCATCCAATAAATTGTCTTACTTTACTTATTAGTTTATCCCAAAAAAATTGACACATTTCTATATTTAAAAATAATTTAAATATATGAGATGATTTATAAGCACAAAAATCTAATGTTTGTTTTGTACCACACATTTCAAAAAAAATCCTTTATTTTTAAAATTTCGTAACAAGTCAAATTAACACAATCTTTTTACAACATATGTGTTTAACTTAAAATAAAAAGCAAGAATTTATATAGTTCATTTCAATTTATTTGGAATTGAAGCATGTTATTATTATAACTCATATATACTAACCGTATAAATATAAATAATTTTATATTATCAGCGTATGGTGTAATGTACTTTATTTTCTATTTTTAAATCTTACTTTATATAAATAATTATTCGTGTATAGGTGCAAACTAAATTATCTTACCACTTTTAACTAATTTATGTACTTGTCATTATAACCTTGATGCTTCTGCTTCACCGCACTTGCTAAATTTTAACCCTTTATTGCTTTTAACTTTTTCGCTTTGCCTAATTTTGCATGGAGATTAAGTAAAGAGTGGACCCATTATTTTGTCTCATAGAGTTTAATCACGTGAGATATATTGGAAGACACCTGTTATATTGATTGTGACTTTCCTAGTCCATGCAAATACTTAATCCCTACCTGAAAACCGTATGTTAGGTATTATGTCATTTTTTTCTGATACCAAAATTATCAGACGCCAATAATACCGACAATTATTATCGGGTCCAGAGTTTTCTTTTTAAAATAAACGAAAAGTTTCTTTATATATGTGCACTTTCTGAAATTAAGAAGAAAAACTAAAATTAATTGCGCTTAGATCCAGAAAAATGGTACCGGGCCGGATATACCGTTTAAGATATGGGTTTGCAGAATTTAATAAGTTTAGCTCAAATTCTATAGTATTTGTCTTTAAAATATTTATTGTATTTAATATGTATAAATTCTAATTTAATTTAAAGCACATAAACGTCAAATTCTAAATCTACCTCACAGTCGTATGAACTTTCAAAAATATGTGATGGATAAAGAAATACTAGTCTTTTGAACAATAAATTGATATAAGGATTCTAGCTCGAAAGAACTACACGAGACAAATCGTTTTTCATAAGTTAATTATAAGTCTGGAGATCGTATTTGATTTTTACGCTTTGATAGGAGTTTTGGTACCAACAATAGATACAAGGACTCAATGACTCATCAGAATTAGATCAAAATTTCCATAAAAATTTATTATCATACCTTATGTTATAAAAAATGCGAGTAAGCATGCAGTGTTGCATGTGTGAGAATAGGTGTTGGGTATTTTTGCTCTATAATACTTTATAAAGCAGTACGGAAAGTATATAACTATTACAAGTATTCGAAAGGATAAACAAAGATTCAATAGTTCAACTAGTAATCTGAAAATTACAAGATAACCACAAAAAATTGAAATTACAATTTGTTGAAAAACGAAAAGTTGGAAACTTGTGTTGTTGAGTCGAGTGTGGCACTCTGTCCTTAAGACAATATTACCCCGTATGTATCCTTTATACGTCCTGGACAATTTGTCTCCCAAGATAAAACAGCAATGGAACACTTGAGCAAAGGAAACTCAAGAGCTACCGTGAAGAATATTGAGTAACGAAATGATGCCTTGGAAGTTGTAGGAAGAAGAAAACTTTCTGCTTGTGTAAGCACGAATTTCGTGTATATTATATGTGTGTTCTTAGTGCTCAACAATGGTGTAAGGGGTGTTTATATAGGTGATGAAGGGGCTGAATCGCCTCCATAATAGCCAAATAATGGCCATTATGGAGGTAGTAAAGTCACCAACATAAATGGTGAAAGACCAACGGATTTGGCCATTATAGGAGGAGTAATTCACCAAAATAAATGGTGAATTGAGAGCTTGACGTTCGCTTTGACCGTCGAAATTCCAACTTTTGAAGACTTGAGGACCAAAATGTACATCTTGAAACTTCAGAGGACCAAATCAGTACATCAAAACTTCAGGGACCAAATCTGTACATCTGAAAGAATTCTGGTCCGAACTGTACATCTGGCAAAGTTCTCTGCCCCAAAAAGATAATATCAGCGGCCTGAGCCGGGCCAAGGCGGCGGCTGGCGTGTGGTCTTTCCTTGAGCAAAGCACATCTAGGTCCTCCCTCCTTTAAACACATGGGATACCCCTTGGGGTCCCAAACCCCAAATCAATTTCGAGTCTTATATACACAACAATTCTTTCTTCATCTACCGATGAGGGAGAATTGAACACAATACCACACTTTCCATGCTTTAAACACCTTACTTCGTGGACCAATATCTCTTTCATTTCTCAATGAAATTTGACGATTTTTGGCCCTACGGTTATCTACATACTTAGTAGATCATGCATGTGTGAAGAACCGGATTCTCCAACATACGTAACACTAGTGTTTAAGCCATTAAAGTTGGTCGGTCGCAACTCCCGCCAAAGGCAAATTTCCAACAATAGGTTAGAACATTATTGCAATTAAATAACATATTATTACATAAATACTCCTTCATAATACAGCTATCGCAATCCAGATTAGAGAATGAAAAAGGAAAATGAGAGAGTGACAAGTTAGAAATAAAATATATAAAAGAAAGAAGAAAAGGAAAGGAAAAGCTATAGACAATACATCAAGTTGCCCATTAGACTGCATAAAAAAAAGTTTTACAGAGAGAAAAGTGGTGTTCAAATGGAAGATTCTTTCATAAATTGGCATGAGCAACGAAACTTTATTGTTGGTTTTTCGAAACAAAAAAAGCTATATAAATAATTAAATTAAATACGTAGTGATAAATAAAAGATATTGCTCCTAATAAGGAGTGGTTAAATCTCACAAGTGGGAGATCACATGTTGATGCACAAAGTATCCCGCGTTAATAAATTTTTGAAAAGGATCATTGCTATAGGCAGGACCGTCTCAACGAGATCGGGGGTCTCAAGCCAAACTTCATAGAGAGGCCCTAATTTTGTTTTATTTTTTAAAAAGAAAAAAAAAGTCATATATTTTTTATTATCTATTGTCTTTTGTTATTTATTTAACGTACTATTTTGTTGTAGTTTATGTTTCTTTTTCCTTTTTGACATGCTTTATTTTTTGTTTTATCTTGAGTCGAGGGTTTATCGGAAACAACCTCTCTACCCTCAAGGTAGAGGTAAGGTCTGCGTACATTCTATCCTCCCAGACCCCCCACTTATGGGATTATACTGGGTATGTTGTTGTTGTTGTTGTTGTTGTTACTTTTCTAACATTTTTAGATGCAAACTCATTAATTACTCTTTTATAATCTATTCGTTCTGATAATTATTTTTCAATTGATAATATAGCTAATCCGTGTAATATCTCTTGGCACATTTTCAATGAAATATAAGATAAAGTTAGAATAATAAAACCTGATCCAGAAATTTGATAAGTTGATATAATGATATCGAAATAGTGTTGTGCTGCTTCAATTTAATGATTGTTTATCGCAATGGCTTGATAATTTGAAGAAGACGCAAAAAATAAATTTTGATATTTTGTAAGCACTATGTTTCACAACATAATGTTTAGGTGTGTAGGAGACTTAAGAATTTTCAATAATAATAAGAGTACAAGAATAATGAAAGGAAGAAAGAAATAAATATGGGTAATAGAATAGTTACCCAAATAAATAAGGATACTATAAATCTACAATTACCCATCAAATTTTATTACATTCCTCCAATTATGCTTCCAACAGTACCCACTCCCCCGTAAAAGGGAAGAAGTTACTGTTGTACTTTTCCCCAAAAATATCTCCGAGGGCCACGAAAGGAAGAAGTTACTCTTTTATTGCAAAAAGGCCACAAATTTCTGAAAGTTTGAGGAAAGGCCATCAATTATTACGTCGAAAATTTTATTGTCAATCCTAGCCTCAAAATTAAAAAAAAAAAAAAATTGGCCTTCAACCCCCAACATTTTAATTACTCCTAAAAGAAATAAAAAATAAATATTTTCTTTCATTTTGATTACCCCCAAAAAATCAAAAAAACAATATTTTTCTCCAAATGCTCCTGATTTCTTCACTTTTCAGTTCCCATTTTCGGTAATTTTTTTTACTTTTCATCAAAAATCAATCATAAACAACTTATTATGGCGTCAAATTGCAGTCATAGACCATAGTCATAGTCTATTGTAGATTTATTATGGCGTCGATTGTAGTTATAGACCATAGCATATTCTATTATAGATTTATTATGGCATCGATTGCAGAATATATGATAGTAGGTGGTGATTATATAGGTTAATGAAAGGAGACCTCAAAATGTTGGAATTAGATTTATATGAACAAGGTGACATGATGATCCTGTCACAAACCACAACCCCAAACCCCAAATTACATAAATTTAAGGGATCGTAGATAGGTATACCATAAACTGACCGTTGTCAACAGCTAACAGTTATCATTTAGGCTCGACTTCACGCATGATCAATAATTTTTCACATGTTATATATAGACCAAGGACAATATTTGTCTAAATAAATAATAGGATATACCACTATTTAAATATTATAATAACACTTTAATAAATCATATGAGAGTCCTCATTCAGTGAACACATAATCAAAAGTTTTAGGACAAGTACTGATACTTAAAATGTCAATATTTGTCTAAAAATGTCATAAATAAAAAAATATAAAAAAATACTTGATACTATTTAAATATTATAATAACACTTTAATATATCATATGAGAGTCCACATCCATTAAACACATGATAAAAGGACAAGTAATGGTACTTAAAAGATCAATATTTATCTAAAAAGGCCATAAATAAATAAAATAAAATAAATAAAAAGACTTGACACTATTTAAATATTATAATAACACTTTAATATATTGTACGAGAGTCCCCATATATTGAACACATGATCAAAAAAATTAAGGACAAATAATGATACTTAAAAGACTAATATTTATCTAAAAAGACCATAAAAAATACTCGATACTATTTAGATATTATAATAATATTTTAATACACCATATGATAGTCTCCGTCAATTGAACACATTATCAAAAGAGTTTTAGAACAAGTAATGATACTTTAAAGGCGAATATTTATATAAAAAATTATAAATAAATAAAAACACTTGATATTATTTAAACATTACAATAACACATTAATACATCATATGATAGTCTACATCCATTAAACACATGATCAAAAGCGTTTTAGGACAAGTAATAATACTTAAAAGACGTAAATTTGTCTAAAAAATCATAAATAAAAAAAATAAAATGA
Organism: Anisodus acutangulus; assembly: GCA_029783415.1. Lineage (NCBI taxonomy): Eukaryota > Viridiplantae > Streptophyta > Magnoliopsida > Solanales > Solanaceae > Anisodus > Anisodus acutangulus. Next base: position 44,564,034 of record CM056501.1, on the reverse strand, counting down.
AGAAAAATACTTTATACTATTTAAACATTAGGATAACACTTTAATACATCATATGAGAGTCTACATCTATTGAACACATGATCAAAAGAGTTTTAGAACAAGTAATGGTAATCATAACACTAGTATCCAATTAGTTTGACAACAAGTTATTGTTTTCAAAGCACAATATTATTCTAAGAACAACCATTGATTGTGCTTAAACTCTTTGGATCACGTGTCTAATGTATGAGGACTCTCATATGATGTATTAAAGTGTTATTATAATGTTTAAATGGTATCAAGTCTTTTTGTTTATTTTATTTTTAGATAAATATTGGTCCTTTAAGTACTATTACTTGTCCTTACACTCTTTTGATCATGTGTTAAATGGACGGGGGCTCTCATATGATGTACTAAAGTGTTATTATAATGTTTAAAGAGTATCAAGTTTTTTTTATATTATTATTTTATTTATATATGGCCTTTTTAGATAAATATTGTCATTGGTCTATTTATAACATGTGGATAATTATTGACCATGCATGAAGTCGAGCCTAAATGATAATTGTTAGCTATTGATGATGGTCAGTTTATCGTATACATATCCATAGTCCCTTAGATTTTATCAATTTAGGGTTTAGGGTTTGATTTTTTTTTTAAAAAAAAATTGTTTTCCCGTTGGACTAGTGTAAATTCAGCATGCTTCACATTCCAACAATCGCCTTTATTTCTCTAGTTTATCATCGATCAAAATGGTATAAAATATTCCTAAGCAGTGAGTTATAATAAGTAAGGTGGTTTATTTCCAGTTTGGCTTATTTCCGTTTTTTCCTCCATTGTCTCTTTTCTTGATCAAACTCCTCCATTCTCTTTTCATAAAAAAGGTTTTACAAAACTACGATTGAGTTAGATCATGACCTCAAGATCAAGAAGAGCTAGCCATACACAGAAGACAAGTAAAGACCTTGCTCAACCAAATATTACATAAAAATAATAGTTTATTAAGGGGTAGAAAGATGATGGTCAGATCATCATGCTCTTTCCTTAGCCTTTCAAATATTACAAGCAGATAATGTACATTTTCAACCGATGTATGTTATCTCTAAGCCTCATGAAGAGACGCTCAATATCATTTTTCAAGAGGAATACGTCAGGTGAAAGGCATTAACGGCGGTGGTGGTAATTGCGTCGTGGTCGAGCTTGAATCCTTCTCGTCAGAACAAGGGATCAATATCTTCATCAGAACCAGATTGCTTTGAACCATCTTAAAAAATATAACTATCACCACGATCATCTTGATCTTCATCCGCACTATGTTCATCCATGAGGTCTGAGTAGGCCTCACTATCAGCATTAGAATGAGTTTGAACCATATCAATAGAGGGACTATTTTTCCTCCTCTTCCTCTACATCTAGGCATTCTTTATGATCTATTACAAACAATAGAGACATTAATCAAACACGATATAAAAATAAGAATAATCGACCAACAGTCTATTAACAGGTCATAATGTATATTTAAAAAAAAAGATGATTGAACCTAGCAAAATAAGTATAAATAACAACTAAGCAAACACATAAAAAGAACGATCGAAACAAACAAAAAAACAGGCTAAATTTTTAAAATTTTGAATAAAAATCGAAACTTATGAACACCATGAATCGAAAAAAATAAAAAGTTTCAAGGAAATATGAAGCTTAAAATGCTCTGAAAGAGTTGTAAAATTAAAGAAAATATACGCGGAAGACGACTGAACAATATTCAAGCTCAGAGGAGAGGAAGAGTCGGTTGGGAGTTTGAGAGAATTCAAATTATAGAACGTGATAGAGAGTGAAGAGAGAGCGAGAGAGTTTGTATATTTAAATATAAGTTAAAGGGATTGAAGTGTATAAGTTAAAACCTTCAAATTTTTAAATATTATGAAATGTACCCCATGTGACCATGTCCCTTGATAGGTAGAACGTTGTTTCCTCAAGAAGTCTTCCATCCTTCTTAATTAATGTCAATTAAAGTTGAACGATATTCTAATCAAATAACCACATGAGTCGTAACGGTTTAATACACGGGCTGGGAAAAATAAACCGGTTAATGAGAAGTATACGGTCGATGAAGATGATTCATGGGAAGTTACGGCTTGTTGCCACGTTTCACATTCTAATGGTTATGAAAGTGTTACAAAGTACGATTTCCCATACTAGACTACTTTTTCTTTTTGTTGCTTTCCGACTCTACTTTCGTTTTTTCATTCAAACTCCCCAAAAAGTAGTTTGTCGCGTATAGGCCCCAATTAGAAAGGGTAATTATATTTCACACTTTATTTGTAAAACTATTAAGAAACAAAAATATAAATGATCATAATTCTTCTTTGAGATCTTTTCGTATTTGCTAGAGACATTAGAGAAAAAAATGAGAATGCTCATCCAAAATAAATACAGTAAAGTTTAGTTAACGAATGAGTTGATTGACTACCTATACCGAGGCCTTATGCCTATCCGAGTACATGTTAGTATTTTGACCTGATTTTTAAAATTATATTTGGATTTTTCTTTTTTCTTGAAGGGCAAATTTTTTATCATAATTGATTTTACTTTTTTTCAAAATAAAAATATAAAATTTTCATATTTGAATAACCTTTTTCTTGGAGAAAAAGTTTTGAATATCTATATATTGAAGATCTTCTTCCCACAACTAAAAACACAATAGCATCCACAGATATAGTCATTAAGAATCTTGTTTAGGAGAAGATTATTTTCTCAATAGATTTTATATTTTTTTTATATATTATTTTCAATATGTGGGTCACTTGACCAAATCATATTAAATATTATGCTTTTTTTAATATATTTTTTGTGTCGTCTGACTTATCGTCGTTAAAAGTTTGCAGTTGTTAACTTTCGCATACGCCCTGAGCAGTTGGATTTTAGGAAACATTTCAAACCGTGTGAAGATAAAAAAAAAGATTCTTACGCATAACTTAATTCTCAAAATTAAGAAGTGAAGATTGATCGAGAGATAGACGATATAAAAGACAATTAATCTCATCATCAATAGATGTGGGATACTTTACACTTTGTAAACCGAGAGTTGAATGTATAGAGTATGAATGATATAAGATGGAAGAACTAACATAGGTAAATAGAGAGTTGATAAATGAACTTTACTCTAATACTATAATAATAAAATAGATATTGAGCCAGATTCAACAATAATACATAGGATAAAAAGTGAGAATTGTCCAAGATCATCTATCTCTAAAGACACAATTAGTTCCATGACCAACACATTTGGGAGTCTCAACATGTAACATGTGCACGCCTAAAGTTTGATCTTTGGAGTATGAATAATATAAGATAGGGGATTTATGTCGGATAAGTAAAAAATTAAGATGAACCTTGATGTGATATCATAATTAAAATAAATGAACCTTGAGCCTGCTTCATCTTCAATAATTAACTCAAGAGGTCATATAAAAAAGTTAATTAACCCCATCATCAACTGTTGTGGGCGATTAAAACACACTATATTTATTATTTGTTCATGAAAAATTCATAATATATATGGGATTAATTGCTTAATCTGTTAGTAAATATCGCGCATAGATAGATATTTATGTTTGTTGAAATTCACAAAAACTCATTGCGTATTTTTCTAAAATTAACGAGAACCGAGTGGGAAGTATTAAAGGAATTTTGTTGGAGAAAGAAGATAATATGAAGTGTGGAACAGCCATACCAAACAGCTGGGCATTAGGTAGTAGGTACGACGTACGAGTAACAGAAGCGGATACGCATATCTGCTCCTCTCACTCTCTACCTGTTTCAGTATTCATCCCATAATTCAGATTACATTTAAATAAAGGGAAAGTGGATGAGAAGGAAGGTCGTAGCGTGGGTTACCTGATCCGTACAGGTAAGCTTTATGTGGAAAGGACGGTTTCATGCCCTTCTTTAAAGCAACAAATTTATTCTAACATTTGAATTTTTTTATTTTTTAATAATTAAAGATTGTTGTATAATTGATATATTTCCATAATAATTAGATATTGCTAAGTTTAAACTTTATTATATATAAAATATAGAATGGAGTGGATGTCTTATAAATGCAGTTTAGGCGTTTATTGCCTGATTGATTAATCAATTAAAATAGGTGGAACAGAATAAAATAGATTAAAAAAAAGTGAGGCGGTGACCGATTGACGGGTTAAAGAAGGTCATTGTTGTGATAAGAGTTGGGACAAAGGCCGTTGGAGTTGGAATTACAAATTTAGAATGAAGTGTATAATGTATATTCAAGGAAGTTGAAGGGTTTAAAGAATAATAAATAAAATGTCCTCCGGGGCATAGTCCAGTGGCAAAGTCTGAGCGCTATAAGGCGCTCTGGCATAGGACAGCGTGGGTTCGATTCCCCGCAAGCACGAAGAAACTCTGCATGTTGGGAAATTTGACCTTGTTTCATTGATCAGTTGTACGCTCCCAGAAAACTGGCCACCGGAGCACATCCCGCGATTTACCTGGTAATAGTGTCCGCGATTTACCTGGTAATAGTGTTGAAGGACCGGTGCTATTACCTCCAGTCAGGCGCAAGCATGGAGACCTGGATTATCAAAAATAAAAAAAAAGAAAAAAGACAGGCTGGACTGACAGGATTGTAGTAATGATTCGCCTTCCGATTCTGCGACAGAAGTTGTCGTTTAGTGTCAGGTCAGCACGTCCGTGCGGCCGTTTCATTTGCAGGAGGTTAGAAAAGAAAAGAAAGGAGTGGGTACATAAATATCCCATCCCCAGAAACAAAAATTAAAGTTATTATGCTCTCCAGGCTGTCAACTGAAGTTTCTGGTTTGCTTTCAGTCAAAGCTGATGGCCTCTTTCTATATTTTCTCTGTCCTTTAAATCATCTCACCAACCGTTACACTAATGACTAATCTCCCCCTCTCTCTCTCTCTCCCACTCAACCCCATACCTATTAAATAAAAATTAATTAAAACAGTGTGTCATGATTTCAGTTACAAGTCACTTGCTTGATTTCTTCAATTAAATTTCATCGTTCTTTAACAAGTTTACTGTGTAAAATAAATCCCTCTTATGTGAGTTACAGATCAATATGATGTTTTAACTTCTTTAACTAACATACATCTACCAGATCACTCAATGTTTGCCTTATATTACTCTTTTAAAAGTACTCACTTCTACAACATCCCTTAAGAGTTGTTATCAAAGGGTAAATTTCTTCATTATTAATTAGAGATGTTGGGGTTGTATTGTGAAAAATGAAAAATATGTTGTTAAAAAATGCTTTATATTTTTTTTTATCTAAAGATGTGGCGTAATGACTAATAATAATGTGAATTGAAAATTATGAATTCTCAAATACCAATTTCTGCAAAGGCAAAATATTACGTTATTTTCATCTAATCTGTTTACTTCTAACACTTTGTGTACTTAATTAAGATGTGTTGGAAATTAGCCTTTGGCGGGAGTTGCGACCGACCAACTTTAACAGCTTAAACACTAGTGTTACGTATGTTGGAGAATCCGGTTCTTCACACATGCATGATCTACTAAGTACGTAGATAACCGTAGGGCCAAGAATCGTCAAATTTCATTGAGAAATGAAAGATATATTGGTTCACGAAGTAAGGTGTTTGAAGCATGGAAAAGTGTGGTGTGTGATCAATTCTCCCTCATCGGTAGAGGAAGAAAGAATTGTTGTGTATATAAGACTCGAAATTAGTTTGGGGTTTGGGACCCCAAGGGGTATCCCAAGTGTCTAAAGGAGGGAGGACCTAGATGTGCTTCGGTTCAAGGAAAGACCACGCGCGCACCGCCTTGCCCGTCCGGTCCGATTCGGTCAGGTCATGGGCCTTCTGATATTATCTTTTTGGGCCAGAGAACTTTGCCAGAAGTTTCAAGATGTACAGTTTGGTCCTTGAAGTTTCCAGAAAGTCAGAATTTGTACGGTCAAAGCAGAAACGCCACAACACTCAATTCAGCCATTTATTTTGGCTGAATTACTCCTCCTATAATGGCCAATCCGTTGGTGTTCTTCACCATTTATTTTGGAGGCAGTTTTGCTGCTCCTCCCTCACCTATATAAACACCCCTTACACCATTGTTGAGACACACTTACAATATACACGAAAATACACAAGCAAAACAGTTTCTTCCTACATCTTCCAAGCATCATTTCGTTACTCAATATTTTTCACGGTAGCATTTGAGTTTTCTTTACTCAAGTGTTCCATTGCTGTTTTATCTTGGGAGACAAATTGTCCAGAACGTATAAAGAATACATAGGGGCAATATTGTCTTAAGGACAGAGTGCCACACTCGACTCAGCAAAAACAGTTTTTCAGTTTTCCTTGTTCATCTTTGTAATTTTCAGTTTTCTAGTTGAATTGTAATTTCAATTTTTACATAAGCAGTTACTTGTAATTTCCGTTCCTGCAATCCTTTATAATACCAACAAGATGCACACATACTGCGGACGCAACAGTTATAAAAAACTATTATACTTATTACTTAACTTGCTAAATTTAAATTGATCGGCCAATATGTTTCAATACTGAACGCTTAAATCAAATTTTTTTTTATAACACTAATCTAAACAAATTGGTGTTAAAAAATTTGTTCACCATGTTGCTTCTCAATTTTCCTACAGAGTCGCACCCAAATTACCAGGTAACAACCTCTGAATGTGTTTCCCCCAAACAAATCTTCTTTGGGAAAGAGGCAAAAAAGAAGAGGAGTAATGCACACGCAGCTTATAGAAAAAGAGGAGGAACAGTCGTCCCTAAAACTGAAAACAGGAGCCTACACCACTCCATCTGTTTTTGTGTAAATCAGTGTATCTTTCTTTATGACGCGTGTCGCATTTACAGCTGTATTCCATCTTCCCTATATTCAACCGCTTTCCCTATCGGTGACCCATAACCCTTACAACTCCTACCTCACTCACCGGCTATACCGGTCATCCCTTTTCCCCTTATATTTACCCTCTACTCCTCTCTTCTATATATATATCTGCTTCCTCACGTTTTCTCTTCTAAACCACACCAAAAAATGACCAATAATAACAATTCTAAGAAAGATATGGATCGGGTTAAAGGTCCATGGAGCCCCGAAGAAGATGAGATCTTACAACACCTTGTTCAGAAACATGGTCCTAGATATTGGTCTCTTATTAGCAAATCCATTCCGGGTAGATCCGGAAAATCTTGCCGGTTACGATGGTGTAATCAGTTATCTCCTCAGGTAGAGCATCGGGCTTTTACACCTGAGGAAGATGAGACTATTATTCGGGCCCATGCTCGATTTGGAAACAAATGGGCCACTATAGCCCGACTTCTTAATGGACGGACCGATAACGCAATTAAGAACCACTGGAACTCTACCTTGAAGAGGAAGTGTTCTTCGCTTAGTGCCGATGAAGGTAACGAACTCGCCGATCAAATTTTTCAAAATCAACAACCGCCGTTGAAGAGATCCGTTAGTGCTGGATCCGCTATGCCGGTTTCGGGTTTCCATTTCAGTCCGGGTAGCCCGTCGGGTTCGGATAGTGATTCGAGTCTTCACGTTACATCATCATCTCAATCTCACGTGTTTAAGCCTGTTGCTAGAACCGGCGGTGTATTTCCACCGTCGATTGACATCTCATCTCCGTCTATCGATCCTCCGACCTCTCTCAGCCTTTCGCTTCCTGGAATCGACTTGGCCGAGTTATCAAACCGTTCAAGCGAGTCGACTCAGTCGAAAAATCCGTTTCAGTTGCTGCCTCCGACGGTGCAGATTCCGCCACCGCCGCTGCCGCCTCAGTCCACGGCGGTGCCGTTCGAACAGCAGGACAAGGTTTTTGTGCCGTTTAGCCAGGAGTTGTTAGGGGTGATGCAGGAGATGATAAAGACGGAGGTGAGGAACTACATTATGGGAATTGAACAACATCAGCATCACCAGCAACGACAGTTTCATCAGCAACAAAGCCATCAATTGCCAAGTGGATTAGGGCTTGGTTTGTGTATGCAACAAGCTACTGATGGATTTAGGGATAGAGCTGCTAATCGTATGGGAATAAGCAAAATTGATTAGGGATGAATGAAGAGAAAGAAACCGCCTTTGTTTCATTCTCTCTTTGTTTTTAGGGTTTAAAAGCTTCAACTGTGGAAATCGTCGAGAAAGAAAGAATTAGTTTTTTGGAGTGTTGTACAGGGCGAGGGAGAGTATAAAAGCCAAGTTCCAAGGATGGCAGCAGAAATGCAAAGTCTGGAACGAATAAGAAAAAATATACCAAAAAGATTTTAAAAAAAAGACGTTTTGTTAATTTATATTCAGGCAGATTTAGAAACCATGGAAAAAAGTAGCTAAGTAAATATGTTTTGAGTAGACCTACCGCTCAAGGAAAGCGAAAATGAAATATGATGGAAGGATTTGAATGAAGCAAAGTTCTTAACTTTATTACTCTCACAAGTTATCTTTCCTTTTCAAATTTGAGGATGATGACTTAGATCATGGATTATGTTTTAACCATCTGGAAATCATGGAACTGAGAGCAAGAATTGAATCGAGGACAGTAATGTTGTAGTTTATATTAATCGTATAATGGTATTTGGGGAGTATTCTTGCCTGTGGAGGTTGCAGTTCTTTTAAATGAACGAACTAGAAGTTTAATTAATTAGACGGCAATAACAAGATAATAAAGAGAAACAATGCATTTAACCCAAAAATAAAAAGAACTTTCTACCAATAATGTAGTGTAGTTCAAGATAAAACACATTCCTTTGTTTCTCTGTGGATTAGACTTAACCCCGCACCCCCGCGAGGTGGTGGGTAGTTTATCTGGGGTGGATGCCTCCTAAAGAGTAACGGAGGTGTGCGAAGGTAGGCTCAAGTCTTATAGTATAAGACTGCCTGTGAGTATTCTTCACATCTTGAATCCTCACTTTGTAAACAAGAAGAAATTATTCTTCACTCAGTCGCAACTGGGAGGTGAGCACAGCTAAAGAGCAAGGCAATAATCACAAATGGGCTGTTTGAATGGGGCTAGGTAGTGTGCCATGCCTCAAAAACATAATTAGAGAACGCAATTTGTCAAAGATTTGTGAAATGTCCTCCCTCCATGACCATGTTGGAGGGTTTAGAGCACGAACCGAATTGAGACAAACAAGAAGTGTGCCACCTTCATGCAACAGCACCTGCATGTTGACATACCAGCTCAGATGAATTTACTATGATAGCACCCAAAGCTAGGGCGAAAAACAGTTTCTCATTTTCTGTAGCTGCAAGTCCGCGACAGACTGTAACTCTTTAACTATTGTTTTTCCAAGAGCAACAGGAATTGGACCATTAGAGAAAAGAAAATTTCACATAGGTAAACTTGTGGTGGACCAAATAGCTGTACAAAGACTAACAGCAGCAAACTGGACAGATAATCAGATTGATTGAAACAAGATGGATAAGTTTAAGGTGAGACATATCTGGAATAGAGTCATACCGTCAACCAGAGTGGAAGGAAACCCATAACTGATGTAAGAGATGCCACAATAATGCTACACAAAGCAAGTGCCACATTCTGCTTGATCTGTAAGAAAAAAAAGGGCGGAGTATCAGTTGCAAATAAAAAGACGCATGTTGATTACAGAGGAGGAAAAGGACATACCAAGGATGTTGTTTGACGAGATTTGGCCACACAAAATGGGACACCCGAAATATTGTCTTGTAATAATAGTACATCAGCAACAGCTATGGCAGCGGCACTAGCTCGCTCAGCCAGCACAATACCAACATCAGCTGCAGCAAGTGCTGGGGCATCATTGATGCCGTCACCTACCATTATAAGGCCTCCTGCTCAGAAGTATAGTAAGTGGTTAGCTAGCATCGCAAAGACACAAGAACTTAGTGCGAAAAGTTTTAGTTGATTAGCATCTATTCAATTTGCACCCATATATCCACATTTCCGAAACCCTAAAGTTCAGAGTAATGAGAATTATGACGAAGATTAACCTATTTGTGACTTCTCCTAGTTACCATGAACATCAAAATAACTTCGAAAGTATGTTCTATTACATGCAGTTTCAACTATAAGGTCCTCTTAGTAAGTGGGATCCCCAACTTTTTTAACTTAGGCAGTTTACAACATGAGTGAGTCCCTGTAGAAGCATATGCAAGCTTGATTACCTATAGTGGTTAAAGTTAGCTTTACTGCTTTAACATTATTTAAATCAAATTGTCCTTAACTATTTTGAAACCGTTAACATAAGATGCTAAATAAAGATCAAAATTTGCCATTTAGTTCAACAAGTTCAATATTGTAAGTCGCAGTTCATTGATCTGTTGCATGAAGTAGCTTCTTTTTCTTTTTATTTGTATGTCTCTTTGTCTACCTATTATTAATATATATCATTTTAAGTTTCTTGTTTGTGCTAATTTTCCAGTTGACTGACCCAAAGGTCTTAAAACGTAGTGCGATCTCCAAACAAAAATTCAATGGAGGAGTGAAACAAAACTTGAAGTTCTAGAAAGGAACAGCACAAAAACCAAAGGAGGTCAGTTTAGTAGAAGAACAAGAGATACAATGTTGAGGAGTGCTATTGCTATGAATACACTACAGTGTCATTACATTACATGACATGAGAGCCCAAAAAAGGAGCAAATTGAATGCATGAACTTCAGGCCTAAAAGGGTAATACGTCCAAGCACAACTCTGAAAGCCACTCTAAGTTTGTTCTAGGAGTACCCTGGATTGGTCCAAATCAGGGTAACACCTTTTTACTCTATAGTAGTTAATGTTATATATTGATAGGAAGGAGGAAACATTAAAACCTACCCATCTGGATTGTCAAATTAATTAAGGGTCACATTTACACCCATGATGTTTTAAAGGTCTAGCATATGGCTTAAAAAGAGGCAAATGATACCTCATTACATAGAACCACCAGTTACACAGATATTACCTGGTTCATAGAACATTTGTTAAATTCTAAAGAAGCATTCAGCCACAGCTGCCCAATCTATTTATTAAATTAATCTGATGATTTCATGAGTAGGTTTTCAATGTTTTTGGTAAGTTATCGCTTCACATGTGTATTAAGATGCGAGTTAAACATGATCATGAACTAGTTAAGTAGCAGAATGTGCAAAGCACAAATAAATTTTTTGTTTAGAATTTGGACATCTAAATGGGTCAGAAAAACATGAAACAAGGACCTCTCATTGCCAGCTTTTGTAACTCACCTGTATCCCTGGAAATGCTTGTAACGTGATAAAGTTTATCCTCAGGCTTTAGGCTGCAGTTAACTTCTTTGATACCCACTGCTTTAGCAACTCTCAATGCACTTGCCTCATGGTCACCAGTTAACATTATGACACGAAATTTAGCTTGATTCTGCAATGTCTGTACGACGTCTAAAACTCCAGGTCGCGGCTTATCCTCAAAGTGGAAAAGAGTTACCTGGTGCCAAGACAAAATCAGCAAAATGGTTTGTGCACTGGGCATGGAGAGAGAAGCTTGAGGGGAATTTCTAACAAGAGATAAGTATCAAATATTTCTGCTTAAGAACGCTTAAGATATTACTAAATGTTATGAAGTACAAGTAACTTACTGGATCCAATTGAAAGAAACTGAAAAAATTAAAATATGAAACCCTCGGTCATAAGAACAAATATAGATCTTAACTACTCATTAGTAACAACTGACCTTTTGATTATTAACAGAGAGAGCAGCACAGACAAAATCAATTCCATAAGATGACGTGCTTACTGCCTCCTTAACTCTTCTTGATTCATCTTCAGAGTGGAAAAGTGAGGTGATGTATTCCACAGAACCAAGAAAAGCTTTGCATGGTTTACCACCTCCAAGTCCTGGCTATAAGACAGATACAATGAACAATCACTTAACCTTTTTTTTAATCGAATTAAGTAACAACAGTTTCCTTTGTTGGGATGACCGTGGTGTCCGGGCCAACTTGTGTGCACCTCGACTGATTCCACGGGATACCTGCTACCTCCCACCAACACATGACCGGGTAACCTATCTCACCAAGGCTTGGACAGATAGGAAGAAAATCACCTAGTGTTTTTGCTACTTAAAATCTCATGGTTCTTAACCCACTTCATTGACCACTAAGCCACACTCTTGGTTGCTTTATGTAACATCAAATCTAAATTTAAGAAAATAGCTAGGAGCAGATAAAAAGAAAGATTGTGACCCTCTCAAGAAAATGCAGACAAGAGAAATATCAATAGGCCCATGTGGTGTTCATTATGTTGATTGTTTAAAGTTCCGAACAATTAATGACGCAGAAAAGGTGCTTCTATGCAGTGTCCAGTTCAATGTAATGGAAACTGGATCAGCAAAAGCAGTACTCTCTCCAATCATCAAGACATCAACTATACCTCTATCCCATATAGTTCCGGTTCTAGTTAAAAAAATTCCTTGTTCCAACTCAGACAGGTGAGACCAATCATTCTTGGATGCAGAATTGCTTAACCAGCGAATTTAGGTGGTCTCCAGTACATGCAGCTTTTCCGTGATCTGCAATATATCTAGCCTTAGGTTTCATGTCCAAAAGTCCTTTTCCATGTCTGAGATATCATGGCGCAACTACAGAACTGATATTTCAACATTTTTGGCCTGTCTACAAGTTCGATCCTCACAGCTTCTTTTAGGAACCTGCCTCTAAACAACCAAGAGTTAGACATGAATCTGCAATATATGCAAGATTCAGCTAAAAAACTTGCCAATTCCACTACTTCCAGACCTAAAATATTACCCTCCTAAGCCGTATTACGTGGGTCCTAACCCTTTAGGAGTAGATGTCCCATGCTGGCAAAATGGATAAATTTTCAAGTATCAATCCAACCCGCCCAGTTAAAAGCGGGTTGGATAACTGATAAGAGGGTGACATATGGATAAATCCATATTATCCATCTTAAAAAATGGATCATAACCCCTCAAACATCAAGATCATCACTACTCGCTAGAAAGAAAAGAGAAAAGACAAGCGAATCATTCCTTCCAGAAACCCTCATGGCTCAAACAGGTTGCCCGCTCTTCCATCATCCAACAGCATTGGCGACTTCTCCGATGAGTCCATTTCCACCGTCTCTCTCTCTCTATATGGTGTTCCACCTGTTGTGGTTCCTGCTGGTGTCATGATGTTGTATGCCTGTGCGGTAATGGGGTATTTTAGTGGAGGTCAGTGGGGTCACAGAAGGTGGTTTCGTAGTAGAAGTTGTTGATTTCAGGCTGATTTGGCATCAGTTAATGTCTCTATCTCCATTGCTGTTATAACTAGTTGAACTACGTGAACTATGTCCCCATTTTAGCTTTGTGTTCACCAGTGGAATTGGAATTACGTTCTACTTATGGGCGAAAGTGGATTTTAATTTTGTAAATCCATTGCGTTAGTAGCAATGGAGAACATTTATATGTTGTTATTGCTCATGAACAGAGTAATGCAATATCATTTCTCTCAATTCTTGTTCTTTCATTGATGACGGGCATTAACTTGATCTGCAGGATGTTCTTCTGTACAATTGTTAACAAGGCGTTTAATTACCACTACGAGTAATATGAGTAAATATGTGTGGGTCAAATATTTTATCCGTTTTTGTCTACCCGTTTTCGACCTGCCCATATCCGATCCAAGTAGCTCCTTTGCTAGCACTACTTATATGAAGGGTAGAACTGAGTTCAGCACCAACAGTCTAGATGGTGCACATGGTGTAAGGCCACTTTGAATATGTATAGAACCAAGGACCAGGTTAAATAAAGATATCAGCTTAAAAACTAGACCATAGATAAGTAGTCTATAAAATGAGTTGTAACTTGTAAAGAATATGGCACATCACATTGACAGATCCTTTATCAAGCAACAGTACAGTATCAAGACAATCTAAGCTTAACTCTCCATTGAGAACTACAAGTGAGAGATTACTACTTGTAATGGAATGACAAAAATATTGAATGGAGAAAATGAGAAGTAATAGTGCGCAGACATGGAAAAGATTACCTCAAAGCTTGTAAATGTTGCAGATATGCCTCTCCCAGGTAAATTCTCAAAACTTTCAACTGAAACTGAAGGAAGGTCTTGGCCTGTGCTATGATCTACAACAGCTCTGCATGAATGAAGCAGCAAAGAAGACTAAGCATTATAAGAGGTCTTAGGGACTTCTAAGCTAGACTCACTTAAAGGTGATAGTATATAATTGTAGCATAAGAAAGGGGTAGGCAAGCATTCAAAATTCATATGTAGAGACATCCAATAAATAAACAGATACAATAAGATTAAGAATATATATTTTTTGATAAGGAAAAGATGTGAAAGATCACAAATATATAGAGACTTATCATGTGAACCACCTTCCAATTGGGTGAGTTGTACCCCTCTCCATTGCAGCTGCAAGAGCAAGCGCTTCTTTCTCACAACTGCGGACACAACAAGAGGCAAATTCTTTTCCAACGGTGCTAGCATGTCCATGTATCGGTTCAATTGCTTTGCACATGAACTCCCCAGTTGTCAGTGTACCAGTTTTGTCAAATGCAATACTATGGCATGAAGCCAACGCATCAAGCACCTGTCCACCTTTAAGCAATATCCCCTAGAAAGAAAATTCACCACATCACAACCTGTGAATAAAAATGGCTGAGCCTAAACAAACATATGATTATCGCTCTACTTAGATCCTGGCGATAACATTTATAATAATGAAAATATGATGAGGAATTATACAAGCCGAGGGTCTATCGGGAACAACCTCTCTACCCCACAAAGGTAGGGGTAAGGTATGCATACACCCCCACCCTCCCCAGACCCCACTAGTGGGATTATACTGGGTATGTTGTTGTTTGTTGATGAGGAATTATTCAAGTTACCAGACAACAACAACAACAACAACATACCCCTCTACCTTTGTAAGTAGAGAGGTGGTTTCCGAATGACCCTCAGCTCAAGACAAAGCATAAACACAAGCAAAGCAAGAGAAACGGTCAGACCCGGACAAGAAATTTAAAGCAGTATGAAAATGATGGTAACAAAAGCGAATAAGTCATGATAAAACATTATGAAAAAAGAAGCAGTAACTAACGCAGGTAAATAAGATAAACAAAGTACACGCAAGAATCCAATGACAGGGGACTATAAAACAATACTGCACCTACTAGTATGATAGGCTAAGTAGTGCTACAATAATAACACTACAACTACCAGTATGTAAGCGTAAGTAGGACTACGCTCAACTACCTACTACCCCTCTACCCTAATCCGTGTCCTCCACAATACCCTATCTAAGGTCATGTCCTCAGTAAGTTGCACCTGCGACATATCTCGTCTAATCACAGTAAAATTTATAATAGTAATAGGATGAGTATCGTTCAAACATACTGTAAGACTATGATGAGGTATTATACGAGTTCTACAGAAAAAGGGTAACCCAGTGCACTAAGCTCCCGCTACGCGCGGGTCCAGGAAAGGGCCGAACCACAAGGGTCTCTAGAATTAGTAATATATTGAAAAAGAGACCACAAGGTTTATAAGTAGACAGTCAGCCAATTTGAAAAAGCTTACCCTTTTTGCACAGGCACTAATCGCAATTGCGTAAGCCAATGGTGCCACAGCTAATGCACAAGGTGATGCAGCCACCATGAGGCCCAATGCTCGGTAAATTGATCCTCTGCAAGCTGAAAAGAAGAAGAAAAGAAAACACCAGATAACCAAACGGTGTAGAGATTATATGATGAAATGGATACATCCATATAGAAACATCCCGCTTTTCACTTGCATTACAAATCATAAAAAAAGTTCTACTTGATAGTGGGTAAAAAGTTATGCTGATGTCTCCCTAAATACCCACGCATGCACACAAAGTTCAATAATAGTAGTTTTAACACATTTAACACAAAAAGACATATTTATTAAAATCCTTTCTTCTTGATTGGAAGGTCTGTGTAGTACTACAAGAAAGACTGATGCAGATAGCAACAAAAAAAAAAAGTATATGCTCAAAATAAGTTTCCTAAAAGTACCTGGAGTACTAAAGAAAGGCCACTTGAAAAGGAATGGACCAAGAAAAGCAACTGACAGAGATAATAACACAACCGCTTTACTGTACTGCTCGCCAAATTTATCAAGCCATCTTTGGAGTTTTGGTTTACTTAGCTGAGCTGCTTCTGTCAGCTGCACAATTCTGCTGAGCATTGACTCTTTCCATGTCCTCTTTGCCTATTAAAAAAATTAATGTTCACATAAGACTGAATTAGACCAATTAAAGTGGGTGGTTTTAAAATAACAATGCTTTAGTTATCCCTTAATTAACAATTAGGACTCTTTGAGGTACCAACTTCATTGTACGGCTTTGAAGTTGATTAATATTATGGTTTTAAATAATAGACGCTGGTTGATCTAGGGACTCTAGAATGACATCCCTTTCGACTTGCAAATCTGGGAGTTCTAGAATCTATAATATTATAGATAATCAAGGAAGTCTCTTAATGGATAATTAACTTCAAAAGTCACTTATCCATTAAAATTTATATCACAATGCATCATAGTTCCTTATTGCAGCAATTTTTGCCTACTTATACTTGTACTCAAACTTCTCTCAGGACAGATGGAAGAAATGTGTGTCTGGAGTATGCGTTCATCAAGCATATGTCACCACCTTCATTAACCTTCATTATCGAATCTCTCTGAGGGAAGATAGCATTATAGCAAACCCCGTTTTTTATCTGAATACTCCACAACTAAAATTAAACCTAAATATTGCAAAATCAGTTATTAGAAGTAGAACATCGTTCCAAAGCTAATATGTTCCCTCCCACATGTCCAGGGCCTATTTTTTAGTAATGCTTCGTGATTGCATAAGCTATTACAAATATTAAACTGCTAATGTGACTGACAAGCTACCAAAAAATTTCTTTCAAAGTGAGCATAAGCAACTCAGCAATCAACTAACAAGGCAAACTAGTTTCTATATCACAAGCACTAGACAAAGGAATCTTTTTCTTTTGTTTTTATAAATAATTTTGAGAGTTGACACAGGATTATGCAAAGACCATGGAGGAGAATGTATATGTAAAATAATGAATTAATACTAAGAGGTTTGGGTCAAGGAATAAATGCAAGGGAAAACTTCCTAAATAATAGAATTAAGAAGAAATATATGTCTTCTTTTTTATGCCATCGTGGCGACAACCTGACTATTTTCTTGACCTGTTTCAATTTAAATCAATTGAATGCAATCCAAATAATGGAACATTGAAGGGCATACCTTCACTATCAACATACCGTCCAGATTTCGTGCACCTCCAGGAATACTGTCCCCCTCTTTCTTATCTAAAGGTTTGACTTCTCCCGTCAAATGCTCAATAGTAATTGTTGATCTACCTCGGGAAACTTCACAGTCCACTGGTACTGACTGATCAAAGCAACAGGAAAAGTTAGACAAGTATAGAAGCTCATCACAATAAAAGGGTTGAACCAAATACAAGTTGTAGGAATAGAATTTGATCATGGAAAAAAACATAATTAACTTTTTCCATGAATCAAAATAGAAAGAATGCTTCAAAAAGTAGACGAAAATATATATATATCAACCAAAGAAATCTAGAAGCATAAATATTTTAACAGGCCAAAAATTGTTTGAGGGAGTGGTCTTTCCCTGCTAACAGTCAGTATCAGAAAAACAAGTAACTAATGATCTCCTCCAAGTTTGATATTACGATAACCTAGATGCTGCGATCTCTGAGTTTAACAGGTGCTAGTCCGTAGATTCTTATAATTCAAGCTGTCAAATCATTCTTATATATTGATGTTAAATTTGAGAATAAAGTCAAATTTGTATTACCTTTCAAGGTATAATTATTGGCATGTCTTGTTGAGATGATTGGGTGGCTTTTGTAGAAAACCATGTTTTATTGTAGGCTCTCTATGTTTACGTATACTGCTTATATACGGGGATTTCCCTAACATCAATAAAACTATTTACCTTAATACAAGACATATGGTATGTCTTGTATTGCAAATCATAAAAGTAGTCAGACCACAAGCGTATAGAGAACTTGGAACCCTATATACGACACTCAACTTGTTGCTATTTAATCTGTCACTTTGTCAGCTCAGTAGAAGGTGCAAGCTAGTTCCCATAGGAGTAAAT
Organism: Anisodus acutangulus; assembly: GCA_029783415.1. Taxonomy (NCBI): domain Eukaryota; kingdom Viridiplantae; phylum Streptophyta; class Magnoliopsida; order Solanales; family Solanaceae; genus Anisodus; species Anisodus acutangulus. The sequence goes on along the minus strand of CM056501.1, from coordinate 44,545,911 downwards.
TGCACAGATGTGGAGAACATAACATCTAATGCAAAATATCACGTTTAACCCAAAATAAAGAGACAGATAAATAGAAGAGTTTTTAATGCAACTAAACCCAAAAGAAGTGTGGATACAGACCTCACCAGCTTTAACCAATATAAATGAGCCAACTTCCAGGTCACTCACAGGAACTTCAATATATGTCAAGTCGGAGAAACTAGGCAAAGTTTGATTGTCTACATGAAGCATAAGAGCAAATTCTGGATGGTTTTCTTTTAATTCCTTTACATCACCCTTGGAGCGACTGGTGAAGTACTCTTCAGCTGCACTAAAAATATGTATTAGATAAAAAAGTTCCAAGTCCTTCAGAGAACATTCCCAAACACTGTACTTACCTATATGAGCCAAATTGAACATTGCCAGAAGCAATCCACCTTCCAATATATTCCCCATAAAAACTGATGCAAAAGCTGCGAGAGCCATCAGTACATGAATATTGATTTTCCCACCAGTAATATCCATTAATGCATCAAGTGATGCTGAGACCTGACAATAAAGTGAAATTTTAAATATGGCACTTGCCTAAGGAGTTATAATATTTCATCATAAGAGAACACACAGTAATTGTACTTTTTTTATACATGGATTTACACAAATTAAGACCCATTAACATCATACAACACCGTTGAAGTGAGATCCTGAGGACTTAAATGATCCTAAATTCATTGTTCTTAAATGCAGAAAACTTAACACCTCCTATTCCATACTAATTCTGCAATTCAGAAGGGCTAAGTCTATAGTCTAAAATTCGTGATTAACAGATTAAACTTATGTATTGTATCATAGCTCTCCTGATAAATTAATCTCATTATAATGACTGGAAAATTATTGATTTTATCGTCCATGAATAGCCTAAGCATTTGAAATTCGAGTATCTCTAGAGCCAAAATAGTATCGCAAAATTTGTAGTATAATTTTTTTCCAATCAATTAAACAAGTCAATTGTACAGAATAACTCAAACCAGTTATGATTATATTGCCCAAATGCAAAACAATGAACAGCGAGAGAGAAAAGACATAATTACCCCAACGAGAGGAAATGCAATGAGAGTGAACACACTCTGGAGCGGCAATACAGCGGGCTTGGGAATAAAGTAAGGGCAAACAGCAGCAGCAATAAACAAAGCCGCAGAGCAACAACAAAGCTCTAAATGTTCTCTCAAGAAATTCGACAATCGAGTCCATCTAATAGCGGTGGCGAACTTGAGAAATACCTCCTGTAATTTCGTGAGCTTCACATCACCTTCATCATGACCATGGTGGTGATGATCATGGTCATGGTGACTGTGTGAGCAGTGGAATTGAACGGAGCTCCGAATTGAAATTGATGATTTGGGTTTAAATGAAGAGAGGAGGAGATTTCGGTTGACTTTGAGTCTCCTTCCAGATTTGTAGATTGAACAATTGATCCCTGTGAAGGAAGCTGAAAGACGCAGAGCTTCCATTTTCACTCAATACGCATTCTTTTTCCTTTTCTCTCTCAATAATAATGGCCTCTTGCAAATTGGAATTGTGGAGTGTGGAGTGTGGCTATTATTGTGTCATCGACACAACACTATGTGCTCACTTTGGGTCTACTCGTCAAAATTCGTCTATTCTCCACATGTATTGTAAAAATAATTGCTAGTATACTTCTCATTTTACACAACCCAAAGGACCGAGGATGCACGTTTATATGTTTGTTGCCTATAAGTCGATGGGATAGTATGTAAGTACTTGTAAAGAAACTACTACTACTCCAAATTTGAAGGAGTAGTTTATTTTATAAAATTTTAGAATTCGTCTCCGCATAAATCCACAACAAACATTTTAAAAGTAAAAATCCAAGTTACCTGTCTTATTATGTTACTCATACACCTACCTCCACCTACTTTTAAGATCCTGCGGGAGACAAAATTTAAAAATATGTTTTCCACGTTGCCAAATTAACAATGGATAGCAGTATAGAACGATCCTCTTTTTTTTTTTTTTTTTTTGAAAAAAAATATGAAAAGTTGACCTTCAATTGCTGTCCAGTGAGTAAACTAGTACGAGTAGTTTTCAGCTCCATACATCCTTTTACCAGTGAGTTGCTTTTACAAAGTCAAAGCTGGTAAATTTCCGGTATGTATTGTTCCCCTTTCCAATAAATTATAACATGGACGAGCTAAAGCTGAATGAATCGATACTCCTTTTTAGCTGTATCTTAAAGATACCATTTAGTTCTTAGCAAGTGTTGGATATTAATGTTGAGTATGGGATTTTGCAGCACAAATTGAATGTCGAATAAGCATTAGACAATATGATGTGAAGAAAAAGGGAAAGAAATGAAGTAAAATGTACAAGTACTGAAACCAGGAGAGGAGATCATGTAAAAGAAAAATGAGTGGATCCAATTTCATTAAATTAATTATTTTAGGACTACAACCAAATTCTCGGGTATTTATGAAATGTGATTATAAAGAAATAACTGATCTTTTCTAAACGAGTTGCGTCCTTCAAGGGAAGTGAAAAGAGAATAACACGGATCCCCACACAAGAAACGGAACATCACGTAACTACTTATTAAGCATTGGTTTGAATAATTTACGAACAGATCTACATAACAGAAAAAAGGGATCTAACGGAACTTCACGAGTATAACCATTAATGCCAAGTAGAACTCCAATCTGAGTATAAAATAACAACGTAACCCTTCCTATCCCTACGCTATGGTAAAGCTAAATGGTACATTGGCTGCTTCAAATTGTAACCCAAGAACAAGATTTCACACTCATCTACAGTTCTTTTATGGCACTCAACTCTACAGGTTCATAAAATTTAACCACCAGTAAACTAAAGTTACAAGCAGGACTCTCCTATCTAAAGTTGATCACCTGACTATATAAGTTGAAAATGAATGGTTCTACTGTTACACATCACCACACACAACAACAAACAGTTTGCCTATAATTGTGGTCCATCACCTGTAAGCATATTAGCATGTTCAAGAAATACAACCAATGCTACTGATGCGACTCATTCTGGCTATGGTTAAATTGGTAGACTGGTCAACTCTCTTTATCCTTACCACTTCCTTCAGAGGTTTTAGGACCATCATAAGCAGATAGGAAGAAAGTACCCTGGTTTTTCTGCAAAAACCTGCAATCAAGCATGCACAAAGTAAAGGCTCATTCGCAAAGTAATACATCAACATAATAGGTATTTCCTGAATCATAAGTCATTCTGGAAGCAACCTCCTCCAGAACAAAATTACGATGGAAATGTTCAACTTAATGTTGCTGTTGAACTGGTTCTTACAGAAGGCAGAAACCATATGGATATCTTTTATTCCTTTTCACTTTCATCAGCTATAATACTAAAACACCCTTCCCTTTTCTTCCTGTTGATAAGGTATGGTAAACTAAGACACAGCCACCCCTCACCCCCCCCCCCTTTTTTTTTTCTGGTAAGGTAAACTAAAACACTCCGCGCTGCCCCTTTTTAAGATAAACTAAAACACCATTCTTCTGTTCATTTAAATCTGACGCAACTCCTTTTTCAGGCATCATCCAGTGGTTAAAAGTCACAAGTGAAATTGCCGCACTGGGCCTAATATTGGAAGTTAAAGAAGAAGAAGAATATTATTAAGTACTCTAAATGCTTAAGATGTTTCTCTTGAAAAATGCCAGGGAAGTTAAAAGATGAACTCAACGTAAGCTAGTGAACTTTCTGGTGCTTTCTAGAAGAGAATCATGTGATTAGACCAATAGTAAAAAAAGACTAGATAAGGCCAATGCAGCAATTATCTAATTAGACCCTCCTTACACAGCCCCCACAGTGAACACTTCAGCTTGTGGGCTGTTTACTAGGCAGCAATTCAATCATAACAAAAATCCGAAACATAGAACAAAAATAAAAAATAAAAACACTGGTCCAGAATGAAGTAGGGGAAAAGAGCATATACTTGAAAAAGTCTAGCAATTTCTGCTGCAAGCGAATCAATGTCTCCTCTTCAATTTTTACATATGCAATTAACTCGGGCAATTTTACTGCAACATCATCAAACAAATTAAGGTAAGACTTTACAAGAGTCTTAATGCTTGGCATAATATATATTTCTAATTCACGCAAACACATGTAAAACATTGCTGGACATATTTTTGATTGAATTGAGACCTCTGGATGCTTCACAATCTTGTAAAAAAAATCTTTTTATCCTCCGCTGCATGATATTTCTTAAGGTTCATATCCTCTATCTTATCTCGGGGTTAATTCAAACAACATGAACATTTGGTACTTCTTCATACCAAAAAGACGCAACAGATGTTCAGCACCATATACACTAGATGGAGAGACTTTTTCTGGAACTGCTTCATGATACTGTTGGCGCTCTTTCTTGTACAATAAAATAACAGGCAGTGCTTTGTCAAAATAGCATCGAATTCCATTCAGTATCTCCCCAACTGGATCAGTCATCCTGCAAGGATAAAACATTTAGAAGACATGGATTAAAGACATTATATTAAATGAACTACACCTCCAAAGTCACTTTATGCCATACTAAATACATTGTGTTTGCATCCACAACACGAAGGGGAGCCTTGGAGTAACTGGTAAAGTTGCTGCCATGTGACCAGGAGGTCATGGGTTCAAGCCGTGGAAACAACCTCTTGCAAAAATGTGAGGTAAGGCTGCGTACAATAAACCCTTGTGGTCCGGCCCTTCCCCGGACCCTGCGCATAGCGGGAGCTTAGTGCACCGGGCTGCCCTTTTTTTTGCATCCACAACTCATGCAAAGGTACTTGTGACCAGCAGAGATTGATATTCTTCTGCAAATGGTGTTGGTCTTTGATAACATGTACTTCTGCAAATAGTAATCTCCAAGGGAAACTAGGTCTATTCAAGCTAAGTGGTTGTGTATTTGAATCTGATAAGCAGCAGTTCAACAAGTTCATATGTAACTTAATTTCTTAGTTGGAATATCCTCAACATTTAACAATAATTATACCTGACATCTGGTAAGCATAGTTTAGTGAATTGACAGAGTTGAAGCAAAGATTTGAAAGAACCAATAGCACCCAAGGGTGTGGCCTAGTGTGGTCAATTAAGTGGGGGGAGAACCATGGAATCTCAGGAGGAGAAAAAAAACCACTAGGTGATTCCTTCCTATCTGCCCAAGCCTTGGCAGGCAGAGTTGCCGATACTTGTGCTAGTAGGAGGTAAAAGGTATCCGGTAGAATTAATCGAGGTGCGCCCAAGCTGGCCCAGACACCATCATCACAAAAATAATTGAAAGAACCAATACATTCCAACATTGATATGCATTGCAGACTACAGGATGCCAGATCCCCCATAGAAGAATTGTAATGATGGAAGAATGAAACAAAGATGCATAACCTCAGCAATAAATTCACCCTTACATGAAAATAAAAAGGCAGAGCACTTACATCCCGTCCTTTTTGGATCGGTATTCAAGGTACTTAGTCAATATATCATCAACAGTGGGAGATCGTGGGAGCTTCACAAGCTGTTAAGAAGAACACATCAGACTTCACCACTAGCAATATTGTATAACAACCAACATTAAGAACTAACATAGACAGAATAAAAATGAAGAAAATAAATTTGATCAACTCCAGCAAGCCACTTGTAGGAAAGAATACAGATGTGTAGCTGGTCAGATCAGTGTCATATTATCCAGTATGAACTATTCTAATCCTAACAAATCCGGTTCAGAATAGCAGGGAGGAACTCAGTCTAGTAAATCATCATAGATCTCAAAAGCAAATAAGGCAATGCCATATCTATTTGTCGGCGCTTTTTTGGATTTCAGGTTGAGAGAAGATGAGTCAGCAATTCTACTTCTAGTAGATTGCTCTATTATGGGCTTCCCATTTTCCATGGCTCTGGTCACTCATCTATGCTCCTACCCAGCAGCTAACAATATAAAATGTTTTAATAGCATCCAAAATGTGTCCAGTACTGGACTCGGGTTATGTTGGAGCATGGCTCCCGCTAATCAACCTTAATATTATGATTGGACTATATTAATTGTAAAAAAGACAAAATCATAGGAGTCCATCTTCCACAAAACACTAGAACTCGCAACAGAGCAATTCAAGTTTTTATTTGCTCCTAGTAGTTCCAGTTTCAATAAAGGTCTCCTGCGAGTTTGTTGCAAACGAGTTTTCTTTCAGCTGAAGAAACAAACAGCCTGTTGAGAGCAACAGTGAACTCCTCAATGAATACTTCTCATTGTCACTTATTTGGGATTGAAGCGTAGTTGTTATCACTTGTGTCTTCAACTGTTAATAAGCTTGTCAACAGATAATGAGACAGATAAACCTAGTCATTATCCAACATATATGTACCTTATTCTGCTGCGTGATGAACTCCCAATCATCCACCAGTTGCTTCTTCAAAGTAGCTGGAATCTGAATCTTCACAAGTTTCTCTGCAGATACATTGCCCTTCTGCCATCAAAATGACCAAGTTATGAATCAATGTCTTTCAAGCACTAAAACTATGATTATCGAAAAGCTAATCCAGCACATAATCAACAAGAAGAAACCTCCCCACGATGGGAAATAATGTCTGAGAAACTTTTTAATAAAATAACTTCACAGGCAAAAAAAGTGTAATTATACAGGTATGGGATTGCGGTGCCTAAATCACACAGCTTAGGATGACTAAAATGGAGGTGTTAAAGGGGTATTATGCGATAAGTAAATACACTACATAACGATTTAGACCAACAATATTATATGGAAGTAATTGTTGGGCCTCTCTCCATAAGATGAGTGTCAACGATAATCTTAAGTGTAAAAAAAAAAAGCAATGTGTCATAGAGTCCAGATTTAAGCAAACCTCTGTGCCTGAATCAGCCTTGCGCTTTTCCCCTATTGGAACTGCAACAAAAGTTCAATTTGAAAGATTAATTTCTTATAAGCAGATCACCAAGAGAAACTAAAAGACTTAACAAGCAATATCTGTCTGATTTGGTAACCCTGAGATAAAATAGGTGCACTCCAGCATAGCATGATGACGTGACTAGAACAAAGTGGTCACCTTGACCAACTCAAGGCTATTTCATCTACGATATTCCAGGGTCCTTAGTAGACAAATGACAATAGGGAAGTTAAGGAGAATACTGTCAGTTATTTGCTTTTTACCTTCCCATCTTGCATGTACTCCTAACAATCAAATCCACTCCACAAGGATGATACCCACAACAGTAAGAATTATGAGTGGGGCTCCAGAGTCATCAAGGACTCATAACATTTAACTGGATATAACCCAACCCTTTTGCATAAGTTGTCATCAGAGGATAACAATTTGAACAAAACCATACACTGACTGAGTTATACTAATGTTTATGTACTGCCTAAATACAGCTTCCATCAGTTAAATATCGAAAAGCTTTCACATCAATGAGACCTCTAATACTAAAGTTTGGACTAGAGAATCAGTACGTGCTAGCAATAATACAAGTCAATACATTTCTTAGACCACATTAGAAGAAAGAAGCTTGACATGCCACTATAAAATCCCTATCAGTGACTACAAAAATAACTGTTCCTATTCATTTTATTTTCAGAACTTTGGAGGGTGGGCTCACCCTTTTCAATGGTAGAACAGAGAAATATGCACCAGCAAGTCTATCAGAAGCAGAAAGCAAATGTGAGAGATTCTAGTAATGACCACATTTCTTCCCTAATCTTTGTGTTTTTTCTTGACCTCCGATTAATTTTACAAATAGAAAGATGACTCTCCACTTTCTCTGAGTACACTCAAAGACAAGTCAGCTATTGAAGATTTAAGGTAAGGGCCTTTGTTCCCCTTTGCTTCTTCTAGTATAACCAAAGCCAATCATTACTTCTCCGCAATCACATCTTGCTTCTTGGCAATTCTTTTGATTTTCCTCCTTTTCTTATTTTTCTTCTACCTGTGCTTTACTATCCTAGTACATGCGCGAATCGCGTCTTCCCAGCCACGTGATCCACACTGAAACTGTGTCTTATCGCGGCATCCATCATACATGCTTCATTTGATACCCTCATAAATGTAATTACCAGTGTTCTAATTGATTTGCCAGACAAACTGAAATACTACTAGATAAGGCAAGGTCTGTTATACTTGTATTAAACATTTGATTTAGGCGGCTTAAACATGAGATTATGCTTTTGTGAGATAAAATGTTGCCTAAAATGTATAATGTATCAGAAGAGCATCAATAAACTATATTACTTATGTCAAAAAATACATAATAACTAGGTTTGGAATATTTAAAACAATAAAAGAAATTAATAAAGCAACACGCAATGATAATGGTTCTAAAGAAGTTAGGTTTGACATCCAGGACACCTGATTCGTCAGTACACCCCCATTGAACACAAATTTTATCAATAAAGTAATAAATTCATGCTCTAAATATATAGATTGCAAATTTGATTGAAAGAAACAGCAAATTAGACCCACACACAACGTTGAGTGGTTACGATACCTGAGAGAGCTTTAAGGCTACCATGTCCCATTGTCAAAGGACCAACTCAGTCGAAATTGGAATGATTAGAGAAAAGGAAAGCAATTATTCCATCCCACGTAAATGTGGGATTTCCTTGCTTGTCTAAGTTCAAAACAAAAACATTCGCTTATTTCCCATTTTTCTTTCGATAATGCTTTACATTCAGTTCCTTTCCCATATGGACGAGCATTTAATTTTTTCCAAAAGATTTTGTTAGACGGCAATATATCTTTAACCTATGTTGCGGGAACTCTTTAAAAACCCTGCCGTATCCATGTTGACACGATATGGGGTATGAGATCCATACCGGACCTGGACAACTTACCTTGGGTGATTTGACTAGATCTATGATCCAGAAGTATAGATTGATCGGGCATTGGTTTAATTTTTTGGTAGCAAAAAAGGGTGAACTAAAAAGAAAGAAATAATTGAGAAAATCTTACCAGACTGGAAAGTTAAAGCAGGCATAATGTTTTCCGGCAGATAGTGAGAGTGATGGACCTGAAGAGCTCTGAAGAAGCATTTTTTGGTATGTAGTAGGTTAGCATGCTCCCCATTTTTTGATTTCCTTAAATGTCCTTACTATTTACCATCAATACATTGAAATAGAGGTTGTTCAGTCATTTCACCAAAATCCTCAATTCATTTCTTCCCTCTTTCCCCGATGAATTCCTATTATTCCGGCAAATTCCTTCCCTCCATTTTATTATTTCCCTCCTATCTGTGAGCAGCAACTGTCTCAGCATATGCATTCAAAATTGAGTTGTAAATCACACACATTTTGAATTGAATTTATAAATAACTTTTGTCTAGGCAGTTTGTTTTCTTCATCATTAGAAAAAGTTATGCATCTTCTTACTCAAGTTGAACTAATGAAATAATCAGATTGTAAATGTATATGTTGCTTTATTTTTCGACTTCAATGGGTTTTTAAGTGAAAGCAAATGCATCCACCTTTAATTTCTTCCCCATTTTCTCATTTTCCCGGATTACTTCTCCACAAAAATGACTATGCCGAAATGGGTGTCATTCTTGAGACCCTGAATTGTTCTTTCAGTTTGTGGGGTCTATGAGCTTAGATCTGTGGGTATTGCAAGAATGAGTAGAGATGATATAAGGGAGCAGAGGGACGGCGGGGAAGGAATGAAGGTGGCAAAAAGATTTTGGGTTTAATATTTATGAAATGCCAGAAAAACCTTCTCCTTTAATATATAACTCCTAAATTTAAAAGTTAAATTACCTAAATACCCATCTAAAATCTTTATATATATATATATATATATATATATATTTATTTATTTATTTATTTATTTATTTCTTTGCAGACGATATAGTTTTGATTGATGAGACGCTCAGTGGAGTTAATGCTAAGCTTGAAGTTTGGAGAAACATCTTAGAGTCTAAAAGTTTCAGGTTAAGCAGGACTAAGACAAAGTACATGGAGTGCAAGTTCAGTGACGTGATGCAGGAGACAGAGGTGGAGGTGAAGATCGATTTATACCAAAAAGAGGAAGCTTCAAGTATCTTGGGTCCATAATTCTAAGGAAACAGGGAGATTGATGATGATGTCGCATATCGTATTGGAGCGGGGTGGATGAAAGGGAGGCTCGCATCATGGGTGTTGTGTGACAAGAGTGTGTCGCCAAGGCCGAAAGGTAAGTTCTACAGAGTGATGGTTAGACTTGCATTGTTGTAAGGGCCAGAGTGCTAACCATTCAAGAACGCTCACGTTCAGAAGATGGAGTTAGCGGAGATGAGGATGCTCAGATGAATGTTTGGACATACCAGGAGAGATAGGATTAGAAACGAAGCTATACGGAACAAGGTCAGAGTGGCCTCCGTAACAGACAAGAAGAGGGAAGCAAGACTGAGATGGTTCGGACATGTGAAGAAGATGTGCGATGATGTGTCAGTTAGGAGGTGTGAGAGGCTGGAGATAGCAGGAGTTAGGAGAGGTAGAGGTAGGCCGAAGTAGAACTGGGGGAGGTGATTCAACAGGATATGACACAACTTCAGCTGACTGAGGACATGACCTTAGATAGAAAGATTTGGATGTCGAAGATTAGGGTGGAAGGTTAGTAGGTAGTCAGAGTAATGTCGCATTCTGTGTAGGAGAGGTAGGGGGCTAGCCTCATCATCTCTTTTCTTTGTAGTATTATCTAGATATCGCATAGTTCCTTACTCTTACGTGTGTTTTATTATCTGTTGCTTCATCTATTTTGCATCTTGATATTTTTTTGTATTATTCCCCTTACAACCCTCCATTACGTTTCTTTTGAGCCGAAGGTCTACAACATCTCTACCTCACAAAGATAGAGGTAAGGGCTACGTACATCCTACCCTCACCAGACCCCACTTGTGGAAATATACTGGGTATGTTGTTGTTTTTGTGTGTATAAAAAAAAAGGGCAACCCGGTGCACTAAGCTCCCGCTATGCGCGGGATCCGGAGAAGGGCTGAACCACAAGGGTCTATTGTACGCATCCTTGTCTCACATTTCTGCAAGAGGTTGTTTCCATGGCTTGAACTCATGACCTCCTGGTCACATGGCATCAACTTTACCAGTTACTCCAAGGCTCCCCTTATATATATATATATATATATATATATATATATATATATATATATATATATATATATATATATATATATATATATATATATATATATATATATATATATATATATATATATATATATAACTCCTTAATTTAAAAGTTCAATTACCTAAATACCCTTATAAAATCTAAATATTTTACTTTTTGAAAAAAACCAACGTTTAGCAACACCGAAAACGAAAAGACACCACGTTTACATATAACCCTACACAGTTTGAGAAAAAAAGACATAGCATCACACACGTATCTATATCAAATATGGTTTTCAGAGATAGATAAATGAGGACAAACAATGATGTTTCACAACAATAGAAGAGCATATTTACCAATCTCCCTATTTTGTCTATATACCTACATATCCATAAAGTATGAGAATGCTTTGACATCAATGCGAGATATCTTATAATTAAAATATTAGGTGCTTATCAAGAATTAATTTTTTGTTAGTTTTAGTTCAAAAGCTATAATTAATCGATATATATATTTTATATGTCGTATATACATTATTGGCTGTATCCCAGCACCCGTATCTGCACTCAGATCCATACTCCTAATCTTGAAATTTATGTGATGAAGAACCCGACCTCTAGGTCCACACCCGTATCAGGTACCCACACCCGAGTCCGAGCAACATAGTCTTTAACAACAGTTTAGTACTAAAAGGCTCTGATATAACTCCAGACTAATGAATTTTTATAAGTTCGATGCTCCCTTTCTCCGCTGCAGGCAGCAAGGAGAACCATGAAGCGGGTTGGAGGTAGATTTTCCTGAAAAAGAAGATGCGTCTACGCGCTTGCTTTAGAAACAAAAGTGAAAATGGAGTGTCGAAAATCAGGAAAAAAATCCTTATCCAAGAAATAAGGGATTTTACATCTTCAGACCAACCTGCTTTACTTATGTGGAGGACAGTGGGCATGCTTACCTATTGGACTTTTATTACCATCAGGCCTAAATTAATTCAAAGCAAACATGTCCAACCCGCATAATCCCAAATAATGCAGAAGAGCAATCACTAAAACTTCAAAGAAAAGATAAGGATCAAAATAATAAGATACCATACCATTGCTCTTAATGTCTTCTTTATCCAGTTTAACATCTGCAAATGAAAAGTAAGTTAGAAACAAAAACGACATTCAATCCCGAGACCTAACCCTCCACTCAGTTACATGATCCCTTCCTTCAGAGGAGACACATAACCAGAAGGCATTTGGTTTTGTAATTAATGTTCAGTATTACATATACCAAGAGAACTTTTGAAATTGAAAACATGAGTTAGAACAACAAAAAGAGTTCATGCATTTTTTCTTAAGTTATATATGATCTACAACCTTAACTTTGGCGGCATTTCTATACTTTTACTGGGGCACATAACAAAACTCTTTAAGAAACTAATCTTTTGGAATTTGGTTCTACAAGTTATTGTTTTTCAATCAGCTAATTCTACAAATAGACTTTGACTTCAATAAAAGACAAAAGAGTTATAAACTTCGATAGGTTGCGCAAGAAAATATAGTATTTCCATGACCAGATAACTACCTAAAATGGTCCTCTACAGTCTACATTCTAATATAAACCTAGAGAAGACACACCAGATGAGCTTTTTGGTTTTGCCTGCGCTGACCGTCCAGATTTAGTACTTTTTTCCATGCCCTGCTTCTTGTCCAGGGCCTGCTGCTTCAAGACGTTATCTTCCGTGTGCTTCATCAAGCGGTCAGCGCCTACCCATTCATCCCAACTGTTGCAAGACATAGTTTCAGTAATTAGTCTTGCAGAATACACATACAATTAACAAGTATTCAACTACAACCTCCAAAATTCAATTTGAATTAAACAAAAAACTAGCTCCACATTTTGCTTCAAAACCTGACATACACAGTTATGTAATATGCCTATTATTCCCTGTTGCCGAAAAGAGTTATGGGGTCTGGAGTATCAAGTTCATAGAATATAATTTCGGAGTAAACATTTAGCCATAAATAGCTTATTTTTTTGGAATAAATTTATGCAGTTAGAAACAAATAAAACTGTAAATGAATTATTTTTTTGATTATAAAATATTTGAAAAAACTCGTAGTCCAAAGAGCTTAACTATCAAAATAGTAATCGCACCATGTAAAATAAGATAGAGAGAGTACAATGAAATTGTGAATGTTTATTCAATAAATCCTTATTACACGACAAAAAAGTTGAGAGACTTGTTATCCGTCCTTTTCTATTTGAAAATCATGGTTTGAATTTATATGGGTAGATAGGATTATTTCAAATATTGAGCAAACGTTTGGTAGAATAACATAGATAAAGTGCTTATGGATAAGAGTAAAGGTAGATCCCGTGCGAAGTATTAAATCTTCGAATAATTCTCATTTACGGAAAATGAAAATGGACATTCTTTCCAACAGATCAAAACGGAAAGATAAAAGATTCAATTTGAAAAAAAGGAGCATGTAGTTGAAATGATAGATATAAAACTTCACTATTAACATACAAAGACCAAATTCATTCTGCTACCTGATGCTTTGTAAATCAAATTCATGCATTCATATTGCACTTTACATCCAGAGCAGCACAACATTTAACATTTAATATGTAAGAGAAACACCATAATCAACAAGTTAGCATCAAATTATATTCACGTCTCTTGCTCAAGGCCTAGCTCCTTCGGAGCAGGACATTCAACCAAAAACACTTTAAGGCAGCATATTCAACGAACAAAATCACTTGGTCAACCTTACAATCCTGATATGAATTGCTATTTAATTGATACTCTTGAAATTTGAACTTTCTACAAGAACTTCATAAACTCACTTTTTGTTCCAGCCCTGTGATTTAAAATAAATAAAAAGAGTATTATTTCTCAATATCATTAAGTATATTGAAAGAAATTTAAACAATCTAAAAATGTAAGGCTACACTACAAATTTTCTCACATCTTTTAACTAAAGAAACTCCAAATTTAATTGTCATATATAAAGCATAAGGTGAAAGAAGATGAGAATTAAACTTACAAGGTAATGAACGAAGTATCGCCATTCATTCTTTCGTAGCTCTGCTTTTTGGACCTTCACGGTAGAAAAGCAAGGATCACATTGGAGGGTCGCAAAAAACTTGTAGCAAACATTAAGTATCATAATTTAATTGGGTGCCAAAATTTGCAGAAGGCAAGCACTATGTCATCGTAGACATAATTAATTTCCATATAGAGAAAATGGAACTTTCTCTTGTAATAAATAACTTATACACGAATAGTATTTTCAAAAGTCAAAAGCGTAACCAAGCAACAAGATTTTGAAAGCTATAAGCAAGAAGCAAAGTGCGCACATTCTCAGAGTAAAGTGCGAGCTTTAGAGAAAATACAAACATTACCAACAACATTTGCAAATTTAGTAGTTCGATGATCCAATATATAACGAAGACAAAACTAATCCCAACAACTCAAATTAAATATCCACTAATATCCAATTTCAATAAGCTGAGTGTACTTCTGTTTTATAACTAAGAAATTTCCGATGGCTGGTGGTGTATGGTTTGAAACTCAATGGATAATCAGCCCCCCTCTACTCTTATCCACTTAAATATCGGGCCTTTGTCATCGGAAGGGTTCCAACCCATGGTGTGTGTAACCCACATATCACGCACAATATCTGGTAAGCAATACATTAGTACATAATTCTAATAGAAGAAGCTAGCAATCCTCCACATAAGAACCATATCTTGTCTAGAGTTGCATTCTCCTCGCATAGATACGAATAGCAGAGAAGGTCAGGTAACTGGAATAGGTTAAAAGCTGAAGTAGATTGTCCAAAATTCAGTTCCAGTTCATATACTCAGATCACCAATAGTTTCATGAATTAAAAAAAATAAAAAATCAGGGTTGCAAAACTTGGCTCTATAACCGTGTATTTGAGCATCCAACATGGATGCAGCAGTCCAAAAGTTATTATAGCCCCTTGAAATCATCACACAACCGGGTGCGGAATGGTGTATATCTCTAACAGCTAACAGTACAGAAAAATGATAAAACAATGACACAAGATCTCTACCAATTATCAAACATAAAATCAGAAAATAGATGGAACAACCGACCGGTTTTTGTTACAGTCAATTTCGATAAACTGCATAATCGCTCAATTTCGGCTATTATTACAGCATTCCTAAACTAAATTAGCGATTTGTGTGTAAAATGAAAAAAACGTGCCTTAGCTTCGTAGATGCGAGGGCCATGATAGGCGAGAACCTTCTCGCCTTCAAAGTAGAGACTAGGTTTAGAGTCAGGAACGTCACCGGAGGAGTTATCGCTGTCGGCAGAAGAGTCGTCTTTGGAGCTAACCATTCCGTTTATCAGAGATTTTATCTACTCCGCCTACGGCCGTGTATGACGGGGAGAGATTTATTTCCCACTTCTTTATCGGTTTCAAAATGAGGGACCAGTGGATCTCTGCCGATGCATTTGTGCGCGTGACCCTTTAAACCCCTTTGCATTGCAGTAATATTGAGGAAAGTGGGGAAGGGCATTTACAATTTACATGAGATTTGCTCTGCTTGAAGCCCATTTATGGGAAGCGGTTAAAAAATTTCATATCTAACTCTGGTTAAAAGTACTGCACCGCATCCTCTAATGGTAAATATAGTAATTATACATTATATCCCCGTTTAGCTATAGATTTTGAAAGTTTTTTTTTAGAAAAAATATAGTATTGTTTGTCCGTAAAATTTGATCAGTTTGAAAAATAAAGGAAGGTCCAAAAACTGATTTGGTAAAAATTTTCTTCCACTCAACCGATTTGGAAAAAATATAGTACTTTAAAAACTTTTTAAGTAAAATATATGTTCCAACACAACTTTAAATAAGTGAGATGTGAAATTCACGAAAAAAATAATAGTTTAGCTGTATTTTTTCATCATTATCTCTACAGTTTATGCTTCTTACCAAATTTTGATGTTATCATGTTCACAATAAATTTAAATTAACTTGAGTATTCGAATCTAATCGACATTATATATTATCTTATTAATTATAGGAAAAACAAAGTGCATGCCCCCTCAAACCAAATTAATTACGCGTTCATACCCCTATTACTTTCGTACCCTTAGAAAAAATTAAAATTATTTATCTGAGATGCCCCAAATTATGATACTAATATGATATATAAATATATTGACATGATATCATGGATATGCTTCAATCCTTTATGATACTATCATAGTATATAAATATACTGAGATGGTATTATGGATGATTATGTTCATTTATTTAAAAATACATACTTTTCTTGAAAAACCCTCTATAATATCATCATTTTATATACATACACTGTGATGGTATCATGGATGACTGATTCAGTACTTCAATGAGACACTCCTCACTCCATGATACCATCGTGGAATATAAATATACTGAGATGGTATGATAAAATAATGATTCAGTCCTTCTCTTAGTCCTCCGTTATACCATCACAATATATAAATATACTGCGATGGTTTCATGGAGGAAGGGTTTTGGGGCAAGGAGTTAATTACTCGGGTAATTAGTTTGGCCGGTTGGGTAATTGTTTTTAGGGATATTTGGTGTTCTTTTCCCTTAATTATATAGGGACATTAATTTACTCCATTTCAATTTAACAAATCAACTACTTGGATCGTTTATATAGAATTCACTTAACACGTTATACTACTTAGTACTAAATACTCGCACGACACTGCATTCTATCCGAAGAAAAAGAATATCGAAGTAAAAGAAGGAATTATTTTGCCAATAGAGTGTACTGAACATGCGCTTAAAGGAAAATACTGTGTGTCTTATTAGATTTTATCTTCTTCTTAAACTATATTTATCCATAACATTCCTGATTACTCTCGACTTTCTCTTGATTGTTTCTTGTTAAACATATTTAAGTTTGTTTTCATTTTCTATTTTTGGCAGCTATAATTATATATCTATGCTTAAGAGAAGAATACTTGCACGATTTGCATAGAAAATAAAGATGCACGTGCTTATGTAAAAAAGTATATAGTAATTTTTAAATGCCTCAATTAGTTTTGATTTGATCAAATACTGTGTCTAGTGTAAGATATTTTTCAATTCGCAGCTCTACCTTTATTCTTTGGAGAAATTTTATTTAAAATGTTGTGAAAATATCATCATTCGTCACCTTGTACAGTAGTGTATGTGTGTTCACATCCCTGAGTGTATTAGTCTCGATTTTAATTTTATGGAATTATGACTGTATTTCTCAATTGAACACGTTCTTTGACTAGACAAAGTTAAAAGATTAATACCTAACTTAAAAAATGACTAACAAGTACAATGTTGTCATTTATACAAGTACAACTCTTTATTATCATTATGAAGTAGCAATCTGTAGTTTAGTTTATTTGGAGTTGATCTAAAAGCTGGCCAATTATATGTAATATGTCTTTAGAACCTTTAAATAAATGATTATTTCTAGCTAGACGGCTGAATACCTCACTTTTTAGTACGTACTATCATAATCACTTTGTCCAATTTGATTATTTTCATCTATTTGGCCACAGAAATTTAAATATTACGTATGAGATGACAATGTTATAATGAAGAGCAGACGATTGGATCATATGTTAACAGGAGGCCATAAGCAATATACAATACCCATGCGTAATTAAAGCCCGTCATAATAGTAATATACTTTCCTTCATTATTCATAATCAAAGTTGACATATATACAAAAACAAGAACTCTAATGAAGCTTCTTCATATTGACAAGGTTCATCCAATAAAAGTAAAGACGTAAAAGAAATGCTAAATGTTCACCGGTCTTCTAATTAACTAACTTTGAATTAATTTTCAATTTGATCTGAGATGACACATGCTTTGACTTTGAACTTGAAAAGAAGCATCATGAGAATACACATCAAGAAGATATGTATACATTCCACTTATAATCACACTATACATGTATTCCTTAGTTGGTAGTGCTAATGTATGTGTACACTAGCAAAAAATGTAACAATGTATATATGCAAAGAATGTTAAATTCTCGCTAATAAATTAAAAGAATTTAAGTAATGCCATATATAGTTTTTGGTAATTAACTATTGATGATTGCCTGTGGTAACCTTGTGTCCCTCTCCGGGGCTTGGACCTGAATTCTTAATTCCGAGAAATATTTGACTGTTAAACCTATGACCACTTCCAAGATTAAGGCCATTCTTGATAGCACCAACATTTAACCCATCAAAAGCCCCGCCAGAACCAGCTTGCACCTTCAATATATCAAGAGGCCGTGCTTCGGAGGCTAAAAAGTTAATTGAAATACACAAAAAAAACATCAACATAAAGCTCTTGCATCTAGTTATAATAATAGCCATTTGTTCAAGAAGGGAGAGAGAGAGAGCGGCAAACTTTTAGAATTTTTGGTTGAGTTGTTTAGTAGGTATATTATTTGGTAACCCATGCATGCCAATTTATACTAGTTAACGAGAGAGGTTAGCTTTTGACCAGGCAAAGGGTTAATAGCATTATTCAAATGAACATGAGGGATATGACTTAGATGTATTGATTTATCAAAAGTAGGAACTTGTCATGCAGTTTCTTGATTTCGAAAAATAAAAGATAAAAGACGCTATAATTTCTCACTTGTTTAGAAATATTGAATTTAGCGGATTATAATCCTCCAAGTAGAGCTGGGTCCATTTTTTTTCTTTTTAATTTTTATTTTAATGGTCAAGGCAGCCAGCTATAAAAAATTACGGGAAAATCTCGATGTTTCCTCTATTGCGACTAAGACCAAATTAATGTTTGACTCCAGTGAATATTGCACACGTTTAATTCTATATATAAAAAATATTTACAAAATTAAATTACTTAAAAAAATAATTGCACGTAACTTTATTTGATAACATTAACTTTAATAAATAGTAAATGATATACTTTGACATGTTAGTAAATTACACAAGTGATACAAGAAATTCATTAGATTATCAATGTTTATAACTTAATCAGAAATATTTTAGGACCGTGGTGACGTGAACGATTTTAGTATGAATTCTTTTAGATTTTAGTCAACTTGTTTCCAAGTGTAACACCATTCCACGTCACCACAACATCGGCATTGACAGTTTTCAACATTTTAGGCTGTTATGATCAAGTACTAGGGAGAAACTCGTGCATTCCATAGTTTGAATAATATATAGCAGCCCTACACCTTAGACAATTAGCCCAGCTACTTTGCTAACTGTTGAGTCACAAAACGTATTTGACTGTTATTTCATTTCTTTTTTCACACAACTATTTGACTATCTAGCATTCTAGCTATATGCAGTGCAAATTTGTATGTATATGAACTAGAAATGCCTTTAAAAAAATTCTTCTTCTTTGCAGATAAATTAATTCAGACATTATAATAATATGAATTAGTAATTATCTCAACATCTTTTACTTCACATGTATTTTCATCTCAATGTCCCAAAAGGTCTTCATGTAATTTTTGCAAGAGGTGGAGTTAGAATTCTAGTTATGGGTTTGGAAGAATCTAGTAGCTTTGGTCAAAATCTCATATGTGTGTTAAGAAATTTTGAATAAGTATAAATTTTATCCAGAACTCAGATAGCTATCTTTTTAAAATTAAAATTGTTATGCGCGAAAGCAATAAATACCAATAAATAACGGTATATGATATATCAAAGCGGTACAGCAAAACACACAGAATTACGTGGTTCGGCAATTTGCCTACTTCCACGGGAGGCAGTAGATATTATTAAACAGAGTAGGAAATATACAGAGTACAGATATAGATTTTCCACTATTAATATCTCTCAGGTATTTCGCAAAGTGTTTCCCTAATACTCACATATACTCTTTTATACAAAATGAGTATTTTCTCTCTTTCTCCCAACTTACAGCTCTCTCTTTTTTTATTTTGGGATGATATGATTATACATTTTTACATCTATTTATAGATGAGGAAATGCCCCCTCCCCTCCATGTACAATGCATAAAGACATGCACATAAGTCTTCAATGGTAGATGGTCTAACTCTTGGCTACCAACTTCAACAAAGATGGCTTCAACAAAAGGGGCTTAACATTTGAGTCAATATTCAACAATCTCCACCTTGGCGAAATGTTCATAACGCTGCCTCCAAACGCACCCTAGGCGCTCTAAGCTCGAGAGATGTTGATCAACTTCAGACAATATTGAAACTTGATCCCAGTAACAACTTTTGTAAGCATATCTGCAGGGTTATCTGCAGTCCCGACTTTCTAAAGAATAACATTCCCTTCATCGATGATTTTCCAAATAAAATGAAATTGAACATCGATGTGCTTTGTACGACCGTGGTGGGCTTGGTTCTTTTCCAAACAAATGGCACTCTGGCTGTCGCAGAAAATATTCATGTTCTTCTGAACAATTCCCAAATCCTTGGTCAACCCGAGAAGCCATATATCTTCTTTGAATGCTTCAGTTACAACCATATACTCTGCTTTTGTAGTAGACAAAGCTACATTTGACTGCAATATTGATCTCCAACATACTGGTCCTCCTGCCATTGTGAACACATAACCGGTAGTAGATCGACGCTTATCCAGATCTCCAGCATAGTCAGAATCCACATATCCGACTAGGTGCTTACCATCAGTTTTGTCTCTCTCAAACTTCAAACCAATATCCATAGTACCATGGATGTACCGTATAATACACATCACTGCTTGCCAATGTTCTTTACCGGGGTTGTGCATGTAGCGACTCACCATACTAACAACATATGAAATATCAGGTCTGGTGCATACCATTGCATACATCAGGGCACCGACGACATTTGCATATGGAACACGCTCCATTTGCTTCTTCTCATCGGCGGTGTTGGGTGGCATCTTTGCACTTAACTGAAAATGAGGAGCAAGCGGTGTACTTACTGGTTTGGTATTCTCATCGATGTCAAACCTTTGAAGTACTTTCTTCAGATACTAAGTCTGTGTCAGACAAAATGTGCTTGCAACTCTATCTCTTGTGATCTCCATCCCAAGAATCTTATTAGCTTCTCCAAGATCTTTCATTTCAAATTCTGAACTTAGCAGAGCTTTCAATCTGTTGATCTCCACCTTGCTCTTAGATACAATCAGCATATCATCAACATATAAGAGCAAATAAATGAAAGTACCATTTTGGAGTTTCCGAAAATACACATAGTGGTCAAACTGGCTGCGGGTATAATTCTGTTCTCTGATGAAGCTATCAAAATACTTGTACCATTATCGCGGTGATTGCTTCAAACCATACAGTGACTTGCTCAGCTTGCAAGCCCAATTCTCACGTCCTGGAACTTTGAAGCCATCAGGTTGAGACATGTAGATCTCTTCGTTCAAAGTGCCATGGAGAAATGCAGTTTTGACATCGAGTTGAGCTAACTCAAGATCAAACTGTGCTACCAAAGCCAATAGTATCTGAATAGATGAATGCTTAACAACATGTGAGAATACCTCATTGTAATCTATTCCTTCTTTCTGAGCATAACCTTTTGCTACCAGTCTGGCTTTGTATCGAATGTTGTCTTTACCAGGTACACCTTCTTTCTTGGCATAGACCCATTTGCAGTTAATAGCTTTCTTTCCTTTGGGAATTTGAACCAAATCCCAAGTCTGCTATTGATGGCCTTTAGTTGGCTAGTTGAGGGTCTTCTACTTACACTATAAATTGAGGGCTTTGGCTCAATTGAAACACACTACACTCAACCCTTAGAAAATTCTCCAGATTTTCTGATTTCATATTCTTCCTCTCTAGCAAAGTCACTATACTCAAAGTTCTTCAAGAGTAACACTTGAGTTTCCTTTGCTCACTTGTTAAAGTTGTTGTTGTATCTTGGGAGACTATTGTTCAATACCGTAAAATGAGATATACGGGGCAATCTTGTTTTAAAGACAGAGTGCCATCACTCGACTCAGCAAATCACACAAACAATTTGTTAAGGTTTTGATTTTCAGTTTTATTGTAATAGTTTATTTATCCTTTCTACTATTGTAATAGTTACTTACTTCCCGTTCCCTACAACAATTGTATCCAACATAGCTTAGCTAGGATAGTTTACACTTTACAATTGTTTTTTCGATGTGTACGCATTGCCATTGCCGATTATGCATATATTCAAATTAAATTGGATCTGCAATATCAATTCAAGTTTTACTTGTGCTTATCTTTGTAAAATCCTAAACTCATCACTTGTCTCCTTGTTATAAGTGATAAGTTCGCCAAGAAAAGTAAATAGGAGTAGTAGAAACTTTGGATAGGAGAAAGAGTTTAACACCACCCCCTTCAATTATTGCATTTTAACACTTCTAAGTTCCAATATTATAGTGGAGCAAGACTAATCAACTAAGTAATGTAGTATTTCTTTTGTTATTTAGCTTTCGGCGCACTGAAACAACTTAATACTCTGCGCACAAAACAACTTATTACGAATGAAATATTTTAATTAAATAAGATTAGGAAAGTATTTAAAAGAATAGTTTAAAATGTAAAAAAAAATGGATAATTAATTGATAAGTTATACTATTGAATAAAATTAATCAAGTATTAATATAGAAAACAAAACAGGAAAAAATTATTTAAAAATAGCGGTCTTAAAAAATCCGACTATAATTGTTTTTGATTTGACTTTAACTAAAAAAAAACGAAACCAAGCCAACATAACTTTTTAAATATTTTATACTTACAATTTTTTTTATAATTTAATTTGTAACTATTTATTAAATGTTTTTGTATGATTTCTATTTTAAAATATATTATTTCAAGCTTGGATTTAAAATTTTGAATATCCATTAAATCTATTATAGAATTATAGTCTACAGATGTCTAGTAATTCAAATAAAGCAGGAATCAAACTATATTCATTTTCAATATTCCTTATGTTTTTTTTTTATCTTTATAGTTGGTGACACTACATTTTAGCTCAATGTCATGACTCATCTTAGGATTTGACTCCTAACTGTTTGATAGATTTTCACCCATTACACACCTGTTCATTTTGTGTTTTTCTTGAAAATATCATATAATTATTGTATCTTAATAGGATGGAAGAAATATTTGAAAGCACTAGTTATATATTTTGTGTTGTGGAAACCTTATCAAAATAAATCAAAAAAGTTTAAAAAATTGAATTAAATAAAAAAAATATGAGAGAAATTGAGATTAGTTTTTTTTTTATATTTTATTAGTTTGATTTGATTTATAAATTTATTTATTACGTGGAATTATATTGGAGTTTGTTGTAAAAATGATTTATTTATACGATTTGATAAATGAGAAAATCCAAACTTAAACCGAGCTATGTACACCCCTATATAGGAGGTTAAGTTGTAAAACACGCCGGTAGTTAGATCAATTGACCTTTTTATCATTTTAGTGAGAGCATTAAGGGGTTGTTTGGTAGAGTTATTCGGATATTAGTAATACATGATTAGTCATGAGGAAATTTATGTATTCTTTTATGCAGGTATTAGTTATAATTTAGCTATTTATGTATTAGTTATTCATGTACATTAGCTACTCGAAGGGGAGTCTTGGAGTAACTGACAAAGTTGTTGACATGTGACCAGGAGATCACATGTTCAAACCGTGGAAACAGTCTCTTACAGAAATGCGAGGTAAGGCGACATACAATAGACCCTTGTGGTCCGGCCCTTCCCCGGAGCCCGCGCATAGCGGGAGCTTAGTGCATCGGACTGCCCTTTTTATTAGATATTCCACCTTTTGCCCTACATAAAATAATACATACATTCCCTCATAACTTATACGTGTATTAGTTATATGGATTTCTAAATTGCAAACCAAACACAATACTATTTTATATATAAATTGTTAGGATTTGAGTCCCAGATTCTACCTAATCAGAAAAAAGTAAGTAAGCGAAGAACAAATAACATACACATATTTATAGTGGTTCACCCTCAATGCGAGAGCTACGTCCACCTTACCGCTGC
Organism: Anisodus acutangulus; assembly: GCA_029783415.1. Taxonomy (NCBI): domain Eukaryota; kingdom Viridiplantae; phylum Streptophyta; class Magnoliopsida; order Solanales; family Solanaceae; genus Anisodus; species Anisodus acutangulus. The sequence goes on along the minus strand of CM056501.1, from coordinate 44,521,815 downwards.
AGATTTTACTATAATCAAATAGGGAGTTTAAGTTTACAATTCTCTCCTTCTCTCTTGCTCGACATAAGAAAGAAAAACGGCGCCCCTAGTCTATACTAGGAGTGGCGATGGCGGGCTTCGGAGTGCAGCGTGGTGAGTCGGGGCGGGACGGGGACGGGAGAAGGGGCGGGTCAGTCTGGCGGGCTCTGGCGGGTCTGCAGCGGGGTGGAGCAAGTCCGTCCAGATCCGATCCGTCGATATCGAAGTCGGGAATCTGGCGGGTTTTCCTTTTTTTTTAAATAACATATGTATTAAAAAACTCAATAAACAAAATAAGATAGTGTAATAAAAACATCCCAATCTTGTTTTTGTGCCTCTTATATTATTTAATAGACATATGATTTTTGTAATACAAATACAATTGTCTAAAATCTAAATTGCAACTTTGTGATGTTGTCCAAAAGTTGCAAATTACATAATAAAATTACAATTAAAAAATTACATTCTCAAAATAACTTTGTTCTAATTGCTTGATGATTTCATGTGGTTCTTCGATTGGAATTGGTATTTGTTGGTCAAATTGACCCACGCCGCTTCCACTACCTTGTTAAGATTTTGTTGTAGTTTTCATCATCTTCTTCGTTGATCTCCGGTTGACCGCACCTTCTCCGCTCCGCCAGATCCAATCTCACGAATAATACCGCAATTTCCAAGTGTCTCCGGCTAATGAGTGTCTGTGGTCTCCTATTTGATATGCACTGGTCAGTAAAAAGCGCCAGACGGAGTTGACGACGCTTGAATGTTCAAAACATCTCGAGCCATCAATGAAAGTGTCGGAAAGGTCTTCTCATTCCCCCTCCAGTATTTCAGCAAGTCTTCATGTCCATCTTCATTGATAACTTCTTGATACGGTACAGAACCCTGCAAAACAAAAATATCCAACTAGCTAATTTGGTTAGTAGTAGAGGTATGATCGCACATTCTATTTCTGAGGCTTTCAATACTAGCCGCAGAAACAACATGTCTTTTGTGAGGTTGTGTTGAAGATGAAGAATATGGTATGGAAGCTGGTAAGTTACTAGCATTTTCTTGTTGATAAAATCTATATATATTTTTGCATTGGTGTTCTACGCTAGACAACACTTCTTCTTTAGTTTGTTCAATAGGTGGTGGGTGATTTAGATTTTTGGGACTTGGAGGTGGTAGTACTTCTATACAATCGTAAATAGTTTCAATTAGTGATTTAGTACCGTCTATTTTAATAGTAGGATTTAATACAGAACCAATAATATAAATAGAGGGAATAAGAATAAAATATTTTTTTATTTTGAGAAACATTTTTTTAATAGCTGCCTTATAAACTGGTTTTTCCATATATTCACTAAGTAATAAAAATATTAGAGTTATATAAAATAACATAGTTGAAATAATAGGATAATATATACCGGAAAATTCTTTTGTTGCTTGAAAAAATTTCTCTAAAAATACAATAAGTTCGGAAATTTTTTCCCAATCACTATCTAAAATCATATCAGCTGGCTTTTTATTATGAGAGTTAAAAAATAAAGGTATAGGTAATTTATAGTCATAAGCAACAAGTAGTTGCTCGTATAAAGAATTCCACCTAGTGGATACTTCTTGTGGAATTTTTCTAAAAGGTAGTCCACAATCATGACAAAATTTTTTATATTCTTTTCTACGTTGTACTTTATTACTTTTAAAAATAAAGTTTATAGCAAATTGTATTTTACTAAGAATGTCTTCAAAAAGTGATAGATCATCCTTTACAATTAAGTTATATATATGGCACGCACATTTTATATGAAAATGGTCTGAAAAAGACGGAGTTAAACTATTTTTTAAAATTGTAATTGCGTAATTGTTATTAGAAGCGTTATCTAATGTAATAGTCATAATTTTATCGGTAATTCCGTAATAATCGCACACTTGATAAATATTTTCTGCAATAAAAGTACCAGTGTGCCTATCATCTATATATCTATACGCTAAAATACGTTTTTGCATAGACCATTTATAATCTATCAAATGACAAGTTACAGTTAAATAATCATGGCCGTTAGTACTACGACCTATATCAGACGTGATAGATACTTTGCCATTAAATGATATAATGAAAAATGTAAATATTCATGCGCGAATTTAAATACATCTCTCTTAACAGTTGATCTAGGAAAACCGTTAAAAGCAGGATTATATATATCTCTAATGTAATGAATAAAACCGGGAGATGAAGGAAATGAAAAAGGCAAACCATCCACATCAACTAATTTTGATATTGCTTCCATATCTCTATATTATTGTATTTAGAGCCTACAATTCCCCCTGTCATAGGGTTAATTTGACCCTGTACTTGGTCCGGGACAGTATCAGTATGTGAACCTTGTCCCGATGGAGCGGGCGTTTGCGCACCCGATTTTGAAGCCTGGTATTGGGCATACCTAGCTGGATGAGCACTTACTACGTGTCTAATTAAACCCCCCGTCCCACCGTGACCTTTTCCAGTTTTAAATTTTAAAACATTTTTACAAATTTTACATATGGCTACTTGATTCTCTACGTCCCTATCAAAAAATGTCCATGCATCTGATTTTAATGGTCGTTTTGCTGGACCTCGTCTCATACTAGGGGGAATATGAGGTATTTCAGTTGAAGGTGCACTAGTGGGTGTGTTGTCATCAACATTAGTGGGTATATCATCTAGATCATCGTCTAAATTAAAGTCTTCTTGAGTTCCAGAAAATAGCTCCTGGTCTAAATCTAATGGTATTGTAGGAAAATGTTGAGTATCAACAAAATCATTCTGTGTAGGAATAAGATGACTAGAAGAAGTACTCTTGCCCTGATTGTCGCCTTTACTAGAAGAAGCACCCTTACCCTTACCCTTAAACATACCTTTTAATCCTTCCATTTTAATTATGATAATAAATAATTAAAGACAATAAAATTAAGTGCGCTAAATAAAATAAACAGACAATAATAATTTAATGAATGAACGAATGTACCAAACGCCGACGTAACGTCGACGTGTAATCGAGAGGTTGAAAATTGAAACTTTGCTCGATGGAAGATCCTCGCTTAGTTGCCAACTTCACTCCCAATTCCCAAATGAATAAATAAAATTGAATATTTAGCAAACAATGTAGACTTGTAGAGAGGTATATTGAGAAAATAGAGAGATTGTAGGAAGAATTGTTAGAAAGATGAAGAGAAAATAAGTTATTTATAGTTGAAAAATTGGGTTAAAGTGTAAATATAATAACTTATGGGTTAAAAATAAATATTAAGGGGTAGGGGGTAGGGGGGGAGGGGCGCCTAAAATGGCCGTTGGCCAACATCCATAATATAAAATGGCCGTTGGTGCAACGACCATTTTTGCAAAGCGGAGAAAAGGGCCGGGTCGGGGCGGGCGGGCCTGGGGCGGGCTCGGGTCTCGCGGGATGAGACATCGTCCCATCTCGAGTTCGAGTCCCGCCCCCGTTATTTTTTTTATGGCGGGGTCGGGGCGGGACCGGGGCGGGCTCGGGACGGGGTCGGGCCGTCCCGGCCCACTAGCCAGCCCTAGTCTATACATAGCGAAAACTACGATGAATATAATACAAGCCTGAAATTTTCAAAATACCCTCCACTAAACAATCTTACATTATAAAATTTTCAAGGGGCTCCGCCCCCTACTCCCCCGGGAGGGGGGTTTACCACCCCTTCCAACTCCACGTGGACCTGATCGCTCAAGTTGATCAGCATTCCACACTTTACGTAAAGTTTCATTGTGTCACACAATAAATTAGGTTTCACAATTCAACATAAAATAACTTATCTCATAATTAACTATCAAATAATATACGTTTTAGTTATGCAGAATTTCAATAGATGAATAACTTATTAGAGCCCAAAAAATTTGGTGAGAGGGAGGGACGTGGCAACTTGCAACAGTCGAGTATGCGCCCATGGTTTTGTTGTGAAGTGGAATGTGGAATGTCGTCAGTGCGTAAATATACTGATTTCAGTAGAGGCGTTGACGACCCCCACCGATTACACCTAATAGTAGCTTTTTACCCTCTCCCATCATGGAACAACATATAACGGTGGCGAAACCTAGCCGGAGTGACGAGGTATTAGACGAAGATGAGCAACTGCGAATCGCCAACGAAGTCAAAGCCCTGTTCGAAGCTCAAGCACCTAAAAGACTCCCCAAACCTAACCGCAGTGAACCTGATTCAGTCACCCCAACATCCCCTCTAGAAGATTTCTCTATTCCAGAACTTGACAATCTTCGATCTCTTCAATATCAAGTATGTTTTCAACTTTTACTTTTACACCACCTTGTCGGTGCAATTATTATACTCTTTCTTATCATTCTTTTTCAAAATTTGTTCAGGGTGGTAGTATATTTTCGGAAACTAATTGCTCTGACCAAGAAGAGTTTGTTGAAACTCAGTATTATGATGAGTTGGTTTCCATCGACAAACAGCATCACACGGTTCTCTACTCTTCATCTTTAATTCTTTACTTTTCATGAGACCTAGGAGAAGTCAAGATTTAAACTATGGTTGAATACTAAAGGTTCTTAGCACTAACTATATTGTACTTTTGAATTTATGAGTGCAGAATTTAATACTTGTTTAAATTTTAGTTGGTTTTCATACGTTACTGATTCGTGTTACGAATTTTTTTATTCAATTAGACCATATTCAATAGGTTGCAATAGTAGCGGAGTCAGAATTTTCATTAGGAGAATCCAAAATATATAGTGTATACACCAAGAAGCTAAGATAGAACCGCCCGTGGGTAGAGATGAACCAAAGATATAAAGCCATTGGGCCTAATACCACAAAAGCTAGCTTGTAGGTTGATGATTGTCCAAGTGGAGTCCATGTTCTCATTTCATTTCTGATGTGGAACTCTTAACACTTCCCACACGCCCAGACCTCGTTAACTGAAGCGTGGACAATATAAACAAAGAATTGAAATGAGCCTGACTCCATACCATGTAAGGAATGGATCTTGGGTCTAACTCAACCCTAAAAGCTAGCTTGTAGGGGGAGGATTGTCCAAGTCGAGTCCATGTTTTCATTCCATTTTCGATGTGCACTCTTAACCGACAATTTATATTGTTTTTATTTTTCTTGGGTTAATGGTCAATTTCTGGCAGACTGGAAGTGGGTTCATCAAGGCGGTTGATCAAACGAATGGAAACATTTACAATCTTCAATTGAATGGTGGTCATGAGAATTGCAGAGCCAAAGAATTCAAGACTAATCCAGCGACAAACGACTGGATTCCCAGCAGTGAAGATTATCAGGTGCATTCTAATGACCTTACTAATTGACTCTCCATGTGTTTAATTACACTATAATTTATGTTCAATTTCATATTTTTTTGTGCAAAACTTATTAATCAGGTTGGATTCACCTCCTCAAAACCCAGTCGGAGCGACAGTGATTAGATCGAAAGTCAAGAAAGCAATCAGACGGGGAAGGTGGTTCGTTGTTTTCCTGAATTTGTTTTGTTAATCTCGACTGATCGGAGAGAAAAATGAGAGATGATACCACGGCTATGGTCTGTATCTAAATAGTACTCCTAATACTAGTACTATTTAGGAAGTGATTTCTAGTAGGGACGACGCCCAAGGATGTTTTCGTAGCTGGCTAATAAAAGAGTGATTTATCTTGTTGGTTAATTAGACGTTCGAAATTGGTAATTTGCTTTTCTTATCAGAGCTGCCTTCTTTTCGTTGATTTATATGCATTAATCAATCACTTACGTCTCAGTGGCATATTAGTTGAGACAACTTATATGTTTGGGCTAGATTGAGTGTAGTTAACTGTTCCATTGAATTTGATTGCGTGTACCTTAACTATTCTACGGATATACTAAAAGCTTTTGTATTTATTGTGCTGTACTCAGTATCAGAAAATTCATTATATTTTGACTATTTTGCTTAATAACATATTACAACTCTCTTCCTTTGCTCATTTTAGAACAATAAGAGGAAGGAAAATTAGTCATTTGTATTCAATTTTGGAAAAAAAATTCATAGACGGCTGTATGAAGGATTTCTTAAATTGGAATGTTAATGGTAATAAAAATGGAGTTCCTATAATCTTTATTTATTTATTTATTTTCGAGAAAATTTGGGGTGAGATGAATGCAAGGGGATCTAATTCTTGAATTGTTACTTAGCAATACGTTGTTGATAAACGAGGTCTATCGAAATAGAAAGAAGAAACAGTTTGTGGGGATGCCAAATCATGCGGGAAACAGAAGCAAAGTTTCCTTGGGTGATGCAAATTCAGACCAGCCTGTTTGGTAACCGATTCACGCATTTGCCACGCAATTCTTCAACTCTGCTGTTCTTGTTTTCATCATCATTTCATAAAGATGTTAGAGTAAACGTCGTTGGTCATTTAATTGTGGCAGTTGCTCGTGTTCTACAAACTGCACATTTCTGTACCCATTTGCAAATCAAAATAATATCTAGAATTGAAAGGATGGAGCTTCGTGTACTGCTCTTTTAGCCCTATAGCATTGATATGAATAAAATTCAAAAGTTACGATGCGAACTATGTCGAAGTTATTTGGTCACTGCAATATCCGATTTTTAATTATGTGTGTCATAAGTTCTTCTATTCATTTGCACCTCAGCTGCGCAGCTATAATGGTGGAAGGGTGATCAAGTGAACATTTTTTGTCAAAAAATCATATTATGTATATAAGCTAACTATAACTTGTTATTACTCAATATTTGATTTTGAACACCCTTGACACGATAGAGTTTGCTTGCCCCGTGGCAAGGGGTGTCCAAATGTTTCTTAAGCTTGCATCAAAGACGTCTTCCCATGAAATCTAAAATGTGAATAGACCTAGGAAAGAAGTAAGAAAGCACAAAAGGGTACGATCTAGTGGTAATTAAGTAAATGCTTTTCATCTATCTAAATTTTGACGGACAAAATTATAATATGTGCTGATGAAAGTATCATGTACCTTATGAATTATTTGTGAGTTGCATGCAAGTTAGTCCGACGCCACCATCACCAAGAAAAAAAATGAGAAGGTAATAAATGACAACATTAAAATTTTAGAGAACGATAGTGATGTACACCTCCTATGGTAACAACACCGCTAGATCAGCAAGGCAATGAATTCATCCACCTTGTACCAATAGCATAAATTAACTCCTGTACCTTGACGATAAAAGGAGATTTTTACAAAGCTTATTCAAAAGGTAAGTGTTAATATTACAACTAATAATCACTAATCAGATGAATGCACAAGAACGAGTGACAGATATCCTATACAAACATAATAGTCCATTCAGCTAATGGTTAGGCATTAGTCAATATTAGTGACGAACCACAAAATTAACTAGATGCAATTCCAAGGCTTTAATTATATAATTTTCTTCAATATTGACCGGTGGAGAGCCCGTTAGGGACATTTGTCCCAAGTCACCTACATTTGTTTAGTCATTCTTGTTTCTCTGTCCCTCCAACAAATGACTCTCTCACGTAGTTGGACGCACGAATTACTTGTTCATCTTCGTTTTCCATTTCTCTATATTCATTATTCTCCCAACAAACAGTCTCCACAAACAAGCCAAGTTCACTGTACCATTAAAGTCTTCACAAACTAACTCTGCCGAGAATATAGAACAAAAGAGCATAGCGCACTGCACATAATATTGGGTAAACATCTTCGTTTTTCTTTAAACTTATCATTAATTGTATAGTTTATTGTCGTTTCTATAGTTTGTTGTTTATTGATGAATTGGTTTCATTGTTTATTGTGAATGGAAGTTAGTTGAATTGACGTTCAAAGAAGGAGCGTTGCGAGTTATTATCAAGCCATGGTTCTTGGACAGAAAAAGAAGAAAAAGGGTGCTTCTTTCCAAATTGAATACATTGTACATATCCAGTTGATTAGGCCATGGCCTCCATCAGAGTCTTTAAGATCTGTTCAATCCATATTACTTCAGTGGGAGAATGGAGATCGGAATACTGGATTTGTTACTTCGTCTGTGGAGGATGATTATCTGGAAATCAACAAAACTTTCACCCTATTCTTAACCTTATGTCGCGAGAAAAAATCAAAAGAGAAGTTTCTAAAGAATAACTTGGAATTCAGCTTGTACGAATATACAAAGGATAATGCAGCTCAAGGTCCTTTATTGGGGACAGCTTCAATTAATTTTGGAGAATATGGAGTTATTAAAGAAATTTTATCTATTAGTGTTCCTTTAAACTGCAAGAAGAGTTCGAAAAGTTTGCTGCAACCATCTCTGTATGTTAAGGTGCAGCCAGCAACAGATAAGCAAGAATCAAACATGATGATTGATGATGCTGAATATGATTCTGATTTTGCTTCTTACACTGATGATGATGTTTCCTCACACTCGTCCTCAACCTTTTCTTCTTCTGTCTTTGAAGCTGCTTGGGCTTCACCATCTAACAATGTAAAGGTATGTCAAGTTCAATCAAATTAATCATTCTGAATAACTTTTCTTGTGCTTCTTTTACATGCTTCTCCCTATTTTGATTTTCTCTTTATAAGGCTGCACGGGCGTCACCATCTCGACTTGAAAAGGTACTTAAGTTACTTATTCTATATATTAGTTAACCTTATTTCAGTTCCATTGAAACTCTGAAAACATTAAGCATGTTCGCAAATGTTTTATTAGTAATTCTATACTTTTCAGCTTGCTTATTCCTAAATAGAAGGGAACAAAAGAAGTAGAAATATCAAATAAAGCTTTTCAAGTTGCCAGTTGATCTACATTGTAGTCTCACTAGTTATGTACCACTAGAAGACTTAATAAATTTAGGAGAAGTTTAGTTAATGACATCTCATTGTTTCATTTAGATCAGACTCATGATGCAATAGGATAAATTCTGGTTAATTGTAGAAAATGTTGTATTTCCTGTATATGCAGTGCTATTTTCTGCTTAGCATTTAACTGAGATAAAGTGCAGAATGACTTTCACGAAGAGGCATCCAGCGGAACCAGCAAAAGTGAAGAAAATACTCAGCATGCTAAAGAAAAATACATAGATAGATTGATATCAAAAATTACATCTTCACATATGCATACTCAGGCAGGTGTGGTCAGTCAAAATAGTTCGGATGAAACAACAGAACATGATTTTGGACAGGATGATCATCTCCTTGATGACACAAGAGACTTGTCAGAAAACAAAATAGCTAAATCCATGAAAAGACAAGTTACGATGAGTTCCATTCGGAAAGCTCTTGGAGTTCAGATCACACATGGTCGCCTGAAGCCAGCGAAATCTGTTCAAATAAGAGACTCTGCAAGTACAAATGCATTTTTGGGGAACACTGAGCTTATTATTATGCATGGAATGAAAGAACAGAAACCTATAGAAACTAGCAGTATTTTGAAGAGTACTGCAGTGGAGAAAAAAGAACCAACGAATAACGTGGAGAAAAAAGAACCAAAGAATATTGTGGAGAAAAAAGAACCAAAGAATACTACCAATACTACTTCAGCAACTGAAAAAAGAGTTCCAGCCAATGTTTTGCCAAAGAGTAAACCTGAACCGGAGTCTAGAATTCAGATGCTTGAGGAAGAACTGAAAGAAGCTGCTGCTATTGAAGTTGGCCTTTATTCTGTAGTTGCTGAGCATGGAAGTTCGATGAACAAGGTTCACACTCCAGCAAGGCGCCTTGCTAGATTTTATCTCCATGCTTGGAGAACAAAATCCCCTGCTAAACAGGCAAGTGCTGCCAGAGCCGCTGTCTCGGGGTTAGCTTTGGTTTCTAAAGCATGTGGAAGCGACGTTCCAAGGTACAAAGATGTTGGGGATAAAATTAGAAACTTCACAGGATTTCTCTAATTTTATTTCTCTTCACAAACAGGTTGACTTTCTGGCTGTCAAATACCATTATGTTAAGATCAATCATCAGCCAGGCTGCTGCAGGACTGCAATTTAATCAAGGGGCGCCTACTGAAACTACTGTCAACAGAGGTAAATCTGCGTTGGAAAAAATATATATGCAGCAAAGCATCAAATACATTGCCAACCAAGGGAACAAGAATTATTTAGTTAAGCAATCATATAACTGGGAGGATATCGAATCATTCACTCAAGCATTGGAAAAACTTGAAGGTTGGATCTTCTCCAAAATCGCCAAGTCTCTTTGGTGGCAGGTTGATTACCTAAATTTTCTCTGTCCTTTTCTATCATAACAAGTGCTGCTTTATTTACGGTGCAATGACTCATTTCTGTCTGCAGGCTCTGATTCCACATATGCAGTTTGGGACTGCAAAAACTAGTAAGAATAGGGGCTCAAGGATGAGGAAAACATATGGGAGTAGACATTCTTTGGGTGATCAAGAGCAGGGTAAATTTTCTGTAAAACTTTGGAAAAGGGCTCTGAAGGATGCCTGTGAAAGGCTTTGCCCACTTCGGGCAACGGGGCATAAATGTGGCTGCTTACCGGTTCTTCCAAAGTTGGTGAGTTGATTCATTACGATGAGATGCTTTCTGTACTTCTACTTCGTGTTTATGAGATTTGTAGTCCAGTTGTTAATTAATTTTCCACCATTTATTTTCTCGAGCAAAGACTTACAGTGAAATGTATTCGTTGTGTTTCTAGGTAATGAAGCAGTTGGTGAGTAGATTGGATGTGGCAATGTTCAATGCTATTCTTCGTGAATCCACCGAAGAAATGCCAACAGATCCATTATTTGATCCTATAAGTGATCGTAAGGTCCTTCCAATTCCTGCTGGAAAATCAAGCTTTGGAGCTGGTGCACAGTTGAAAAATGCTGTGAGTAAAATTTTTTAGCTTAAGCATGACTAGTTTCATACTCGTTTTTTATTCTTGAAATATTTATTTCTTTGAGGCACTTCCATTATTTAAACAAGGTTAAGCTACTAACAATGGACAGTATTTGTTGATATATTTACATCATTGCATGAGAAGCGAGAATACAGTTGTGCTTGTGCATATGTAGTTTCAATTTTTATGTATAAATGTCGAAGATGTCTTGATTTAGCTCTTAAGAAGGGAAATGAGAACCACTTTTGGTTCAAGGGAGTAATAATTTAGTGATTCTAATCATTTTTGTTTGTTGATAGGTTGGAAGCTGGTCTAGATGGTTTACAGATCTTATTGGCTTTGAAGATGAAGATTCACCAGAGTATAATAACACCTTTGGAAAAGACAAGAAAACAGAATCATTCAAAGCTTTTCGTCTCCTTAATGCATTGAGCAACCTCATGATGCTTCCATTTGAAATGCTCATAGATGCATCCACAAGAAAAGAAGTTAGTCCCAGTTTCCCTTTAATTCATCAACAGATCAATCTCTAGCAAATCCATTTTCCTGTCCTTATTTCTGAACTATCTGTTACCAGGTCTGTCCAATATTTGGTCCAGCTTTGATCAAAAGAGTACTCGCTAATTTTGTTCCAGATGAGTTCCGTCCAAATCCGATTCCAAAAAATGTCCTTGAGGCCCTGGATTCTGAAGTATGTTTTCCCTCCCATTTTAAGCTTATTAGCAATTTACTCTATGTATTGAACTCATTAACCATCATGTCACATACCTTCTCTTACACACTCTTTTTTCCTGATTAATGATGTAAAGGATGGTCCTGGAGAATCCGTCACTAGCTTCCCGTGCACTGCAGCATGGATGGTCTATACACCTCCTCCAGCATTGTCTCTCACCACTTTTATAGAGAAGGTTGGTAACCAAGCTCCAAAGAGTACTGCCTCATCTGTGCTTAAAAAAACATACACCAGCGATGTTGAACTTGATGAGCTAGACTCACCGTTTACTTCGTTCCTTGCTGATAGCTTCATGGATTATCCAAATTTAGCAAAACCTGCAAGGAATGTTGTCAGATACCAGCTTCTCCGTGAAGCGTGGAAACAGGTTCAACCGTGAGGACACCAGCGAGTTTATACCGTGAGGACACCAGCTAGTTTATGTATTGGAAATTTGGTCAGTTCCGTGGAAGAAGTGATGTCTTATTTAGGAAATTTCCCAAGTACTTGTTGCAATTGGGAGTTGTACTGACTCCAAAAGCTTAGAACCTTGTTTCTACTATTTAGACCCGGAGGATTTAAATAAATGGGTTTAGCCTTTAAGGTTCTTACCACTGACCCGTTGAACATTTAAAATTATGGGTTCTGAATTAATATCTGTTGTCATTTTAGTGATCTTTCATATGTATATTTTGCTTCGTGTCAAGATGATGATTTCAATTGAATCCATGAAATCCGTAGTCCATCCGCCTCTGTTTACACCATTGAAAAGAAGTAACACCTCATATATATTATTCCAAAGTATCTGAATAACAAATCACAAACTTAAATAGTGCATATTATATGAGAGAAAAAAGATAACATGGTACATTACTGATTGAAACCTCTCTAACAACATGTAAAAAAGATTCTGGAAACATTAGGATGTTTCCAACAGAACTTTGTGAACAACGTCACGAGCTTTGCACCTAGCCATGAATGGATCAGTTTTTGGCATCGTGAGACCTTTCCCTTCGGTCAAATCAACCTCCTCTTCGCTTATCCTTTTCCACTCAAAACACTGTATCATAGTTCCTAAAGCTAAACCAGCCACAAGTTGAGCAAGTCCAGAACCGGGGCATGCTCTCCTTCCCATTCCAAATGGAAATAGCTTCCATGATTCCACTTCTACACCTTCAAACCTTTCTGGCCTGAAGCTCTCTGGATCCTCCCAAAGTAACGGATCCCTGTGGATGGCCCAAGCATTCACCAGTAGCATCGTGCCTCGTGGAACATGAAAGCCAGCAACCTTGCAGTCACCAGATGATTCATGAGGCACTAGCATTGGTGCTGCTGGGAACAATCGGAGTGTCTCGGAGATAATACTTTGAAGGTATTTCAGCTTGGGTAAATCTGCTTCATCCACTAAACGATCCTTACCCACATTGTTGTCTATTTCAGTTCTGGCCTTTTCCAATACCTCTGGATGGTTGAGGAGAAGTGACATTGCCCATTCTATTGTCACCGATGATGTTTCAGTCCCCGCATTCAGCATGACCTGCACTTGTTAATTGATGAGAAAAGTTTCTACCAACTGCTTTTGTAATCATATATCCTCATGCAGAGGCTATAATTTCATGGTTTAATCTTTAAAATTTTTAGCACTAAACTCATACTCCACACTTTTGAAAATATGGGTTCATATATGTTGGTGAATTTTCCACAAATTATTACATTTGAAAATTACAATAAAATAAATAATAACTAAATAAATAAATATTCTGAGACATGGATATCTCACTCTCTTTAAGGAGATTCAAGTCCACTGTGCCATAATCTTCACCGGTCCAACAATATATCTCTTAACTTGTCCCCTCCAGGATACAACAGCCCGACAACGTCGTGTGACTCAAACAACTTCGAACTCGTTGAAGAGTCCAAAGCTCCACCAATGAGAACATCTTCCTTCAACATAAAATTACTCTCTTTTGTAGTAACTAAGTTGAAGACTTCGAATATTTTCTTTCTCTCAACTCTCTTTTTTCACTTCTTCGACCTTTCTATACACCATAATATTTTCACACCTCTCACACACAATACAATATTTTTTCATCTCAACTCATGGAAGAAACACTTTTATATATAGGTGTATAAATCATTTATATAGTAAATATAGAGAGTAGTGAATAATTAAATGATGAAGATATGAAATGTGGTTAATGAGAGTAATAACCACATTCTACATCATGGAATAGTGGGAGTTATGGCCATCTTCTAACTTTTATGGCCACTAACAAATATGGGAGATGAATGATTTATTTTAATAATAAAATATACTCCTATAATCCCCACTCATTTTAATATTAAAATAAGAGAGTTCACCAATTTAATTGAAGGGAGACTATTATGCATAATGAAGGTGTGATTTGCATTGAACCTTCACTTATTAAAATAGCGATCTTTACTTCAGAGTCAGTAGTGTGCTCCGTATTAAATTTTAAAATATGTCTGCTTAGGAAAAAATAAAGTATCACTGCTTACACATAATAATCAAGGTGTTGACATAAACTTTATTAGTCAACACATTACGATCTTCTGCTATCCGATTTTTCATGAGTGTTTTTGAGAAAAAGCCCAATTCTCATAGGAAGCGGCCTACCTCCACACTCAAATACGTGAAATTTTGTCAATGGTGCTCCTGTAACTTTAACACCCCACTACGAGCTACAAACTTTCATTAAAAGTTCTTAGACTCAATCTTTACAAATCATTAAAGGATAAATAGACTTACACCATAGGGATGGAATAAAATAACAGTGCATTTCACAACAAATCATCGTATGATTCGTTTTTCCCATTGAACCTGGTTATAGGGTAGGTTGGATTTTCTCATTTATGACTTAATAATACTATTGGCTTCAATCTCATCTCTTTCGATGTGCTTCAAACCCTTTCACATGCAAAGACCTTTATCTATAAATCTGCAAGATTATCACAAAATTTAACACAATCAATATTTATGGTATACCACTTTTCACAAATATCTCGCAGTATTATATTTTCTCCTCATGAATCTGAATTTTTCATTGTGATAACGGTATTAAACACTACCAATAATATTGGTGCTATCACTATGGATCAAAATTAGAGGATTTGATTTCTCAAATAAAATGTTTGATATAATAAACCTCTAAACCAATTCAGTATTTGACTAGCTGAAGCTAAATCAATTAGTTCAGCCTTCATGGTAGAGTTAGCAATTATATTTTTATTTATTTCTAACACACAACACCAAGTTTTTTCATCTGCATAAAAAAAATCTTTGAGTACAGCAGGATGTTTTTTTTATAAAATAAGTCACAAATTTTCTTACCAAGTAAATACACATGGTTCGCTTGTACTTGCTAATTACTTCTGCTGCATACGCAATATTAGCCAAATGCAGTTAGTCACATATCTCATAATTAGGCTAGCAAACTCTTTTTGATTTATCTTAATTTTTTCACTTTGGGAATAAATAAACACTTAATCAAAAAGAATTGCAACACATGTACAATCCACAAAATTGTACTTCATAATTTTCTCAACATAATGTTTAAGAAAAGTTCTATCACATGTTTTTATATTTTTCATTCCAAGAATGAATTTTGCCTCACTCAAATTTCTCACGTCAAAATGACTGCTACACATATTTTTAGTTTTATTTAACGTCAATGTTAGAGCAAAAGATCAACAAATGACCAATCGTTGAGGCATAAATAACATGTGAATTTTTCAAGATTAATACATGCACTTACTGCACTTTTTAAAACATTCTCAAAGATGCATAAATCACTTTTCATGATAAAAAAATTTCTGACTTCTTTAGTCCCCACTATTTTGAGAATTTAAATAATAATTTATATTCTTGAAAAATATATCACTTTATTTATAAAAATATAAGGTAAAAACTTTTTACCTTTCCTTCGCTTTAGTTGAGCAAGTAGAAAAAAATACTTTATCCTTCCATTTCTTAAAGAGATCTAGCGACGTCGAAGCGGAACGATGTTGACATCTCCTATTTTGATATCCGCGATTTTTCAAACTGTAACAAGAATGAATCTCCTTAAAATTGTTGGTGAATATACCATAAATTATTACAGTTGAAAATTATAATAAAATAAACAAATAAATAAATAAATATTCAGACTGAGGTGCGAATATCTCGCTCTCCTTAAGGAGATTCAAGTCCACTGTGACATAATCTTCACCGGTCCAACAATATATCTCTTGACTTGTCCCCTCCAGGATACAACAGTCCGACAACGTCGTGTGATTCAAACAACTCCGGACTAGTTGAAGAGTCTAAAGCTCCACCAATAAGAACACATTCCTTCAACATAAAATTACTCTCTTTTGTAGTAACTAAGTTGACTTAGAATATTTTCTCTCTTAACTCTCCTTTTTCACTTCTCCAATCTTTCTATACACCACAATATTTTTCTCACCTCTCACACACAATACAATATTTTTTCATCTCAACTCATGAAAGAAACACCTCTATATATAGGTATAGAAATCATTTATATAGTAAATATAGAGAGTAGTGAATAATTAAATGAGAAAGATATGAAATGTTGTTAATGAGAGTAATAACCACATTCAACCACATTCTATATTATGAAATAGTGGGAGAGTGAGTTATGACAATCTTCTAACTCTTATGACAGATGAATGATTTTTTTAATAATAAAATATATATATATAATATTGTAGTGCTCAGTTGAACACGTCAGGTCTATATTTCATCCACTTCTGTCCTCAGAGTTCTCAATGCAGAGAGATATCTAGAATTTTAAGACACTAGATACCAAGGCCTATTGTACCACAGCTTTTCTGTAATGACCTCAAATACACTCAGAATAATGCAAGAGAAGTAGGAAAAGATTGGGAATTAGTTATATTTCTGCAATTGAAGACTAAGCACAAGGCTAATTATAGAGAAAAGGATAACATAAAGAGGGTAGTTTAGTCTTTTACTCTGCACGGTTAGTTGTCATTAAAGTTAGTTAAGCACTAACTAACCTTGTACTATTTCATTATGCTGACATAAACATTTCTTCTATCTACTCTTGTTCATCATCAATCTAGGGTTCTTCTATATACATCCGCCTAGAGCTAAGTGAAATAAATATTCTTAATTAAACATGGAGTGGAGATGCAGGAGTAAAGAAATTAAGCTTACCAAAATAATTCCTTTGATGATTTGATCAGTGTAATATTCCGGTTGTGATTCTTGCAAAGAAAGCAAATGATCAATCATAGTATTTCTGCTTTTATCACGACGATGTTCATCAATCAAACCTGGTAAGAGCCCGTCCATCTTTTTACCAAGCCTATCTAAATTCTTCACCAAACTCCTGGAAAACCAACGAAATATTGCAGGCATGAAATCCCCCGGATTCGATGCACCCCTATACAAGGTAACCTCTTCTATAAGCTCCCGAAAACTGTTTGCCTCCTCGTTATCTACTTCTTCACCATAATATCTCTTTCCAGCTACCATTTTCATGATAATATTGTACGACATCTGAAACAACCTGGACTTAAATTCAACAGGAGTATCGAAATTTCCACCCGAATTCTGAAGCACTCTGTGAACAACAAGTTTGATTTCTTGTTATCTAATAGGCTGGAAATTGTTGAGACGATTAGTGGAGAATATTTCAAGTGCCCAGAGGCGCCGAAGGTTGCGCCAGTGATCGCCATAAGGGGCACGAACGACAGTAGTATAGTTAAAGCCTATGAATTTATCAATCATTAAGCGAGGGCGATTGGCAAAAACGATATCATTTTTGGTGAAACATTCTTCGGCAGCAGATGGGGAGGAAACTGCCACAACAAATCGGGTGCCTTAGAGGTACAATTAACTATTTTTTTTTCTTCATAAAAGTCACTTAACTATCTGTTTTAACATAAAAATTACTTAACTTTGAGTAACTAACACAAGTCATTAAAATCACTTTAGATATCACTAAACTATTTTTTACTCTCTTTTTTATTAAAATTTAATAAATAAAATTTTAATTAAAAAGGTTCAACCAGACCTGAGCCGACCCAAAATCCATATGAAAAAAGTAAGTAATTCTTCATATTTTTCCTTTTTACCTACCATTTTAGTAACATGTTTGGTTTGAAATAATACTAGATATGCAATTAATCAATTAAAATTATTACTCTAACTTTTATTTAAATTAAACGGTATGACATCATCTTGACCAAGAATGATGCTATATTTGTAAGGTTTAACACTCACCTTCCGTGTGAACCACTCTTTATTTGATTTTTTTGTAACAATTTATTTAACTTATTAATTATTAATGTAAAAATTTATAATCGGACTAATCTGCCCTTTCCTTTTAATATATCCTATTATTTTATTTATTTTGAAAGAGCTTTTTAAACAAATTCTGTTGGAATAAATATTTTCATCTTCCACTAAAAGAATTTCCCATCTTCCATTAATCCCATTATGCTAAACTCATTTATTATAATAATGAGCCATCACCTTCACCCCCAAATCCACATATAACTTCTCCAACATTAACAGAAAACCCTATGCTAATAAGCTTTCAAGCAGAGTTGTGATACAAGAGTTCCCAGAACCGAATCATGAAATTTGAAGTCTTCTTTTTATGAATTAAGAAAAAAAAAATCATTTTATGCATTATTTTTCAAGATCTGTGCGATACTGAATATTAATTTGTTTGTCGAAATTCAATGGAAATGAAGAGTTTTATATCAAATGTTGGAAAGTTGAGTAACTCAAAACTCTTTTCTTATCGGCTGGAATGCAAATAAATTAACATACGTTTTGTCCTAATTTGATCTTCTTTTCTTGTTAGATAGTTAAATGTCATATTAAAACTAAGATTGTTACACCTTCTATAGTCTAGACTCAATCGAGTGATGACCACTTAGGCATAAAAGGGCTGATTGATATCATTTCTAATTGGAAACCAGGGACTCGTTTAAAGGGGACTTTTTAATTAATTAAAAGATTAATCTTTAGTAAATCCATTTTATTAGTACTTAATTCTGAACTTGTTGCTAGGTCTGCCCAATGTTTGATCCAGCTTTGATAAAAAGAGTACTCTGCTAATTTTGTTCTATCTGAGTTTTGTCCTGATCCAATTTCAAGAAATGTCCTTGAGGCCCTGGATGCTGAAGTAAGTTTTCCCTCCCATTTTGTTTATCTCCAGCAGATTGACATCCTCACTTTAAAAAACATACACCAATGATGCTGAACTTGATAAGCAAGAGAAGATGCTTACATTTTTTGTTTAAGCGAATTTATTTCACTAGATAGTGTGTCTAGCGGTCTTTTTATTAATAAAAAAACAATCCTCAAAAGGAAGAAGTGCAAGCAAGGGGCTAGACCTTACCTTACCAATCCTAATGAGGTAAAAACATGTACTAATTAACAAGCGTGCAAAAAATAAGAGTGACAAGTGTTGTCAGGTGCCGGAAGAGTTTCAACAGTGAGGACACCAGCGTGTTCACATATTGAAAGTCTGATCAGTTCCTTAGAGAGAAATGATGTGTGTTTTTTTCCTTTTCATTGAATAACAAACATTTCCAAGTACTTGTTGGAATTAGGAGTTGTAATTAACTCCAAAGGCTTATAACATTGTTTCTACTTCCTTACACATTCATTTATTGATTCAACTCATTTTGACTCTCTAAAATTCAGCAGTCTGCGCAGTTTGACACCCTTATTTCTACTTTTTGCACCATTAAAAAGTCGCAGCACCTCATTTATTTGATCCGAAGTATCTGAATGACAAATGAGAAATCCAAATAGTGCATATTATATGAGAGAATGGAAGACACAAGGTACATTACTAATTCAGCCCTCTCTAACAGTAAGGAGCAAGAACAAAATGCAAGAAAGACACAGGAAACATTAGGATATCTCTGAAAGTACTTTGTGAGCAATGTCACGAGCTTTGCACCTAGCCATGAGTGGCTCGGCTTTTGGCATAGTGAGACCTTTTCCTTCCGTCAAATCAACCTTCTCATCGCTTACCCTTTTCCACTCAAAACACTGCACCAAAGTTCCTAAAGCTAAACCAACCACACGTTGAGCAAGTCCAGAACCGGGGCATGCTCTCCTTCCCATTCCAAATGGAAATAGCTTCCATGATTCCACTTCCACGCCTTCAAACCTTTCTGGCTTAAAGCTCTCTGGATCCTCCCAAAGTAACGGGTCCCTGTGGATGGCCCAAGCATTCACCAATAGCATCGTGCCTCGTGGAACGTGGAAGCCAGCGACCTTGCAATCATCAGATGATTCATGAGGCACTAGCATTGGTGCTGCAGGAAACAACCGGAGTGTCTCGGAGATTATACTTTGAAGGTATTTCAGCTTGGGTAAATCTGATTCATCCACTAAACGATCCTTACCCACATGGTTGTCTATTTCAGTTCTGGCCTTTTCCAACACCTCTGGATGGTTGAGTAGAAGAGACATCACCCATTCTATTGTCACCGATGATGTTTCAGTCCCCGCATTCAGCATGACCTGCAATTGTTAGTTAATGAGAAAAGTGTCCGCCAACAGCTTTTGTAAGTTGATAACAAATCTACACTTTTAAATCAGTGGATACCAAGGCCTATTATACCACTATATATTAGTGATTATTGTTTCCAACTTAGTCTATACATATATATATATATATATATATATATACATACATATATATATATATATATATATATATATATATATATATATATATATATATATAATTCAAGAAATTGATGCAGCCTTCTATGGTGCGGGAGATGCCAGAAGTGAAGAAAGTCTTACCAATATAATTCCTTTGATGATTTGATCAGTATAATATTCCGGTTGTGATTCTTGCAGAGAAAGCAAATGATCAATCATGGTATTTCTGCTTTTATCACGACGGTGTTCATCAATCAAATCTTGTAAGAACGCGTCCATTTTTTTACCGAGCCTGGCTAAATTCTTCTCCAAACTCCTGGAAAACAAACGAAATATTGCAGGCAGGAAATCCACGGGATTTGAGGCACCCCCGTATGAAATAACCTCTTCTATAAGCTCCCTAGAATGATTTGCCTCCTCGTTGTCTTCCTCTTCACCGTAATATCTCTTTCCAGCTACCATTCTCATGATAACATTGTACGACATCTGAAACAACTTGGACTTAAGTTCAACAGGAGTCTCGAAATTTCCGCCTGAGTTCTGAAGCACTCTGTGAACAAGAAGTTTGATTTCATGTTGTCTAATGGGCTGAAAATTGTTGAGACGATTAGTGGAGAAAATTTCAAGTGCGCAGAGGCGGCGAAGGTTGCGCCAGTGATCACCATAAGAGGAACCAACGAGAGTAGTATAGTTATAGCCTATGAATTTGCCAATCATTAAGCGAGGGCGATTTGCAAAAACGATATCATTTTTGGTGAAACATTCTTCGGCAGCAGATGAGGAGGAAACTGCAACAACAAGACGGTTGCCTAATTGAAGAGAGAAAACAGGGCCATATTTAGTTGAGAGCTTAGCTAGCGTGCGATATAGAGGTGGTTTAAGGAAATAGAGATGACCTATAATTGGAAGTTTAAGTAGTGGGCTTGGTGGGAGATTAACTTGTCTTCGTTTTGAGGATAAGAGTTTCAGAACTACAAGTACAAACAAAATAGAGAGTGAAGTATACAGCAAAGTTGCTTCCATTTTTTCCCTTGGGACATACCTGAATTTGCTGCACTTGCTTGGTTTATATATGACGGGCTGCTGAGGCAATAAAGACTTTTAAATTCAGAGGTTGCGGTCCTCCAAAAAACAGTTATTACTGTACATCCTACTTTTCTTCATGAAGTATTTTTCAACTATTATGCTGCTCTGACTTGTTTTAAACTTTTAATTAGCCTTATCAAAGTGTGTAGGGTTTATTTTAGTTTTATAGAAGTGGATTTTTAATTGAATTTATGCTACTAGTATGTTTAGGTGGCACAAACAGAATGGATCACCGGAAGGGAGATTTTTCTGAGTTTTTACTTTTTACCAATCCAAGTTTTCAAGAATATTCAGCGCCACAGTATGAAATAGTGACGGCCGGGTCAAAATTTGCTGCGGGAAGTTTCTATATTGGATTAGCTTCTTGTACGCCAAGATTTCTACACCAAACAAAGCAAATTCGTGGAAACTCTCCTTCAAGTAACAATTCTTGAAAAGTACAACTAAAACGAAAGTAATCACATACTACAATATTTCGAACTTGCGTGTTCATCACTCTTAACGTATTTGATATCTTAATATTTATGATTTGACAAATTTCTGACTTTGAGACGACTCTTGTTTATTTATCTGGAAAACCAATTCATCATTATTATAGTTCTGAATTCCTAGTATATTCTTTTTAACATTACTCTCAATTTCATACATACACTTATTCAGGAGCTCCAAGCGAAGATGTCAGTAAAACATGGAGCAGGGGAAGAGAATTGCTCGAGGACGGTTAGGAACAGAGAGAAGATAAGAGAATAGAAGAGAAAGGTTGTTTACCCCCAAAAAAAACAATTGAATTGTAAGGGTTATTAAGGACACGTGAATCGATTTGTAAATAAGTGTAATAAATAATTAGTAATAAATAAACAAATGAGATCAATAAATAAAAGAAATAGTCTGAATTGATGGTATTTTGATTGAAACTTGTTAAAGAGCTTGGTCCGGTCTTTAGCTAAATTACTTCGAGCCCGAGCTAATGTTGAGAGCTTGTTCAGTCTAAGTTTACAATTAAATCGTGCAAGTAAATGAAAAATAGAATGAGATGTCCTTTCAACATGAATGCTGAGCTCCTTTTATAGCTATCAATACAATGCATTTATGTCCAAGAATCATTCTCTAATTTAATTTAATGCAATTAAATGACAATAACGATCACTTAATGACCAAAGAGTAACGACTGACACCAAATCTGAAACGGGCATGCATCAAGCTTCTTTGGTTGCTTACCCGGTGTTACTTGGTTTGGTCTATGCCCAACCTTGCTTTTTCACTCGGACTCACCTCGGGTATCCTCGCACCCGGTGCACAGCGTTGCTACTCCTTTCGACCTCATACTTAAATCATATCATATGTCGTGCTGATTTTCACCCTATACTGATAATCCTGCACTTCCCGGATCAAAATTTACCAAAGTGATGGTATGTGGAAATGATTTCCTCGGTGTCTTCTCTTGCAAGCTTTGTTGCAAATCACTCTGAAATAGGCGAAAAAGCGAACAGTTTGACCTTCTCCGCGATCTGATTCACTTATCTTCACTTTGTCATTCCTAACACATTTCGCTTCCTAATTCGTCCAGCTCTTGGGGTCAATTTTTACAGGGTGACTTTATAAGAGAGGACCCTTATTTTTATAGTGCTTATGAAGAGGACATCTACTGTTCATTTGGGCACAATTGTTCGGATTCATAATTCTTATTTGCTTTTAAGTGTGAGCAAATTTAAGAATGATTTAGTTCATTCGGACATATAAGAAGATGTTTAGAAGGTGCAAGTTTTGCTTAATTCATTCCTTGAACATACACAAGTGCTTACAATATTGCATATAATATAGTTTAGAGGAAATTAACAAAAGTACATTGCAAGAGAATTGCGGCCGATGTGACATCTATTGGGTCTAGCCAGTTCCTGATTCTGTTTCCTTCTATTTTTTTCGGGACTGCTAGGTCCTTTTTTTCCCTTTATTTCGGAGCCAGTTCAGGCTATCTCCGATATTTATTCTTGAGTATAAAGTATGAGGATTTTGGCATGGTGCCTTCGGGCACTATCCTTCCTTTAAATCTGTTTCGGAGCCATCTTCAAATGCTTCCGGTACTTATTGTTATAGTTCCCGCTACTTTGATGTAACAATCCCCAATGTTCGTAGACATTATTGTTCTACATGTAAATCATTTTCAGGCGATTCGCTCCGGAGAGTGTCCTGCCTCATGTTAGTCTGTGATCTCGATAGGTATGGTTCAAATCAGTGTCTGGAATGCCTCCGATCAAAGTTCTGTTGATCTTGATTTCGGGTCGTAGAAGACGTCGACATAATCATCTGATCATCTTCCATGCGAATCTTTGATTCGTACCTGTTATGAATATCAACACATGTTGTTGCGAAAAATTCTAGCAGATTTTCCTTGAGTTTAAACGAGGCAATGGAGCTCCTAGGATTTAATCCTTTGGTGAAAGCTTCCGCTGCCCGTTCATTCGGTACCGGGGGAAGAAGCATTCGTTCCTTTTGAAACCTTGTCACGAACTCACACAACAACTCTGTATCATTCTGAGCAATTCTGAATATATCAAATTTTCTTGCTTGAATCTTCCGTGCTCCCGCATGTGCCTTTATAAAAGCATCTGCAAATATTTCAAATGAGTTAATATAATGTTCATTCAACATAGAGTACCATGTCATTGCCTCTTAGAATAGTGTTTCACCAAATTTCTTCAGCAACACCGATTCAATCTCATCCGGGCGCATGTCATTGCTCTTTAGCGCACAAATGTACGATGTCACATGCTCCCGTAGATCCGTAGTTCCATCATACTTCGGGTGATCTGTCATTTTAAACTTTTTTGGTATCAACTTCGGAGTTGCGCTCGGTGGGAACGACAATTGAATGTATCTCTTCGAGTCCGGTCCCTTCAGGATCGGAGACGCTTTAAGAATCTAGTCTACCCGTGAATTGTAGGTTTTAACCCTCTTTTCATTGGTATCCATTTGCTTAGTCAAAGCTTGGAGCATTTTCAAGACATCCGAGGATTCATCTTCCCCCGAACTAGTGTCATCTCCTTCGACTCGATCTTCCTCTCGGACCCGATTTTCACCCGAGACGGGATGAGTTTCGCCCGCCGCACTTGCTCTGCTACTATTCTTTTGTAACTGAGTTATAGCCTCATGTTGCTCCTTCAGTAAATAATAGATCCGAGCTAAAAGTATTTCTTCCCCCGCCTCATCTAGCATTTTCACACGCGATCTTCTTGACGCCTGAGGTGAAATCACGGGGTTGTTGTCATTTATTGGATCAAAAGGCGGACGCCATTTTATAGGTCAACTGGCGGAACATCATTCATTGGAACGCCGTTTAATGGATCAACGGGTGGGGTGCCGATGTTGCTCTCATCATGGTGGCTAACTTGACTATTACTGGCCATTTGGAATTAACCTGAAATCACAAAATCTCGAAAGAAATAAATAAAATTTGAGTTTGAACAAATCACCACTATTATCCTTAGCCCCACGGTGGGCGCCACGTTGTTTACCCCCAAAAAGGTACAGTTGAATTTATAAGTGGTATTAAGGACACGTGCATCAATTTGTAAATAAATATAATAAACAATTAGTAATGAATAAATAAACGAGATCAATAAATAAAAAAATAACCTGAATTGATGGTATCTTGGTTGAAACTTGTTAAAGAGCTTGGTCCGGTCTTTAGCTAAATTGCTTTAAGCCCGAGCTAATGTTGAGAGCTTGTTCAGTCTAAGTTTACAGTTAAATCGTGCAAGTAAGTGAAAAATAGAATGAGATGTCCTTCCAACATGAAGGATGAACTCTAAAACTTGCATGCATCAAGCTTTTTCGATCGCTTATCCGGTGTTACTTGGTTCGGTCTACTCCCGCCCTTGCTCTTTCACTCGGACTCACCCCGGGTATCCTCACACCCGGTGCACACCGTTGCTACTCCTTCGACCTCATACTTAAATCATGCCACGTATCATGCTCGTTTTTATCGTATACAAAGGTTAAATTCATCCATATGGAAAATGAAGAAACGAGTAAATGTAGCTAAGTAGTAATTAACCAAATACTTCATTCAACTAATATAGTCATGATGAATTTGATCGGCACATGCAATTTGATCGGCACATGCAATTTGATCTTGTAACAAACACAAGTCACCCAACTGAAAAGATGTCAAATCCAGTTCTTGTATGAGTTTTAATTATCTTTGGTATAACCGTACAAGAACTATTCCATTCTTATGACATCTGTTTTGATCTTTTCTTTTTTTAAAACTGGCGAATCTATTTCAATAAGCTGATTACAATTAAATTTCAAAATCAACGTAACATGTGTAACTGGTGGAATTTAAATTTGACAAGATCTGTTGCAAGGAATTACTTGAATTTGTATAGAAGCTACTGACTCTTCTGGAAAAGTTCAAGCTTACATCAATCACATTAATTCCACTTCTGTTAGAGCTATTAAAGAAATTTTACTTTTATTTTGATATCCAGCTTCCCGACTTACACCAGATTATTCCTGGAGATAGTAGTCCCGGTCCTTCAGCACTACTACCAGTAAATCACGGAATGTGTCTGAATGAACAGGGTTTGAGAACAGAGCAACTGATATCACCTACAAGGTCCCCCAGAAGAGAGCAAATTGCTCTCATCAGGGTTCGAACTCACGCTACAAGCTTTCAATATTTTAAGTTTCCCTCCTTTGTCATCCAGCTATGCCTCGGGGGACAAGAAATTTTATTTTATTACCTCTAGCAGGGGCGGATTTAGGTTTTGTCGACGGTGTTTGAATTTCATTGTATATATAAAATAATTTTTTTTGTTATACGTACATATATTAACTTTTGAACACTTTGAACAAATGCAAAAGGTTAGTTCAAGTGGTCCAGAGTGTTCAAAATTGTCTCCAGCATTTTAGGTTCGATTCGCAAGGACAATATTATTTTTTATGTTTAACTTTTATTATTTTTTTCGAACACCCTATATGAAAATTTTGAATCCGCCACCGAGTCCTCTAGCCTTTTATTTCACATAGTA
This sequence comes from Anisodus acutangulus, assembly GCA_029783415.1. Taxonomy (NCBI): domain Eukaryota; kingdom Viridiplantae; phylum Streptophyta; class Magnoliopsida; order Solanales; family Solanaceae; genus Anisodus; species Anisodus acutangulus. Next base: position 44,495,495 of record CM056501.1, on the reverse strand, counting down.
TTAACAGACAACCTCAATGTTTTTTCCCGAATGCAAAACTCTGAATGGAGCTCACTTCAATAACTACTGTCTACGTCGTCTCAATTCAAATAAGTTGGGATGAGCTATATAAATTTTTGCTCAAGCACATCTCAGGCGTTGAATGAAGTCTATCCAATTTTTGTTATTGCCCTTAAAGTTTAAGGGAGGGTTTGTTCTTCAATCTCTTTACGTCGTGTGTACATGCATTTTGTTTCACCTTTGTTTATGTAAGAATTGTAATCTTCGAAAAGTGCCTCTTTGTCTTCTAAAATGATCGATTAAAGCTATAATCACATTCTAAGCTAGCAGATACAACATTACATTCAGCGCGAATCTGAAAAAGATAAAATGCAGCACTTTTTAAAGTTTAGGACTTCGATTCTCTATGAGAAGCTAAACACTGTTAGCTACAGATGAGTAGGTAAAATGTAGTAATAGTAATTGTCTGCACAGGTAGAAACTAGAAAGGTTGTACTATAAATGTGAGAAGCAAGAAGAAATATTGATATATATGAAACCTTATTTTAGTACATGCAACTGAAAGACAAAATCAGGAAAGAATTGCCAAAATCTGATTAATATAACTCTTACCTGCAGATAACACTTGAACCTCACTTTTTTCATCTGATCTTAACACAAATCTCAAATCTCTAAAAATATATGGTAATACATGTATATAATCCGAGCTCTGCTGATTCTGAAAACTGAAAAGCCAACAGCCATACAGAATGACCCATCCTGCTTAAAACTTGTCCTGTATCTATACGTATAGCTGCATATTAAGGAAAATATTTATATACTTTACAACATTCATCAAATCTCCACATTATAAAACTCATCATCTTCCTCTGCCCAAATCGACGTATTCCTTCCATTCATTTTCATCCTTGACCCTCTTCAATACTCCTTCAATTGCAATCTCAAATGCATCCTTTACACTTCCAAGACCTCCACTTGGCCTTGCATACACTATTCTTGGAATTGTTTCCACTACTTTTCCCCTCATTTTCCTTACTTGATCTTTACTGTAACTCATCAAAATTTGCTTAATGGAAGCCGTCCCATTTCTCACTGCTTCAGGGTCTATAAAAACCGAATAACTTCCCGGGTCCTCCGGTAAGAACCACTGGTATTGAGTATAAGCCGTTCGCCGCCAGAAAAAAACCGGCACTGAACCGGCCACCATACAATCGAAAACTGACCGCCGAGTCAAGCTGTCCCCTTTGGGCTGTAAACAGAAATCCGAACTCAAAAGTGCTTTTTGGATTTCAGATGAACCGTTAGAGCAGGGAACCACTGCACAGTCAACGACTCGACACGTGTCCGACTCGTTCCTACAGTAACTCATTAACCTCGATCTGAAATCACTGTTGATATCCCCACGCGCCGCCCCTATGAAGGTGAAGAGACTAGTGCGGTTATATGAAAGTACAAAGTTTTGCCATTGCCGGAGTTCTTTCTCGGAGTGTGGGTGGAATCCAGTAGGGTAAGGTACACTGATATCATTTGCATCCCATGGAGCCTTCTCAATTGTGAAGCGTGTAACATTCTGCATCTGTGGTCGATTTAGAAAAGTGGACCCCCATAATTTTTCCGGGTCACCTAATCGCCGGAAATCCCATGTTATCCGACCAATAGTTAGGAAATGATCCAACCCATTATATTTTTTAAAATACTTTTGTCTTTGGACCCATTTCAGTACTTTGTTGCTAAGCAAATCACGGTTTTCGATTTCATCGGTCCAAAGGAATTTTCCGACAGCCTGTCCGGCGTAAAACGGAATGTAGAAAGCTGTAGCGGATTCTGGGTCGTTTGTTCTACACTTGTAATTTAAAAGACGGTAATGAAATATTACCTCCGATGAGAACTGATTTGTACGGTACCACGCTGCAGAGAGATTTCCAGGCAATATGAGGTCCGTCGATCTCTTACCGTATCCATCATTGGCCGCAAGGCCACACTGCCACTTCCATGGGTCTAGATCGTCGCATGTAGACAATGCTAAGTCTTTGTTAAATTTGGATGGCAAATTATACACATAAACCCTACCATACTCGCATTCAGAATCGCCGTAGGGGTAAATTACATTTTTACCCTGATGGGGTGTTTGTATATCGGTAAATACGGAGATTTCTGAAGGGAAATGTGGGAGAGGACTGGGTGGGGAATGAATTGAGAAAGGGAAAGGGGAATTGCGAGTAAATATGAGAACTACAAGTTGGAAAAAGAGGAAGAAAGTGAAAAGCCAGAACCGTGGGTGAGTAGAAATCTGGTATTGGAAATTGCTCATTGCGTTCTTGAGAAAGTCATTGTTGTTGGTTTTGGGAGGTTTGCGCATGGTTTCATCGGCTTCCAAGGACTCATCTGAGTAAGGAGGAAGCATTTGATGGGAAATTGAGACTGAAACAAGCAATTTGAAGAATTGGAAGAAACAAGAAATGGCTGTAAAGTAGAGAAAGAGCCGATGGAGAAGAAGTGAGAGTAGTATAGAATTCTTTAGCAGAGTGATTGCTTCGCTTGCTGTAACTGATGTTAGTGTAAAAAAAACTCAAAGTTAGGTTCTTTAGTATTACCACCGACACACATAGCTTTTACTACTCCTGACTTCATGGTCATAACATTAATGACTCAACAAATAATTTTACAAATCAATATGGAGTACAAAAATATTGTTTCAAAAGGAGTAATATTATACTCTCTCTCCTAAAACATTCGTCTCATTTTTTCATTTATACGTCCTTAGAGAAAACATTTATAAGGTATAATTTTGATTATTTTATCTTTTTAATATATTTCATCTAATCTCTTCTCAATAAATATCTATTCCATTCCATCAGTGGTAAGAATCTCTTAAATATTACTAATTAATATAAAAGTAAAATGAAAAATAACTACTTAATTTTGTCTTAGTTAAATAAAACGACAAGTATTTTGAGGTAAATATTTTTAATAAGGACGAATAATATTTTGGGAAGATAGGGGTATTACCGTTATAAATAGGAAAGCCAAGAAAATAAATCCATCAGTAATCACGCAAAGAATAGTTTTAGCACTAATAGACGAAAAAGTAGAGGGTTTATTAGACTTCCGGATCTAACTTTATCAACTACCAAATCAAGACTCCAGGCTCCAGCAGAGGCCCTGTGAAATAGGAGTAATAATTTTATTGCGGTTAATATATCTTTTCATGGCAATATGATATGATTGTCATCCTTTAACTTGATGCAATTATTGAAATTTTAATTCGTGAATTGATCTGTAAAGCGCAAAATTCTCTTCAGTTTCCTTTTAGTATTGTTTCCAATTAGGTGGCAAAATAATTTCTGGATTTGTCAAAACGGGTATATATAACTTAGTTTAATATATTGAAGAAGTAAATGGTGGTAATATGTGAATCTTTTAAATTTTGGGTTAACATAGTTTTCTGTTTGAGTTGACAGCGTAGAAAAAGGAAGAGGGGCAATTTAGACGCAGGCCTAACCGCCATAAATTAAGGCGCGAGTGTGTGCCTCGCTTTCATTGAATGGGGCAAAGGGTTCATTCATCACGGTTTATAATTCCTATGCGACTAAAATGTACGTGTCGCGTCTTTATACTAGAAAATTGCTAATTTACTGCCTCCATCTCTAATTATTAAAAATAATTATTTTAAATTAATTATTATTTTAAAAGTTCAAAGTATAATTAATTATTTTTCTTCCATTTTATCCTTTGTAAATAGAGCACAAATTTAATTGAAGATATTATAACTTCGATATAAATAAAAATAAAATAAATTAAATATTTTTTTAATTAATAATTTTTTTAAAAACGTATAAATTAAAAAAAATGATAAATAAGACAAAGTCAATAAATGTGACGCATGTTCTCTGGCTCGGGAAAGTAATAGTTGTCGGCCTTTAATCGAGAAAAAGACAAAATTAATTTCCTGTATACTCTTGACCAATTTCTATCATTTAAGTTTAATAAAAGCGAATTAATTTTATTTTTATTAAACATTTATCAACTTCTAATTATTAGATAAAATTTCATCAAATCACAGAAATTGTAACATAAAAACAACACAAATACAAAAAACAAATTAAATTGTAAAAAAATACACCTTCAAATTGTGAGTTTTAAAATTAAATTTATCTCTTTTTTTTTTTAAAAAAAGGGCAAAGATGTCCCTAATAATCGTGACTTGTCTTATACGTGTATCTCGTTAACCTATTCGGGGAGAAATAATTTTATAGCCTACTTACAAAATGCTTTTAGTTTAATGTCATTCTTAGAAACTTGAAAATGCTTTTTTTTTCCTATTCAAATTGCAAGGACATGAGATCTCATTTCCTAACCAATTTGCTATAAGAGCCCATTATCTCCTCTCTAGATACAATATTGAACAAAATCCACATACGTCCTCTCACACTATTGATGAAAGTCATGTTGGGTAAATACTTGTTTACCCAAATAAAAGTACAGTTGAATTTGTTAGGTGATTTAAAGGATACATGAATTAATTTACTTTAGATAATGTAATAAAGAGATAAATAATGAAATCAAATAGTAAAGAAATAATGGTATGATAAATTGAGCCTGATCCGTGTGAACTCATAGGAATCTCATAATGAGGATGACTCCGGTTGAACACACAGCCTTTGAGAACACTTCGAATTTGAAGCAAAAGAATATAAAGAACAAAGTGAGTATATTGTCTTGCTATTTCCTTTCTGATGCCTTACATTAGGATGAGAACATCTACTTATACTAGGGCTATCGGGGTGCATGATCCACAAATCATGCCCTCTTAATTATCAATATTAATGCTGCAATAAAAAAATAATAAAGCAAATTTAGTTCATTCGGACATATAAAATATGTTTTAAAATAAAGTTGGTCTTCCAATATTATTTTTGTTACTAGAAATATGATTAGAAGCACCAGAATCAAGAATCTATTGTTCATGAGATGAAGATTGTGCGACATGAGCAAATGGATTACCAGATTGCACTGGGCAAGCAACTGATGAAGTTGATGATTGTTGCCTTAATGCTTTGTACTGAAGGTAGTCATGATAGTTTGTTCCAGTTAAAGTGATAGATGGAAATGATTCGTCCCTGATATGAGGTGTAGTAATTGTAGGTGATAGTGGGAAAGAGAAAGTTGGTCTTCTAATATTCTGACTTTCATTATTTTCAGACTTTTATTTTATATATAATATAAAACACCAACTACTCTTGATTTATCACCAAAAAGATACAAAAATCAGCAGTAAAAGAACAAAACAAAGGCAGGACAGAGGCATCACTAACACATCTGACAGAAAAATCTGATTGATGCATAGAAGAGAAATTCAAAACAACTGATATCACGTAGTTAAAGAGGAGATGCAGTCGATCAAGTGGGAACTATTTTTTGTTGGTTGGAGATGTTGTACCAATATGGTTGAATTAACAAACCAGATTTTGGGAACCTCTATTTTTTCGTCTTTCTTTTTTCTTTGATTCTGATTTGCAGAATCTACTGAATCTGTTTTTTTTTTGTGGAGAAAAAGAAGGAGAATTAGAGAAAGGATGGATCTGATACCATGAGAAATTAGAAGGATAAGAGAAGAGTATTTGAGAATTAGTGGCTTGATTATTCCCTCAAGCTATTGAGGTTATATAGTTGTATAGAGAGTGTAAATATGAAAAGAAAATATTACACAATCTCCTAATTTTCTAATTCTAGAAATTTGAAGATATTCTCATATCTATACTATAATTACATGGATTTGAGAATATTCTCATATCTTCACTATTTAATTATATCATATCTAACATAAGTCAATGTTAAGGTTGATTAAATCTTCATCAATATAAACATATGAAATTTGAATCAAAGTTTGGAATACAAAATTTTGTTAGTGTTTATGAATTTAGGGAGGTAGCTCAAGACCATAATATACAGGGTGTTTGGATGGTAGTGCTAAGCTCATGGTGCACACGTTCTAAAGTTGCTATCATTTATGCGTATAAAACTTTGTCTTGTCAATATAGGAGTTATGGATTAGTAGAAAATTATCTTACCGTCAATTTCTACGAGGTCGTAGAAAAGCTTATACAAGTAGTTAGATTCAAGTCGAAAGACACCTACCAATCACCCACTATATGCATAAATCATAAATAATTACATCAATCATTGAGTGGATGATTTTCAGTGTAGTTAGTGATTGAGAAGAAAAGATAAGATAAGAGGTCCCTCATTGAACATAAAAGAAAAGAAGTGTTTAAGTACCACTTGAAATAAAATTATCTATATAGTCAAAGATGGTCACTTGGGCGTTGGGCTTCTTCTTAATTTTAATTCATTATTATTATTATTATTATTATTATTATTATTATTGATTTTAAATGTTTTGAATTTTAAATTGGATGGTTGTAATTTAAGTGTCTTTTCAGAATAGATATGACTGTTTTTAATATTCATGTCTTGATTGACTTTTTAAAGGTATAACCTTCTAAATTAAATAATTACGATCAGATTATCATTCTCTTCTCTACCCTAAAATATTGACCTTGTGTTCTTGTTGAATAAACAATAATGATAATAAAAATCTTAAAATAAAAATTAATAAGATGATTAAAGTAAAATTTGCTATTTTGGGCTACCTTTAGGCCGAAGGCACAAGTGCCTAAGTGTACATCTTTGACTATAAAATATAAATTCAATTTGACATTCTCCAAATTTCTCATCCATTATTTTATTTCAAGTGGTATTAGAAGTGCTTAAAACACTTTTTCCTTTTTTATTCTACTAATGAGGGATAATTTGTCTTGTCTTCTCTTTTCAATTACTAAATACATTGACATAACCTTAGTTAAGCAAACCATCATATAATACCACTAACAATCTATGTTGTTGGGACTCTTCAAATGTATCAACAGATGTGTTTCAGATCCTTTAAAATTAGTGTATTTTTGAAAAATTCAACACGGATGCGACAAACATTTTTGATGAATCCGAGCAACATAGCTGACAACAAATACCCTAACGTTTCTCATTTTTTTTATCAAGTACCCTAACGTTTCTCATAACCATAACATGATGCAGTTTCATTGTAAAACTACGTGACTTCAAGGCCTTAAATGTGCTTTACACGTATTAAGGTGACAAAGTGCACATGCTTTGGACATGTTAGTTGGTGTTTTTTTCACATATACACTCGACTAGTTACTACAATGTGAAAGTTCACGAGTAATGTCTATGTTCTCTTTTCATGTTCACTGAATTTTGCTGTTTTGAATTTTCTGTATTATGGTATTGTATTTGTGAAGTGCAAATATAGTAGTAAATGTCTTTAGTACTGTAATGAGTTCGGACGAGGAGTTGATGCAAAATTCGGAGTGATCTTTCTTTGTATTTATGGATATGTAAGAATATTTTCCAACATTGTAACATTTCAAAAGTGTGGTAATTATACCACAAATACAACATCATCTAAGGCTAGAATTAAGCTAAGATTAGGCTAAGATTGTTGGGATACAATTGTTGTAGAAAACGGGAAGTAAGTAACTATTACAATAATAGAAAGGATAAACTAACTATTACAATAAACTGGAAATCAAGAACTTAACCGATTGCTTGTGTGATTCGTTGAGTCGAGTGATGACACTCTTTCTTCCCGTATATCTCCTTTTACGGTATTGAACAATAGTCTCCCAAGATACAACAACAACTTTAACAAGTGAGCAAAGGAAACTCAAGTGTTACTCTTGAAGAACTTTGAGTATAGTGACTTTGCTAGAGAGGAATAATACGAAATCAGAAAATCTGGAATTTTTTTTAAGTGTTTAGTGTAGTGTGATTGAGCCAAATGCCTCAATTTATAGTGTAAGGAGAAGACCCCTCAACTAGCCAACTAATGACCTTCAATAGCCATGTAATTGCACTTGATTGAGGAGTTACATTCAGCCAAATAATGGTTGAATTCATGAGGCAAGTAATGGAGAATCAATGCTCCAAAACCTGCCCAAACGTTAGATTTTTCCAACTTTCCGTCGCAACATTCTGCCTCCGAAACGCCACGGCGCTATAGCGTCGTGGCCCTTCATGGCTCCGCGGCGATTTCCGACTCGTTTCATCTTACACTTCTTCCTTCTTTTACCAACGTGGAATACTTTGTCATTTGACCAATAACCGTCCATAATTCTATGTCTCAAACGTATTACATACGTACCAATATCTCTTTCACTAGTGAAATTTACGATACTTGGCACTACGTGTGCACGTGTGTGAAAACGACATTTCCGACGTGCGGGCCCAATAGTTCGAGTCATAAATTAATGGGATATACTTATTTCCACATTTAGTAAATTTTCAACAAAGATTAAGATAGGATTAGATTAGGATTAAGCTATTAGTTGACTATCTTATCTACCTACCATATTCACATGATCCTAACATCAATTACAATTATTACTAAATAATTATAATAAATATTCTATTAATTATAATTATTCTATCACCCCCGCGGTCGAAGCGGGAGGTAGGCGTATGTTGAGACTGTCCCAAAAATCTTCAAATAAAACCAGCCGAAGACCTTTAGTAAAGATAACTGCAATCTAATAGCGTGAAAGGACATGTAAAACACACACTTGTCCACGAGCGACGTTTTCGCGAACAAAGTGAATATCCAGCTCAATATGTTTAGTGCGTTGATGGTTTACCGGATTCCCATAGAGATAAATAGCACTCATTATCACAGTACATCAATGTTGCCTTTGGAACCGGATAGTGGAGCTCTAGAAGAATATTCTGGAGCAAACAAGATTCAGACACTACATTGGCAACACCTCGATATTCTGCTTCGGCACTGGACCTGGATAACGTCGTTTGCCGTTTGGAGGACCAAGATACAAAGTTATCACCAAGGAATATACCATAGCCAGACGTGGAGCGTCTGGTGTTCGGACATCCTCCCCAATCGGCATCTGTGTAGGAAACAAGGGTGGACGTCAACAATGGATATAAATGCAAGACATACTCTAGAGTACCCTGAATATAACACACAATGCGTTTGAGAGCATGCATGTGGTCCTCCATCGCATTTGAGAGCATGCATGTGGATTTCCAGTTTTAAACTACCATTTCTAATTTATTAATTCTAAGCCTACCTACTCTAAACCTTTCAATAATTATACAAATACAATAAATAATATTACAATACAAAATAAAATAAAACTGAATTAAAGAAAATAAAAAAAATAAAACTAAAACTAAATCATCTCAGAGGGGTATCTTGTCATGTTTAACTTTCGTAAGTGTTCCTTGAAAGCTATCAAGAACAAACAGTTAGAAATATAAATAACTTTGAATCCGTACCCAAAACAGTAAATATTTTGATTACGGAGAGCTTAGACTTAAATTTTGAAAACACCATTCCAATCACGTCGTGGTTGTGAACATATGACTTGTTGGTCATTTCCGTCGCCTTGCCTAACGAACATGTTGGTTTCGTCTTTACAACTGTGGAGGCCTAAAAAATTGACGGATTTTTTTTTTCATCGGCCCTAGTGTAGTATCATGTTCAAATCAGTAGAATATGAAAAAGTACAACAGCTATTTTTCACAGCCTCGAAGCACACAACAACGGTGAAACAACCAACACTTTGGCCCCAAAACAGTAGCGAACTCAAGTGATAGCAAAATAAGCAGCCAAACAGTAGCAGCAAATAGTATCCAACAACAGCTATAAATAACAAGCGTAGTGGCTAAATGCCTAATCAATGGTAAATACCCAGTGACATTCAACGGTAGCCACAAACAGCAACAAACATCGCAAAATATGAGTCAAAAACTGTCTCAGAGATGTAAATGACAAACCCATATAATAGCTATTCAGCACCAAAAAGCAGTCCATAATTTCAACCCGACCCGGAAAACGATGACGAAACAGTAAAGAAAAGTTAGGTATTTTGACCCAGTTCTGAAAAATTGACGGATAGGTTTCGGCTCGACCCGACCCGAGAAATACAACCCGAAACAGTGACCCGACCCGGAATAAGTTCTCTTGGATTTTCAGATAACCAACAACAAATATCAAAGCCAATTTCTGGAAATTTTGCCCGACCCGGATTCTGTCCCGACCAGACCGGAAAAATGACCCGACCCGGAATCAGTAGACGACCCGAGAACGAAACAATTTTTTTTGTTTCTCTCGTGTATTTTTTAGATTACAAACTAGGAATCAAAATGGGTGTTTACTTAACCAAATCAAGAAAAATCCTACCTTTGTTTCGGATGGAATATATAGATATATTGTTGCTCTTATTCTCGGATTTTGGCCTCAAAGATGAAGCACAAAGGATGCAGTGCCGAAAATCAAGACTCGAAAATCGGACCAAAATCAAACCTCTTTTTTTTTGTTTGTTTTCGGTCAAAGATGATGAAAGATAAAAGATGATATCAAACCCAAAAATATTTAATCCGTCGGACCCAAATAAAAGATGGTATGCGAAATCAAGAGTAGAAAATCCGACCCCTTACATGAAGAACAAGAGGGTCCTTTTATAGATGAAAAAGGCGTTTGAAATTTGAAAATAAAGGGCTAAAAATAACGATTTGGGATGGATTTTTTTAGGGGTATGGGTTGCGGATTTTCGGGGATAAGGGTATGGGATGTGTCCGGGTGTCAGGGTTTGGTGGTGAGGTGAGGTGACCGGCTTAACAGAGGGGGTAGGTGGTGGTGTGTGCGGCGACGGGGGTTAGGGGTATGGGGTGTTTGGTGGAGAGGTTGAAAGAGAAAGAGAAAGAGAAAGTGGTGTTAGGGTTAGGTTTTGGTTTGGGTTTGGGGATTAAAGGGTGATGGGCTTGCCGGTTGGGCCGATGGGTTTGGGCCTTTGGTGGCCGGTTTGGGTTGTTAAATTTGGGTTTGTCCGATTGGGCCTTCATTTTTTTGGGGGGGTTGCGGATTTGGTTAGGGGTTTGGGTTAGTTTGTGTAGGTTGGGTTGGTTTTGGGTATTGGCTTTGAGAATAATAAAAGGGATAGAATGTATTGGGTTTAAGGGGAGAATTAGTTGTGGATAAAAATAGAAAAGGGGTTTATTCAGAACAAGAAGAGAATTTATTAGATTTAACGGAGCTTACTATAAGTACTGGTTTTCTATTCAATACAGTCTTGATCACTATTTTTATCTGTAATAGGTACTTAAGGATGCATTACGTATTAGCTTGAAAAGCTGATCTACCCAACGTTTTGGAGGATTTTCCGTGAACTTTTCCCTGGAATACAAAGCTGTAAGCTCTAAATTCAATTTGCTTTTTTAGTTATTTTTAGGCTGATGCTGGAAATTCCGGAATTCTTGAAAGCCCTGAAAATCATAATTCTCTAGGAGAAACTTATAGCAGTCCTTACAGTTTTATGTTGATAGAGAGCATCTCTTCATTTGAAGTATTGAAATTTTTTGATTGGCTATCACTTATGGGATAAAGATCCTGAAAGCTATGTAATGATTGATGCTTTTACCTGAGAAAATCTGATTCTGGGTCTTACTGCTCATGTTTCTGCTTCACCAAATTAACTAAATTTACATCTTCTTTCTAAAACATCCAATTTGATTAATTTGTTTTAGTCTTCTTTAGTTACCATCTGATGCAGCACAAGTGACAAGTGCTCTACACAGTTATTGCTGTGGTGTATATGAATATGATGTTTATGTGTGTATTGAGATGTAAATATTCTGAATATTCAGTTATTTGGTTCTAGGCATACGATCCTTTAATGAAGAGTAGGTTTATGTCGTGGCTAGGAGAAGCTTGGGGCAGTTCAACCCTTTGTAGTAATGAAAGCATACCTATTCCCATGCAGTAACTGAAGTTTCTATGTAGTTCTAGTTCCTTTTTTTTTTGGGGCAAGCATTAGATAGCACTAGGAATTCCAGGTAAGTATTAAACAGCATTCCGTTGCAGTCCAACCGACTAAAATAATTGGGGGGGAAATTCTGATTATGCATGATGCATTGGGATAAGTTGCCGGTGGATGCCTTCAAATTTGCGCATGGCATTGGCAACATCTTCCCATGTATCATAGGTTCATGATTGCAGTTGCTTTGCATTACGCAGTGGAACACTCTGCTTGACACACTAACTTCTTAAAGCAAAAAGTGACATTGTGAGCAAAATATTTGCCCTTTTATAATGCAATTTGTGATCCAGCTGACATTGGGCCGTTGGACTGGGTATGGCCGGTATCTATCCTGTAGCTTGTAAGTTCACCATCAGATGCTTGCCCTAGGGCTTAACTAAATTAACAAATATTGAGGGACTTGTGACTTAGATTATAGGTTTGAGTCTCGCAACAAGCGAACTAAGTCTGTTATTTAAGCGGAGAAGGATAGAGGGGCCAGATTCATTGTCCTCAAGTTTTGAAGGTTGCGGCTAGTCCTAGGGATTGACTTCAAACAAATTCCTCGGTCATCACATAAAAACAAAAGGTTGACGGTCAGATGCCGGTGATTTAAATCTTTGTTTGGGTAAAAAACATTTTTCTTTGTACATTTTTTAAAATGTAAGACATTCTGGACTGAGGTGTTTGGCTGAATTCCAGAGTTGAAGTCTAACCTATTTAGCTACCTAATTCTAAGATGCTGAAATTGATACAAGATGTTTTCTTGGTCACCAATTGATGAGTTCTTTGTGTCCAGCAAGTCTCGCTCGAATTGGGGTGGTTCAAAGTATTGGGCCTTGAATTGTTCCATCACCCATTAGCTGAGTAATCAGTTTCCATGATGTCTGGTCAAGTGTTGCAATTTCAGGTGACATTTAACTCTCAAACGTTTGACTCGCTAATTAATGCAAAGTACACGTTTTGTCTTTTAACAACATTACCCATATTTTCAAATACCCAGCAAAAGATTTTAATCTTCAGTCAATCAACTAGCTACGCCTAAATCTTAACTTTTATTCTGCTTTATTTCATTCTAATGCTAATAATCTATCCTAAAGTTTAAGAATCTCATCGCTAAAGTTCTCTTAAATTTCTCACTTGAGCGTACCTTTTTAAGAATTTAGCTAATTTGAAGAGCATGCCTCTATAAAATTTATTCATTACCGTACCCATTGTATTTGCTTCTCCTGATGCAGATTTGTAATAGATGTGAGTCGCTGAGTTAAAAAAGAAATGAAAAAGAATAAGCCATGGAAATAGTATCTTGATAGCAAAACAAACAAGCAAGGATGGGGAAATAAAAACAAACCCCAAAGTAGATCCATTTTTTTGTTAGACAAAGTAGTAGTTTCTCCACTTAACAAACACTTGGATAAATCAATCTGCTTTTTGCAGACAAAGTAATCTTCCATGTGCTTTGCCTCACTGCCACTTTGATCTTTTTTTTTTTTTTTTTTTTGATAATCCAGGTCTGCCTTTGCGCCTCGACCACGCCCCTGGAGTAATAAAGACCGGTCCTTCAACACTATTACTGGTAAATCGCAGGATGTGCTGGTGGCGATTCGGGAGCGTAACCGATCAATGAGACAAGGTCAAATTCCCCAACATGCAGAGTTTCTTCGTGCTTGCGGGGAATCGAACTCACGATGCCCCATGCCAGAGCGTCTTATAGCGCCCAGGCTTTGCCACTGGACTATGCCCGGAGGACCTGCTACTTTGATCTTTATAGACCAGAACTCATCACTTTCCTCTTCAGTTTCTCTCTGTACTTATTTTTTATTCCAATCTACAGTAAACCATCAAGAATTCCAATGTACCAATTTCTGCAATATCCTGAAACTCCGAGTTGTGAAGGAAAAAAGAAAAGAGAAAAAAGGACAGCTTAGAAATATTATAAAGGATTTAACTTATATATATTGACAATATAATTATTTTACCTTATCAATGTAATTCAACATGTTATTGAAAGTTATTTGTCTTATTTTTCAGGTAACTAGTTCCACTTAGCTCCTTGCAATCCTGCATCTATTACTTTCCTTTTGAGTCGAGGGTCTATCGGAAACAATCTTTCTACCTAAGGTTGAGTAAGGTCTGGTTACATCCTACCCTCTCAGACCCCACTATGTGAGATTATACGGGTATGTTGTTGTTGCTGTTTAGTTCCACTTCGCATGGATTGTTATTTGATAGTGCAAAAAAAATATTTTACACTATCAGTATGTAAAAGTAGCAAAAAATAATTAAACAGGGGGTGGGCTGGTGATGGGAAATAAGCTAGTAATTGGCAAACAGAAAAGATATGTGTGATCAAGCATTACCAAGAAACGCTAAACATATCAGAAGAATGAGCAGAAAGCAAAAAGTTGAGAACGGAGACGTCTTCTTGATTCTTTTACCCACCTCATCCACTATTCAGAACAACATGTACAGTTTAGTTGCCTAAAGAAGGCTGACAAACGCCAAAAAATTATACTGCAATTATTGGAAACAAAGAAACAAAAAAGCAAACGTCTCATCTATATCTAGTGGATAATTATAACCAGAAATGGCATTACAATCTACTTGATTTTCTTAATCAGCAATGCATTTTATTGCAAGTTTTAAAAGGTTCAGAAAAGCTGTCAGCTGAAATTGTTTTCTTGTTACAAGAGATAAAGGTTTTCTGTTTTAGGCTAATTTAATTCTAACTTTAGAACTTCCATACAATGTTAATCCCATGTAATATGATAGACAGTTGGATGATTATAGGTTAGAACCTAGACCTGGAGTTGGGCCCTTCTCAAAGTTCAATTATTCATCCTTGTTATAGAAATAATAAGACCGATTTTTCTTTTTTATGATTTTAGCATATCCGATGATAGTTGAAAATTATTACTCAATAACATTAATTCTCCCCATCTTTTTGATAAAAATGAAGTTTAGTTGTAGGTTAAATGGGTCTCATATTTTTTTGGGTGTGAAAGTGGACCCAGAAATAAGTGATAGGGCCATGCCACTTAAGTAATGTACAAATTTTCAGTGTGTAACTTTTAAATGGATGACAAATAAGAAATAACAGTACTTTTATGTGACAAAACAAAGAAGATTACGTTTCAAAACTTCTTTCATGAAATAACTATACTTGGCAATAGACTAATACTTGAATGATCATCCATGAAATTTCCTGCTTTCCCATTCTATCCAATGAAATAACTATACTTGGCAATTTAAGACAGGAAAGAACTTGCTTGTAATTCCTATACTTATGAATCATGATGGTCACATCCTTAACACTACTGTTTAATTAAATTCCACTCGATAACCTTGCAGAGTGGAATCTAAGCAAAGTGATTATATGTTACGTCCAAAAAGATGTTCCATCCCTTCAAGCTTTACGAAAAGCTTACTATTATTACTGCTTTCCTTTTAGCTACCATCAGTCGTGTTTCGTTTCAATGCTAGAAACATGTATTCTGCATAAAGTGAAAGATAATTCAAAGGACAATATATCGCCTTTTAGCTGTAGATTTCTTAATCATTGTTATCATAATCTTTCAACAATTAATTTAATCTAATAAAATGTTAATGAAAACCATTTGTTGTCACTTGTCTTTCAATTGTCAAATTCTTTTTGTCCCGCTAGCTGCTTTAATGTCTCTATAAGCAGAAATTAAGCTAAGAACCAATGGCAACAACAATAACAATAATATACCTAGTGTAATCCTATTTTATGGAGTCTGGAGAGGGTAGAGTGTATGCTAATATTACTTCTATTTTGGGAGGTAGAGAGACTGTTTCCGATAAACTAACAACCAATAGCGAATTCAGGATTTAGACAAGTTCATAATGTAAGATCTGAAATACACGTTTAACCCTATTATACTTATTTTTCACGTTTATAAATATGGTTCGCATTTAAAAGAAGTCGTAGGTTCTGCCAAACTTGCATGTTCCTATATTAGGATCCACCGCTGGGAGTACAAATTTATGTTTGAATGCAATCTTACCATGCATGCACTTAGAACCGGAGATTCTAGTACGGTAATGGATTATGTTGTCTACTACTCAAGGAACAAGAAGTAATATGACTACGGAAAACATAGACCATATAACTAAAAATAGGAAGTTCGAGAGAGTCGTGAAAAATAAAAAGTAAAAATATGATAAGTTGCTAGAATTCCTGCCCTCCGTTTCATTTTGTATGTCTTCGTTTGATTGTCAATTTTTTTTTAGAATAAGAATTGTGAAACTTGTGATTTTAAACTAAGATATGCGTAATATATCAAAATATTCTTAAAATTTATAATTTTAAATATATCATGAGTAATGTTAGAGTCAAAGAGTTACTTAATTTAGAAACTTACGTTTTTTTTACTATTGAAATAGGGGGAATATCCCCTTTGGTAATCGTTGTTTCTTTGCCTTATCTATCTTGAACTCCTCAACGAAAAGTCTATGCTAAGATTTTTTTTCTGTTTCAAATCTTAACTAAGATTTCTGTGTTTCTAGATTTTACGTATATTGGGATAAGAAAAGATTAGTCTCAATTAAGACTTTCAAAAGTCTTACCGGAGATCTGCCTAATTACCGGTATGTGGTCAAATCAGCAGCGTGGGTACGGAGTTGACTATCACATCTCATACTTTGATACGAATCCAGAAGCAACTTTTCAAACTATAAAATAATGAATCATATCTGTCTATGTTCAAATGAACATGTAAAACACGTTTTAAATCTAAGTTCGAGTCGATACTCAGATGCAGAGCTTATGAGTACCACAAGTGCAAGAAATGGGAAATAAGTAAATATTACAATCGCTTAGAAATGATAAACTACTAGAGACTACTAAGATTACAACAAAAAACTTATAATCTTCAGTTTGCAAAACTGGAAACAAGAATAAACACGAACTCTTTGTCTTGGCTGAGTCGAGTGATCATACTTTGTCTTTAAGACAAGATTGCCCCGTATATATCCTTTTACGTTATGGACAATAGTCTTCCAAGATAAAACAACAACTTAACAAATGAGCAAAGAATACTCAAGTGTTACTTTTGAAGAACTTTGAGTATTGAACGGATGCCAAAGGGGAAGAAGATTTAAGAAAAAATATATTTCCAAACAATTGAGCCAAATGCCTCAATTTATAGTGTAAGAAGGATGGCGCCGCGGCTCTTCCCAATTTTATCTTTCTTGAAATTCCATGGACCAAACTGTAAATACTAAGCAATTTTGGGGTCCAAAAAGATAATATCAGAAGAAGCCCAATAGCCTAGCCCCACCCGGGCCGGGGTGGTGGTGGCGGCGCGCGTGTGGGCCTAGCATTGAACCTAAGCACACCTAGGTCCTCCCTCCTTCAAACACATGGGTTACCCCTTGGGGTCCCAAACCCTTATCCACTTTTGAGGCTTATAAAATGAACAATTCTTCCTTTCCCCACCGATGTGGGAGATTTGTTCCACACCATATTTTTCATGCCTCAAACACCTTACTTTCTGGACCAATATCTCTTTCATTCTTAACGAAATTTGACGATCTTTGGCCCTACAGTCATCTACTCACATAGTAGATTATTCCCGTGTGAAGAACCAAAGTCTCCAACATGCGGAACCCTAACGATTAAGTTATTAAAGATGGGTGTGGTATATTCTTACATATAATTATGTACTGAAAAGTTTATTTCAACAAATATTTAGACTATATTATTTCATACAAATGTGTATTACATGACTCATCATATATATTAACAGTAGTAGAATCCATGTACAATCCTATTAACAGTAGTAGAATCTCTGTACAATTCTATCACCATAATTATAAATATTCTGTATATATTTAGATTACAGAATTATGGTAAGACTAGGATACATATGGTAAACCTAGATTTGTATTGTAGTAGGATTCATATTATACTACTATATATATACATTGTAATGCAAAGGCTCATCAAGGGAGATATTCTTACATGGTATCAGCCAATTCTTGATTCTCAGCCAAAACACACCCTTCTGCCAATTTATGTTCCTGTTTCTCGGCCACACTTAAATTCCCTGCTTTGTTTTCTCACTAATTACCATGTCTTCCCAATCAGCCTCAGCCTCCGCCTCCTCTGTTGTCGATCCCAAACCATCTGTTTCACCCTCCACACATCCAGCTTTCATAATCACAAACATCAAGAACTTCGTTCCCATACTTCGTGATCAAGAACACGGGCAATATACCCCATGGGTTGAACTATTCTGTATTCACGATGATGTTTATAATGTGCTGGATCACATTGATGATTATGTTCCCCAACCTAGTGAGGTTGATGATACACTCTGGCACTGTCTCGACGGTGTTGTCAAACAATGGATATACAGAATAATTTCTCATGACCTACTTTTAACCGTTGGTGCCTCTGCACGCGATCTTTGGCTTCGATTAGAAGATATTTTTCAGGAAAACAAGCATACCTATGTTGTCTATCTCGAAGAACAATTCCACAGCACGCGTCTTGAGAACTTCTCCAATGCATCGGACTACTGCAAGCAACTAAAGCTCATGGCTGACCAACTTTTGAATGTTGGGATA
Organism: Anisodus acutangulus; assembly: GCA_029783415.1. Classification (NCBI taxonomy): domain Eukaryota; kingdom Viridiplantae; phylum Streptophyta; class Magnoliopsida; order Solanales; family Solanaceae; genus Anisodus; species Anisodus acutangulus. The sequence goes on along the minus strand of CM056501.1, from coordinate 44,477,013 downwards.
ACAGTTTCCGACACACGTATGGTTCTCCAACTCATCATCGGTCTACCAAAAGGCGAATACGACACCCTCGCAATGGTAATTCAACAATCCGATCCCCTTCCGACTTTTCACAAGGCTCGGTCACAATTGTTACTTGAAGAAACTCGTCGTGCCAGACATGAAGAACACTCACAAAAAATGTTCGCCGTTGACGCTGCAACTCACACTACTGCATCTGCCGTCGGTCATTCATCTGCAGACAGCGGTCAGAATCGTGGTCATGGGGGAGGCAAATCAGGTTGAGAAAGAGATAATGGTAGGGGTAGTCGTGGACGAGGACAGAGAGGCAGATGCGGCTAGTCACCGACCACCAACCCGCAGGCACCAACGCCTCCGTCGAACCATCACTGGAGCAGACCAGCACAGTTTTAGCAAAATTCCAATTGGGCCTCTTATGACATGCCTTCCACGACCCAATATCTTGGTACTCAGCAAGGGATATTGGGCTAAGGCCCAAGTCCAAGACCCTTTAATTTTCAGACTCAGCAGGCCCATCTCATCCAGCAGCCCATTAACCTTGCCCCAACAGATCTGGGGCAGGCCTTTAGCAGCATGACCCTACAACAACATGATGACAATTGGTACATGGACTTCGGAGCCACTTCTCATCTCACCCGGTCTTCATGTAATCTTTCCCAATTATTTAATTTGAAGCATCATCAATTTATTACAGTTGGCAATGGTCACCGCATTCCAATTAATGGTTATGGTTACGCTTATACACAACCACCTCACCCCCCATTCTCCCTAAATAATGTCCTATATGCCCCAAACATCATCAAAAACCTTATTTCCATTCGACAATTTACTCGTCATAATTATGTGTCTGTTGATTTTGATCCCTTTGGATTCACTATGAATGATATGAATATGGGGACTCCTCTCACGAGATGCAATAGCACCGAGGACCTATATCCATTCACACATAATTTCGTTGTCAGCTTCCGCTCCCACACCTCTCTTACTGCTCTGTCTCCATCCACTTGGCACAATAGACTTGGACACCCAGGGGCTCCAGTGTTTAATTTTTTTATGAGTAATAATTTTATTAATTGTAATGGGAAGCTTGCCCAAAACTGCGTTTCTTGTCAATTAGGCAAACATACTCTTTTTTCTTTTAATTCTTTTACTAGTATTACGTTTGCTCATTTCGATATTATTTATGCGGATTTGTGGACTTCTCATATTACTAGCCCATTGTGTCATAAGTATTACCTTGTTCTACTTGATGATTATTCCCACTATATATGGATTTTACCCACTCAAATACAAATCGGAGGTCTGCCAAATTCCTTGAGTTTTGCACCTTTATAAAAACACAGTTCGAAAAAGTCATAAAATCCTTTAAATGTGATAATATGTGTGAATTCAATAATTCTGCGTTTCACAAATTTTACAAAAGTAATGGAATGGTTTTTCGCTTCTCGTGTCCTTATATTTCTCCTCAAAACGGCAAAGCTGAACGCATTATTCGTACCATCAATAATATGGTCTGTACAATGTTGTTTCATGCCTCCCTACCTCCGTCATTCTATGTCTATGATGTCAACATGGTAGAATATGTCCTCAACATCTTACCCACAAGCACTCTCCATAACATGACCCCAACAGAAATACTACCGTCGAGTCCCATCCAATGACCACCTCAGCATATTCAGTTGTCTCTGCTTCCCAAGACTTGCCTCTACCTCCCCTCACAAGTTGACACCCCGAACCACTCCATGCGTCTTCATAAGTTTTCCATATAATCATAGGGGCTACTTGTTCTACGACTTGTCTACTAATCAAATCCATGTCTCTCGCCATGTCACCTTCGATGAGACGACCTTCCCGTTTTCAAATATTTAACAATCCTGTAAACTTGAGTACAACTTTCTGGATGAGTCCAACCTCTCTCCCGTTATCCTCCAAGAACTGTGTCAATCTGTCGATTCCTCACCCAACACCACCAGTTAGACAGTCCCGACAAGCTCCCTACCGTCGGCTCAACCATCGCCGCCTTTCCAAACTACTTTTTCCCCGGCAACATCCCCTCTGTCGGCATCACATCATGCACATCGACCATCACTCTCCGACAAGTCTCCTCCGTCGGCTCAATCCCACTCCGGCCAGTCCTCACAATCCGCCATTGGAACTCTATCTACCACCACCACTCCGCCACCATCACCAGTCCCTACCGACCCCTCGTCTCACAGCGATGACATAACTACACTGCCCCCACCATCACCCTAACTACCAGTACCGGCCTATCCTACCCACGGAACCCAACCAGTAAACAAACCTGACCTCAACATTGATTCAGCCCAAACCTAAAACTTCCAGAGCCTAAATATTGATCAGACCACGTACCCTAACCCTATGACCATACACAATACAACACTCACCGACCGGATGGAAACTCGTTCCCAACACGGGATTTTCAAACCCAAAACCCAATTCAACTTATCAGCCCAAACTATTTCCCCAATCCCCAAAAACCCAAAATTAGCCAAACTAAAACCCTAATTGGAATGCGACCATGCGTGAGGAATTTAATACTTTAATGAACCAACGCACATGAGAATTGGTTCCTCAACCGGAGGGGGTGAATGTGATTCGATACATGTGGCTATTTCGTCACAAATTCAGAGATAGTGGTGACTTAGAAAGATATAAGGCGAGACTTGTGGTAAATGGTACTACTAAGCAGGAGGGAATTGATTATGGTGAGACATTCAATCCGGTTGTTAAACCAGCTACCATTCGCACGGTTCTTAACATTGCAATGGGGAGACATTGGCCGATTCATCAGCTAGATGTCAAAAATGTTTTCCTTCACGGGGCATTAAAAGAAATTGTTTATATGCACCAACCGCCAGGGTTTGTCAATCCAGCAACTCCACAGTATGTATGACGTCTTTGCAAGTCACTTTATGGCCTAAAACAGGCTCCCAGTGCATGGATGAAAGATTTACTCAGTATCTTTTGCGTCTTGGGTTTGTCTGCAGCAAGTGTGATACATCCTTATTTACATTTCATAGGGGTAGTAACATTGCTTATTTGTTGCTTTATGTGGATGACATTGTTCTTACTGCCTCTTCTGACATGTTGAAATATGAGATTATTGCACTGGTTAAAGCCAAATTTGATATGACTGACTTGGGAAAACTGAGATATTTCTTAGGGATATCAGTATCCAGATCTGCCAACAATATGTTCCTCTGCCAACACAAGTATGCAGAAGAGATCGTGTGCAAGGCTAGAATGGAAAATTGCAAACCCGTATCCACTCCAGTCTATTCAAAATCTAAGCTCAGTGTCATCGACGGTAATCCAATGTCAGATCTCAACTTGTATCGGAGTCTTACAAGTGCACTTCAGTACCTCACATTCACCAGGCCAGACATTCAGTACCTCACATTCACCAGGCCAGACATCGCCTATGTTGTTCAACATGTATGCTTATTCATGCATGCCCCTAGGGAGCCTCACCTTACTGCTCTCTAACGTATCATTCGATACGTTAAGAGTACACTTGATTATGGATTACATATCTACCCCACAACACCGAATATGTTAGTGTCATATACAGATGCAGACTGAGCTGGCTATCCGGACACGCGTCGATCTATATCCGGATACTGTGTTTTTTTTTGGGATAATCTTATTGCATGGTCTGCCAAGCGGCAAGCCACGGTATGTCGTTCGAGTGCAGAAGCTGAGTATCGAGGAGTTGATAATGTGGTTGCTGAGACTTGTTGGCTTCGAAATCTTCTCTTGGAGCTGCAGTTCCCTTTACGTAAAGCGTCTCTGGTGTACTGTGATAATATTTCCGCCATATACCTTGCCCACAATCCAGTTCAGCATCAACGTGCCAAACATATCAAACTGTACATTCACTTTGTTCGTGAGAAGGTTGCTCGTGGCCAACTTAAGATAAGACATGTTCCCTCATCATATCAGTACGCAGATATCTTCACCAAAGGACTACCGAAATAACTTTTCACTGATTTCAGATCCAGTCTCAACATTCGGCCTTCTCTTGTTTCGACTGAGGGGGAGTATTAACAGTAGTAGAATCCCTGTACAATCCTACCACCATAATTATAAATATTCTGTATATATTTAGATTACAGAATTATGGTAAGACTAGGATACATATGATATACCTAGATTTGTATTGTAGTAGGATTTATATTGTACTACTATATATACATTGTAATGCAAAGGCTCCTCGAGGGAGATATTCTTACGATATACGTGCAAGTTTCTACGCACGTAATAGTGAATAGATTACTAACAGTATGCAAATAAGAAATCGAAAGATTCGTATGATCGTTTATGATCCCATAGGTTAATAATTCTAAGCAAATCAATTTGTTTGACTAAGATAGGATTGTGAATAGACACCATGTATTTTTTGTATTGTTTTGTGGAGGTCTTGGCACATTTGTTTATACTAATTGATCTTAAATTATCATTGTCATGACTCATGATTACTCAATTAATTATATATTGCTTGTGCGTTCGCCTATACTTGAGGTATGTTTTGGAGCTTATAAATTAAGCCCCGTAAATGGTGGACCTGTTGCCCTATCAATAAAGAGACTGCATTAGATATGTGATCAATATTATACGTGTAGGTAATTGGAATAAATCAATTGGACTTCGCAAAGCTACTACAAAAAATCATCGTGTCTAATCATAATATCATGTCTACTTCCGAAAACGATCGTGTCTATACCTGGTTATGCACAATATAGTAATTTTCTCAACCCATTCATGTGTGATTAAATCTTATCTGTTAAGTGTTATAATGTTATATATACAAAATAATACTGAAAATAAATTTGATGAAACAATTATTTTTCAATTTATTATATTTTCAGGTTGAGTAGGATCAAGACATAATACTTGGAGTGTGAGTTCAGTGACGTGACGCATGAGGCTAACGTGGAAGTGCGGCTTGCTACACATGTCATCCAAAAGAAAAGAAGTTTCAAGTATCTTGGGTCTATTATTGAAGAAAATGGAGAGATTGACGAGGATGTCACACATCGCATTAGTGCAGGGTGGATGAAATGAAGGCTCGCATCCAGAGTGTTGTGGTTTAAGAAGGTGCCACCAAAACTCAAATGTAAGTTCTACAGCGTGGTGGTGAGACAAACTATGTTGTATGAGGTGGAGTGTTGACCAGTTAAGAACTCCCACTTTCAGAAAATGAAAGTTGCAGAGATGAGGATGTTGCAGTGGATGTGTGGGCATACTAGGAGAGATAGGATTATGAATGAAGATATCTGGAATACGGTGGGAGTGGTTTCAATAGAGGACAAGATGCGGGACACAAGACTTAGATGGTTTAGGCATGTGAAGAGGAGGTGCGCGGATGCCTCAGTGCGGGGGTGTGAGCGGTTGATTATAGATGGCTTCGGGAGAGGTAGAAGTAGATCAAAGAAGTATTAGGGGAGGTGATTAGACAGGACATGACACAGTTACAGCTTACCAAGGACATGATCTTAGATAGGAGGTTGTGGAGGACATGAATTAGGGTAGAAGGTTAGTAGGTAGTAGAGTGTGTCCCGCTTTTCTTTCCTTACTAGTAGCCGTAATATTTTTGAGGCAGTTTCTTATCCTTTGATTTCTGTTACTATCTATTGTCGCTTGTTATTAGCTTACCATATATTTTGTTGTAGTTGTTGTTCCTTTTTCTTGTTAATCTGCTTTGTTTGCCTTATCTTGAGCCGAGGGTCTATCAGAAATAATCTCTCTACCTCCCAAGGTAGGGGTAAGGTCTGCATACACTCTACCCTCCTCAGACCCCACTTGTGGGACTACAATGTGCATGTTGTTGTTGTAACAAATTTGACTTCTTAAAATTAGTTAAATTGGTACAAAAATACTTATAGCATAATAATGTTTTTGAAATGCTTCAAAATGAAGAAATGATATACTCCTAATTAATAATATGCCATTTAAGAGAGGAGGAGTCAAGAATTCTAAGCAAACTATGACTAATTCAATCTTCATTTTCCTTAACCTCGTTGACTTTTAAGAGTCTTGCCGTGTACAAAGCACTTGGAGGATGTTAATTAGTCTGAGTTGAACTGGAAATTTAATAACCTGCATATATTGTATATATAGACTAACTACATAATTAGAGTTGAAGAGCTGAGTAAAAATAATAGTTTTGACTTGTGACACATTCATGCATTTGTCTCCATCTGTTTAGTGCCGTGGTTGCATTTTGCTTCCTTAAATAACAACTAGACAAAATATCTACACCATATCGTTGAACTAAGATATATACAAGTATTATCACATCAATAGTAGTGCTAGAATTTTCAACAAAAGAATTTTAAAATATAAAAAGTAAATATACGAAAATAAGTTAAAGTGATTCTATATTTACTATATAATGCATAATGAGTGATTTATATATTATATATACGGTTTAATATTCCGACAAAGGGTTACCCCATGTGCCTTAGCTCTTTTGGAAATTTGTCTTTGATAAGGTTGCGTTGTTACTGTGAATGATCAATATGGATTATCATGAATATTTATATGATTTAGATATTTTAAAATTACACATTGCATAAATTACTTATCTATTACTGCGTCAAATAATCAATTTTTATGAAAATTTGTGTAATTTTAATTAGCCTTTCATTTGTAACTATTACCTCTCTTCTCCTACTTCGTCCTTGGTTTCACTAGCATGTAAACTATGCACCCATAAAATATGAAAAATAAAATTATTGATAAGTATCAAATAAATATGTGCGAAAGAAAATTCATAAAATCTCCCCATAGTGATAGTGGTTGCGGAAAATGAATGTGTATATCTGAGACATGGATGAAAGTTGAAACACTCATATTGCTAAAAAGTCTTTACTATATGGGACAGTTATTGAGGCATTCTATGAATTCAAGATTGTAGGCGTGGAAATTGGGAAGATATGGGAGAATCATATTCTTCGTTCAACTCTATTAGTATGTTATATGGAATTTCTGGTTGATAATTGCATTAGCCATATCTGGATGGCAGAAACAATATGATGATGTTCGAGATTTCACTGGCTATGACTTCTACGATGACGCGTTTCTGGGTTCTCTTCAAGACTTTGAAATGTTAGGCATCTTCGTTAGTGTATTTAAATATTTTATTCCTCCCGTTTAATTTTAACAGTTATTTTTACTTAAAAGATTATCTCAAAATAATTATCACTTTAGAAATTCAAGACTAAGGTTGACAATTATTTTTAATAGTATCCTTAACCTTAAAGAAGTAGCTCTTTTAATGCCGCTCAATTCTAAAAAAAAAAAGACCTCTAATAAATAGGGAGCTTTTTAGTTTTGGGGTTTTCATGTAATATAATATGGATATAGGTATAGATAGATTTGAATAAAATTGGTAATTACAAAGCATTATCATCTCCCTAATTAACTAGCTATGTAAGGCTACCAATATAGTTCTGTTTTACCCACGAATCAATTTCTAATACGTTGATTCATGCCGGTCAATCCAATAATTAAGTATAAGTGTATAACATTGAATAATAACCTTGAAAAGCAAAACCAATTCATAATTATAGATAGAAACCATTATAAGTCTTACTGTTTCTGCATGAAAATAGCTGACACCAATGACTAACTGGTCGAATGATAATTATCCTCTCTGTTCTAATTTATGTGATGCCATTTTTTTTTATATCCCAAAAAGAATATAAATTTTTATATTTAGAAAAAAATTAATTTTATTAGATGATTTACTGTCACACATTTATGTAAGATTTATTTTGCACCATACATTTCAAAAGTCTTTTTTTTCTTAAACTTCGTGTCAAGTCAAATGATGCCCCATAAATTGAGACAGATTGAGTAATATGTATGTGTAACCCAACATGTAAAATGAATAACTAATCTGGGTTTTACATCTGATACACTTGTAAAGAATTTTCATACCATTGAGTTAATTAGTTAAATTTCAATTTACAATTATCTATAAGTGAGTTAAGGTCTCAATGGCGGATTATGGTAGGGGCTGGGGAGCTGTGGCCCCCTAAAAAACTTTAAAAAATTAATTTTTTTATATATCTCTCTCTCACATGTCACTCTATTTTCACATTCTAAACAAGACATCAGCTCCCATTTTGCTCTTACCCACCCGGGACCCGGCCACCCCACCGCATCTCAGCCCCAACAGTGGTAATCTCTCTCTTTCTCTCCTCTTTGTTGTTCTGTGAGTTCTTAATGACTTTTAATTTTTATACTATTGACTGTATTGAAGACGAAAAGTAACGTATTCCATTGGTTGAGAATAAAATATTTTCGAAAAGAAATAAAAAATCGATGAAATTCACTTGTAGTTGTCCCACATCGATTTCAAGAAGAACGTATGAGGTTTTGGAGTTCTATATTTTCTACTAATTCAAGAACACTTACAAGTCTCATTTTCGAGCATAGAAATCCTAGATTTTGAAATTACGATCTGGAATTTGTCTTTTGCCAAAATCGTAATTATTCTTTTATTTTTTCAAGGTTTCTCCTAGTCTAAAATTTTCTTTTTCTGTGTGGCTAAGTTCGTGAGATTGGGGGAACTTTATGTATGTTTCATCATATACGAGGCTATTTTGGGCTTATGGGAGTGGAATTAACAGATTAAGGCTTTAAAAGCCGAATTTCTCTGATTTAGTTCTGTTTTCACATTTATATATTATCTTTGATAATTGATTTATGTATTTTTTTAGGAGTGGTACGATGGTCCAACTTAAGAAAATTGATGCATTTTTCAAGATGAAAGCTTCCAACAAAGATGAAATTTGTATAGCTTCAACATCAACACTTGAAAAACACCATTCCGATGATCAAACGGTTCAACTGGATGAGCAACCTTGCAAGATTCAAAAAGTCACCATGGATGAATTTGATGTCAATTGTTTAGAACGTGACCCCGGAAAGCGTCCCCAAATTTGGGAATATCCAGTGAATCGAAGAGATGAAGTTCGAAGAGCTTATCTCAATTGGAGACCCTATCAATGTCAAGTTGAAAAGTATCCCCTCAATAGAGATAAGCATCTATAGCGATTTCAAGCATCTTGGTTCAAAATTTTTCCTTCATGGCTAGAGTACTCAACGACTAATGATGATGCTTATTGTTTGCTTTGTTACTTGTTCAGTAAAAAGCCAAGTGGGCATCCTGGAGCTGATGTCTTTACTAGAAAAGGATTTAAAGCATGGAAAAAGGTCAATGATGGGAAGAGTTGTGCTTTGCTTAATCATATTAGTGATAGTCCGTGTTCGTCTCACCATAATGCATTGAAATCTTCTCAAGACTTGTTCAATCAGTCTATGCACATCAGAAATGTCCTTAACGTGTTCCGATCAAATTAGCAAAAATAGACTTCGTCTCAAGAGCTCTATTTATTCAATTCGTTGGCTCACGTTTCAAGCTTGTGCTTTTAAAGGCCATGACGAATCACTGTGATAAAAAATAGAGGTAACTTTCTTGAAATGATCAAACTCTTAGCATCATACAATGATGAATTTGCAAAAGTAGTGCTAGAGAATGCTTCATATAATTCAAAGTATACTTCTCATCAAATTCAATTATAATATTTTAGTTAATAGTTACCGCCCCCTTAATATTTTGGACAAGTTTCGCCATTGTAAGGTCTGCGTACACTTTACCCTCTTCAGATCCCACGTTGCGAGACTTCACCGGATATATTATTGTTGTAATTATCTATAAGTGAGCAGGCAAAAGGACATCAAAAGTACATGATTTTAGGTCCACCGTACTGTGTTTTCATCATCAATTGTTCCCTCATTATCATGAGGTAATTGCAATTTGCATGGGGTTAATTCTTTTTCTATTATTACATCGGAGGAGGGCAAGTGGGGAAAGAGGAAGTGATTGCTAATAGAGTTTGAACTTTGAACCTTACACTACTAATATCAGAATGTTCTTCACAAATAGTGTTAAATCGCCGTAATGTAATGTGTGCCTCGCATAATTGATATTCGTTATATGAGATTATTTTCTCCATAATTTATGTGAATGCAAATCTATATTTTTGAGTCCACTGAGTTATAAGACAAAAAAAAAAAAAAATTAACAACTATTATCAGTTATGTAAGATAAAAAATATTCGCGGCAACTGATGGTAATAGGAATTCAAATATGAAAAAAAAATCCCAAGTTAAATTATCAAATAGTTCAAGGCAAGCCATAAAATGTATAACCATATTGTAAGAAAAAGAAATTTTACTACCCGTTTGGCCATAAGAATTATTCATTTTTTTAGATTTTTTTTTCACTTTTTAAAAAAATCAGTGTTTGGCCATGAAAAATTCAAATACAACTTGAAGTAGTATTTGGAATAGAAAAACAACCAAAATCTTGTTTTTCACCTTTTTCACAACCAAAACCTTATTGAAAAAGTACATGTCAACAACAAAATGTTATTTGAAAAAACTATGGTCAAACACAACTCCAACTTTAAAATTTTCAAAAGTGATTTTTTTTATTTCTATGGCCAAACGCCTACTTAGTAATTCAATATTTCCGATTAAATCAACATGGGTGTATACGGTTAAAATTGACACGACACGTGGCATGATTTGGATGTGGGAATCTAAGGAGGCGACAGAATTGTGCACTGGATGAAGGTTGCACCGGAATGAGTCCGGGTATTAAATCAAGACTGGGTAGCGACCGGACCAAGTGACACCGCATGGAGGACCGGGGAAGCTCAGCTTGTACCCGTTCGGGATATGGCGTCAGTTGTTACTCTTTGCTCATTAAGTGACCATTATTCTCATTTAATTGCATTTAATTGGAGACTGATTCTCGGGCATAAATGCATTGCATCTTTAACACTATAAAAGAAGTTCAACCTTCACGTTGGAAGGTCATCCATTCTCATTTGACATTTGCACGATTTTATTCGAAACATAAGCAGTTAAGTTAAGGTCCGTATCAATTTTGCTGAAGGAATTCATCTTGATTCACGGCAATTCATGTTATATTTCTTACTTGTTATTTTTATTTACTTATTTACTGCTAATCGCTTATCACTTTCTATAACAAGTTCAACCATGTATTTTTAGAACCACTCACAAATTCAACGGTACCTTTTTGGAGTAAACAATGAGGATAAAAATGAAAGAAATTAAGAACAGTATATAGTTGTAGCAGATAGGGAATTGACTAGGCGATGAAAACAATGGCTGGGGCATCCTGGCGATAGTCTGGGAGCTATACTAGTAGACAATTAGCAAAAGAACAATGCAGGAATTCTAGTGACAACCCCGAGGTTGTTCATGTGATTGTTGCACAAATATATTCTTTTCCCACTGATTAATTATCTTTAGATAGTATATTATCACGTTAACCTCATGAATTTCTTTGTCTCCTGACATTTATAACAAAAATTGCCCATTTAATCGTTAATTAAGTGGTAGTTAGTTAACTAGTATTAGCTCCTTCGTCGGCAGCCTATGTTTGTCCGTGACCAACAAACTCACCAGAAAGGGTTCATCCATTCAGCTTCGAGACAAAAAAAACCTAGCTGGACTTGGCTGACATGTCAAACATACTGGCCCCACCAGTGCTGATGGAGCAAACAATGACGTTTTCTGGGACCCACATGTTCCCTCTTCAGCTGACAATCACTCCAAAAAAAAGAAATATAACAAAGTCGATGCACGGCAATGCTTCGTCCAAGTTCCATGCCTAAAATTACCGAAGATTTTTATTAGTGTGGTTTCCAATTGTACATCCTTACGTGGAAGGTGACGTGGTAAACATAGAAGATATAAGGCTTTCATTTCACTATAAATAGGTTCCCATCCACAGCTACAAAATCACACAATTGAAATTAACAATCTCTTGAGAATTATTTTGCTTTATATTTCTTACTTCTACTTTTAATTATGGCTGTTGATTCTGCTCTTTCATCTCCTCTTGGTCCTCTGGCATGTGAGAAAGATGCCATTACCCTTCAACTAATTGAAGAGATGACTAGAAATACTGATTCAGTACAAGAGAAAGTGTTGGCTGAAATACTAAGCCGAAATGCCAATACTGAGTATCTTCACAGATTCAAAGTTGGTGGTGCTATTGACCGTGACACTTTCAAGTCTAAGGTACCAGTTGTCACGTACGAGGATCTTGAAGCTGATATCGATCGTGTAGCTAATGGTGATCGTTCTCCAATCTTCTCATCTCACCCTATCTCCGAATTCCTTACCAGGTCCGATTTTGCAATATGTATTGCATGTTGTTTTAAAGTTGCTACTAATTAATAGGCAACATAATATCATATTGAGATATGTTTATTTTGTTCTATATAGTTCGGGGACGTCTGCGGGAGAGAGAAAACTGATGCCCACAATTGCGGATGAGCTAGAACGCAGACAGAAATTATACGACCTTCTCCAACCCGTGATGAATCTGTAAGTGATCAACCCCTAGGTAGTACGCCATAACATGTTTTGACCCGAAAAATATGTATGCTATAACATGCATGAATCTATAATTTATGAAATGTTTCTACAAGAAATTTGGTCTATTAAAATCAAGACTAAATTCTATGTAGAAACATTTTGTAATTCAAACCATTCTTAAATAACCCCAACAACAACAACATACCTAGTATAATACCACGAGTGGAGTCTGAAAAAGGTAGAGTGTACATAGACCTTATCCCTATCTTGCAAGGTAGAAAGGTTGTTTCCGATAGACCATTGGCTCATAATAAAGCAATAAATAACCCCATTGAAACAAATATATTTCTGAAAATAGCATTATCTTTCTGGCCAAAAGCACTGAAAATTGTTAAATTAGAAAATTGATTTTGGATTTTTCATGGACTGTTAAACAGGTATGTGCCTGGTCTAGACAAAGGGAAGGGATTATACTTTCTGTTTATCAAGGCAGAAACCAAGACTCCTAGTGGCCTTGTTGCACGTCCAGTCCTAACAAGTTACTACAAGAGTGAACAATTCAAGACAAGGCCATACAACCCTTTCAATGTCTACACCAGCCCTAACGAGACCATTCTCTGTGTGGACTCTTTCCAGAGCATGTATTCTCAAATGCTTTGTGGCCTTCTCATGAGAGAAGAAGTCCTTCGTGTTGGCGCTGTTTTTGCCTCTGGCTTACTCCGTGCCATCCGTTTTCTTCAACTCAATTGGAAGCAATTGGCTCAGGATATCGCGTCTGGAATTCTAAACCCTAGAGTTTCAGACCCGTCCATCAGAAATTGCATTTCCAAAATACTCAAACCGAATGCTGAACTTGCTGAGTTTGTTGTCAAGGAATGTGAAGGTGACAATTGGGAAGGAATCATTACTAGAATTTGGCCAAACACGAAGTACCTTGATGTGATAGTCACAGGTGCAATGGCTCAATATATCCCTACATTGGATTATTACAGTGGGGGACTACCAAAGGCTTGTACAATGTACGCATCATCCGAATGTTATTTCGGTCTCAATTTAAAACCAATGTGCAAGCCATCAGAAGTTTGTTACACCATCATGCCAAATATGGGTTACTTTGAATTCATCCCACATGACCCGGTCAATCCGGTACAAATCTCTCGTGATTCACCCCCACATCTCGTGGACCTTGCTGACGTGGAGCTGGGGAAAGAATACGAGCTCGTGATCACAACTTACGCCGGACTATGCCGTTACCGAGTTGGTGACATACTCCAGGTCACCGGGTTTCACAACTCGGCGCCTCAGTTCAAATTCGTTAGGCGAAAAAACGTGCTGTTGAGCATTGACTCGGATAAAACAGACGAGTCCGAATTGCAAAAGGCGATTGAAAGTGCGACAGCACTTTTGCGCCCATATGATACTAATTTAGTTGAGTACACGAGTTTTGCGGATACTAAGACAATTCCGGGGCATTATGTTATTTACTGGGAGTTACTAGTGAAGGAGCCGGCTAACCCGCCGAGTGATGAGGTGTTGAATCAGTGTTGCTTGGCGATGGAAGAATCGTTGAACTCGGTGTATAGGCAGTGTCGCGTGGCGGACAATTCAATTGGTCCGCTAGAGATTAGAGTGGTGAAAAATGGTACATTTGAAGAACTGATGGATTATGCAATTTCGAGAGGTGCATCGATTAATCAGTATAAGGCTCCAAGGTGTGTTAATTTTACTCCCATTGTAGAACTTTTGGACTCCAGGGTTGTTTCTGTGCATTTTAGTCCAACTGCTCCTTACTGGACCCCAGAACGACGACGTTGAAGACGAGTTTAGTGATGAAAATCAAGTCAAGTGTGGGCAATAAACATGGCAAAAGCGAGAAGGTTCCGGGTTAGCTACTAACCAAACATGCTCGGACAGTGGGTCCAAAAAGGAATATATTTCTTCGGCTGTGTCCTCGCTTTAAATTTACTTTTTTCTTGTATCTCTGTTGGATGTTGAATGTTTAAAGTTAATTATGGTCTTTGTTTATGTAAAGAGTCGTTAGTATATGTAATTAAATTATATATGGATGCTTTGCTTGTTTTGATTTTGAATTATCAGGCATATGTGGTCCTCTCTTTATGGATTAGCATGCCATGAAAAAGACATATGCTTCCTCTTTACGTGCATGGATTTTATTGCACCTGGTGTATATTCTCTTCAGCTTCCTTCTTTTTTTACTTATTTTTTTATAATTAAATTCCCTTTTCCTGACCAAAAAAATTTAACAATATTTGCTACTAGTCTTTAATTTGTTAATTGTCAGTACGGAGGGTAGTGAAATTAGTTAATTTAGTTGTTTGAATCATGTTATAGGTTACATATATTCTATGTTTTGGCAGTATATTATGAAACTTTTTGTTTATGGATGGCTCTGCTTGTATGTGTTCCTTGATGCCCAATACAATTTTTTTATACTGGCTACAATAACGTCAGCAATATGCAGCGAGTATATATTTTTAATACTACAGTACCATTTACCTTCTTGTTCATCAATCGGGATTTGAGTACGAAAGGTCCATCCAAAAGAGTGAATAGTATTTTTTTGCCACGCGGCTGTTTTCGAAGAGCTGGGCAGAAGGCTTCCTTTCTTTTATTTTCTTTTTTTATCGCCTTACGAAAGCTTCCGAAGAGAAAGAGGTGTTTGCTGCTTGACTTCTAATCCAAAATTCCGGCTCGGCCCGCAACAACTGACTCGTTTGTCCCAATTTATATAACACACTTTCTTTTTAATTAATCTTAAAAAGAATTATACATTTTCTTATTTAATAATAATTCAACTTTAAATTTTACTTTTTACCCTTAACGAGATGATCTATAACCACACAAATATCTTTGACTTATTTCGATCATAAAATTCAAAAGTCTTTCATTATTTTTTATACACCGTGTCCAATCAAACTACATCATATAAGCTAGGGCGGACGGAGTAATATTTACTCCTACTTTTTACTCGTCTTCTCTTCCTCTTGTTCCATTTCTTTTTTCTCGTCTTCTCTTCCTCTTGTTCCATTTCTTTTTTCTCGTCTTTGCGTCTTGTGTTCAAATTGGATGAAATTCAGTCAAAAAGAGATGGCGGTCAGTAGTAATATCTAAAATTATGAGTCAATTAAGAAGTTGGAGATCTGAGCATGGTCGTTTTCTCAACATGATGATTTTACTGCTTTAAGCATTCAATAATTTTTTACTTTTTGAAGTGGCTTGCAGTATCTGTTTTATTTCCTGGTTCTAGCAATCATTAAGTTATTTGAAATTGCATCATAAAGTGTTTTTCGTAGATGCATGCATGATTTATATAGGAATTTTCACCTTTACCATTTTGGTACATAGGTCTCCCGTTCATGCATTTACCTTCCTTAATATGGCAAAATATTGATATAATCATGTCATTTGGAGTAGTAGTTATTATAGATAAATCTTGTGACATACATTAATTAGTAACTAATTTGTTATCACATGTCAAAATTCACTAATAGCGTAAAAAGAAAAAAATTTACGCTAACACTGTCATGATATATAACTTAAATTTATATATATTGATATTGTGCATATTTTAACATGTTTCTCAATTTAAGTCCCTTTTCTTATGTTATCAATCCTACTTATTATGTACAACCTGTAATTTTTTTGTATGTAATGTAATAGTCTTTATTATAGTTTTAACTTTAAAGTTGTAGTGATATACCCTCAAAATTTACCGCGGGATATTTCTGAATGAGTACCATGTAGCTTGTTGATAAAAGCATTATGGTATTTTAATTTTGGCAAAGACCAAACAAGATACCATAATGATGAAAATGTTACTTCTTCTTCTCCAATTTCTGTGCACTTTCCCTTAAAGTTCAGGATACAGTGGCATATTTATACAGTCACAAAAACATTATTAAACTTTGTATATTGAGAATTCTGCGTTTACTTTTTTCCTTGAAACACTTAGGAGAATTATAGAAGATGTCACAGAAATAATGCCAACTATTTGAGGAATTCCTCAAGCTTTTTATCTTATTATTTGGCTACATTTTCAAAGGATAACCCAATAGTTCGTAGAAGACACTTTGTCAATCCTAGAAAGCAACCTTTTCACTCCATATCTTGAGCCCCATTTATTCTTAGTATTAAAAAGTTCGAATTTTTTTCCTCCCTATTATGGAGTTTGATCAGAAGTTGAAATAAAGTTCATAGTCACAGGCCCAATTGACATCGAGCGCTCTTTAATAATGGGCCGAGGCTATGAGCCTGTATTTTATCAGGGATCCATTTTTTTAAGGCACTGGTCTTTAATTTTCCCCCCTTAAATTTGAAATCATTAATTTTTGTCCTTCGCCTAGAAATGCATGGGTTCCGAGTTCGAATTCCTGCTCAAACAAAAATTTTAAAAAAAATCGCAAGACAGAAGTTTTCGAGCAAAATTAGACCTATATCGGCAGAAGTTTTCCTTTAAGTGGCAAACCTCTGCCGAATAAGCCTAATTTTATCCGAATAGGTATATTTTTGCTACAAATCTCTGCCTTTTAAATTTTTAAATTTTTTTTCTGAGCAGAGGTTCTAATCCATAACCTCGGGATAATAGGCAGAAGACAAATATTAAATATTTTAAATTTGAAGGGAAAAAATTAAAGATCACCCCGAAATGAGGACGTTGGTGCTAATTTTCCTATTGGTTTTAAAAAGGTTGATGGGCTGTCCAACTCATATGGGCCATATGGCATCCACTTCTAACTCAATTTCCTATTCTCTGACTTGAAGTTGAAGGTATTACTTTCAAAACAACAAAGATGTGAGCTTTATATTCTAAAAATGCATGAAGAGGGTGATATTTTTGTTAATTAAATCAGAGTGCCTTTTATTAAACCACTTCACTTAGGCTCTTGGTTTGACTGTGCTTAAAGAAATTGTTCTGCTTAGAAAAAAATAAGAAGTATAATACGTAATGTTTTCGTCACAAATGAAGTTTTCTTACCTGTTTTGCCACATGTAACTGCAGTAAATTTTAGTGATCAAAATTTTGGCCGAGGAGTAAATTTGATTTCAATTGCAATCAAAAGAATTGTTACATTAAGAACCTTATAATTGCAAAATGCTATTAGCTATTGTGATAATCAACTGATGGGAAAATGTTAGGTCACTTTAGCCGCTCACGTTTCCTCGATGCCTTTAATTTCTTTAGCTACTCCCACAAACATCTCCTTTAACATATTTGAGTCGTTGACCTAAAATTAATGTCCCAAATAAAAGCACTATCTTGCAATGTTAGCTCAAAAAGTATAATCTCAACATGTCAAACGAGAAAAGAGAAAGAAAAAAAAAACTAAAATAATGTTAAAAACGCTTTAAGACCTCCACAAAGTCAATGATAGTGGGAGGCACGTAGCCTCTTACCTACGGATAAGCCACTCGAACAAATATTAATTAGGCATTCTTCTCTGATTTAAGTTTTGTAGGGAACTAGTTTTTGTTTACATTAATACCCCCTTCGTCTCAAATTATTTATCGTGATTATTAAAAATAATTATCATAAATTATTTATCATTTTAGAAGTTTAAAATATAATTAATTATTTTTTTTTATTTTATCATTTGTCATTAATGAAGATAACATATAAATAGAGTAAATATTTAATGAAAACAGATTATAACTTAAATATAAATAAGAATAATATATGTCAAATATCCCTCTTCATTAATATTTATTAAAAGGTGTGTAAATTAAAAAACCATAAATAATTTGAGAAGGGGTGGGTATATCGTTGTCTAGTTTAGTTGAAGATTGCTTTGCGTGAAAACTAATTGATCAGCTATTCATGATGGCCGCCTGATGGGCACCATTATTAATAATGTGCCGTATTAACTTCTGTCAGAGAGGTTAAATATTCTCAGTTGTCAACAAACAGAAAGTAAAGTGGCAAAAATTAGATTTATATTTTATTTGATAGGTACGTGTATCATAATATTTTGCCATATCAAATTGTATTGATGAAAATTTTGATTGGGTGATTTTATAAGACAAAAGCTCTAATTTAAATGATTTTATTAATGTAAAATAAAGTTGAATGACTTTGAGATATTTACTTTAAAAAGTGAAGTTACTTTATTTTACTGAAATTTTCACTAAAGATGACTTCCTGCAACTTTCTGAAAATCAGACGAAGCCTTAGTTGTAGAAAGAAAAAACGTTCGCAACTATTTTCATGTAAAAATGTTATTTGCATTCGATTTGTATACCAATTCAATAAAAAATGATACAGAACTTTAGACACAATTATCATTAAATTATTTTTTTTTAGCAATACACTGTGAATATTATCATTGAAGAAACAAAGTATTACATCTACCGAGCACCTAACTGATCTAACCACCTTCCATTATGGATATTAAATCAGCTAGGCCTCCATCAGAAACATAAAACTAAGTACATCAAGTGAGTACAACAAAATTATTGACAGAAGTATACATTGCCTTACATTATTGAAGTCAAATTTGTTGTACAAATTTATCATTGTAGAATTCTTGTACACATATAATTAGGATATTAGGAATATAGTAGGAATAAGATTTTTCATATTTGGAGATTGTAAATTGTATATGTACATGTTCATTAATGAAAATAATCAAGGATTATATTCTTTCATCGGATCAGAAGTCTAGGGTAAAAACTACCTTCTCACAAAAATACTTCCGCTGCCACTATCTCCTATCTCGGTTTCCGTGATCCTCGGTTTCCGTACACTCTTCTTATTCTCTTCCCAAATTTTCTTTCTCTTCCCAATCCCTAATTCACATATTGTTCTTTCATTATGTCTACATCAAAGAACATGTTTCATCAAGCCCTTACATTCTCCAACATCATGAACCACATCCCTATTGTTCTTGAGATGAAAAACGTCCAATACGCGACGTGGACGGAATTATTTAAAGTTCACATCAGGTTCTTCATCACATCATCCTCTCGGTCACAGGAAATGAGAAGGTGCCTCCACCGGAGGATGACCCTGTGTTATGGACAACCCTTGATGCTATCGTTCTCCAGTGGATATATTTCACTATCTCTACAGACCTCTGACCGACGATTATTGAGCCTGACGCCACATCAATGGAAACATGGAATAGGGTGCGTGATATTTTCCAAGACAACAAAAATTCACGTGTTTTCACTCTTGAGCAGGAATTTTCCCATGTTGCCATGGAGGATTTTTCAAATGTCTCAACCTATTGTAAAAGGCTGAAGGAATTGGCGGATCAACTCAAGAACGTTGGTGCGCCCGTCACTAATAATCGTGTTGTCCTTCAAATGGTTGCAGGCCTATCTGAGGCCTATAATGGTGTTGGGACCCTCCTTCGTCAAAGCAACCCACTTCCTCCGTTTTGCCAAGCCCGATCTATGCTCACCCTTGAAGAGGCAGAGTTGGCTAAAAAGGCCGCTACTAGAGGAAATTCTGCCATGATGGCGGAACCACCATCAAATTTCACTCCCAATTGGAACAACTGGGGTGGAAAATGGGGTCAAAATCAGAAATTCGGCGGAAAAGACGCTGGCCGCGGCACCAGCAAAGGCGGCAACCGCTACGGTAATAGTGGCGGTAGCAGGGGTCTGGCCGGAAGCTGGAAGGGTCCACCGCAGGCTGCTGGGCCAGGTAGTGGCCTGGCCAGTGGGCCAATAATGTCGCTGGCCAGTGGCCCTGGCAGTGGCCCAACTAGCCTGACTACCCATTTCAATTTCCAGCTCCTTGTGCAGTGAATTGGGCCGGCCAACAGAGGCCCAATTTGCAGCAATTTCAGCATACTCGATCTGGACAACCTGTTGTTGGGCCTGGCCAAGCCGGCTGGCCTGCTTGGGCCTCGGCCTTAGCAGGCCTTCGCGGTTGCAGGCCCGGTGATATTTCCGACACCTACGGATATCGAGGCCGCAATGCATGCACTTGGATTAAATCCTCTGGACAAAAATTGATACATGGACACCGGAGCCACTTCTCATATGATATCAGCACAAGGTAATCTCTCGTCTTATTTCAATATGAGCAAAAATCTAGGCATTGAATTCAATTTTAATTCGTGGTTATGGTCACACAAATTTGCCCCCCCCCCCCCACATCCACCTCTCGTCCTAAAAAATGTCCTTCATGTCCCTCACTTAATTAAAAATTTGGTGTCAGTCCGAAAATTCACAACTGATAATTGGGTTTCTGTTAACTTTGACCGTTTTGGATTTTCTATGAAGGATT
The DNA here is from genome assembly GCA_029783415.1 of Anisodus acutangulus. Classification (NCBI taxonomy): domain Eukaryota; kingdom Viridiplantae; phylum Streptophyta; class Magnoliopsida; order Solanales; family Solanaceae; genus Anisodus; species Anisodus acutangulus. The sequence continues at coordinate 44,456,291 of CM056501.1, read as the reverse complement.
TTAAGACGGGGATACCTCTAATAAGGTGTAATAGTTGGGGTGAGATGTATCCAATCACCACCACCATGTACACGAGTCAAGACACACCTTCAACATTTGTCGCTCTTGCTCCGTCCTTGTGGCATGCCCGTTTAGGTCATCCGGGGTCTTCTGTTGTTGCGTCTCTTCGTAGTAATAAATTTATTGATTGTAAGAGTACGAGTAGTGCTCCTATTTGTCCTTCGTGTCCTTTAGAGAAGCATGTTGAATTACCTTTTGTAGCCTCTACTTCTAGTACGTTGATGTCGTTTGACATTATTCATAGTGATTTATGGACATCTTCCGTTTTAAGTTATGTGGGCCATCGTTATTATATTTTATTCTTGGATGATTATTCTAATTTTTTGTGGACCTTTCCTTTGTCTAAAAAGTCTCAAGTGTTTTCAACATTCTTAAAATTTAGAGCATTCATACGTACCCAGTTTGAACGGAAAATTAAAAATATTCAATGTGATAATGGAAGGGAATATGTTAATGGGCCGTTCCGCGACTTTTGTGATGCTAATGACATATTTTTTAGGTTTTCTTGTCCTCATACATCTTCACAAAATGGGAAGGCTGAAAGAAAAATTCGTACCATTAATAATATTGTCCGGACTTTGCTCGCTCATGCCTCATTACCTCCTTCTTTTTGGCATCACGCTCTACAAATGGCTACCTACCTCCTTAAAATTTCTCCCTCACAAAGGATTAGCATACAAATCTCCCCTACAAATTTTTCATCATAAAGACCCGTTGTATTATCATCTTCGGGTGTTTGGATATTTGTACTATCCACTATAATTAACAAACTTCAAGTCCGGTCTACCGCTTGTGTGTTTTTGGGTTATCCGTCTAATCATCGTGGTTACAAATGTTTTGATTTATCTTCTAATAAAATCATCATTAGTCGCCATGTTATTTTTTATGAATCTCAATTTCTGTTTGATAATTTGTACAAATTCGTATCTAGTTCCTATAAATTTTTAGATGATGGGTCATCCCCGTATATGATCTATCAGTGGGCCCAACCTCCAGTTCTCCGGATCCGCCAGCAGGCCCACTGCCTGCTGGCCCCACAGATCTCATAAATAGTCCCGCGGCTAGGCCCATTTCTGTGGTTGCTTCAGGTTCTTAGCCAGCAGGCCCATTTCTGTGGTTGCTTCAGGTTCTCAGCCAGCAGGCCCATTGCATGCTGGCCTATTACCTTCCCCGTGGCAAGCTTCAGTTCTTAGGCCAGCAAGCCCACTGCCTGCTGACCAGTCCCACCCTCTCCTAGTTTTCCGTCCAATTATTGGGCCAGTAGGCCCACTGCATTCTGGCCAGTTTGAAATAATTCAGCCACCACCCTAAAACCCGTCCCCAACCATCTCAAGTCAAGGGCCCGTCACTCGTAGCCAATGTGGTATTTTTAAACTTAAATGACATTTTAATCTAAATTCTAATGTCACTAAATCACCCCTACCACGTAACCCAATGTCTGCCCTTCATGACCCAAATTAGAAATTGGTCATGGATGACGAATATAATGCTCTTATTAAAAATTAGACGTGGGGGTTGGTGCCCCGTCCTCCCGGTGTTAATATTATTCGGTCTATGTGGATTTTTACTCATAAAAAAATTCTAACGGTTCTTTTGAGAGGCATAAGGCTCGTCTTGTAGGTGATGGTAACACAAACAGATTGACGTTGATTGTGGAGAGACATTTAGTCCGGTGGTCAAACCGGCTACCATCCACATTGTGCTTAGTCTAGCTCTCTCTAAAGCATAGCCCGTTCACCAGCTGGATGTGAAAAATGCTTTCTTACACAGTGATCTTAAGGAGACAGTATACATGCATCAGCCCTTGGGTTTTAGGAACCTCAATTATCTCCATCATGTCTGTTTGCTGAAGAAGTCATTATATGGGCTTAAGCAGACCCTAAGGGCTTGGTATAAAAGGTTTGCAGATTATGTGTCTACTATTGGGTTTTCTCACAACAGGTCTGATCATTCTTTGTTCATCTATCGACGTGGTACTTCTCTGGCATACATTCTGTTATATGTTGATGATATTATATTAACTGCCTCATCGGATATTCTACGCAAGTCTATCATGACCCTTCTCAGTTCTGAATTTGCTATGAAAGACTTGGGGCCCTTGAGCTATTTTTTGGGCATAGCAGTCACTCGTCATACAGGTGGTCTATTTTTATCACAGAAAAAATATGCGGCAAAGATTATTGAGAGAGTTGGCATGACATCTTGTAAGTCTACTTCTACTCCGGTTGATACAAAACCAAAGGTGAATGCTACGTCTAGCACACCATACGAGGATTACACCCATTATCGTAGTCTTGCGGGGGCTCTTCAGTAGCTGACTTTTACGAGACCAGATATTACTCATGCAATACAACATATGTGTTTATTTATGCATGATCTGCGGATTGAATACATGCATGCGCTCAAACACATTATACGATACATACATGGCACACTTGATTGTGGATTGCATTTTTATTCGTCCTCCATTTCTACTCTAGTGTCATATACGGATGCTGATTGGGGTGACTGTCCAAATACCAGACGTTCGACATTTGGTTATTGTATGTTCCTTGGGATAACTTGGTCTCTTGATCGGCTAAACACCAAGCTACTTTATCACGATGCAGTGCGGAGGCCGAGTATCGAAGCGTAGTCAATGTGGTGTCTGAGTCATGTTGGTTGCGTAATCTTTTATTAGAGCTTCACTTTCTTATTCAGAAAGCTACCTTAGTCTACTGTGATAATGTGAGTGCAATCTATCTTTCTGGAAATTCGTTCCAACATCAGCGCACTAAATATATCGAGATAGACATACACTTTGTTCGAGAAAAGGTAGCTCGTGGACAAGTACGTGTCCTCCATGTCCATTCGAGATACCAGATTGCAGACATATTTACTAAGGGTCTCCCCTTGGTTCTATTTGAAGATTTTAGGGACAGTCTCAGCGTACGACAATCGCCCGCTATGACTGCGGGGGTGTGACAGAAGTATACTCGTGATATACACGGTATATCACGGGATCCGAGGCTTACATTGCCTTACATTGTTGAAGTCAAATTTGTTGTATAAATTTATCATAATTGTAGAATTCTTGTAAAGTATAATTATGATATTAGGAGTATAGTAGGAATAAGATTTTTCATATTTGGAGATTGTAAATTATATATATACCTCTTCATTAATGAAAAATAATGAAGAGATTATATTCTTTCAATTATTAATATATATTTTCACCTTATTTGTTTTTAATCTTTATACATTAGTATTACTAGGTGTAGACAATGGATGCGGACAATGTGTTACCCTATCCAACTGCTAACTTATTACACCAAAAGAAAAAGTAAAAAAGAAAAAGTAACATCCCAGTTTATTAGCAAGTAAACAGTTTTCTCAAATGTGTTTGTTGATTGGGTCTTCGACGCAAAAAATCCAGGCATCCATGTCAATATCATAATTGTTTCTTTTCTTGGTTGAACTTGAGCACCAAGGGTGGAGCAGTAGGGGTGGACGTATATCGATTCGATTCGATTTGTATTTGAAAAGTATTAACCGAATAAAAATTGTTTTTTTTTAAAAAAAAAGTGAATACAATATTTTTTTTTAAAACGATGGTTTATATGCCGAACGTATCGGATTATATCGGTTTTTTCTAGTGGACCGGGCCGGGTGGGGTTGGGGATTTTTTTTTAAATTGAATTTTTAAAACTGAAATTGACATTCACACCTACACTATCATGAAATTTCGACGTTGAAATCTATTGTGTATCGTGAGATGTTTACTAAAGAAAAAATAAAAAAGGAAATTAGAAATCGATTTGGGGGAAAACACAAATTGATTGGGAAAAAAGACGTTTTTCTAGAAATTGGGCCGGCCCCGTCTCGAAAAAATACGCAAAATAAAAAAAATCGGGTATAACGGACATCCGAGCGCAGAGTTATGACCATTTAAAATTTTATCAATTTACAACTACTTTTTCTCCCTACATTTTATGTCAATGCTTCCGTGATATATTAATCAAGTTCATGCCGCATGCTACTTCCATAAAAGCTTCATAGATTTAGCTTCAATGTCTATGATTCAAGAAATAGTAGTAGCCTAAAATAAAAAATAAAAAATAAAAAATATATATTTAATTCGGTTTTTCGGTTTAGTTCGTATCCAAAATTAAAAAACCGAACCGAATCACTAAATCCTGATTCGGTTAGATTTTTCAAAAAATCGGTTTTTTTAAAAAAAATCAAACCGAATTTCGATTCGGTTGATTTTTTTGGTTCTCTGAGTTTTTTGCCCACCCCTATGGAGCTGGACTATTTTGCTTGTTTTTTTTTTGTACGAAAAGATAATTGGTTTGACTAGTCTAAATGTTGTCACATAGGGTGGTAAAATTATTTCATAAAAGTATGACTCACCTAGTTTAAGTTTAGAAAGATTAATGACCTATCTATTTATTAGCTCAATTTAATTTAGCCTAACTCATTTTAGCTTATTTAAAAATCGCGTTGTTGTGTAGTCCAAATTAAGTATAGAAGCCTTGTTAAAATATATTCAAACTTTCTTTGGTTTGATATATTATCATAGCCATAATAAAAAAAATTATAATAGGTACTTACAAAATTATAAAAGAACTAATATAGAAATTAAACTTAGTAAGAATTAAGGTAATTGAAATATGACACGCTTTTTAGCTTATTTCACCCAAGCAATAAGACTGACCATTAGATTAAACCTTGGCAAAATAGATAAATTGCACCTTTAACTATATCCGAAAAGTCGAATTCACACTACAACTAATTTGGCGATATGTTACCCATGAATCTAAAAAGTGTATTTAATGCCCCCTGATACACATTTAACCAGTTGCACAAGGAGATGTGCTACACACTCTTGCGCCATGTTAGCGCCACGTCGGAAATCTTCGAACTTTTAATTTTATATTCTTTTCCTTTTCTTTATAATTTGATATTTCTTTTATTAATTATATTTACATTAATTAATTTCTAATTAACCATTAAATTTTGTCAATAATTATATCTTCTTCATCACTAAATCACCCCACCACCCATCTCACCGGAAACATCATATCCGCCGCCGCCACCACCAATAAGTATATCTCTAAACTTATTACTTTGTTATTAGTTTCACAATTAATTATACTTATTAATTATCATTTATTATAACTTTTTTTTCTTTTTCCCTTTTTTTTCCCCAAAAAAGTGACGGAAATCTATTAGATGTCGCCGGCCAGTTGTTCATCAAAATTTGCTACAGTGATAGACTGCTGTTTTTGACAAATTCGGAGCTATCATTGAAATTTGAGGCTGATTCTTGTTAGGTTGAATTCGTCCTGAAATTCCGCATGGGGGTTGGGGTCCGGTGGCCTGAAGTGGCGGAAGCTCCCTGAACCTTTTAATTAAATAATTTCTGTGGCCATTTTTTACTTTTAAAAAGGAAAGGAAAATTAAAATCTTTACAAATAAATACCCAAGAAAGAAAGATTTTAACAGATGAAAAAATTATAGGGTGTTATCTAATGAAAATTTTAAAAAGAAAAAGGTTTCTTCTTCCTGGATTGTCTGATTCCTTCAGGGAAGGAAAGAGAAAATTTTCTCTTTATCTATATTTCTGCTATGTAATTGAGATTTCATTGAGAAATTAGTATGGGAGATAGATTTATATATATATATATATATATATATATAAAAGAGGAGGAGAAAATGTGATTTGATATGGTGGTTTTCTAGGGTGGGGTCGTAGCCGAAGACGAGGTGGTCGAAGCTCCGGCAGTGAGATAAGCTCGTGAGATAGGGGAAAATGACGAAGAAGGGGAGGGATGGGTGGAGTAGAATTATAAAAATCTGAATTTTGCATTAAAAATGTGCCTATTTTTTAATTATTTTGATATTCTGTGCCACACTAGCTCCCATTGAGGTATTAGATACATTTTTAAATGATTAAGGGATAATAGATTACCTATATAGTTGGAGTTTTATATCGATTTTTCAATCATAATTCAAAGTCTATTAAATGTATTTTTCCAAATTCAATCTAAGCCGATCATTTAACACCCCAAATATCACATAGAGTTATCCAAGGAAAAACGCTTACAACAACATTTTTATTTTTATTCTTGGCGTTCAAAACCAAAATTTCGTGGTGTTATAATTGATGTGTTGCGAAATGGTAGGGGTCGACGGACTCCACACGCCATAAAATATGTATTGACACTTTATTTTAAATAAGTAATTTGAAAACCACTAAAATATGGGCATGTAGCAGGTACGATTCAAAAGTCAAAAATATTATAAATAGAGTTTTCCACCTAAAATGGGAGGCATTACTGGAATATTATTTTGATTAAATAATTACTCTGTTTTTTAGAGGAGGAGTGCCTTATTTTTTTTAAGCTGATGTAAAGGAATAAGTCCAGAGAAAAGTAATATTACAAGTGTTTGTGTTCTTCCTACCTTAGAACTTTTTTATTTAATTTCTGTTATTTGTATTAGAGTTCAATTAAACTTATATTCACACAAAAAAAAAATCATATTTTAGGTAAATTTTTTCCTAACAAAGATGACTCTGTATCCATCAATCTCGAATTCGAGATCTAAGGATAAAGAAATATTTACCTTCTACTACAACCCTGTTAGTTATTATTGGTTACTATTGTAGTAAAGCAGTACGGGAAGTAAATAAATATTACAAGTGTTCGAAAGGATGAACAAACATTCAATATTCAGAAATTGAATCTTGTTGAACAAATATGTCAATGTTGATAACTGCCGCAAACTTGTTGTATCTTGAATCTTGATAACCTGAAATCAAGAAATAACTAAATCTGGATGGTTACTACGTTGTGTGTTGAGTCGAGTGATTGCACTTTGTCGTTAAGACAAGATTGCCCCGTATATACGCTTTTACGTTAGCGGGCAATAGTCTCCCAAGATAAAACAACACTTTAATCTCAACGCTACAAAGCAAATAGGTTGAGTCTAACGAAGAAAACAAATACGAATCGACTTGCTGAAGATATGAAAAAGGAAGAAAGAGTTTCTGTTTTCGTCCAACGTTATTGGACTGACTTTCTCTTCTGTTTTGTCTCTGTGTATATAGTGTGTCTCTGTTGTGTATATCTTGTGTATATGTGTGTGTTTGCTCACTGTTTTTCTTCACAGTTTTGTAGTGTTTTTCGTCACTGTTTGTGCTGTTTGTGCTATTTTTATGTCACGTTATTGAGCCAAATGAGGCATCAATATATAGCATGGAGGATGGACTCCTCAACTGCCAAACAAGGATGTTAATGGCATTAGAGATGGCTGTTAATGACAGGTTTAATGCCATTAGTGAGGATGTTCATGGCCTTGAAGGATGGCTGATTATGGTCATTAAAGGAGGGTTATTTATGGAGTAGTTAACATCCAAGTAATGGCTGGTTAATGCTCCAAAAAATAGTCCAAACGGTAGGCAGAAAGTTTATGCCTTCCGTCACTCCCAAAATCAACTTTCCATAAACTCTAGGGACCAAACTGTAAATATTAAGCAATTTGGAGTCCAAAAAGATAATATCAAAAAGTCCCCGCGGCCCGAGTCCGAGGGACAGGCGGGTGGCGGCGGCGCGCGGGTGGGCTTACCCTTGAACATAAGCACATCTAGGTCCTAGCTCCTTTAAACACATGGGATACCCCTTGGGGTCCCAAACCCTTTTAACACATTAGAGACTTATAAAGAGAGCAATTCTTCTTTTTCCCACCGATGTGGTAGATTTGTCCCACACCATATTTTCATGCCTCAAACACCTTACTTCGTGGACCAATATCTCTTTCATTTCTCAACGAAATTTGACGATTCTTGGCCCTACGATCATCTACTCACTTAGTAGATTATGCATGTGTGAAGAGACAAAACCTCCAACATGCGGAACACTAGTGTTTAATTTATTAAAGATGGGTGGACGCATCTCCCCGCCAAAAGCAAATTTCCTACGGTTATTACTGCCTTATAACAGGCGGTTGATAAGGACATTATCTACCGTTCCTACTTATAATGCCTTCTCTGGTAAGTAACACATGCTTGCAAGCTGCAATTTTGCCGTTTTGCTTCTTTTGTTTCTTTATGGATTTTGAATGAGCCCTTTCATTTTATAAAATTACCAACTCAAAAAGAAACCCATTCTGGTTTGGATTTTATTTTTTTTAATATTCAATTTCCTGATTTATGTCAAACTATTCCTGGAGATAGTAATATCGGTCCCTCAACACTACTACCGGTAAATCACGGAATGTACCTGAATAAATGTACCTGAATAAACAGGGTTTGAGAAGAGAGTTGAGTTTTTTGTTTCTCTGTATTGATTGCACAAGAAATTAAACTTAATCTGTTTTTTTTTCTAAGTAAGGTAAAGGGCATTTCCTACTTTTAACTTATGTTTTTTTTGTTGAAAAAGGGAGAATCTTTGGGTCCCTTTGCTTGGATATTTTTTGAAAATCCAGTTGGGTAGTTTCATTAGTACGTGTTAGTTGTTTCTTCTATTTTTCTTTGTGAGGGAATTTTACTTTAATTATAGTGTAAACCTGGACTGTGAAAGTGAACATAAAGGAGGTATTAAATTCTATAATATTAGTACTAACTTCCCTCAAAGTCATGGAAGAATAAATATTTCCGTAATCTCTACGAAAGCTGCAACAGTAGTTGGAGTCTTTTCCTTTTCAAATGATGCCTTAGAGTTTCATTTAAGATTACACAAATGCCACACTTTCAATGCTTCTTCATTTGAGCAAAGCAGAACCTTAAAGAACATGTCTTCAAATCAAGTAGTACCTGGTCCAATTCAACTCAATTTCAGTCAATACGACATCATCGTCTCTCTAAATCAAGTAACACCCTTTAATTTCTACCTCTTGTTGTTAAATTATGTGATTGACTCAACTAAAAGTTTAATTTTTAGAGAAAACATACTTTTATTTATTTAATTTGTGTCTTCGACATCTGTCTATCTTATTCTCTTGAGCTTGCTAAAATCATCGCAGGAAGATCAAGATCAACAACTGGCTCCATTCGAGTACATTCTGAATGTGGTTGTTTACGCCTCTGTTATCCGTAAGTTTCTACAGTCTTTTTTGCAAGATACAAAAATCATGGGTCTAACGGTGTGTCTGGTATTGAAGAATTTTGCTTAAAGAAACCGTTTTTTAATTTCATTGGTCAAAATATTTTGTAAACTTTGGAAGTTCTATGACATTCCAAAGTACTCAATAACTCCTCCCACCCCCACCCACTCCCCACCCCACCCTGACCCTCTACATAATATTTTCTTAAATTATATATAAATATTTTTGGGATAATATTTTATTGGTTACTTATACACTAAAAAAATAAGCATAAAAAGTCACTTATTTTTCATGGAAAATATTCTCTTTCGTACGTGTTTGAAAAGTCACATGGTAATTGGAATTGATGTAGTTACTAGAGTAGTAATTACACGTAATAACGATGATCTATTTGTTTGTCATAATGTAATTACATTGTAATTACATGCGTACTGTTTGATTGCACAAGTGTAATTACACATTTAAATATTTTAAAGTTTAAAAATAGAAGTCAATTATCAAAAACTAAACGTTAATGTTTGACAAATATATGTTCATATAAGAAATATTACTTAATTTTATATATCGTTGTGTATTCAAGATACAAATCTCATTTAAAAAATACAGAACTAAATAATTATAAATTTATAACTAGTATTGTAAAAAAATTGATATATACATATATATATATATATATATATATATATATATATATATATATATAAGTAAATAATACTTTAGTTGTATCAATTAATAAGAACTTTTTAAGAAGCATACATTTTGCAATAACATCACGGACAACATGTTTGACAAAAAAATTAATATTTACAATCATTATTTCATAATAGTTTTTACATGTTAAAAAATAATCCATCAATGCTAACATCACTCAATAAACTAAGTTTGAGTATAAACTCATCCAACAACGAAATTCAACTTTAATGACATCATTAGCTCGTTATAAGTCAAGTTTGTGGATGACTTATCCTTTCTAAGATTAAGAGGTGTAACTTTCTTTAAAAAAATTAGAATAATAACATAATTAGCTGAAAGAAAAAAATAAAGAAAACAAATAAAAAGGTTAGCATAGCTATGTGAAATAAAAAATAAAAAAAGAAGCACAAGATGAGAAATTATGTAGAAGAACGTGAAGTAGAGGTTGGGAAATGAGAAATAAAGAAATAAAAAATAATAATATAAAAAGAATAATATTTGGAAAAAAAAGAATTTAAAAAGTTAAATTTTTTAAAAACAGAAAGAAAAAATAAATTAGAAAAGAAAATAAGATATTCAGAAAATAACCTTACATCATGTAATTACATGCCATTATAATCCCCCCCCCTCCCCCTTGAGAATTGGAAGGTGGGTAGTGGGGTTTGGGGGGATAAGAAAAAAATTCATATTTTTAATAATTTTTTTATAAAAGTAAAAAAATTTGAGGATGGAGGTAGGGCATGGGGTGGAGGTAAGAAAAAATATCATATTTTTTGTAAGTTTTTTATAAAAGTAAAAAGAAAATGAAATAGAAATTTGAGGATGGAGGTAGGGCATGGGGTGGAGGTAAGAAAAAATATCATATTTTTTATAAGTTTTTTATAAAAGTAAAAAGAAAATGAAATAGAAATTTGAGGATGGGGGTAGGGCATGGGGTGGGGATGGAGGGGTAGGGGGAGGTAAGAAAAAATTTCATATTTTTAATATTTTTTTTATATAAAAAAAAATGAAATAGAAATTTAAAGATGGGGAGGGGTGGTAAGTAAGAAAAAAATTTCATTTTGAAGATGGGGTAAGGGTGGTAGGTAAGATTTTTTTTTATATTTTTTATAAATTATTTATAAAAGTAAAAAAAATATGAAATAGAAATTTGAGAATGGGGTAGGGCAAGTGGGAGGGGTAGGGCGGGAGGTGGGGGTAGATGGGGTAGATGAGGTAGATGAGGTAGAAGTGGGTAGGGAGGTAGGGGTGGGGGTTGGTGTAAGGGGAGGGGGTTGGGTGGATGGATAGTGTGGTGGGTGGTTGGGGTGCGTTGGTGTATTTTTATTGTTTCGAAATAATAAAGGATTTTTTAAATAATTATTTATAAAGAAAAATCTTAACCTAGAGTGGAGCTCTTGCCCAAACCCATGAAACTTTGGAGGGTTGAGCGGGTCATTTGGGTTTGGGCTAATTTTGTCACCCCTAATTATACACAATTACATGTTGACCAAGTAATTATTTGATTAGACAAACATGTCAAAATTGTGTAATTACACTCAATTACATTCAAATTCAATTACGTGGTGACTTTCCAAATATGCCCTAAATTAATGTTACTATAAGAAATTAACCGTTTGATTTGTTTTTTATTTAGTGGTGCTGCTGATGGTTGCTGCGTTGCTAATCAAATTACTTGGAGTTTGTGATGGAGAAATGACAAGAAATGATGGTACTATAAGAAGAGAGACGGACAGATTAATATCGAAAGCGGGTGCTTCTTTTAATTATGGAACGTGTGACGATGATGATTTGGAATCGGGAAATTGCAGTCGTTCTAGTTCATCGGAGGATTTGTACGATGAAAACATATGCATAGTTTGTTATGACGAGAAACGAAATTGCTTCTTTATTCCTTGTGGACATTGCGCTACTTGTCACACGTGTGCCAAGAGGTAATATATAAAGATAATTTAATGTTAAGAGTTCCACATCGGATATAAAATGCAAATATGAACTATTTATATGGACTTGAACAATCTTTACCCTACAAGCTAGCTTTTGGGTTGAGTTAGGACCAAGATCCATTCTTTACATGGTATCAGAGTCATACCCATTTAAATTTTTTGTTCACCGATGTTGGGCCCCCAAATTATATTATCCACGCTCTAGTTAACAAGATATGGGCGTGCGGTGGAGTGTTAAGAGTCACACATCGGATATGGAATGGGAACATGGACTCCTTCTATTGACTTGGACAATCCTCACCCTACAAGCTAGCTTTTAGGGTTGAGTTAGGTCCAAAATCCATTCTTTACATTTAAGTTATATGCACTGCTAGTGTAAACACTATTTTATTTAACTGAATTATAGATTAGTTCTCCATATTCATCTGAAAAATGAGTTGACAACAATAACTAAAGTGGGGTTATTTTTCTTGATATGCAGGATTACTGAGGAAGAAAACAAGAATTGCCCAATTTGCCGGCGAGTAATTCGGAGAGTAAGAAGAGTGCTTCTTGCATAAACTCATGTTTCTCTAATGTAATTAATGTAAATGATGCACTTGACTCTTTCTAAATCGACAATGGTAATATGTATTACTGTACTTTTTTTTATTACAAGTTGTTGACTTGCAATTTGATAGGAATAGATAAAATATGATGTAACATGTTTGTCTATGTGTACACCCATTGGTAGGGGTGTCACCACAATATCTTAGGAATTTACGAACTCTATGATATTGTTCTTGCAATTGGTTAGCTATATTTGTTTCACCATCAAAACAAAAGAGATGCTAAGATGTTAACACTGTTGTTTCTGGAATCAAGGAAACAACATCCACGACTTTGGTACCATATCCTATAATATGTAAGCAGAACTTTTTTATGTATCGGGCAGTAACAATTTTCGTTTGATTAATGATTACATATGGAAAGGCGAAAGATCATACTGAAGGGAGAACAGGGAAGACGGAACCAGCATCACTGGAATATAAATATACACATCATGCGCTGCACTAACTAGTGAATATTTTCCATTAAAATAAGCCCTTGATATACACATAATTTAATAATTACACTTCAACCCAAACAAGTTGTGGTTGGCAAAATTTTCATTCTGTATATGTTCCAAATTTCGTATATAATTTTAAACACCAGATGTATTTCAGCTCAATTGCTAACACTGATATCTTTTCCCAGCTCAATCTACAGCTAGCCTCAGAAACTATGGAGGCCTTACCATCGTCCCTCAGACTTCATGGAATTAAAATCAACGAATAGCTACTTGAATTGTTATTTACGGAAAGAGAATAATCCCTTGATTATTTTCATTAGCTAATTAGTTTATATACATGATATACAATAGTAATTCTAGGCTACAATTATGGAAATTAATTATACACCTAACTAATATAAAATAACTAACAATCTTTACCAAATCACTAAATATATGTACATACATTCTATCACACACCCGCAGTCGTAGCGGGCGGCTGTCATACGCTGAGACTGTCCCGAAAATCTCCAAACAAAACCAAGGGAAGACCCTTAGTAAAGATATCAACAATCTAATAACGTGAAGGGACGTGTAAGACACGTACTTGTCCACGAGCATTTTTTTGTGAACAAAGTGAATATCCATCTCGATATGTTTAGTGCGCTGATGTTGTACAGGATTCCCCGAGAGATATATCGCACTAACATTATCGCAGTAGATCAATATAACTTTCCGAATAGGAGAATGAAGCTCTAAGATGAGGTTACGCAACCAACAAGACTCAGACACCACATTAGCGACCCCTCGATATTCGGCCTCCCCGCTAGAGTGCGACAAAGTAGCCTGACGTTTAGCCAACCAAGAGACCAAGTTATCACCGAGAAACACACAATAACCAGATATCGAACACCTGTTATCTAGACATCCACCCCAATCAACATCCGTATAAGAAATGAGAGTAGATACCGATGATGAATATAGGTGTAAGCCATGATCAAGAGTACATTGAATGTAGCGCACAATGCGTTTAAGAGCGTGCATGTGTTCTTCCCTCGAATCATGCATGAATAAACACACATGTTGCACTGCATAAGTAATATCGGGCCTCGTAAAAGTGAGATATTGAATAGCCCCCCGCAAGACTACGATAGTCGGAAGGATCTTCATATGGTGTGCTAAAAGTAGCACTCAGCTTTGGTTTAGTATCAACCGGAGTAGGAGATGGCTTACAGGCTGACATGCCATCCCGTTCAATAATCTCTGATGCATACTTCATCTGAGACATAAATAGACCACATGCATGACGAGTGACAGTTATACCCAGAAAATAACTCAATGGCCCAAAATATTTCATAGCAAATTCTGAGTTGAGAAGGGATATGATAGACTTGCGAAGTGCATCAGAAGAAACAATCAATATAATATCATCTACATACAAAAGAATGTAGGCCATAGAAGTACCGTAACGGTATATGAATAAAGAATGATCAAACTTGTTGTGAGAAAAACCCAAGAATAGAAACGTAATTGGAAAATCTCTTGTACCAGGCCCGAGGAGCCTGTTTTAGCCCATACAAAGATTTCTTCAGCAAGCACACATGATTCGGATGAGCGGGGTTCCTGAAAACCAAGGGTTGATGCATGTATACCGTTTCTTTGAGTTCTCTGTGTAAGAAAGCATTTTTCACGTCCAGTTTATGAACGAGCCATGCTTTTGAGAGAGTTAGAATGACAGTGCGAATACTTGCCGGTTTGACCACCAGACTAAGATCTCTCCACAATTCACGCCAACCTGTTGAGTTTTGCCATCACCTACAGGACGGACCTTATGCCTCTCAAAACAACCATCATATTTTACTTTATAAGTAAAAATCCACATATAACGAATCACATTAACATTAGGTGGATGAGGAACCAACTCCCACGTCTTATTTTCAATAAGTGTATAATATTTATCATCCATGGACATTTTCTAATTCGGGTCACGAAGGGTAGACACGGGATTACATGGTAGAAGAGATTTAGTACCATTAAAGTTGAGATTAAATTATCGCTTTGGTTTAAAAATTCCCTGTTGACTGCGAGTAACTGGCCTTGAAGCTGGAATAGGAGTGAGTTGGATTTTGGTGGGAGCAGTAGGCTAGCCCAGTTCCGGGCTGGACTAACACGGCCCACCACCCGATGGAGAGGGGATGGGTTGGCAGGGCAGTGGGCTTCCACTGGCTGGGCCAGGCGAGGTGGGCCAAGGTTCTGGCCTGGCAGAGTGGGTCTGCCGCTGGGTTGGGCCTGCTAGCGTAGGGCGCTGGCTGGGTTGAGTTGGTCCAGCAGGCCGGAGTGTGTTAGCTGGTCCATGTGCCTCGGTATGGGCTGGGCCAAATGATGGACCACATAAGGTGAAATCCCATCATCCAAAAAATCATATGAATGAGACGTTGAACTATGCAACTTAGCAAACGGAAATTGAATTTCATCGAAAATGACATGACGACTAATGATGATTTTATTAGAGGATAGATCATAGCATTTGTAACCACGGTGATTAGATGGGTAACCTAAAAAGACACAAACGTTAGAGCGGTCTTGAAGTTTGTTTATGATAGTGGAGGGAAAGAGAGGATAACATAAACACCAAAATACCCGAAGATGAGAATAAGAAGGGTCTTTTGATAAAGAATTTTGAGTGGAGATTGGTAGGCTAATCCTTTGCAAGGGAGGATGTTGAGAAGGTAAGTTGCCATTTGTAATGCATGATGCCAAAATGAAGGCGGTAATGATGCATGGACTAGTAATGTACGAACAATATTATTAATGGTGCAGATTTTTCTCTTGGCTTTCTCATTTTGTGATGAAGTATGTGGACATGAGAATCAAAAAGATACACCATTAACCTTACAAAATTTCCGAAATGGCCCATTTTTAAATTCCCTTCCATTGTCACATTGAATGTTCTTAACCTCCCATTCAAATTGAGTACGGATGGATGCTCTAAATGATATAAATGTGGAATAAACGTGAGACTTTTTAGATAACGAAAATGTCCACAACAAATTAGAGTAACCATCCAATAACAAAATATAATAACGGTGGCTCGAAGAGCTCAAAACGGGAGACGTCCAAAGATCAATATGGATAATATCAAAAGGCAACATAGCAATAGAATTAGAAGCAACAAAAAGGAACTTAACATATTTCCCAAGATGACAAGAAGGACAAACATTAGAACTACGAGTGCGATTACACTCAATAAATTTAGAGTGTCTAAGGGAGTAAAAAACAGATGCTCCCGGATGACCCAAACGTGCATGTCATAAAGAAGGTGCTTTTGTTGCAAAAGTTGATGGTGTGGCTTGATTTGTGGTGATGGTGATGGGATAAATCTCGCCCCGACTATCACATCTTATTAGATGCATCCCCGTCCAGAAATCCTTCACAGAAAATCCAAATGGATAAAATTCAACAGAAATTGAATTATCAGTTGTAAATTTCTTAACGGACACCAAATTTTTAATCAATTGAGGATCATGAAGGACATTTTTCAAGGCTAAAGGTGGTTTTGGGGGAGACAAATTTGTGTGAGCATAACCACAAATTAGAATTGAATGGCCATTACCAATAATTATGCCATGATTTTTGCTAAATTGAAATAAGACGAGAGGTTACCTTACGCGGATGTCATATGAGAAGTAGCATTGATATCCATGTACCAATTTGCATTAGGAGGATTTAGCCCAAGTGTATGCATTGCTGCATCGATATCCGTGGGAGTCGGGGAAGCTATTGGGCCTGTAAGGTGAAAGCCTGTCGTGGCCGAGGCCTAAGAAGGTCAGGCTGCTGCCAGGTCTGTTGTGGTCGAGGCCCAAAATGTCCAGGATGTTGCTTCTGTCGATTGATAGGCCTGGCCCAAGAGGCTGTTGGGTATGGACACGGTGGGATGGGCCAAGGCCAATCCCAAGGCCACTGCCCATTGGCCCGAGGCTGCTGTGGTCTGGACCCCTGATGGCTGCTACCACGTCCGCCACCGCCTCCATCGCGGCCACCACCCTTGCCACCACAGTTTTTTCTATCGTAATTGTGATTTTGAACCTTTTTGCCACCATCGTTGTTACGGTTTTGGCTATAATGTTCAGATAATGATTGAGAGTCATCAGTTTCTAGGGATGTGGCATCCACCATGGCGAAATGTGCTCCGATTGCGGCCTTTTTAACCAATACCACCTCTTCTAGAGTGAGCATGGAACGTGTTTGGTAGAAATGATGGATAGGATTGTTTTGGCGAAGGAGAGTTCCAACCCCATTACATGCTTCAGTGAGGCCCACAACCATTTGAAGAACGAGAGGATCATTCGTGATCGGTGCTCCGACGTTCTTGAGTTGATCCGACAATTCCTTGAGCCTTTGACAATATGCGGAGGCATTCGGAAAATTTTTCATAGTTGTGTGAGAGAATTCTTGCTCAAGTGTTACGGTATGAGAATTTTTGTTATCTTGAAATATATGACGCAACCTATTACAAGCTTCCATCGTCGTTGTGTCGGGTTCGATAATTGTATGCAAGAGGTCCGTAGATATGGTGGAATAAATCCGTTGGAGGACAGTAGCATCAAGGGTTGCCCATAACTCCATGTCATCATCGATGGATGGCACATTCTCCTTGCCTTTTCCGGTTTGACGATGTGATGTATGACTTTATGAGACCTTGCGTGAATTTTTAAAAGTTATGCCCATGTCGCAAATTGGACGTTTTCCATTTCAATGACGATAAGGATGTTGTTCTTGATGTTGGAGACTTCAAGAGCAGGATGGAAGGTATTCTTTATGTCAGACATGGCTGACGTGAGAAAATTATGGGCGGCGGAGGTGAGGGAAAAAGGTAGGGCACGACGGAAGTGCTCAAAGAGGTAGGAGAGGAAGATTTGCGCTAGACTTCTGATACCATGAAAGGGAATAATATCTTGATTATGTCCATTAGCTAATTAGCTTATATACATGTTATACAATAGTAATTTTATGCTACAATTATGGAAATTAATTATACATCTAACTAATACAAAATCACTAACAATCTTTACCAAATCACTAAATATATGTACATATATTCTATCATTTACAAGTGTCCAGGAAGAGCCTGTTAGATCCTGCCATATCAAGAATTAAAATTATTACGAAAATTAATAGATGTATGAACAAAACAAGATTATCGGACTAAGTTTTAGAGATTCATTCCTAATAGCAAGATGGGTCGTTTGGTTTCCAGTAAATAGCTACTTTATATATGAATGTAAAGAAAACGTTCTTTTTATGGTTAAAAGGACACCAGAATTTTGATTATCTTGAAATATATCACGCACTTTATTCCCAAGTATCCATCGTCGTAGCGTCAGGTTCGATAATAGTTTGCAACAGGTAGGTAGAGATAGTGGAGTAAATCCACTGAAGAACGGTAGCATCAAGGGTCGTCTATAACTTAGGATCATCCTCGGGTTTGGGCACCTCTGTATCTGCTGGAGCCGCGGGGATAATGCGATAGAGGACTTGATGCGAGCGTGCGTGAACTTTGAATATTTCGGCCCACGTCGCGTACTGAACGTTTTCTATTTCAAGAATGATATGGATGTGAGTCTTGATGTTAGGAACAGTAAGGGCAGAGTGAAACATGTTCTTAGCCATAATAGTGACGCAAGACGCGATGTAGGGATTGGGAAGAAAATTTGGGAAGAGAGAAGGGATCAAAGACGCACGGAAACCGAGAGGAAATTCTCGGAATTCGAGGAACGAGAGGAAATATTTGACCTAGACTTCTGATACCATGAAAGAAATAATCCCTTGATTATTTTCATTAATTGAAAGAGTATATATACAATTTATAGTTTTCCATAATAGAAAAATCATATTCTTATTCTACTCCTAAAACATTATTCTACCTGGACAATAACTATACAATTATGGTAAGTGTACAATAATAATTACAACCAAACATTACCTAAAATAGGCTAATAAACCGTGATATACACGGTATGTATACACCGTGTATATCACGTGTTTACCAGCCCAATATTATGAAGTTAGCCTGTGATATACATGGTGTATATTCCAATTTAGCCTAACTCATTTCAGCTCATTTAAAAATTGCATTGTTATGTAGTCCAAATTAAGCATAGAAGTCTTGTCAAAATATTTTCAAACTTTCTTTGGTTTGATATATTATTATAGTCATAATAAAGAAAATAAATAATTATACTAGATACTTACAAAATTATAAAATAACTAATAAAGAAATTAAACTTAGTGACAATTGAGGTAATTGAATTATGAACCGCTTTTTAGCTTATTTCACCCCAAGCAATAATGACTTGCCAGTAGATTAAACTTTGGCAAAATATATAAATTGCATTCTGGACTATACCCGAAAAGTCGAAGTTACACTCCAACTAATCAGGCGATCTGTTATCACTCAAATCATCTAAAACGTGTATTTAATACCACTGATACACATATAATCAATTGCATGAGGGGAGGTGTTACACACTCTCACGCCAATGCATAATTTGACAGTTTTGAATTATTCATATTCTTTAAGGTAAGCCTCACTCAATAATTAGTGGTTGTGTCTCACAACAAATAAAATTTCTCATGTAGCTGTATGTTTGTCATTATAGGCAAAAATGTACTCATGTTGTTGCATTCTCCCGGCGCCCGTCGTTTCTTTCGTCCATGCCAAGTCAATGTAGAAGCCTTCGCCGCTTGCCATGTAAACTTGCATAGCGGATGGCATATTTTTTATTACAACTAGTGTTCATAATCATTACAAAGTTGGATCACTAAATAGTGATGATCTGAATAGGGATGTTTTAATATAAATAAATTAAAAATACTGGACTAAAAACGCATCAATCAATGTAGTACTTCCTCCGGTTTTAATTGTCATATTTTGACTTTACACGCCTACTATGGAGCTAAAAATAGAATGAAAAGTTTATTATATTACCCCTAATTATTATTAATTAACTAATGATTGAAATCAATTAAAACTTACCAAAAAAATGTGCAACCAACTAATTAAGTAATTGGATCCAACAATTCACATATTCCCCATAAAAAATAAAAAAAAGTAGTGTTGGGAAAAAGGAACTAGAAAATTTAACTTATTAATTACTAAGGGTAAAATAGGAAAAAAATAGTAAATTATATCTTGATTTTCTAAAGTAGATAAGTAAAATTAGATAATTATTTTTAGTATAATAGATAAATAAAACTGGATTGAGGGAATAATTTCTTGGTGGTATGCTCTTAACTTCTTGCCAGTTACTGGACATAGATTGCGAAGATTGGTGATAGCTAGCTGAATTTTCAATATTTGAATCTTTAGGTAGCTCGTTGTCTTGCGTAAATTCTAGTACTGCGGAAGAAAGGTAAATTAAAACCTTACCTGCTCCTTGTCTTTATTAAACCATACTAATTTACTGTGGTTGAATTATAAATTTAGATGAGAATATGCACTAACTATTGTTCAGTGATAAAATTGTATGTGAAGACACGTGTCCTATATTAATTGGATTGGTATAAACACCTGGTGCGTCTAAATTTTCACTGATGAAATCCCTCTGCACTCCTTTTGTTTTTTTCTATCCTGTCGAATTAATGCACGTTATTGTAATGTTTTTGTTAAGATTCAGCATCAGGTCCTGGGACAATACGTAGGGGTGGGCAAAAAATTCGGAGAATCGAAAAAACCGAACCGAATCGAATCAGGATTTAGTGATTCGGTTCGATTTTTTAATTTTGGATACGAACCGAATCGAAAAATCGAATTAAATATATATATATATTTTTTTATTTTAGGCTACTACTATCTCTTGAATCATAGTCATTGTGAAGTCAATCTATGAAGTTTTTATGGAAGTCGCATGCGGCATGAACTTGATTAACGTATCACGGAAGCATTGACATAAAATGTAGGGAGAGAAAGTAGTTGTAAATTGATAAAACTTTAAATGGTCATAACATTACGCTCGAATGTCCGTTTTACCCGATTTTTTTTATTCTGCGTATTTTTTCGAGACGGGGCCGGTCAATTTTCGGCAATTTGGCGCAACCAATTTTTAGAAAAACGTCTGTTTTCCCAATCAATTTGTGTTTTCCCCTAAAACGATTTCTAATTTTCCTTTTTCTTTAGTAAACATCTCACGATACACAATAGATTTCAACGTCGAAATTTCATGATAGTGTAGGTGTGAATGTCAATTTCAGTTTTGAAAATTCAATTTCTAAAAAACAAAAAAAATTCCCGACCCGGCCCGGCCCACTAGAAAAAACCGATATAATCCGATACGTTCGGCGGTATAAACCGAACATATCATTTTTTTTAAAAAAAAAAATTGCATTCGTTTTTTTTAAAAAAAAGTGATTTTTATTCGGTTAATATTTTTCAGATACAAAACCGATATATGTCCACCCATATGTATCAGAAGTCAAAACTAAATTATGCTGCACATTTATGCTGATCAATCACTGAAAAAAAAAGTATTCTTATTAAATTACACAATCAAAATTGATGCTAAATGAGACGTTTTATTAAAGAAAAGGAAAAAAACTATAAATTTTATCTTTGATAGCTGGGCAAAATTTAAAACTAGAACGAGATTATGCAATTATGTAATGATCAGAGACTATATCCAATTTAGTTGGCTAATATTTTGATTGGACATTTTCTTTTTGTGCGTATATCTATGATAAGTGGTAGTTCCAACTTAGCTTGCAAATGCAAATGCAGGATTTCTTAGCTTGCAAATGCAAATGCAGGATTGATGAGTTGGGACGGGTTGACCCTTTCACCGATAGGCCTTTAAAATGCTAGTCCAATCCAGTTCTAAGAGGGCCAAGCGTCAGGATGGGCCGGGCCTTTATGTTTAACATACATATTCATATTGGATAAAGAACGTCTATGCCTCTTTAAACCAAACTAATTACCCGTCCATAACTCCATTACTTTCGTATCCCCAGAAAAAATTAAAATTATTTATCTGAGATGTCTCCCCCCCCCCCAATTATGATACCAACATGATATATAAATATAATGAGATGATACCATGGAAGACTGATTCAGTCATTCTCTTAGTCCTCAATGATAACATCATGGTATATAAATATACTGAGATGATATCATGGATGATCATGTTTTTTTATTCAAAAAAGACACACTTTCTAAAAAAAACATCTAAGATACTATTGTCTTATATACATATACTCTGATGGTATCATGGAGGATTGCTTCAGTCCTTCTGTCACAACCCAAACCGTAGGGCCGTGACGGGCACCCGAATCCCACCCGCCGGGTACCACCAATCGTACATCCAACACCTAATTATAATTAAATACGGACTAAGCCGAAAAACATTATAGAAAATTTTAACCAGAAATCCAATTTTAATATATACATACCCATACCAAGGCAACACATGACAACTAACCACATGACACATGTCTACAAGCCTCTAAAGAATACATGACATCACAAGAATGGGACAGGACCCCGCCATATCCATATGCGGATGCAAATATATTGTACCACGACCAAACTGCAAATCTAAAACAAATAGAGTGCTCCAACATTAGCTGAACCATCAACATACTAGCGTGAACCGTCACCTTCTTTAACTGAACCTGAGGGCATGAAACGCAGCGTCCTCCTACAAAAGGGACGTTACTACGACTGATGTACTGAGTATGTCAGTCATGAATAATAGCATAACAGGAATATACCAATAACTGGAACAGAAACAGCCGACCAACAATGAATGCCTCTGAGGGCCCTAATACATATGCCTAAATGTTATGCACAATGCAATATACATATACATCAGCCTCATCGGGTATCTTCTTTACCATAACAGCCTTTGTGGGCAACCATATAATGGTTATTGAATGTATGCATGATGCAAATGCGGTATGCATATAAATATTGGTCATACAAGGGCATTTTCCTTATATATATATATATAAATATATATATATATATATATTTATAAATATATATATATATATATATATATATAAATATATATATATATATATAAATATATATATATATATATACATATATATATATATATTGGCCCTTCACCAGACATCTTTCTTTTCATAACCGCCTATGTGGGCATCACATCATTTCATATCCCAGTTGATCAGGTGGTATGTGTATCCCGTTCTCCATCCCTAATATATGGTCCAGGGTAAGACGTGAACATAATGCATGAATGACAATAGCACATCCTGGTGACACAATATCCTTGTACCTTTGGCTAACACAGTGAATATCAATATTTTTTTCTGTATGCCTCAATAAGGACTTAGGAACATACTTAGACGTGTTTTTAGCATAGGAATCAATAGCATGAATATTCTTAACTTCTAGGAGTAGAACAATTTATGAAGCAATATCATGGTTATATTTCGTTACATGGAACATGCCAAAAGAAAGAAATAATTTACCTTAACATACCTCGAATAATAACGGAACCAGCCTTGCCTTTCATTATTTTTTCCAGCAAGGTTGCTGCCTTTAGTCTTAATTCTCCACTCAGAACCAAAATTGAAACGTATTGTCCTTAATTTCCCAAGCATCACGTAGAACTTAAAATAATGTAAAGGAGCAATTTTCTCCAAATGAGATAGTGAGTGGGACGTGTACTTGGTCTCATGGAATTCTCCAACGATATGTCACTAAATGGGATGTATTTGGACAATTTCTTAGGTGCCAATTAATGGGTTATAATTATTTGGTCTCCCACCCACATTTTACTTTCTCTACTTTGCTGCCACCAACTCGTACTACGCCTTAGTCATCAGGAGACTTAATACCAAGTTTACACGTATCAAATTCCACTTTCACTTGTCCCCCTATTAAAATTATTAATTTCACAATTAATCGATCATACACACAATTAATTTCGTGATCTCAATTCACTTAAATTTTGATGACTTATAAAACCTTCATATACTTAATGTCATAATCTTATGATATGACACTAGTCCATAACCTCTTTGGGGATATACAACCATTATTATTAATCATCATCGTCACACTTGTTACGTCTAAAATTACTTCGGAGTTTTATCCCTTTTACATACTAATCTCCTTATTAGCATATGTAAATATAACATAAAATTTTCCAACGCTCGGACCTATTTACACACGCCTAGCGATTTTACATACGCTTAGCGATTCAAACCGTGACTCGAAAGTACGGTATGTTACACCTTCAATGAGATACTCCTCAGGACCATGATACCATCGTGGTATATAAATATACTGAGATAGTATTGTTGGGTTCAAAAACACATAAGTAAGGCACAACGGAAGTTAAAATTTTTGTTTCTTACTTACCCCAACAACTTTTCTGGTATGGTTATATAACAATCAAACATGTAACATAAAGTATAATACATACAAGTTATAGTATCTGGAATATTTATCTACTATAGGGTTGACACGCGGTTTCCCTTTCAACTGCAAGCTCCAAGCTTCAATGTACTTCTCTTTCGGAAAGCTAGGAAATTCGACAGAGGTTCGAGAGAGTTTTTGATTCTAAGTCTCTAAGGATTATAATGATAATCTAAAATTGGTGTATGAATAATGAAGAGAATGTCACTATTTATAGGTGAAAATTAGGTCAAACCCTAATGGGCCTGGCCCAAAAATTGAGGCAGAGGCGCCGCGGCCCTAGGTTATGGGCGTCGTGGCGCTCGACGTATTTATGCACTGTCTCGATTTATTTTTTACGCGTTCTTAATTAAATCCAAAATCCAATTTTGACTTAATTAAAATAGTCATTATTCATTTAAATATCTCGATTCTAAATCGAACATTTAATTACTCTCTCAATACATCTTTAGTTCGAAAGGACAATCGACATAGTGTAACCCTACAAGCCTTCACATATCGACATTAATCAAATTAAGGTCTACACGGAACTCCTAGACGGCGCCGCAAAACGAACTCAATATGTGAAGTACGTTTACACGAATCCAGTAAACTTAACCTCTGTGTGGTAAGATAAAATCCTTTAATTCACGACACACCCGATCAAGCTTAGGATTTGTCAAGTGTCTATCCAAATGGCTTAATCATTGTATCTCATCTATATTAGTTGACAACTAGACCATATTCTAAATATGTCTATTGCGTTGGCCAACGACTTAGTCAACTTAATATCACTGAGAATCTGAGTGTTCTCTCGAATATACATTCGAGGAATGAATCCTAATCTTGGCTCAACTACCACCTTTAATCCACATCATAATGTACCTAATACAAGTCGTATCTCAACCTATAAGGCATTTGAGCTTAGGACGGGATCAAAGTACATTACTTTGTAGACAAGGCGCGTACTGACCTCAAGTCTAAGGACTTCTATCTCCCACACACTGATCATACTTTAGACAAGTATAACAAACAGTATATCAGCAGGGTATACCAATACTTCCAAAGTATCCATGTGTCCATCACGAGTAGTCATTACTCGTAGCAGATGAGACACACTACATCCTCTAAGGATGTGGTGCAGACCACATGTCGACTTATCACATATCATCAATATTCCATTCTCGATGATCATTAGTCGAGGCTATTTTAAGAGTTACGTTATAATATTAATATCTCACACTATTAATAACAGCGTAACCTCCAGAGATGCATATTATAGAATATTACAAACAATCAATTAATAATTCAATAATTGCAAATGCCAAAATATTAATCTTCATTAATAATAATACGAATGTGTATAAAGTACATTTGTCACAGATTGTCTCTAGGACATAAATATACTTTCAAGTATCATATAGGACTGCTTCAGTCCTTCTCATAGTCCTCCATGATACGATTATGATATATAAATATACTGCAATTGTATCACGGAGGAAGGGATTTGGGCGAGGGGGTATGTCGGGTAAATAATTTTGGGCGAGGGGGTACATCGGGTAATTAGTTTAAAAGGAGTATGGGGCGGGTAATTATTTTGTTTTTGAGGGGTATTTCGGTTAGTTTTCCACTCATATTCTTGTTGCATTTTCAAAGACTAATTAAAGAAAGAAATTCGTGAGGGTAAAGTTTTTAAGTATTTATATAATAGACGAAAATGCAAAAAGAGGAAGTCGAATAAATGAAATAAGATAGTACAAACTAAAAATAAAAAAGATGGTATCAAAAAATTTGTAGAAAAAGAGTCAACAACATTACTAATAGCAGTTGAAAGTTACCAAGCAAAATCTTTGCAATATGATTCAAAAAGTTTCAAAGAAAATAAATATAAAAGAACATAGAAAACATAACACGAGACTCGTCACGATATACTTATATGTATGGTTTGATAGAATTTCTTGATTTTTGAACTTAGCAGTTTCTTGCCATCATTCATGAGCAAATAATCTCCTATTTTAGTTTAAATGAAAGAAAATTATCCTATAAAAAGAACTTCATACGTTTTATTTATTAAGTTTTGTGTTATATTTTTACTGATCTTTTTTTTTTTTAAAGGTCATAGAACTTAAAAGTCATTTGTAATCATAAAACTTGTAAGAAAATCGCTTGATATTTGGAAAGTAACACTTGACTCGGAATTTCAAATATAGCAATTAGCTCGTGATCCCTTAAGTCTTACCGCATAAAATGTCCTCAATAAGACAATAAACTTTAGATAGGACTAAGGCTGGCCAGTGGGACGGGTCAGCCCGGTCCCGCCATGATCCCCTTAAAAAAATGATGTCGGGACTCGAAATGGGACCTGGGCTCGTCCCGCCCAGGCCAGTCCCGCCCGGCCCCGACAACGCCCTGACCCCTTCCCGACCAATCCCCGACCCCGCCCTGACCCCGACCCAACCCCGTCTTGACCTCCTCCCCCTCCCCCTCTTCTTTGCAAAAATGACCGTTGCACAACGATCAATTTATATTTTGGTTGTTGGTGCAACGACTATTTTTTCCCCTACCCCATAAACCCCCTACCCCTTAATAATTATTTTTGACCCTTAAGTTATTATATTTACACTTTAACCCAATTTTCAAACTATAAATACCTCATTTTCTCTTCATTTTATCTCATAAATCTTCCTACAATCTCTCTAGTCTCTCAGTCTATCTCTATACAAGTCTACAATTACATTGCCTACTAAATATTTTATTTACTCATTTGTATAATTGTATCAAAGTTCAAAAATTGGGACTGAAATTGGCAACTAGCTTGAGGATCATCCATCGAGCAAGACATTGTGAAGAAATTAGAAAAAGTGTTTATAAATATGTAATTTTTTATTGCAATTTTACTATGTGATTTGCAACTTTCAACACCACAAAGTTCCAATTTTGAAATTGTATTACAAAAAAATTATATTTCTATTAAATGATATAAGAGGCACAAAAACAGTCTTGGAATGTTTTTATTACACTATCTTGTTCAATTATTGAAGTGTTTATATATATTATTATTTAAAATTAAGTGGAAAAAAAAATGAAAATCCCGACCCCGCCCTGCCAAGACCGGTCCCTTTTTCCGACGGGATGAGGGACGGGATGGGATGTTGGCCAGTCCCGGCCCTCCGATCCCGACCTCCCTAGTCCCATCGGGCCCCGCCCCGAACTCTCCCCGTTGGACACAATTAGATAGGACTATGCTGGGGAAGGATGTAGTTTAGAGGAACGAATAATGAACTTTTATTCAAGGCAAAATGTTACTTCTACTTATAAGGTTGAAATTCTAGCAAAAGCAAAATTTCTAGATAATTTCTTACTCTTTGTTAGGCTTGGTGAATAGAACTACTTGATATTTGTGCTGGTGAGAGGTAGTACGTACTTCGTGGAATTAGAAGCGGTTGATAATTTTTATTTTGGACCACAATCGTTTTGCTTACAGAATTCTGAATAGATCACTTATACATATTAAATAAAGTTTCAACATAAATATAAGATCTGAGTCAAAGTTATTAAATTTAACTGAACTCGTAACCATAATGATATCCTAAACCGTGCATGTAATTAATAAAAGTGCGCTCGAGCTGACCGGATACAATGGTTATGAAAAAATGTCAGTCCAAATACTTAGGATCTCGAACTTGTGAGAGCATCTTGTTAGATTTTTCAATGGGGAAGTGAAACATCCAACGAGAAGAAAGCTGCAGACCAAGCATTTGTTTGTACTGATATAAAAAAATAGGAATGCTTTTGCACGCACCCCATACAAAAGCGTAAAAGAGAGAATAAGAATAGAAAAAAAGAGATGCTGACATGCACTTTAATTGAGTGGTACGTATTAACTAGTGGAGTATATTAACATTGTGCTACAACATTTCAACCTTTAATGTTCTTAATTACTTTTCAATGGTGCAACTTGATATTTTTAAGGAACATGAACAGCAATTGAGATTTGAAAAGACATAGTAGCTGCCAGCAAATTAGAATATTAAAGAAGCAGGCATGAATCGTACGTGAAGCGCAGTGAGAAAGGAATATTTTGGATGGACCATCTCAACTTTCTAGTTTGTTTATTCCATATATTACATTAGTCGAATTAGGATTCTTCTTTAATGGTAGAGCAGTGTGGCATAGCTACATAATTAAAGCGTGGCCAGTTGAACACTATCAGCGAAATTTTCAGCTTTGTCATTGTAGTAGAGCCACTGTTTGTATCTGATAACATACAAAAGAGGGGCAAAGCTAAGCCTACTAATGCTATGGGAATGGTCGTTTTCATCTAATGCTATATAGATAGGTTAACTCGTAAAATAAAATATCACATATAAGTAAGTTGCATTTAGAATAGAATCGAAAAGGCCAAGTAGCTTGACTGGATCCCAGAATTTTCACCGAGAGCGTTTGAAAAATAAAAATATAGTGTCTGAGATTTGAACTTGAAACCTCAAGGTGAATTTTGAACCCCTAAACCACTAAAACAACTTCTATGGGATTTAGAACATTCACAATATATATATACATAAAAAAATTAAAAAAATACCTTATGCATATGGTGTAATTTTTTGCAGATCCGAACAAATTCGGCCGTCCCTAGATCCGCCACTGGTTTTCATTGCACACTAGCTAGTTAGTGGAGGTAATTAGAAAGGGTTCCGTAGGTGTCTTGCGACCTTGCTCGGTCAATAAGGGGATCCAAAAATAAGCCAGTTCTCACCCGTCTGACTTTGATCATTAGCTCCCATCTCACAGTTATATTCCAATTTTGTCGATGGAAATCCATTGAATATCTACATAATTACTAGTATGGCAATTCAACTTGTGTATTTCTGAAATCATATGTCACTTCGTGAAAAAATACATCATGCTTATTTCTACAAATCCTAAATTTCACGATATGTCTTCCTAAAGATACAAATACAACAATTATATTCGAAAATGTGTTTGCTCGTCTATTAATAATAAGACCAAATTGAACAATCGTGTGAGGCTGAACTATTTCCAAGCTTTATAAGGAGTCAATTCACTAGTGTAGAAAATCATCATATTGTTTCGTTGTATATTACAAGTGTTATTGACTACTGATAGAATAATAATTATTAATTAATATTGTAATTAATAATTATTATAATTGTTTGTAATTTCATTTGTATATGATAGGTAGATTAGCATTAATATAGGTAGATTAGATGACATGATTCTAGCCTCATCAAATCATATCCCTAGCATAATTGTAGCTTGTAATGGTGGTATAATTACCACATTATTGAAAGATGAATATTGAGAAAATATATTCTTACATGGTATCAAGAGATTAGGAAAAAGACCATACCCTAAATAATTATACACCTAACCGTCGGCCACCTCCCCTCCTCCTCCCACCATCCGGCCGACCTAATTTTTTTTTCCATTCTACTTTTCTTTTTTTGGTCAACAACGTCTTACTGTAAATCCACATTTCATCCCGCCCTTGCCGTTTTCAACATCAAAACTCATATTTTCATCACTCTTGAGATGAAAAATGTTCATTACACAACTTGGGTAGAACGCTTTAAAACTTGTTGCCGTTCCCACTGGGTTATTCGTCACATAATTCCATCGAAAAATGCAAGGAAAATGTGTTAAACACCGATGATGAAAAAGAACGTTGGCTCACACTTGATGCGATAGTTCTTTCGTGGATTTATGCAACCATTTCTAGCGATTTGTTGGACTCAATAATGGAACCCGATTCCACGGCGATGGAGGCTTGGAATCGCTTACGAGATATCTTTCAAGATAACAAGGGGGGGGGGGATTCCTTGATTGTACAGACAAAACTCTTATACATTCCGAGTTGAAATAATTATAAAACAGCCAAAAAAAAAAATCTTCAACCCTCTCCTCTCCTGCATGTCTCTCGTTCTTACTTTTGCTAGTATTACTGAACTATTTTAAAATGTTGTTGGTTGCGTGAGTAATCATTCAAATATGAGTAGGATAATTATAACAGCTTTTATATATATATATATATATATATATATGTGGTATTTCTTCGGGATAAAAAAAAAGTATATCATTAACTATTTGTATATTTTTATAAAAATATTAATTTCTAGGTAAAAATAGGTAATTTGATTAAAATATTTCTAAGTAAATAGTCATTGAAATTTAATCCCCTAACACTTAATAAGAATAAATCTTAAAAGTAAAGTTAATTTTTTCTTTATTTGTTAAGTGGATACTTTTTAAATTTAAAAAATATAGGCAAAGTGAACAATATTATTAATCCAGAGAGAGTACATTTTAAACTAACGGATTCAGAAATTCTAGGAGTAAATGCTGCCGTGCTTTTCATGCCTTTCACTTGCATGCTAGACTGTTTTGTTTCTTCAATTCTTTCGCAAAAGATTCTGTTGGTGAGCATTTCAATTTGTTCCATAATCTCTATGATTTTTGCTAGTGATGAAAACAATTAACAACGTGAAACCCAATATTTTTTAACCTGCAATAAAGCAGGGGAGTGTAAGGTTAAAAATGACAAAAAAAAAAAGAAAAGTTAGAAGGGGTGTTGTGGGAGTTTTGTCGCGTAACGAAAGCGTAGAAGCTTGAGCAGCCACGACAGTGACACACGCTCGCACTTGGCGACGCCAGACTCGCCTTCGTCGAAGTTTCCTTTCTTATCCCTGCCTACTCAAAACTCTCATTTCTAATCCTCTTTATTAATGCCACGTTAATTTCTTCTTCTTTTTTTTTTGGCAGATTATATCAAGATTGGATTTTTGGAATGAGACGGCAGACGGGGACATATTATTGGAGGTAATAAAGACAACAAGACAAGGAACAGGATTTTTATTAACATAAAGTCAACCCGTCGTTCGCTAACAGGAATAGGATCCAACATTTTAAGTCACCGTTTAGTTATAATTTTTGCAAATAATATTTTATCTTCAATAAAGTTTTAGTTGTGAAAAAAATAAAAAATAAAATTTTAATTATTTTTCAAATTTCTTTAAGTTATATTTGAAATTTTTATGGCCAAATATTAATTTTTGAAAAAAGAGAAAAAAAAATCCGAAAAAAATAAGTAGTTCTTATGTCCAAGCAGATTCGAAGTTCATGAAATTTGAAAAATATTTTTTAAATTTATTAAAATTTGAATATAATATTTATGTATAGTATCAAGTACTAACTTATATTGTACAGATTGTGACTTGGTAATAAATTTTTAAGCAAGCAAAAGAAATTAACTTTCTTAAAACAAATAGTACTGTAATCTAGGTGAAAGCTATTGAGTTATGTGAAATTAGTAACTTTATTTAATTACCACGTTCTTTATATCTCTATGACAACTGTGGTTCTCAGACTTGTATGCCATGTGCACTTCGACTATTTTGATAATATACGGGATAACAATCCTTATTAACCTTAGATAAGCGGGAATAAATCATTTCAGCTTTTTTGTTTCTATTAAATTTAGAACTTGATTTTCACCGCTTCACTGACAATTAGCGTGCAATTCTTTAATTATCTACTTTGATAGAAGTTTAATTTTTATACAAGCTTATATAAACTAGATTAATCTTGATATTGTAGAGACGTGTCATGTAACACCATTATCTTGATGCGAGTGGCGTGTATAGATGTCCACATTAGTCTCATCATGTACACCCGGTAAATTATCTTTTCAATCTTTCATCACAGTTTCAGTTTTCGTGGACTTATAAAATGGCTCGTTACGAACGAGATGGAGTGATTTCATCATTATAGTAAAATGAAAGCTACTTATGTTGTCTTGTTACAAAATTAGGAAGTTGGAGAATACAACTGTAATTTGGAGAGTGTCACTATTTTTGTGTTACTATCATCTTTGAAAGGTTCCCTTTACAAAACAAATTCTTCAATGTAGTGGACGCACAGTCTTAAATCAACTAGTAATACAGAAATCTTAATAGCTTAGTTGATTGATTATCTTAACTCTCATTTTGATGGTGAAGATTCAATTCTCCATCTTATAATCTCCTCCTTTTATTTCCTTCCCTTACCAATTACCCCTCATGTAATAAGTTTTTATAAACAATTTAAAAAAAATTAACGAGCAATAGATTAACCAAAAATATAAAGCAGAGAGACTGATCTAGATGTCCGCATCTTGTGCTATAGCTTCAATGATATGCAAGGGAAAAAATAAATAATGACAAGCACAATCTTAGAGAAAACGTCAAAACTATTTGTAATAATGAAAGATAGCATAGGTTGATCCGTTGGACGCAAGCAGACACGTCTCTACAATGTGTTACATAACACGTCTCTACAATGTGGGGGGGGTCAACCTTGTAGCATTGATCCGTTGGACGCAAGCAGACACTGACCATGTGTGCACATCCCGCGATTTACCTGGTGGTGGGGTGCTGAAGGACCGGTCCCATCATCTCCAGGACGTCTGGGTAATACCAGTGAAGTAGTCAGGCGCAAGCCTGGAAACCTGGATTATCAAAAAAAAAAAGATAGCATAGGTTGAGTAAGAATATTGTTTTGAGATTTTATGGAACTTTTCTGATTTATTAAAGTTTGTTAGTAAATATTTGTTAGAAACAAAAAATGTTTATCTCTCAACAAAATTAAATGACTAAAACTGTTCATAACTATATTTAAGGAAGTATTTTAGATCTACCCCAAATATTAGGGGTGAACACGGGTACAGGGTACCCAGATATTCGACCGGAACAGATACTAACGGGTAGGTTTCGAGTAGATATATTATAATAATGGGTAGGGTCCGGATAGTAAAATTAGGAACCGATCAATGTCGGGTTCGGTTCCGGTTCCAACAAATAGAGACAGGATATTCGGACCCGGAATCGATACCCGAAACCTATAAAATATTAAATATTTTTAGTTTTTTGAGAAACATTTGGACCACTTTTAACTTTCTCCAAAATTATTTTCTGCACGCCTACACATTGATTTTCCCTACCCCAAGACATAAATATTTCAGCTTTTTCATCCATTTATTATAGAATGTTCTTTATGCCCTAAGAGAAAACATTCAAAACTCTCTCAATAACAATGACGTTTTAGCTACACCACCGAGCTTCATCGTTGTCGTTGTTGAAGCTTTCTCTCAGGTACTTTCATCGTTGTCGTCGTTGAAGCTTGACCTTTGCCTCTTTCTCTCCCTTGGTTGTGTTCACGTCGTTCGTAAAATGCATCTGGGTTCATATCTAACTCTTCAATTTCTTTTTAATATCCTATGCTTATGTTCTATTTCAGTCGATACTCATCTTCAATCTGTATTACTTTTTGATTTGAAATATAAATCTATTTTTAAAATTTTTATATATTTTTGTAGTTGTGAAGATGAAATTTAGGGATTTACTAGTATAATAAAGTTTTTCTTTTGTATCAAAGAGCTTATGAACACGAAAATAAGTTTAATTCAGATATTTTCAAATTTATTTTGAAATCAACACGTTCAATTAATTGAGTGACAAATTTGACTTGCAATTTTAGGTTTTGATTACAGAATTAACTTTTCTACAATGAATAAATTTTCTAAAACTTCTTATAAGGGTACTAAAAACTCTGATTGCAGGCTAAAAAATTAATGGATAAAATTATTTTAGAACTCTTTTTTATTCTCATATGCTAAAAAATTGTTGCTTAATTTGTGTTTTTTATTTACAGGGTACCCGAAAACTTATCCGGAACCGCAGGGTCCGGGTAGGTTCCGGGTAATGATTGCTACGGGTAGGTTCCGGGTAGTAAATTTAGGAACCGATCTTTTATCGTATAGGATCCGGGTAGTTAAAAAACGTTAGGTATCCGAATCCGCTCACCCCTACCAAATATACATGACTATTTTTATCATTCTCCATATATACTTTTTTGGCTTTATGTTGTATTTTATTTTTAACTAAATTTACACTCACTTCAAAAAGGGGGGAAAAAGGAAAAGAAAATTAGGTGCAATAGAAAGCAGTAGCGTGATGATAGTTTACAAAGCATAATTCGTCTTTATCGTCTGAAAAGAAAAACAAGAAAAGATCCAAAGCCTCCACTATAACCGAACTCACCTGTAACTTTTAACCGCAAAATCTTTTCTCTTCTATTCTGTGTGATAAATAAATGCATCCACACGATGAAGAACGTCAACAATTACTCGATTCCAACGAGGAAGAAGAATCAGCCTATGAATACTCCGACAAAGTCCATATTATCGGATTCAACGAACCCAACGATGAAGATTTCATCAAAACTCCTTCTTTTTCCTGGAAAAAGTTATGGGCTTTTACTGGGCCGGGTTTCTTGATGAGTATAGCGTTTTTGGATCCGGGTAATCTTGAAGGAGATCTTCAGGCTGGTGCTATTGCGGGGTACTCTCTGTTATGGTTACTGTTTTGGGCTACGGCTATTGGGTTACTTGTTCAGCTTTTAGCGGCTCGTTTGGGTGTGGCTACGTCTAGACATTTGGCTGAGCTTTGTAGAGATGAGTATCCTAAATGGGCTAGGTTGCTTTTGTGGATCATGACTGAATTAGCTCTGATTGGGGCTGATATTCAAGAGGTTATTGGTAGTGCTATTGCTATTAAGATTTTGAGTCGAGGGTTCTTGCCTCTCTGGTCTGGTGTCGTCATCACTGCTCTCGATTGGTATTTTCTTTCTCTTCGCTCTTGTTATATGTTGTTTTTTTACTTCTGTTTTGTTTTTATTGCTTTTATTTGCTTATCTTGAACCGAGGGTCTATCTGAAACAGCCTCTTCAGACCTTACTCGTGATATTACACTGGTTATGTTGTTCTTGTTCTCTCTTGTTATCCTCTTTTAATTCAAGCTCTGTTTTTTCTTGATTATTCTTTTAGACATTGGCAAGCTTTGATCTTTACTATAACATATTCAGTACAATAGTAATTCATTTCAGCTTTGATTAACGAAAGGTAACTTCTTGGCTCCTTGCTTATAATTAAATATAAGTAATGGAGAAGGAGAAGGTGGAGGAGGAGTAATGATTATACTTTTGCTAGGTCAAATAATTAAGTAGTGATACTTAAGTGTGTATAGTGTTCTCAATTAATTTTTTATAATGGTCCGTGAAATGGATAAAAGAGGATTCATATAGCTGACCGAATTAGTTTGGATTGAAGTATAGTTGAATGATTGACTTTTTAAAAATAACCGTCTCCTCCAGGGTTGCAATCTATAACCATGTGTCATTCCTCCATTTCTTTTTCTTTTATTTAAGAACTGTTTCACTTTTTGGAATGAAGAAGCATAATACTCTTTCTTTTTAATTTGTTTGTCTTACTTTCCTTTTTAATCTGTTTAAAAAAATGTATCTTTTCGGGAACTCTTTGATTTCAACATACCACGTAGCATGTTTAACACCAAAAGATTAGAGGGCATTTTAGTAATTATATATATTTTTAGTTTAAGACCACAAGATTTGAAAGTCCTTTTTACTTTCTTAAATTCCGTGTCCAATAGACAAACAAATTGAAACGGAGGAGTAGCAATTTAGCCGACTGTTTAATTGCCTATTGAGCTCATGACCTGCCTTTTTAATCCTTTTTCTTATGCAGTTTTGTGTTCTTATTTCTTGAGAACTATGGAGTGAGGAAGCTGGAAGCACTCTTTGCAATCCTTATTGCAGTTATGGCGGTCTCTTTTGCTTGGATGTTTGGAGAAACGAAACCTAATGGAGTTGAACTTCTTGTTGGTGAGAAAATGCAGCACAAAAACCAACTGCAATATTAAGATTTGCCACTTTTAAGTGTCCAAATCATAAACCATTTTCTTATGCATGGCCTAAAGTCCCCTGACCAATTGTAACTGTAGGTATGGTGGTTCCAAAACTGAGCTCCAAGACAATAAAGCAGGCAGTGGGAATTGTAGGGTGTGTTATCATGCCTCACAATGTGTTTCTACATTCTGCTCTGGTGCAGTCCAGAGACATTGACCACCACAAGACTGGCAGAATTCGAGAAGCACTAAAATACTATTCCATAGAGTCGACTGCTGCCTTGGCAATTTCATTCATTATCAATCTGTTTGTTACAACAGTGTTTGCAAAGTCATTTTATGGTAGTGAAATAGCCAACAGCATTGGCCTAGAAAATGCTGGTCAGTATCTTCAGGAAAAGTATGATGGGGGATCGTTTCCCATCCTTTATATTTGGGCTATTGGATTATTGGCTGCTGGACAGAGTAGCACTATAACTGGCACTTACGCTGGGCAGTTTATAATGGGAGGTTTTCTGCACATGAGGTTGAAAAAATGGCAGAGAGCGCTAGTAACTAGAAGTTGTGCTATCCTCCCAACTCTGATCGTTGCTCTTGCTTTTGACTCGTCTGAGAAATCATTAGATGTTATCAACGAGTGGCTTAACGTTCTTCAGTCTGTCCAAATCCCTTTTGCCCTGATCCCCCTTCTTTGTTTTGTATCCAGAGAAGAAATCATGGGTGTTTTCAAGATTGGCTCTACTCTGAAGGTATGATCTTATCTTCAAATGTTCTCTCGAGTGAACTGATTTTCTCACAAGTCATAATTCTTATCCTTTTCCTCTTGAATTTGGAATTTATTTTACAAAAATTAGAAATATCTCTTAATAAACAGTCATCATTTTTACAACAGGTCTGGGGATCACAATTTCTTAATCTTTAGATTATCAAGTTTCAAGATCTTTAGTTTATCTCGTTACACCAAATACTATAATTGTCTATAAGGGATTTTCAAAGACAAGGAATACTATTTCTTCCTCCCGATCAAAAAGAGTGTTCATTTAGCAATTTGCACGCCCCTTAAGAAAATACTAACTCTTAGTCAAAAATAGGTAATTTGACTAAAATGTCCATAATTAAATACATATTGAAATTTGGTCACCTAACACTTAATAAGGGCAAATCTTGAAAAGTAGGGTTTATTATTTCTTGATTTTGTAAGTGGACACTCTTTTTGAACCAAAAAGTAAAGGCTAAGTG
Organism: Anisodus acutangulus; assembly: GCA_029783415.1. Lineage (NCBI taxonomy): Eukaryota > Viridiplantae > Streptophyta > Magnoliopsida > Solanales > Solanaceae > Anisodus > Anisodus acutangulus. The sequence continues at coordinate 44,419,058 of CM056501.1, read as the reverse complement.
GAGACTCTTTTTGATCCGGAGGGAGTGATATGTTTCAGTTCTGAATGGGGCTTCTAATTAAGAGTGGACAAGGGATTGAAGTTAGAGGTGCCTTTTGTTCCACTCTGATTTTTGTTTTGGAAATGATGCATTTCTATCACTGAAGTTGCGATATACCCCAAAAGTTAATTACTCCTAGTTTATATGAATCCAAATACTGTTGGACCTTTACAGAATCTGCTGGTATATTTTGTTGAGAAATTATGTGTCGTTGATTAGATCTTAGGACTTGGCGTACCTTCTTCTTTTTGTTATTTGTCTAATTGTGTCCTGTCATTTTGCTAACTTTTATAGAGTATCAGCAAAGTGCAGTACTATGTGGGAATTGTCTGATTCACATAATTATATATTTTTACTTGTCTGAGAAGATTAAATCTCCTACATTTCACATGATTCGAATGATTGAATAAATTCCAAGGAACTGCTAGAGGCGTAGTAATGCCTATTGAGAGAGAAAGTATTAATCCACGCCTGGTGCATATCATAGTCACGTGTTTTGTTAGACATAATCTGTCTAAGCTTTTCATTGTCTCTTAGAATTGTACTTTTATAGGGGAATGTAGCTTCACTGTAATCTAATTTTGCATGCTTGATGGTTCTCATACTGCTTAATCTTATGTTTCTTCTGTTCTTTTTAGGTGACGTCATGGCTTGTGGCTGCGCTGGTTATGCTGATTAATGGCTATCTTTTAATGGACTCCTTATCTTCTGCAGTCAGTGGGGTCTTGTTTACATCTGTTGTATTTGCATTTACGGGCGCATATGTTGCCTTTATTGTATACCTTATTGCCAATTGTTTTGTGAAAAACACGAGTATCACGAGCATAGATAATTGATAATGTTATAAGCAGAAAGCTGAAAGCACGCTCTACCCTTTTAGTCTGAGCTTCAAATATTAGCTTTGAACAAGCTAGTGCTTGCTATGTTAACACGAAGAATGAGTGCCACTGCAGCTCAATTGGGTATTTGTATATCATTGATCAATGGTTACCTTTTACTTTCTAACAAGGAAAACGAAAAGCATGTACAATAGCCTTTTGGATTGGACTATGTTCTGTGTGTTTGGAGTTGCTGGGACTGCATCACTTGTTTTTGGTATCTTAGTGTTATGGGCCTAACCGAGACAGTGATTTTAGTGTGAGTTACAACAATTGCAGGAAACGGGAATCAAGAACGATACAAACTCCTTGTGATTTGCTGAGTCGAGTGATGACACTTTATCTTTAAGACAAGATTGCTCCGTATATATCCTTCTACGGTGTCGGGCAATAGTCTTCCAAGATACAACACCAACTTAACAAATGAGCAAAGGAAACTCAAGTATTACTCTTGAAGAACTTTGAATTTAGAAAACTTGCTAGAGATGAATAATATTTCAGAAAAATATCTTAAGTGTGTTAAAAAATTGAGCCAAATGCTTCAATTTATAGTGTAAGTAGATGACCCCTCAACTAGCCAACTAATGACCTTCAATAGCCATGTAATGACACTTATTGAGGGGTTACATTCAGTCAAATAATGGCTGAATTCATGTGTCAAATAATAGAGATTCAATGCTCCAAAACCAGCCCACAAGTCAGAACTTTTCATCTTTCCGTCACAGCATTCTGCCTCTGAAGCGCCACGGCTCTGCGAATTAGCGCCTCCGCTCCAGTGGTTGAACTCCCAATTAGCGCCGCGGCGCTGCCTAGGAGGCGCCTCGGCTCCGACGGGGCTGCGCCGCGGCCTTTCGTGGCTTTGCGACGATTTTTGACTCATTTCATCTTACACTTCGCACACTTCTTCCTTCGTTTACCAACGTGGAATACTTGTCATTTGGCCAATAACCGTCCATCACTCTATGTCTCAAACGTTTCACTTACGTACCAATATCTCTTTCACTAATGAAATTTGCGATACTTGGCATTACGTGTGCACGTGTGTGGAAATGATGTTTCCGACGTGCTGGGCCCCAATTGTTCGAGTCATAAATAATGGGATAAACTTAATTCCACATTAGTAAATTTTCAACAATCCCCTCTTGAAAGAGATTTTGGTGCACTCACATAGTGCATTTTCCAGCAATCTTTCAGCGGACCGATGTTGCATCTGGATAGGTAGCTTCCGCTTTGAACCTTCCATAGTTGAATACCATCGGACTTACTTACTGCGCGGTGAATGTGATTTCTTGAACCGTCAGTGTTTAGTGTAAGTCAAGTCAAAGGTACCAACACAACAACTTCCCTTACTCTGTTCTTCATAATGTTTTGTCCGTTGTGGCCGTGGACACTTCTTGGATTCTTAAGTACGTTCATTTGAGACGGCCTGTCCTCGCACTTAAATAGGTGGTCTCCTACAAGGTATCCTACTATACTCCCACTTTACAAGTGTTAGGAACCATTAAAAGTTTCCCCAAACCTAACCTCAATCATTGAGGATCATTAAAGGTTTTGGAACTTTAACCTTTACCCACAGTGTAGATAGAATTTAATGTCTATCGCGGGAACGACTTTGGATTGATGTTTCTTTACAGAATTCACTATCCGAAGTGCTCATGCTTCCACCGAAGCGCTCAACTGAACCTTTACAGCTTAGTTTTCCTATTGAACCTAATTTTTGGGATCTCGAGTCAGTAAGGTTGGGTTACCACTATATAGGTCCTTATAGCTTAGGTTTTAAGCCCATTCCCCCAGACAAACAGAATATATGATTTTTGGGTAAGCCCTTTGTCAGCAAATCCGCTATGTTATTCTTTGATTTTATGTAATCAACAGATATTATACATGTGGTGATCAACTGCCTAACGGTCTTATGTCTCCGTCGAATATGACGAGACTTGCCGTTGTACATAGAACTTTGTGCCCTTTCTAGAGCCGACTGACTGTCGCAGTGGATTATTACAGAAGGTATGGGTTTGTTCCAACAATGGACATCCTCTAAGAAGTCATGAAGCCACTCAACTTCTTCTCCTACTTTGTCTAAAGCGATAAACTCCGATTTCATCGTGGATCGGGCGATGCAAGTTTGCTTTGAGAATTTCCAAGACACAGCCCCACCACCAATTGTAAATATATACCCATTGGTGGACTTGGTGTTCTCTATATCAGATATCCAGTTTGCATCACTGTACCCCTCTAGTACAACTGGATATCTCGAATAATGCAACTCGTAAGTTAGCGTGTATTTCAGGTATTGTAGTACCCGATTCAACGCCTTTCAATGATCATTACTCGGATTACGGGTAAACCTAGCCAACTTATTGACTGCATAAGCAATATCAGGTCGGGTACAGTTTGTTATGTACATCAAACTCCCAATCATCTGTGCATATTGCTCCTGGCATACGGGTGCACCACGATTTTTATCAAGCTTTTGATTTCTATCCAGTGGTGACTTCATAGGCGAACTGTCAAACATCTCGAACTTTCTCAACACATCCTCGATGTAGTGAGACTGAGATAAGACCAGTCCGTCAGATGTCTTAGAGATCTTTATCCCTAAGATGACATTTGTGATACACATATCCTTCATGTCGAAGCATTGTTTCAACATGTTCTTAGTCTCTAGGATCAAGCTAGGACTTCTCCCTGTGATCAACATGTCATCTACGTACAGACATATCATGACGAACGAGTCATAGTTACATTTCGTGTAGACACATTTGTCACTCATTAATGGAGAAACCCTTCGATAGTAGAGTACTATCAAATTTTTCGTGTCATTGCTTCGGGGCCTGTTTCAGCCCGTACAGGGATTTGACAAGTCGACAGACTTTCTTCTCTTGCCCTGGAACCACATACCCCTCGGGTTGTTCCATATAGATTTCTTCTTCCAAATCACCATTTAGGAAGGCTGTCTTGACATCCATTTGATGTATCTCAAGGTCACGTAACGCTGTGATCGCAATGAATACTCGTATGTACGCCATCCTAGACACCGGGGAGTACATGTCAAAATACTCAAGGCCTTCCTTCTGCCGATAGCCCTTGACTACCAACCTGGCCTTGTACTTATCTATAGACTCGTCTGCTTTATACTTCCGTTTGAGTATCCATTTACAACCCAACAGTTTATTTCCCGGAGGAAGATCAACCAACTCCCAAGTATGGTTATGCAGGATGTAGTCTATTTCACTCTCAATAGCTTCTTTCCAGAGCGGTGCCTCTTGAGTTGACAATGCTTCAACAATTGTCCTAGTTCATCATCAATCATATAAGCTACAAAGTCAGAACCGAAGGATTTATCCTTCTTGGCCCTTTTACTTCGCATCGGTTCCATCTCTGGAGTCTCCAAGTTCTGAGAATCCGGAACACTACATTCCGAATATTCAGTCACTTCGAAGTCCACTAGATCTGAACCATCTAGATCTGGGCAGTCAACGACTCCTGGTTCCTGATAGCTTTGTTCAAAACTTCATTTGCGAGAGGATATGTCTTTTTCCTTTCTAGGAAAAGTATCCTCAAAGAATTGAGCATTCCTTGATTCCATGATTGTACCCTCGTGGATATCTGGAATATCTGACTTATGCACTAAGAAGCGATAAGCACTACTGTTATTTGCATATCCGATGAAAATGCAATGTACAGTCATAGGCCCAATCTTGACCTGCTTTGGCTTGGGCACTTTAACCTTTGTCAAACAACCCCACACCTTTAAATATTTATAGGTGGGTTTCCTTCCCTTCCATAATTCATATGGAGTTTTGTCCTTACCCTTATGTGAGACTCTATTAAAAATCGTATTAGCGGTAAGGACTGCTTCTCCCACATATTTTGGAGAAGACCAGAATTGATGATGAAGACATTCATCATTTTCTTCAATGTGTGGTTCTTGCGTTCAGCAACACCGTTCAACTGAGGTGAGTATGGAGCGTCGTTTGATGAACAATGCCCAATTCGGCACAATATTCTTCAAATGGCGCTATATATTCTCCCCTGCTATCGCTACGAATGGATTTAATCTGCATGCTTAGTTGATTTTCAACTTCTGCTTTGTAGCGTCGGAACGCTTCAAAGGCTTCATCTTTACTTTTCAACAAGTAAATGTAACAATACTTTGTGCTATCATCAATGAATGTCACAAAGTACTTATTCCCCCCTAGTTCGTGCAAACTTCAAATCACATATATCTGTGTGAATAAATTCTAGAGGAGCGGTATTTCTTTCGACGGATCGAAAAGGAAGCTTTGTGAGTTTTGCCTCTATGCACACCTCACACTTATGTTAAGGGTTTACGTCGATAGACGGCAACAACTCCAACTTAACCAATCTTTGGATGGACTTATAGTTAACATGTCCTAATCTATGATGCCATAAATTAGAGGACTCATGCAGGTAAGAAAAAGCTTCAATATTATTGCTTGCACGTATTACAGACATGGCGTTAACTTTGAAGAGGCTTTCACAGACGAAGCCTCTTCCCACAAAAGTTCCATTCTTGGTGATTACAAACTTATTGGACTCAAATACTAGCCTTAAACCACCATTAACCAATAAATGACCTGAAATTAAATTCCTCCTAATCTTAAGGACATACATCACCTCTTTCAGAGTGAGGTCCTTTCCAGAAGTCATCTTCAGGACTACTTTTCCTACCCCCAGCATATCAGAGGAAGCGTTGTTACCCATGAACAACTTCCTATTTGTAATTGGTGTATATCTGGAGAATGCATCTCTATTGGAACAAAATGTGTCTGGTAGCACCCGTGTCCATCCACCATTGCATGAGATTCTCAACAAAGTTTCCTTTAAGCACCACCGCCGAGAACTCCTCAATCATGTTGTCAAGAAGCGTGTCTTTGACGACGTTAGCCTGTGCCTTGCATTTGGCTTTGGCCTTCTCTTGTTGCTCAGTCTTGAGCTGGCGGCAGCCCTTGATCATGTGACCAGGTTTCCCACAGTGGTGACAGTTCCCCTTGAACTTCTCCGCCGCCTGGGTATTGCTGTCTTTCTGGAACTTGCGCTTCTTTCTTGGGTTCCCTTTGGCCTTAGCCAGATTTGCCTTTGCCTCAGAGGATTGTTTTCCCCTAGGAAAGGCCTTCTTATTATCTTCCTGAATCTGGAGTTTGATAATAAGTTTCTCAAATGTCATTTCCTTTGTCTTGAGTTTTAAGTAACTCATAAACTCATTCCATGAGGGAGGTAACTTTTCAATCAGTTATGCAACCAAAAACTGCTCATTTGGTTTCATACCTTCCAAATCCATGTGATGTAGAATCATTTGGAATTCCTAGACTTGGGACATCACAGTTTTGTTATCCACCATTTGAAATTTCAGGAATTTCCCAACGATGAATTTCTTAGTACCAACATCTTGTGCGTTGTATTTCTTCTGCAGCTTTTCCCATAACTCTTTGGCGGTGCCTACGGCGCAATATACCATGTAGAGTGGATCTGACAGACAGTTCAGAATATAGTTCTCACACGTGAAGTCACTATGACTCCAAGCATCAAGAACCATCTTCATGCCATTGACGACATGGATACATTGTCCCATCCAGCCGTTTCATTAGGATGAGGGTCCACTTCATCTCAAGCTTGTGGAGGATCTTCTGTTAGGAAATGAGTCATTCCCATAACAGTCAGATAAAACAACATCTTCTGCTGTCATCTCTTGAAGTTGGAGCCCATAAACTTCTCTAGGCGTTCATTATGGAAACCGGAGGCTGGAGAAACATTAATATTCCCTTGAGCAACTGGAAAGGCATTGGGTGTGCCTTGAGCAGTGGGGAACGCAGAGGGGTTGCCTTGAGTAGCAGCAGAATCAGAAGCGAGTTGTTCTCTTCCAGTCATCTTTCTAAGCACTTACAACAATCTTGTCTTAAAATTGTGGGTTACAACAATTTCAGGAAACGGAAAGTAAGTAAATATTACAAATTGCTAGAAAGGATAAACTAAAGATTACAACAAACTGAATTCATGTGCCAAATAATGGAGATTCAATGCTCTAAAACCAGCCAAAAAGTCAGAACTTTCCATCTTCCCGTCGCAACATTCTGCCTCCAAAGCGCTGTGGCGCCTCAGCTCCAGTGGTTGAACTCCTAATTAGCGTCGCGACCCTTCGCGGCGATGTCCAACTCGTTTCATCTTACACTTCGCACACTTCTTCCTTCGTTTACCAACGTGGAATACTTGTCATTTGGCCAATAACCGTCCACCATTCTGTGTCTCAAACGTTTCACTTACGTACCAATATCTCTTTCACTAATGAAATTTGTGATACTTGGAACTACGTGTTCACGTGTGTGGAAACGATGTTTCCGACGTGCGGGGCCCCAATTGTTCGAGTCATAAATAATGGGATAAACTTAATTCCACATTAGTAAATTTCCAACATTTAGTTTGTCACATAATGCATGGTATGAAAATTAGTTAGAGCTTGTAATGGGGTAGTCATTTTGGTAGACAGCGAGCTAAGGAATCAGGTGGTAGAGGTTATGAGGGTGAATGACAGGATGATGTCGATTATGTTGGTAGTTGGAGGGTCCACTATGAACATTATTTGTGCTTACGCGCAAAGTTTGCATGCTTGAAGGCAAATTCTGTCTTACGAATCCAAACTCAACCTTGCGATTTTTTTTATTTTTGATTGAGCAGGAGTTCGAACTGGGAACCTCGGGGTATTTTTTAGCAAAGGACAAATTAAAGATTCCAAATTTGAGGGGGAAAATTAATGATCAATGCCTTTGAAGCGAAATCCGCGCAAAAAATGCATAAACACACACTATGGTTATGTGTACTCCGACCGTATTATTTTGTGATAGTTACGGCTCCTTTTTTGTATTTTTGTATATTGCTTTGAATTGCTTGTTCTTGAGCCAATAGTCTACCACACATAACCTATTTACCTCCCAATGTAGGGGTAAGTTATGTGTATACTCTACCCTCTCCAGACCTCATTTTGTGAGATTTCTCTGGCTATGTTGTCGTAAGTCATTTCTCTTTGTTCTCTTTGTTCTCTTTACTATGTTCGTCTCGATCTTGTGCTTGGGAATTCTATTCGGTTGGAATTCTTTCCTTTTCCTTTTTCTCCTTAAAATTTATTTATTTCCTTGCATTCAATTCTGCTCATACCAGGCTGAAGTCCACAGACTTCTGGGTTACATAGTCAAAATCAGTCTCCAAAAGTGTAATTACTTCACTCCATCAGAATTAGACGGATTGAGTCAAGAATGTAATACGTGAGTCAATTTGGCTGTGTAATGTGTATAAAAGAAATCTTTCTCATATAAGCAATTTTGAATAAAAAAAAATGCACGGTTTGACCTTCAAATGGCTTGGTCTTTAATTTTGGCCCTCAAATGAAATTTATGCCTTTTTGAACATAAGTTTCCTTTAAATGGGCTGGTCTTTAATTTTTTGCCCCTCAAATGGAACTTATGCATTTCGGAGCACAAGTTCTTTACCGGATCCGGCATAACTTGTGTCGGATCCCATAAAGAATTTGTGTTCAGAAAGGCAAAATTCCATTTAAGAGATAAAAATTAAAAAAACAGTACAAAATAGGGAAAAAGTACAAATGGCCCATTTTGAATAGACTACGGGCTCTATTGTTGATTTATCAGTTCGATTTAACATACCAAGCTATTTTATTAGCCTAGTCCTAGACTCTAAACTCCTTCATATTCCTGCTTTCCATTAAAAATCAAATACCAAGCGGTGCTGTTCTTTGATTTTTGTTATTTTCGTCAGTTGCTTCCTTTATTGTTCTCTTTTATATTACACGTAAAAAGAACTGGTGAGTGGTGACGAAGAGTAATGTATAAAAATAGATAATTACATTGAACTCCACAAAATAAAGGGAAAACGTATTGTTAAATTGAAGAAACATGATAAGAGTCGTGTTTCAACGTCTTTCCTCGACCGAATGTAAAAGGTTTTTGTTTGAAGCCTCATGTTTTTCGTCATCGCATTATAAAGTTGATACGTACAAGATACGTTTCTGGTTAAAATAATTAGTGGAAGTTTAAATTCTTATGCATTAAGTAATCAACAAGTTACTTTACATCCTTTTGATTAATTCAATTCCAATGACACGGATACTTTTAATGCTTTCACTAGTTAACTAAACTCGAGTGACTTAGATGATTGCTGCTTGGGTTAACCACTATTTCTTCTTCATTTATTTATACCCCTTCTCAAATATTTAATGATCAAAGTTAACATATGGACAACCGTGCAATAGTTTAATTGATAAATAAAGAATATGTCCAAGTGCATTAGTGGAGAAGACATCAGAAATCGACAAATAAACAAATGAAATTTCTATAATAAAAGAAAGTGGCAAAAAGGAGTAAAGTAGTGAAGACTAGTACAAATCTCTACCCTTACACTCCACTAAAGAATATAACAAAGGAGCCAATGTGGCCAAATCTCTAAGCGGGTCCAAATGAGGACCCCCTCCCCCTGACCATAAAGCACCAGAAATAACCAAAAGATAATTATACATGTAACTATCAAAATACTGGACAAAATATGTTTTGACAAAAATAAAATAAAATAAAAATTAAATGACTGTCTCTCTAGAACAAGAGCCAGCTCATCACAGCACATCCAGCTACCAAGCTTCCGAACATCTTCAATTTCTCTGCTCCACTCTGCATTAGATCCACAATATATTAAAATAATTATTTTCAATTCATTAATTAAGAATCAGATCCACAATATATTTTTAAATGATGGAGTAGTAACGTTAAAGAAATTTTATACTAAAGCGGTATCTAATTTAGCAATGTCATAGTAGAAGCCGTGCATGTGCATTGATTGACCCTACCGTTGTGTTGTCTCGTGGTTAGATACCTTTAATGTTTCTTTGTCGAATTTATTACTGTTTGGTCTGAAGTGAACACTACAATTAAAGAAGCTCGGAAGAATCTTTGGTCTACACATTATTTATGACTTTTCACCGAGGACACAATATGCTATTGTGCACCAGGTTTGCCCAATACTTGGAAATTGAAATCAAGTCAATGTGCAAGTGTGAACCATAAAAAACTTAAAGTCACATCTTCATATGTCACATGCACAACTGACGGAGGCAACCTTGAAAAAGACCATATTATGCAGCTGTAAATTGACTTACATCACTAGCCACCGACAGATGCTAACGGCACCATATATTCATACAATTAGTATGCAGCAGTAAAATGCAACTGCTCTAATGCACCTATATGCATCTCAACTAATTAACAAAACGGTACAAGGCGGATTCAGATTTTAATTTATGGATTTTAGATTCTGGAAAATAATTTACTGGATTTTAAATAATTTTTTTTATAAATATTAAGTGATTCTCTTAATATAACTACATCATTTGGCCAAAGCTATTACTAGATCTGGATGCACACTAACGATCCATCGTATATCAGACAACAACTAGAAGATTAAAACTTTTAAGAAAAAAGAGAGAATATAGTGAGATTACATACCTCATCGTTAAGAGATGGGCTGGGAGAGTCGGATTCAGGTCCATTAGGTCCAGGAGCTTCAGTAGGAGGTGCAGGTGGGCTCATCATATCGGGAGAAGGTGCTGGTGATGCATTGTGCTTCTTTCCCTTCTTCTTGCCCTTGCTTTTGCTAGGAGCTGGTGCTGGTACTGTCTCAGAAACAACAGGTGCTGCAACTGGAACTTGAGCCGGTGGAGCAGAAGCAGCTGGTGGTGTTGCTGCCTCTGGAGCTGGAGCAGGTGGAGATTGCACTGGTGGTGAACTTGCTGGTGTTTTTGCTGGTGGTGTTGATACTGGTGCAGTAACAACAGGTGTAGTGGGAGCAGTGGCTGGAGCAGTTGCGGGAGCAACAGAAACAGCAGTAGGTGGGGCTGAGGCTGGTGCTGTAGTGGGAGCAGGAGTTTTGGGCTTAGTGGGGGCAGCAGCTGGTGGAGTACTAGCCTTAGCACCTACGGGTGCTTTGGCTGGTGCAGCAGCTGGTGGAGTACTAGCCTTAGCACCTACGGGTGCTTTGGCTGGTGCAGCAGCAGGTATCTGACCCGTGACACTTGCCACTACAATGCACAAAATTGACACTAGAAACACAAACTTCCGATCCATGACTAGTATTAATGAAGAAAAAAAATGAGTAAAAGAGAGAGTAATGGCAAGAGAAGAGGAGAGTATGATTGTGGCGTAAAGAGTGTGAAGTTAAGTGCATATAAGTAGGCGAGTTAAGATGTGGAACAATGCAAAATGGCTAGAGGAGGGTCGACATCTGGGTGGGACCCTGCAGAAAAAACAATTAGGCTAACTATTGTGTGGCAATTAAACAGGCTGGATTTAGCAAAATATGGGCCCAATTGGCCATGTGATTAGGTAATGGGCTCTCCACGTTAGGTGTTTTGGGTTATGCGGAGTATAGGTGATTTTTCTAGCCGGAGGTTCGATTTGGTGTCTTCGATGGAGGGCAAGGATCACAGCTGGAACACGGTTAGCTCTGGGTCCCGTTGGGTCACGAGCAAATCAAGACCATACACTTAAGCGATGATTGTGGAGAAGATTTACAATAACTTCATCTGTTTCAATTTACATGATGTAATTTAATTGGACACGAAATTTAAGAAATAAAAAAAAAAATTTAAATTTTCTGATCTAAAACAAGCGAAAGATATTTGTGTGATTCTATATTATCTTGTTAAGCGTAAAAGATAAAATTTAAAATTAAATTATTGCAAAATAAAAAAACATATCATTTTTTTAGAATTAATTAAAAAAAAGTGTAATATAAACTAAGATAGAGGGAATAACTGGCTAGCTTTAGCTGGACTCTCATTCCACCGACAACGGTAGGACCCTACCGGTGGAGCAACTTTTGCTTACAATTTTCTAGTCATTACAAGCATTCTTTTACAAAATCTTTTTGAAAACGAAATAAAATTTCTTATAGCTAACCATTGGGCCTTGTTTATATCATGGACTAATATTACTAACTATACAAACTAATTAAGCAAGCAATTCGATTTTTGAGTTACTATTCAAGTTTATATTAAAAATTAATGTTCTGAGGCCTGGGCATTAAATTTAAATTCCACCATTATATCCGAAACTGAACTAGAAATCATATGCATTCTTAATAGTATTCAATTAGTGATCAAAAGAACTACTGAAAGGTAGTAACGCTGACATTGCATCATTGGTCACTCCTATAAGAGAGTTTTTTGCATGCTTTTTCGGTTGAACTCATCGTATATGACTTGTCTACTGCGATTTGTGTGATCTGCCAACTATTAGTGGAGTGAAATTTATTTTATGCGTATTTGAAATAAAGCCCGCAAGATCTTTTGTCAACAAAAAAAAGGGATAGAAAATACAATATTAAAGTGAACTCATTTGTAACCAAAATGAAAAGTAAAGAAATTCAAATATACACTGGGTTTTTTTTTATATATTTACCGCTCTATTAATTTATCGGTCTATAGAAGTCCTTCATTTTTATAATTTCAAATATACTCCTTTCACTAACTATTTTCTACCATAAAAAACATGGATCAGATTTGGCTAATATGATGAAAGCTACTCAAGGATATATTTGGACCTTATTAAATTATCAGAAGTATTTTTAAATCTTCTCAAATATTAAATAATATTTTTCAAATTATTACAACATATATATAAAAATCAAATTGATAATTTAGAAATAAGTTTGGATTATTTATTTATTTACGCTACATTACTATGACAAATGTAAGAGCTAAGATGGATAACAATTAAGGGAGTGCAATCTTTGGGATGAAAAGTAACAATAGAAATTTCCATGGATCGATAGATAAATAAAGAGCAAATATGAAAGAATTCAAATACTTTAAAGGTACATTTGAACCTTTTTCCAAATGAAAATAAAGCCTCATGTCCACTAAATCCTCAAAGATTTGAGTTTATAGTCCGTTAATTTAGTTATATGATATTTTCACGAAAGATCAATAAAAAAATAAAATAGGATCTTTAAAAAAACATATGAGATTTCATTTTTATACTATCATCTTTTTTTAACTATTGCTCCACGACGATGAACCAATAGTCAATTTTGACTTTGAGCTATAGTGAATGGAGAAAGAAATTGTCATATTTTGACTTGTTCAGGAGGAAAATTGATCTTTTTTAATTCAAGCTAGAACAATAGTTAATGGAGAGGGTATTTTTGAGTTATTTAACTAACTATAATAGTACTTTGACATACTTAATTAGTAGTTAGAGTATCTTTCTGACAAAAATAAACGAACTTAATTACTATCATTTCAAATACTTCAAAGACAATTGGTCAATTTCCCCCCAAAAATGTGTATTTAATCATAGGTGTCCGTGTTCTCGATGATATGATGGGGATGATGGGATGGGGTAACGGTAGTATTTCATGATTATTGCTGGTTATGGGTCCATGACAATTCGTTTGTCCCTATTTTAGCTTGGCATATACTATAGAACCACAGAAGTTTTAATTTTACAGTTGGCATGGCTAAATTCTTTGAATTGATTACGTTGGACCTGAGCAAAAAGGTAGCTAAAGACAAAGAAGGAAAGAAATGAACAAGTTTTTGTTGACTTGACATTTCTTTTAAAAATTAGGCAAAATAATTAAATGTCTCCTTCACTTTACTCAAAACGTAGACGATGGTCTATCTGAAACAGTCGTTTTATCTATCAAGATAAAGATAATGTCTATGTACACTCTATCCTCTCAAGATTTTACATTGTAAAATTTTACTGAATATGTTGTTGTTTTAGTTGTAAATTAATCAGTCGATTTATTACCCCTAATCGTCTAAAAAGTAATTTAATGTCATTCTGATGCACATATAACCAATTGCGTAAGGAGAGGTGTTACATACTCGCTGCCACATCAACACCACGTTGAAAATTTTCTAAATTTTAATTTTTATTATTTTCCTTTTTTTATTCATTTAATTTTTTGTTAATTATATTTACACTAATTAATCCTTAATTAACCATTAAAACCTCCATTAATTATATCTTGTTAATCACTAAACCATCTCACCATTAAACCACCATTGTCGCCAGCCCGCCACCAACCAAATCCACCACCGGAATCACGCCACAACCACTGCCACCATAAAATCACCATAAACTCAACACAAGCTAAATATACCGCCGGAATCACATCACTACCACAATCAAAACCGTCAAATCACCACTAGCAAGTTGACCACCCATCACCTGACACACAACTTACCACCACCAAAAATCACAATTACACATATTTCACCATCTACCACCAAATCCTCCACCAAAAATCAAAACATTGTTGGATATGTAAAGCAATACGGAAAGTAAATAAATATTACAAGTGTTCAAAAGGATAAACAAATAGCCAATATTCAGAACTGCCGCAAGCTTGTTGAGTGTTGAATCTTGATAACCTAAAATCAAGAAATACTAAATCTGGATTGTTACAACTGTGGCTGAGTCGAGAGATGACTCTCTGTCTTTAAGACAAGATTGCCATATATATATGCTTTTACGTTAACGGGCTATAGTCTCCCAAGATAGAACATCAACTAATCAACACTACAAAGCAAATAGGTTGATTCTGACGAAGGAAACAAACACGAAACGACTTGCTGAATAATGGAAAAGAAAGGAAGAGTTTTCTGTTTTCGTCCACTGTTTCTTCTCACGTTTTGGACTGAATTTCTGTTGTTCTCTCTTTTGTTTGTCTCTGTGTAGTATATAGTGTAGTCTCAACAATTGAACCAAAAGGCTTCAGTATATAGCATAAGGGGATGGACTTATGGTTGTTTATGGCCAAGTAATGACCATTAGTGAGGGAGTTAATCAGCCAAGTAATGGTTGATTTAATGTGTAACATAAATGAGCTTTTATGGAGGAGTTATGGGCAGATTAATGGAGTTTTTAACGTTTCAAAAACCAACCCAAACGGTAGGCAGAAACTTTATGCATTCCGTCGTTCCCAATTTCATCTTTTCAGAAACTCGAGGGATCAAACTGTAAATATTAAACAATTTGGGGGTCTTTCAGAAGAAGCCCAAAGCCCACGTCCCACGACCCGTGACCCGAGCCCGGACGGGACGGGTGGGCGGCGACGGCGGCGAGCGTGTGGACTTAGCCTTGAACCCAAGCATATCTAGGTCCTCCCTCTTTCAAACACATGGGTTACCCCTTAGGGTCCCAAACCCTTAGCCAATTTTGAGACTTATAAAGAGAACAATTCTTCCTTTTTTCCACCGATGTGGTAGATTTGTCCCACACCATATTTCTATGCCTCAAACACCTTATTTCGTGGACCAGTATCTCTTTCATTTCTCAATGAAATTTGACGATTCTTGGCTCTACGGTCAGCTACTCACTTTGTAGATTATGCACGTGTGAAGAGACAAAGCCTCCAACATGCGGAACCCTAGTGTTTAATTCATTAAATATGGGTGGACGCACCTCCCCACCAAAGGCAAATTTCCAACAAACACCACCAGTACCACCATAATTACTCAACTAATTTCTTCCTTAGTCCTTATCATTGAATCGTCCTGAGACCTACTATTGAACCCGATCAAGAATGAAGAAGACGAAGGGTTTGGGGGTGGGAGTGGTGTGGCATGAAGGTGGAGGAGAAAAGGTGGGGTGGTGGCGTAGTGGTTAAATGAAAAAAGAAGAAGGTTTTGGGGCTGGTGGTGGGGGTGGCGTGAGGCTACTGAAATAAACAAGAGGAATAAGAAAAAGGGTTGTGTGTGTACGGGTGACAAAACTAGCCAAATCTAAATGATCCGCCCAATGTTTCATGGGTTTGGTCAACATTGAATTTGATGATAGGTTGGTTTGGGCTAGTCCAAGTTGACCCATCATAAATCAGCAGCCCAAATGAACTCATGATGATGCTCAAACTTGACCCACGAGAATGGTCAATCTTAACGATTAGATCTCCGCTCTAAATTAAGATTTTTATTTATAAATAATTATTTAAAAACTTATTTATTATTTCAAAATAATAAAAATACACCAACGCACCCAACCACCCACCACATTATCCATCCACCCTACACCCTCCACACACCCACCCTACCCCATCCTCAAATTTCTGTTTCATATTTCTTTTACTTTTATAAGCAATTTATAAGATATATGAAATTGTTTCTTACCTCTCCCCTCCCGCCTCTACCCACACATACCACATCCACCCCACCCCATTGCCTCTACCCCATCGTCAAAATTCTATTTCATTTATATATATTTACTTTTATAAAAAATATGATTTTCTTCTTACCTCCCCCTACCGCCCTCACCCTCACCTACCCCCTCCACCCCACACTGAAATAGCGATTTCATATTTTTTGTTACTTTTATAAAAAAAAATATTAAAAATATAAAAAAAATCTTACCTCCCCCTCCACCCCACCCCCAGCCCTACCCCATCCTCAAATTTCTATTTCATATTCTTATTACTTTTATAAAAAAAATTATAAAAATATGAAATTTTTTCTTACCTCCCCCCTCAGGCCCTACCCCCATCCTCAAATTATAAAAAATATGAAATTATTTTACTTTATAAATTTTTTATAAAAAATGAAATTTTTTTGCTTATACCATCCCCACACCCCTCCCCCAACTTGAAGTTTTTACTTTATATATTTATTTTATTAATACATTTTTTATAAAAAAAATAAGAAACTTTCCTTACCCCACTATCCAGCCCCCCTCTCACCTCCCCGCCCCACTATCTCCTGCCCTCTCACCCACCATTTTATATATTTATTTTTCTTTTATAATAAATGAATTTTTTTAAAAAAATATTATTCTTATTTTAAAAATAAAGATATGGAAAAATCAAATATCATACAAAATAAAAAAAATCATAGAAGGTAATTTCGAAATTTGTAAAAGTAATGTGTCAAGTTGGGCAAATTGGGTTATGACCCATCATTTAGCTCATCTTAGCCCATGTAAGCTTTGGGGGGGTTGGACATTGATCCATCTTTCAATTTAGCCTATCTTGACCCGCCCAAATGGTCCATCTGCCACCCCTAGGTGTGTGTGTGAAGAAGAAGAAAGGTTAAAAAATAAGCTTTCTTTAAAGTTTAAAAATTATTTTAATACTTCATTGCCTATTTTTTAATTTTAATTATTTTTTGTGGCACGTCAGCTTCTAGGGTGGTATTAAATTCACCTTTTAAACGATTGGAATGGGTAATAGGTCGCCCATTAGTTGGAGTATGAACTCGACTTTTCGGGTATAGTTCAGGGGGCATTTGATGTATTTTACCTAAAAATTATTAATTAAAATTTATTTTATTAAATTATCGGTAAACAAATTGGATATAAAGTGGGAAAGATATAGTTAGGCTCCTCTATAACGGCATCCGCATATAACACGCCTCTGTAACAAGCTAACAACTAAGTTTTTTTGAAATTATTTTTTTATATTATATTTTACTTCTTTATAATAACATTTTACTTATAACAACAACAATCAACTTTATAAAATTACTCTCATATAAAAACTATCTTTTTTTTGTGGTAATATGGTAGTTAATCATCTATAGAAAAATAGAATATCTATGATTATTAATAATAATTGTAGAGATTTTGAACAAAATATTGCAAGTTGATACTTTATATACTATATTTGTGACATAATATTACATATGAATACATATTTGTAATCTAAAAATATCATTGTCTTCTATTTTTATTTATAAATAATTTTTAAAAGAAAAACAATAAGAAGTACAAATCCTATTGTTTAGAGCAAGCAAAGAGACAAATCTTTGATTCCTTCTAAAAAAAATTTAAACAAGCTACAATTATCTATTTCTTTCATCAATCTTGAAAGAATTTAATTTTCAAGTAAATTTAAAATATGTGCTTTTGAACTTAAAACTTTATACATTCAGTTATGAATTTATTGAAATTGTATTAACTTTTTTTAATATTTAGTTAGTGAAGTATGCATATCTTTGAGATTTAAATAATTTTATTATTTTTTATAACACTAAAAAATTAAAAAATTAGATTCTATGCATCTTTTTTTTCATATAACATCGAACTATTATTTAAATGTCAACTGATGTTATAAGAGTATAACAACCATTCTCTATAACAACCAAAACATTTCGAACCCAATGAATATTGTTATAGAGAAATCTGAGTGTAACTGTAATAGAAATGTGAGGCATATACCATTTAATATTGTTATAGAGAAGTTTGTCCAACTCTGTATAATATTTTACTATATATGGGGAAAAAAGAATAAAGCACGGCATTTTGTATGAAAAAAGCTACACTGTGTTTTTAAGTTTTAATAAGACAGAACCCGATCTCGACTTTCTAGCCGTTACAGGGAGGATAATTAATGGACATATCGGCACATGATATTTGAGGATAGTGTTAGTTGTGAAATTTCAAATTTTATGATATTAAGTAGTATTTTTTAATTACGCTGTTGAAAGAGACTAGCCCGCGGTGTATTACTAGTATTATTATGTTTCTTTCCTTGGTGAACTTACCCTTTTCTTTGCTCAAGCTTTTTACAACTGAAGAGGCTTAACCTAAAAGATTACGTTGGAAAAAAAAATAAGCCACAATAATTTTTTTCTGATATTCATCTAATATTCGTCACTAATTGACATAATTAATTCAAATTTATGTTGTGTAAAATCTGTTAATGAAAAGTTTACTTCCTGCCAGAACTTTTTGCATTCGTAAAACTGGAATGCAAAACCAATTAAGATCAAAATTTATGTCAATCCCACCTTAACTTTAGTGGTAAAACACCATACTAATACCAATACATGGGAAGAGCTGAAAAGCAAAATATATAGAAAATAGGAAAATAAAAAGAAGAAAATGTTCATTAGTCCTATTCCATTCCGCAGATTGAAATACAAATTAATCTGGTTTCAGATTATATAAAATACTAGTAAAAGAAAAGAAAATCATAACAATAATTCCCCAAAAGCAAAACCTCATTAGACCTTGGCCCGTAAATAAAGTTATTTTGAGAGGAAAAATGATCAAATAAAATAAATAATAAAAAAATATATTAAACAATATCGCGAAATCTCATCAAATATATTGAAGCATTTCAAAAATAGGATAATGTTATATAAATTTTTAAAAAGTACTTATGAAAGTACATAGACAGATGTCACACTTTTACTAGAGTACAATATATTTTTCTTAGCCGAATCAAGTCCTTTCATTTGTTCCTTTTTATATAAAGTACTTGCTTCTGCAATGGGAAAAATATAGAGACGTGTTAAGTTAATTATTAAGTTCCAAGAACTTGTTGAAGAAGAAAGCAAGTAAGGAGAGAATAATCACATCCCTTATGTCTCACTCAAGAGCCTTATTCTATTTTTTCCAATCATAAACATGGCTTTCCTTCACTTGCACCTGCAATCTTCAAGTATATTTATGCAAAAAGTTTCTCCTTTTGTTTTCTTTAAGTAGAAAAATAAATGTAATGCGATTGGGAGTTGTGAAACTAGGAAAAACTTTACTTCATATGAACTTCAATATGATGCCATTATAAGCTTATCTCACAAGCAAGTGGGTGGGTGGGTGGGTGGGGAGGGGGGTCGACGGCTTCGGATGTAAATTTGCTACAAAATATAAAGAGTAGCTACGTATTGTAATTATTTCAAACTATAGATGCGAATGATAAATAATAGGGGAAATTAGTTACATCATGTAATTTTTCCTATAATGAAAAACAAGCAATCACTTCTCGGTTGTTCAGGCCCATAGATTCATTGGGCCCAAGCCCAATGATAAAGGCCAATAATACAAGAGATCAAAGTTTATGGGCCGGTAAGGGATTCCCAATCCATGTACACATTTGTGTACCACTCTCCCATCTTGTCCTACTTTCATTTGACAAGATCATTAAGATAATAGTGAGAAGTGCGACTTAGTGAAACTATGCTTCTTAGTTAAAACATTTTGTGGGTATAAAAAGTTGTTTAAGAAAACAGGCCAAGCATTTTCGAACTGAAATAATATGTTTTGATATTTTATATAAGCTTGGTATCAAGTAGCTAATAATCTTTTAAATTTAGATAGGGAATAAAACGATCCCTCGAAAGGTAAGAGGCCGTTATATTATTTAGAAGAACTTCATACTATATTTATTCTATTTTGATAGAAAGAAATGTAAGAGTTCAAATCTAGAATATATCACATTAAGAATTCTGGGCCTTAGATTTTCTCTCCATCCTCCGGACCAATGTACTCCATAGACATATAAAAGGATTTGCAAAAAGAAAAGAAAAAAGAAAATAAATGTAAAAAAAAATGTTCTTAAAAATAAAAGGAATATGCTCTCACGAAAAGGAAAAAAGATTAGCAAGGAAGGAAGACACATGTAAAGATATAGACTTAATACAGACGTAAAGACACATGTTGAAACCCGAACTAAGCATGTTAGTATTATTATTGATAGAATATACACATTATACTCTTTTGATATTATTAGAAATCTTGTATATGTATAATTATGATAGTAATCTTGTATTATGAAAATGTATATTTAAATTCTGTAATTATAGGCTATGTTTATTATTGTATATCATGTATATAAATCTTTTACATTAATAAAAATAATGGAGGAATGATTCTCTTTCAATTATATCCCAGATTTGTAACAATTATTTTTGGCATCAAAAGCCCCCTTCGGTTTAAAATAAGGCTGGCCAGTGGACCGATCCGACCCTGACCGGTCCCGCCCCGATCCCCCCTAAAAAAATGGTGTTGGGACTCGAAACCGAGATGAGACCTGGGCTCGTCCCGCCCAGGCCCGTACCGCCCCAGACCCCGACCTGACCCCCTCTTTACAAAAATGACCGTTGCACAACGATCATTTTATATTTTGGTCGTTGTGCAACGACCATTTTTGGCCCCCCACACCATAAACCCCTACCCCCTTAATATTTATTTAACCCCTAAGTTACTATATTTACACTTTAACCCAATTTTACAACTATAAATACATCATTTTCTCTTCAATTTAAATTCACAAATCTTCCTACAATCTCTCAACCAATCTATCTCTCTACAAGTCTACAATTACATTGCTTACTAAATATTTTATTTTATTTGCTCATTTGTGTAATTGTATCAATGTTCAAAAATTGGGACTGAAGTTGGCAACTAGCTTGAGGATCATCCATCGAGCAAAGTTTCAATTTTCAACCTCGATTAGAAGTCGACGTTACGTCGGCGTTTGGTACCTTCGTTCCTTCTTTAAATTATTACTACTACTTTATTTTAATTATCGCACTTAATTTCATTACCTTTAATTATTTATTTACATAATTAAAATGTAAGGATTAAGAGGTATGTTTAAGGGTAAGAGTAAGGGCAATGGTGCTTCTTCTAGTAGGGGTAACAAGGGCAGGAGTACTTCTTCTAGTCATCATATTCCTAGACATGATGATTTGATTGATTACACTCATATAGATGAAATTGAATTTTTAATGATATATCATTAGATAATGAGATATATTCTGCAACTGAACCAAACTTTAATTTAGAAGATAATCTAGATGACACACCCACTAGTGCACCTCAAATTAAAATTGGAAAGCCTCTTATTCCCCCTAGTATGAGACGAGGCCCCACACAACGAAAATTAAAATTAGTTGCATAGGAATTTTTTGATAGGGACCAAGAGAATCAAGTAGTTAGATGCAAAATTTGTAAAAATGTTTATAAATTTAAAATGGGAAAAGATCAGGATGGGACGAGAGGTTTATTGAGACATGTACAAAGCTTTCACAAAGCTAGGTGGGATGAATACGAGGCTACAAAGTCGAGTGCGCCAATGCGCTCTCAGTCGGGACAAGATTCACATAGTGTCCCGGACCAAGTACAGGGTCAAATTAACCCGACGACGGGTGGAATTGTAGGTCCTAAATACGATAAACGTAGAGATAGAGAAGCAATAACTAAATTAGTTGCGGTGGAGGGTTTGCCCTTTTCATTTCCTTCCTCCCCTGGTTTTATTCATTACATAAGAGATATGTATAATCTTGTTTTTAACGGTTTTCCTAGATCAACTGTTAGGAGAGACGTTTTTAAATTCGCACATGAATATCAACAATATTTACGTTATGCATTATATCATTTTCATGGCAAAGTATCTACGACTTCTGATATAGGCCTTAGTACTAACGACCATGATTATTTTAACTATAACATGTCATTTGATAGATCGTAATTGGTCTATGCAAAAACGTATTTTAGCATATAGATATATTGATGATAGGCACACCAGAAATTTTATTGCAGAAAATATTCATCAAGTTTGCGATTATTATGGTACAAATGATAAAATAATGACTGTTACGTTAGATAATGCTTCTTCTAATAATTATGCTGTGAGACTTTTAAAAAATTTATTAACTCCATATTTTCCTAATCATTTTCATATAAAATGTGCGTGTCATATTTATAACTTAGTTATAAAGGACGGTCTATCATTTTTGAAGACATTCTTAATAAAGTACAATTTGGTATAAACTTTATTTTTAAAAGTAATAGAATACAAAGAAAAAAAGAATATAAAAAACTTGTCAATATTGTGGACTACCTTATAGAAAAATTCATGAAGAAGTAGAGACTAGGTGAAATTCTCTATATGAACAACTACTTGTTGCTTACGATTATAGAAGACCTATAACTTTATTTTTAACACCCATAATTGAAATCCAACTGATATGCTTAAAGATAATGATTGGGAATTTTTTTTAGAACTTATTGTATTTTTAGAGAAATTTTTTTCAAGCAACTAAAGAATTTTTCGGCATATATTATCCTACTATTTCAACTATGTTATTTTATATAGCTCTAATATTTTTCTTACTTAATGAATATATGGAAAAACTATCTTATAAGACACCTATTAAAAAAATATTTATCAAATTTAAAAAATATTTTTTTCCTATTCCCACTATTTATATTATTGGTGTTGTATTAAATCCGACTATTAAAATAGACGGTTGTAAAGTACTTATTGAAACTATTTATGATTGTATATCAGTACTTCCACCTCCAACTCCAAAAAATCCAAATGAACAACCACCTAAGGAACCAACTAAAGAAGAAGTTTTGTCTAGCATACACGATGAGTGCAAAATAGTATATACGCATTACTAACAAGAAAGTCCTAGCAACCAACCGACTTCTATACCTCCTTCTTCTTCTATACCTCCTTCTCCTTTTATACCTCATTCTCCTCCTCCTCCTCCTCCTCCTCCTCCTCCTCAGTACAACCTTATAAAAGACATGTTGTTTCTGCGACTAGTATTGAAGGCCTTAGAAATAGAACGTTTAGTGGTACCACTGCTAATCAAGTTAGCGAGTTTGATATTTTTGTTTTGCAGGGTATTGTACCGTACCAAGCAGTTCTCAATTAAGAAGGACGTGAAGACTTGCTTAAATACTGGAGGGAAAAAGAGAAGACATTTTCGAAACTATCAAAGATGACCCGAGATGTGTTGAACATTCAAGCGTCATCAACAGCATCTGATAGCGCTTTTTCTGTCGGAAGATTTCAAATAGGAGAGCACATACACTCATTAGCAGGAGACAACTTGGAGATTGCAGTTTTATTTAGAGATTGGATACGAGCGGAGCGTAGAAGGTGCGGTCAACCGAAGATCAACGAAGAAGACGTCGAAAACTACAACGAAATCTTGTCTGACGGAGGTGGAAGCGACGTTGACCAATTTGACCAACAAATTCCAATTCCAATTCCAACCGAAAACCACAAGACATTGTGAAGGAATTAGAAAAGGTGTTTATAAATATGTGATTTTCTTTCCAATTTTGAAATTGTATTACAAAAAAATCACATTTCTATTAAATAATATAAGAGGTACAAAAACAACATTGGGATATTTTTATTACACTATCTTGTTCAATTATTGAAGTGTTTATATATGCTATTTTTTAAAATTAAGTGCAAAAAAAAATGGAAAACCCGATCCTGCCCCGACCCACCAACACCGATCCCCTTTTCAGATGGGACCAGGAATGGAACGGGACATCGGCGGATCCCTCCAGTTCCGGCCCGTCAGTCCTGTCGGAGGACCGCTCCAGCCTTCCCCCAGTCCTGCTGGGACCCGTCTCGCCCCGAACCCGGCCCACTAGCCACCCCTAGTTTAAAATATGAGTTGCAAACTCTGCCTCAACTCAAAAAGATATTTTCAACTCATTCATAGGTTAGCCGCATTTTCTTGAGACCAACTCCACTTTGTGCTTGTGGTCATTAAACAAAGTACTATTGCTGGATTTGCACTTTGTTTGCTTTTCAAGTTAAATCTGGAAACCATGAAGCTACTATAGATCATTTGATGTCAAAAAATGATCTGCCTTAAGGCTCTTCACTGGTTTCAATTGGAGGGGACCATAAAATAATGGAAGGATAATTCTTTTTTCATGGTATCAATAATGTAAACCAATCCTCTCCCGCCGTTCTACCAAGCACGTTCCATGCTCACATTAGAAGAAGCAGAATTGGCTAATAATGTGGCAACCGGAGCCAATTCCACCATGTTGGTGGCCATGTCACACGACACCGATGACCCTCACTCATTCTTAAAAAATTCTAGCCAAAACCGTAATAACGGTGGAGGCAAAAAGGGTCAAAATCGGAAAAATAGTGGCAACTTCCTCATCAAGAGACGAACATAAACAAGAAATTGGTAAAACAAAAGGAAAATTTTCTAAATCAAATGGCAACTTCCTCATCAAGAGACTTAAATCATTAGCACTACCAATAGAAGTATCAGGATTCCACTTGGCAGGCAAAATAGGATTTAGAGTATTCAGTATATATCCAGAGATACCTGTGCTAGATGAGCCCAAGCCTGGAGGAAATTACTTTCAATTTGGATTACTTTCTTATGTGCCTCCTCAGCCTTTCTATATTCTCCTAGAGAGGATAAGGCCAAGCCCTGATAATTTTCCAATTTTTTTCCACCAGCATTATATCATTATTTATCCAACAAAAAATTTCTCAAACTCATGCGGATAAATATTGTTAGCTCATTCTACGACAATTAGTCGTCTCAAGGTCATAGACTCACCAAATATGTATACGCAGATTTGTTATCCTTATCAAACTTTACATATCTAGAGAGGTCTTCAACAGCAGCTTTGAAATCTTTAAACTTAAAATTGACAATTCCTGCAGTTATTCGGAGAATTAGTGACTCCCATGTTAGATTGAACAGACCTTGTCCAATAAAATGATCTTTTTTGAAATCTCAGGTAATTATGAAACATTGTCATTCAATGCTAAATAGTTACAAGATGAAACCACCTATAGGCCTCAATAACAAATCTCACTTCTGTAAGAAAGATGAAGGTGAACCTTAATGCATTGGAAGTTTCAAATGACACGCGCATAATCTATTAGCCATTAAAAGATCTACAGAAAGTAAATATGCCTCTTGCTATTATATTTACAGGAACACTATGTCTAACTACTTTAACAGCACAAATCTAATTGTTCATAGTAAATGGAAGAGTTCATCTCGTCACCTCTTTCGTGTAAGATATCGGCAGAGTCTGGCTCAAACTCCAACGCTTTGGTCAAGTCTGTAATTGCCTGGTGAAAATCATTTTGTTTAGATACACCAATATTAATCATACTACTATTACTGTGAAACCAAACCTTTTAGGGCGTGAAAAGCCTTTAACCATAATTACTATCACACTCAATGAGATCATTGGAGCAAAAAAAAACTAAAACTAAACCCAAGAGGGTTACAATTATGTTCTAGACTACCAAGAAACTCCAAAGTCAAAAGCATGCAGCTGAAATTTTTTATGATCCTGACTGCATTTTAGATGTTGACTTTTACTGGAAGATGTTAAAAGTTGTTATATAACTCAGACCTTGGTTAGACTATACAAAGCCATTTCATCTTCCATTAAACCACAATCTGAAGGAAAATGTCCAAGTGCATCTTGATAATATACCTAGTGGTCTAAATGGAGTCTGATTGCTATTAATGAATCTTTAGTTGCAGAATCTGATAACAAAAGTGATAAAATTAAGCAATTCATATTGCGTATCACATCCACGGAAGAAGTCACTGAAAGTTGACCTTGAATAAAAAACATAACAGAAAAGAATACCGTGAAGACAAAGCCCAAAAGACGGCTCAATGAATAGACAAAATAAGAGTCTCATACCTCAGCAGATTCACCTAAAGCAGCACGAGCTTGCCCTCTGCGTTTCCAGGCCTCACCAGCAGATGGATTTGATTGTATAGCCTGAAAGGCAGATAGTAAATATTTACAACAGGGGTTGGAGTATTACCTCAATTGGTACTTAAACGGCCGAATCAATGCAAACCTTTGTAAAATCAGAAATAGCTGCATCAAGTTCTCTTTGGAAAGCCAACGCTGTTCTCCTGCCGATAAGTACCTCGGGGTACGTTGGATCTTCTTCTAGCATCTGTGTTTTAGGTAGAAGATAAGAAGCTCCTTAAGTAAGTTCAGCATGCCACACACAAGTCCTCCGTTGAATCCATAAATCAAACATGAAAAAGGGCAAAATAAAGCACAAGGTACATCTAGCAGACACTGTTAGTAAACTACCAAAGAAAGAAGGCTAATGCTAACCTTGTCAAAGATGGACACAGCATTACCATATCTTCCTTCATTAACCTGAAATCACCAGAAATATTGTTTTACACGTCTATGTTTGGTACACGATGACGAGTACAACAACAATTACTATGCCTCAATACCAAGCAAGTTAGGGTCGGTCTATATGAATTCTCACCGACCATATTTCTCCATTTAAATACGATGAAGAGAGCACATGAGTAAATATAATGGCTATACAGGAAGATGGAGGATAAAATATCATTATCTACAAATATCTACTTAAGTCGAGGAAGTTAAGTTTGCTAGTCAAGACTTGGGAATAGAAAGAAATAGTTTAACTCAAGTCTAATTACATCTATTGAATCTCCGAATGGGTGCAATCTCTTTTGAAACTTCTTTCAGGTAAGTCGTGTGTTCACTTTGCTAGTTTCCATCCAACATACTAATTAGGCACAATTTCCACTGGTTATCACAAACTTTATTACTCCATCAGTCCCAATTTATATGACACACTTTCATTTATAATCAGTCCCAAAAAGAATGACTTGTTTCCTTATTTGGCAACAATTTAACTCTAAACTTTATCTTTTATGCTTAATGAGATGATCTATAACCACACAAATATCTTTGACTTATTTTAAACCAAGATTCAAAAGTCTTCCTTTATTCTTAAATTTCGTGCCCAGTCAAACTACATCATATAAATTGAGACGGATAACATCCTAAGTTTAGACAAAGCAAAACTTGCAATCAAGCATACTGCAAATTTGATACTTAACTCCATAAATTTAACTAATATAAAAGAGTTAGAAATTAAAATCTAGCAACTGACAAAACGAATTCTGAAAATAGAGCTTAGTTGTCCCAAGCTTGAACCGATGCAGTATCTTCCACTTTAGTTCACAAAAATAAAAACGGAGTGTAATCAGCAAATTACAACTGAAAAGGCAAAGTGAAAATAACAGACATGAGGACTGCAGTAGAAAACCTTGTTTGCTATGCATGAACATGGTACCTCAGTACCTAGCACAGATATCTCAAGAAAAAATTCATGTCTATTGTCCGACCACTTAATTTGATAGAAAATAAGCTCACAATTTGAGAGTTGCAGCTGATCCTTTGCATATATAAGAAGTTAAAATGTATTGTTATTTGAATTTTAATAAAGAAGAATAGCATATTAATGAACAACTGCACTAACAGAAATTATCAATTGATGAACTGATTCTTCCTGTCTTCTTTGTAATATCACAAGATAGGCAGTGTACCTGTGCAATTCCCCTTGATAATCGGAAATCAACATTAATTGACTTGGTTTTGTTAACCCTAGTAAGACAGAATTTTTGTTTCTCTTGCCTTCATCACTCAATTCAAGGCGAACATCGCATTTATTATTCAACTGACTGAGAATTTCCTGTAACTCATTTGGTTCTGACTGTTCACTTGATTCACTAGTTACTGCAGATGATTTCCTACTGTCTTCTGATATATCACTTAACTCACTGCAAAGTGCAAACCTGAGATGGATAATCCAATTGTTCTTGGTTCCATTTGCTTGTCTCTCATGCAATCCATTTGGTTTACGCTAAATCTTCCTTACTTGAGGAATTCTATTATTTGATTTCTCACAGTTGTCCAACATCCCACTGCTGCATGGTTTGAGCTTCATATCTGAGGCCTTACTATTATCACAGGTTTCAACAGATTTGGTAGAAAGCAGAGGCCCAGCATTGGATTCAGGGACAGAAGACTCCTCTGGCAGCTGCAATTTTGAGCAGTTGCTTTAAGTCTGCAGACTGATGAACCGCATGTTCATACCCTTGCCCCCAAATTAGAACCAAGAGCAGATAATGCACGTCCTAAACGACAAGTATCAACTAACTTCGTCACATAATGCTTCAAACTCGAAATTTCTGCACCATATTTACAACCACATCTAGGGAAATCCTCAGAAGTCATACGACAAAGAAAACAAGGCGAATCTAACTTATTTTTAAATTGTAAATCTAGAAGAAAAATTAAAGTAGGTCATTTTTTGATACATAGATTAATAGGTCAATTAATGAATTTATATATATTGCTGAAAATTAACTAAATTCTTTTGTTGATTCAGATCAATTAACGCTATGTTGCACTTTCAAAGAAGGAGAGAAAATAACATTCTTTTTTCACGTTTAATAAAGTGAATAAGCGACCATTGAAGAAAATTCTTTTTGAATTTGTTTATTTTGTACAATCAAACGAGACAGCAGATGAAAAAGGAGAATCTCACTTATTTTAAATTATGTAAATATAAAAAAATATTAATAGGTCAGTTTTTGGTACATAAATTAATAGGTTCTTCTATTGATTCAGACAAATCAACATTCTTTTGCATTTTCAAAGAAGGAGAGAAAATATTATTGTTTTCTCACATTCAATAAAGTGAACAAGCGAGCATATAATAGAAAACAATTTTATTCTTTTCGAATTTGCTTATTTTGGGCAATCAAACGACAGAAATAAAAAAAAAGGAGAATCTCGCTTATTTCTAAATTATGTAAATCTATAAAAATTTAAAGTATAGATTAATAGGTTATTTTTTGGTACATAGATTAATAGACTAATGAATTAATTTCTACATGTTACTAAAAATTAAATTCTTTCGTTGATTCAGGTCAATTAACGTTATGTTACATTTTCAAAGAAAGAGAATAATATCTTTTTTTCACATTTAATAAAGTGAATAGGCGAGCCTATAATAGAAAAGAATTTTGTTCTTGTTGAATTTGTGCAATCAAACAATAGACAAAAAAAAAAAGGAGAATCTGACTTATTTTTGTTTATTAAGTATTTGCTTCAGTGTCAAGGAAGATGTGATGATTTTAATGCCACAATATTACAGCGGGTGACTTGGGATTTTTGATAACTTCGAGGGACTAATCTCCATTTAAATATAGACTATTGACCATTTTTTCTTTTTTAACATCCTCCAACGCTAATAGTGATAAATTAATGCTCTTTAATAGAAATGGATACAAAACTACAAAACAAGTAAACACTAAACACACATCATCGCAAAGTGTTTGTAGTGGGTAACTAACTACCTCTTCTTCCCAAATGCTTATTTGGGAAAGAAATATAATTTCTAAGGTTGGTTTATTGTTCATACATTTACGTAGTATATCTGGTTTAAAATTTAGCAACTGAAAGCACGTGACCTTCCACTGGTACTTCACTCTTTTCTTTCCGCTACCACCGTTTTCCTTTTTTAAAAATAAAATAAAATAAAATAAAATATGAAGACGTAACGAATAATTCAATTTTGTGGTGTGAACAGTGAACAACTGAGATGCTTTCCCTGACACAAGCATTAAGCATAGAGAGTTAAAAACACTTTAGTTATATGCTTAACACATGCAAGTTGAACGTTATTTTCGGAGAGTTGGACAGAATAAAAATACCCAACAAGGTAAAAAGAACATTTAATGACCTGAGCATTTTGTTTTTTTGGCTCATTAAAGCAAAAGCTAGCAGAGTTAATAATTGAAGATGGATCTTATTTTTCTATGGACATGGGGATCATTCAAAAGCTCAACTTATCACGAAATTGGTCTTGTCTAAGAACTTCCATTCTGATGGGACATGTAATAATTGAGTTAAATCATGAATTGCCTACATGCCTAGAGGCTAGAGCACCAAAGAGTCTTGTAACTGTACATGATGACACTTTAGAAAAGGATCAAAGAAGGTCGATTTATTATGTATCCCAATTAAAATGTACTTCCGGAAGTGTTAGCTAATATTCTCTTAAGTACTTTGTTAATAAATTATACTTTGCTGAAAATTTGGCTTTCGAAGCTTCTAGCTCGCCTGCTCCTGGTTTATTGGAGGGATCCAATACTGAATGCAATGTTGGGTATTGATATTGGTGAATGAGAAATGATGGAAAAAAGTCCTCCGGGGCATAGTCCAGTGGCAAAGCCTGGGCGCTATAAGACGCTCTGGCATGGAACAGCGTGGGTTTGATTCCCCGCAAGCACGAAGAAACTCTGCATGTTGGGGAATTTGACCTTGTCTCATTGATCAGTTGTACGCTCCCAGAAAAACTGGCCACCGAGGACTTAGTCAGGCGCAAGCCTGGAGACCTGGATTATAAAAAAAAAATGGAAAGAAAAGTGGGAGTTGTTAGTGGAAAGAAAAGTGGGAGTTCCCTCTTGCTTTATAAAATAAGCATTTGTCCCACATCGGTAGTGGAAAGAAAAGTTCTTCTACTTATAAGTAGAAGTACTCTTTGTCGCTAAAAGGTTAAGAAGAGGGTCTCCCCTCGCGCCGTCGTCATCGCTCGGCTCGGCTTCGGCTTCGGATTTGGATTTGGATTTGGTCAAATGATCTGATTGATTGATAATTTTTTTGGACCAAATTTTCTTTAATTTTTAATTATTATTTAATTAAATTAATTAACTTATCCAATCCTACCCGTTAGTGACCCAGATCCGCTTGTCTGACCCACGACCCGTTTTCTTTACCACATTTAAATTTCCCTCCAGTTTTTAGTGGCTATTCAGAAGGGTTGCAAACCTTCAGAAACAGTACTTCCATGGCTATAAATTCGTTTGATTCCTTAGAATTTTACTTACGAATTTTCTGAATAACACAAACTTCTTCTTCTTCTGCACAAATAAATTATGTGTGATATACTGCCGTTGAGTGGTTCGCCGTTACCTGAATTTGGAGTACTACTATTCTGATAAGATACTCGTTCTATCCTGGGAGGGGATATTCCATCAACCTCGAGTACTGTGAGGGGAATAATTTTCTTAAGGACACACTTTGAACTAAGTGGGCTCGATTATATTCTGAAAAATTATTCTTATTTTTCAACACTGATTCTATTTATTTTCAGATATTATTATTTACTGATTTTTTGAAATATAGATTAATAACATGCAATTGGTGCAGAGCAGAGCTTTCCACTTGGCCAATGGAGCTTACATTCTCATTTCAACTCTTTACGCGCAAGAAGCTACGTATGGATTGAGTTGTTCTTTAAGGAAAATCATTAAAAACTTTGACCTATAACCTTATAAAACGATAAGCAAATAAAATTACTTATAGTAAATATTTTTAAAATAATATGATTATAATATAAAATTACTGTTCCACACTTTCATCCAGAACTCAGAATTAACCAATATTAAAGCAAAATGAAAATAGAAGATTCATATAGCCAATCTCAACCAGGAGTGAAATTTAATTAATTTATTGATGGACACCTACCCATCATCTCATTTGAAATTTGCGCAATTGCATTCGCAGGATTGCTTTGCTAAGAATTGCATTTAGCAAAGCAAACAAGAAATTTTGTACATAACCCATGGTACACTAATTAATTATTTATCAACGGCAATATCATAACGAATATGTCTAAGCAACACCGGAATAACAACATCCGGTGAGCTCAGCTGCGGCAGATGTCCATCCGTGGACATCACCTCCACAATCGATTCACAGCCGAGGTTCTGGTGGAGGTACTCGGAAACAACCACAGGCACAGCCAGATCCTTCATGCTCTGAATTATATGACATGGAACAGTCACATGAGGCAACATATGCCTTAAATCACTTTGGAATATAATTTGTAATACGCTTAATGCTATGTCTGGTCTCATGTTAAACAATGTCCTGCTGAATTCTTGTACCGCTACTGATTCCATGTCACCTCCTACAGCTAAAGGTGCAAAACCAGAACACCATGCCTTGTAATTTGATCTCATTGCTTCAAACAGTTGATCCAGATCTTCTTGTTCGAATCCTCCGAAATAATCCACGTCATTCAAGTACCTAATTAAAATTTTGATATTTTTAATTTAAGTGAGTAAGATCAGTTGATATTGAAAGAAAAAAAAGTTTCTAGAATTGCATAGAACTATATGTAAGCAAATAAAAAAGAAACCAGAACACCATTGTAATAATAATAATAAAGAAACCTAAGAAACAACTGTCGTCCCAATGTAGACAAATCAACATGTTCAATTAAAAAATAGAAGAATTAGCTAATGATTCGCATACTTACCAGCTGAATGATTTGTTTAAATTATTATAGTAAGCCAAAACTTAAACTCGAAATTATTGTAATATTGCTCTCTCTTTCTATGACTACTCTTCCTTTAAAATTCACTATTTTTTCTTTAAAGTGTGTTATTGAGATCAATTCTCCCTCATCGGTAGAAATTTGTAGTAATTGTTTGACTTATTTGCAGGATCGTCAAATTTCGTTGAGAAATGAAAGAGATATTGGTCCACGAAGTGAGGTGTTTGAAGCATGGAAAAGTGTGGTATTGAGATCAATTCCCCTCATCGGTGGAGGAAGAAAGAATTGTTTTGTTTATAAGTCTCAAGGTTGACTTGGGGTTTGGGACCTGAGATCCCATGTGTTTAAAGGAGGAGGATCTAGGCTTTGCTCGAGTGAAAGCCCACACCTGCGCCGCCACAGTGTGGGCCACTGGTCTGGCTTCTTCTGATATTATCTTTTTGGATCAAAAAACTTTTTCATATGTACAGTTTGGTCCCTGAAGTTTCAAGATAGTCAAATTTGGCAGAGAACTTTGCTATATGTACAGTTTAGTCCCTGAAGTTTCAAGAAAGTCAAATTGGACAGATTTCTGGAACGTCAACCAGCACTCAATTCAACCATTTATTTTGGCTGAATTAATCTTCCTAAATGCCAATATGTTGCACATCTTCACCATTTATTTTGGTGAATTACTACCTCCATAATTGTCATTACTTGGCCAGTAATGACACTTAATGACAATTATGGGGGCAGTTGGTGAGCCTCTCCTTCAACTATATAAAGGATCCTTTGTCATCATTGTTGAGCTACACTTAACACAAAAATAGAAAAGAAAATCAGTTCTTCCTACTACCTTCTAGCATCATTTCATTACTCAAAATTTTTTACGGTAGCACTGGAGTTTCCTTTGCTCATTTGTTCATTTGCTGTTTTATCTTGGGAGACAATTGTCCAGGACGTAGAAAAGATACATACGGGGCAATATTGTCTTAAAGACAGAGTGCAAACACTCGACTCAGCATACCAAGTTTATTGCAATTCCAGTTATTGTAATTCCAGTTTATTGTTCAAGTTAATTATAATTTCAGTTACTTGTAATACTTAGCAGTTATATATTTTCGTTTCCTGCATCTTTGTAACCAACAGTAAATTCTAAGAAGGTAAAGGTAAAAGAGGAAATTAACCTTGGAGAACCAGATACAGCAACAAGTTTGGTGAAGAGATCGGGACGGGCAACGGAAGCGATGGCACCAATCATGGCAGAAACAGAGTGACCAACATAAATGCAACGAGGAATTTGGAGTTCTTCCAAAATAGCAATCACATCATAGGCGTATCCTTCTAAGGTTGAGTACCTTTCGAAGTCAAAGTAGTCCGGGTTGGTAGTTCCAGCACCCATATTGTCAAACAAAACAACCTTATAATCGTCAACTAGATGAGGAACCAGATGTTTCCACACAGATTGGTCTGTCCCGAACCCATGAGCTAGGACTATGGTCCGGTCCCCTGTTCCTAAAATCTTCACGTTGTGTGCTTCTTCAACTATTCCCATCTCACAAGGTTTCCTTTAATTTGTGGAATTCAAGAATTTGTGTTTTTGGTTGCCTCTTACGTTGTTTCTGTTGGTGAGAAAAGGTGCAAGGGAAAGAAAAAGTGTGGACTTCTTCTTAACTCTTTTATGCTTTGTTTGGGTCTTGGTCTGGAAAATGAGAGCCAGGATGAATATAACCACATGTTTTGGTGTCTTATTGCTCTTTGTTGATGGGATATTTTTCATTTCTTTGGACATTTGTTGCATCTGACTCTGACGGCTATATTTTAGGAAATAAATTACCCAACTGGACGATATTTTTCATTTCTTTGCACATTTGGGCATCTGATGGCTGTATTTTCGGAGATAGAAAATATTGATATAACCCAAATGAACAATAATTTTAGTTACGTTTATCATTGTGATGCAAAACTAATCAACTACAAAATCATTTAAGTAACACCTCCTATTAGCCAATCTTGATTTTTCAAATTGTCCCTACTACAAGCAGTGACGAAACCAAAATTTTTATTAAGGGGTTTAAAAATATAAAAAAAAATAGATTCACGAAGAAATTAAGGGAGTTCAACATCTATTATATATAAAGGGTCAAAAATATCCCTTTACTTTGGAAAAATGACTAAAAATACCCTCCGTTACGAATTTGGGTAAAAAAACCCCTACCGTCATTAAAGTTTTCAAATATACCCTTCTCTTAACGGAAATCTCCAAATCCCTCAAAATAACTCAATTTCAATTTTAAACCCGCTCTATTATATAAACCGGCCCAATTAAAAATAACCCATACCGATCCCCTTCCCCCCATTCTGTCAAATGTTTTTGTTGTAGTCTTCTCTTTCTTTCCGGCCTCAGATAGCTTGTATGAAGCTTTGATTTTGATAAACTTTCTGTTAAGAGTCTCACATCGGATATGGAATGAGAATATTGGCTCATTATATGCGCTTGAACAATCATCACCTTACAAGCTAACTTTTGGGGTTGAGTTACGTCCAAGATCCATTATTTACATGGTATCAGAGCGAGACTCATTCCAATTATTTGCTCACCGATGTTGGGCCCCCAAATTATATTATCCACGTTCCAGTTAACAAGGTCTGAGCGTACGGGAGAGTGTTAAGAATCTGGGAACATGAACTACTTATATGAACTTGGACAATCCTCACCCTACAAGCTAGTTTTTGGGGTTGAATTAACCCCAATATCCCTTCTTTACCCTTTTCCTTTGCTGAATAGAAGATCCAAAATTTAAATTATGCAAACTAATATATCTTCTAGGATATTCATACTTTAGGGGAGTGTTTCCCCACCACTTATCACACCGTAAACTAATGTATTCTCCATTCCCCACTTAGAATGAGATGTTGTGACTCAATTCTTTCCACAATCTGTTATTGCTTTTTTAGTATTCCAATGACTATTCCCTCCAGCTGCTTCATCACCAGTGAAATTTTACGTACGAAACAGGACATGGAATAATTAGGAAGTCCCATTTTTATCAAAGGTCCTTGAAGGGACTACTATCTTATCTTCAGTTTAACTCCTATGTATGAAAATTAACTATCAAGTAACTTAAGAGATTAACACACGATAATGAAAACCCAAACTAAAGATCGAGAAATTAACTTTCTGCTACATACAAAAGCAACTCATCAGTGGCAAAGTACTCCCTCAGTGGTATGGGTTATTTTTAGTTGAGTCGATTTAAATAATGGACCGGGTCCAAAATTAAAATTGGGTTATTTTGGGGAATTTGTGGATTTCCGTTAAAAGATGATTATATTTGAAAACTTTAACGACGGTAAGGGTAACCCAAATTCGTAACAAATGGTATTTTTAGCCCTTTTCCCAAAGTAAAGAGATATTTTTGGTCATTTTCCCTACATATTATATAACTGAAAGATAATTTAAATCATGTATATATAATGTAATTTTTCACCAAAAGGGGGTTCCGATGACCCCTTGGCCTAATTTAGCTCCGGCCCTGAGCACAAGATTAACATATGTAGATGAAGATGGTAAATACCCAAGTCAAGTAAAGAACTCTTTGCTTTTTGGAAAAGAATTGAAGTTATATGTATTAGTAGTGTCAAGCCCCGACTTTTCTCAAGTCTTTCTTTAGGACGTGATGGCACCTGGACAACTATTCCTTTCCAGGCGAACCCTTTACTTCATTTTCTTCCTAAATTAAACAGGTATTTGCGAAAATAATATATATAAAAATCAATTTGTTTCAACTATTCAAACTCACGCCTGAGCGCATCTTTTCGGGTGTTAGGCATGTACTTTTCAATGAATGCGACTCTGAACTCCCCCCACGTCATCGATGAGACATCGGGGGAACGATTTCTTCTAGCTTATCTGGTACACAATCCCCTCTTCCATAATCGTTGAAGGAGGTAATACGAGAACCAAGTCTTTAAAAAGACTCAAGATAAGCACTAGAAGAGTATGAAAGAAGGAAATCGCTAGATGTTATTCCGCTCACTTATTACTTAAGGTGGCGCACACCGCCGCAATAAGTAAACTGCTCAAACACCAACTCAAAGAAATTTCCTAAGATCTCTTAACCTGGTTTAGCCTCGATACCAACTTGTCAAGCCCCGACTTTTCTCAAAGTTTTCTTTGGGGACGTGATGGCACTGGACAACTATTCCCTTTCCAAAGTAACCCTTACTTCATTTTCTTCCTAAATTAAATGGTATTTATGCGGAAATAATATATATAAAAATCAATTTGAAGTTTACGAAGAACAATCTCATGTGGCATTCCCGCAGGTAATAAAACTTAATTCTTTAAACAAACTTAGTCTAGAGTAATTTTCACTAACCGAAATAATGGATTGGTGGCACGATGAGGTCATGACGATCGCTAGTCCTCTATGGGAGTTTTTTCCTCTATCGCCTTTCCCCGAAATATGTTAAATAAAAGAGTCACTCTACCATCCTAGGGGCTTAATGGGAATCTCACTTACCCAAAGAATTCTCACAATATTTTTAATTACAATCACATTATAAGAAAATAATAAGCATGTTGAAATAAACAGATTTCAACCTTTTTTATTAAATAAAACAATAAATATTCACGTGCAAAATTTCCTCCCAAATGCCTAAAAAAACAACTACTTAGTTTAATCAAGATTCCTTCTTTTTCCCATATAACATATTATACATTTGTTATGCACGCAACCCGATCCAGCATTTATATATTTATCATGTACGCAACCCGATCCAAAGGTGCATTTATATATTTGTTGCGTACGCGCAACCCGATCCGGTCATTTATATATTTGTTGCGATGCACGTGCAACCCGATCTCTGCATTTATGTATTTGTTGCGACGACGCAACCCGATCCAAAGGTATTTATATATTGCTGGCGCAGACGCGCAACACCTATCCAATGCATTTATATATATATATATGTTGCGGTCCGCAACCCATCCAATGCATTTATGTATTTGTTGCGTCCGGTAACCCGATCCAATGCACTTATTTGTTGCAGACGTGCAACCCGATCCAATGCACTTATTTGTTGCGGTACGTGCAACCCGATCCAATGCACTTATTTGTTGCGATGCGTGCAACCCGATCCAATGCACTTATTTTGTTGCGATACGCAACCCGATCCAATGCACTTATTTGTCATGCAGACGCAACCCGATCCAACGCACTTATTTGTTGTTTAAATATGTCATATGTTCAAAGGCTCAAAATAATATTTCCTTCCTTCAATATTTCGTCCTTCCCACTGGTAA
This sequence comes from Anisodus acutangulus, assembly GCA_029783415.1. Classification (NCBI taxonomy): domain Eukaryota; kingdom Viridiplantae; phylum Streptophyta; class Magnoliopsida; order Solanales; family Solanaceae; genus Anisodus; species Anisodus acutangulus. Next base: position 44,381,102 of record CM056501.1, on the reverse strand, counting down.
GAGTGACAACTCTCAAACCGTAAGTCGGATTTATCCCCATAAAGTCTCAAACTGTCAAGGACACAATAATCTATAACTTTTATTCAGCACAAACTTTCATATTCATTACCGATTTGTACAGTTTTACTGCTATACATTCTGCCCTTTTCAGACTTTTGATCCGAGGCAGAATGTTCAAACAGCGATAACTCTCAAACCGTAAGTCGGATTTATCCCCGTAAAGTCTAAAACTGTCGAGGACAGAGAAATCTATAACATTTATTCAGCACAATATTTCATATTCATTACCGATTTGTACAGTTTTACGTTATACATTCTGCCCTTCCAGACTCGGTGATCCGAGAGGCAGAATGTTCAAACAGGGATAACTCTCAAACCGTAAAGTCGTATTTATCCCGTTAAGTCTCAAACTGTCGAGGACAGAGTAATCTATAACTTACATTCAGCACAAACTTTCATATTCATTACCGATTTGTACAGTTTTACGTTATACATTCTGCCCTTTCAGTGACTTCGGTTGATCCAGGCAGAATGTTCAAACAGTGATAACTCTCAAACCGTAAGTCAGATTTATCCCCGTAAAGTCTCAAACTGACCGTAATAGAAAGATGTACAACTATGTAAAATTTCATCCAATTCTAACAAGTATAGCCCAGTATAACAGATTACAATTGCACCATCCAAACTAGTTATTAAACAATCATAAACTTCATGCTCATTCTTTTTCAATAACCGGATTATATTCTAACATGTATTGTAACTTAAAAATAAAGGATTTTACTAAGAACTTTGAGTGAGAAAAACTCACCTTTGCTGTTTCGTGAATTAAGTAACAAAACCTCAACTTCAATCAAACCTTTTGGAACTTCTTAATTGCTCTCTTTAATCTTTTTTTTTTTCTTCTCTCTTTGTTTTGTTTCCGATTGCTGTTTTCTCTTTTTGTATTTCCCTTTTGGTTGTGTTTTATATAAAAGTGTGTGTTGAATATAAAAGTGTATGTGTGTGTTGTATATAAAAGTGTATGTGTGCACAGATTTTGTGATGTGAGGGAGTGGAAGGAGGAGTTGAGGGAGAGAGGGGTTGGTTTAGGGGGACGTGAGGAGTGGGTTGTTTTGTGTTTTTTTTTTTTTTTTTTTTTTTTTTTTTGGGACTTTACAAGTAGTATAAGAAATTTCTATTGTAGTAACTTGTCTTATTTTCAAGATTAGAAATTTCACAATTAAAAAGATTTATTTGTGAATATCATTTGAATGACTTGATAGTATAATTTATTTAAATTAACTATGAATATAACATGTCTAAAGTTATGCTTGTTATTAGCATTTGTTTTTGTCCCATTGACGAAACACATTTGTATCTCATGTAATAGACCATATATATAAAAAAGGTTTTACTTGCACTTTTAGCTCTCAAAAATAGTATTATTTTATTTTCTTGTTATTGCTTTGTAAGAATTGTGTTATGAATAAAAGACTTTCATGAATTCTATCACAGATCGTGAGCCAAGAGCACAAGTTAATATTTTTACCGATCGCGATCCAACTCCGCTGGTGAGTTAGTTGGGGGTTCGCATGCAAAGACGCCCTGGTATCGCTTAAAAAATTTTGGCTTGTTTCTGAAGCTCGTGCTCGTTTCTAATCTTGGCTTCCACATCCGGTTTCGCTTTTGGCTTCCGTGATTTGATCAAAGTAGAGATCTAATCTCTTTTTTATTTTGTTGCTTGTTATTTGGGATTGTTGCTTGTTATTTGGGATTTTTCCGCTTAAAATTCATAATGGCCTGGAGGTGATGATTCTTTGCAAACTATCGTGTTCGGTTAGATGGAAAAAATTATTCCTATCGAGCTATGTCACGGTAAACAACATTCGCCCTCGAATGAGTAAGGTCAACACATGCATATAGACATGCAACCGCACACACATGAAACACAACTTCCAAGACTTTACATTCTCCCCTCTCTAAACAACATTCGCCTCAATGTGAATAAGGTCAGAATACATGCACATAGACACACAAACCGCACACACATGAAATATAACTAAACACATTTTATTACCTTACTCAAATAGAAAGGATATTTGATTTTCATCTGCCTTCGGCCCTGTGTTGCTTCTTTGGAGTGATTTACGACCTTCACACACAATATCTTTATTCCTAAGACGCTTAACTGTCTATCCAAAGATTTCTACCGCATTTCTTCATATCAAGCTCTTTCATTCAGTGACTATTTCGGGTCGATGACGTGACTGGATCATGCAAGTATTTTCGTGAATATTGACACATGAAACACCGGATGCACCGCTTCACCTTGTGGAAGGGCTAGTTCAGAAGCCACATTTCCCACTCTTCGTAGAAGATCTCGTGATGGTCCAATAAACCTTGGGCTCAATTTTCCTTTCTTGCCAAATCGCATCACTCCCTTCATCGAGTAGACTTTTAAAACACTTTCTCCTTCTTGGAATTCGAGATCTCTTTATGGCGATCCGCATAAGACTTATGGCGGCTATGAATGCCTTGATCCGGGCCTCTAATCATCTCAACTTTATCGCTTGTTTCTTGAATGACTTTGGGGCCGAACAAGAGCAGTTTCGCCCACTTCGAACCACCCGAGCGAGATCTACATTTTTGCCCATACAATGCTTCAACGGAGCCATATGTATACTAGCATGAAATCGCTGTTGTAGGCGAACTCAATTAGACATAAATGGTCCAACCGCTTGCTCTTGGAAGTCCAACACACAAGACCGCAAAGATGTCCCCTCCAATGTTTGAATTGTCGCCTCGCTTTGTCCGCCATGGATGGAAAGTCGCAGACTAACTTGACCTTTGTCCCGAGGTCCCGCTGAAACTTTGCCAAAGTAGGTGAATCGGGAACCCCTATCCTAAATAATTTGTACGGAATCCCGTAACCTCACTATTTCTTTTCAAATAAATTTCAGGCATACCGCGTGCTCAATATGTAGTCTCGACTCGGGTAGGAAATGGAATGACTTTGTAAGTCGATCTACAATCACCCATATAGAATCATAACATTCTCGTGTTTTTGGTAGACCGGTCACAAAATCCATATGAATCGCCTCCCATTTCCACACGGGGACGCCAATGTCCCTCAAGTAGGCCACCGGATTTTTGATGTTCGCCACTTGACACGTAAGACATCTTCCGAAAAACTCTACAACAACTCTCTTCATTCCTTTCCACCAAGAATTTGCCTCGAGATCATGATACATTTTCGCTGATCCTCGGATTAATGGAATACCCGGTATTGTGACCTTCGCCTAAGATCATTCTTCTTAGATCCCTTACCTTAGAACGAACACATAACCTACTCCTTATACCGGGCGGTACCATCATTTCTCCTAATGTAAATTGTGAAGGTTTTCCTTGTTGAATCCTCTCCAAACCTAACAAATTGCATATCCTCAAACCGACTTCTCTTTATTTCTCGGGTTAAGGCGCATCACGAGGTATCACGTACATTCACCACCCTACCTTCACCGACCTTAGTTAAACTAATCCCGAGGTTCCCCAATTTTTGTAATCGCATCAACAATACCTCTCTTTGCAATCGCTGTCGGGTCAAATCGCTTCATTGATCTCCTGCATCGAGTGCATCACCACCACGTTAGCTTTTCCGTGATGGTAAAGAATGCTAAGGTCATAATCCTTAAGTAACTCTAACCATCTTCTTTGTCCGAGATTCAAATCCTTTGCGTGGTTATGTATCGCAAACTCTTATGATCTGTAAATATATCTACATGCACCCCATACAAATAGTGTCTCCATATTCGTAAGGCAAACACTACCGCGCCAATTCAAGTCATGAGTTGGATAATTCTTCTCATGTATCTTCAATTGTCGAGATGCATACGCAATAACTTTTCCAGTTGCATCAAGACACATCCTAACCCAACCCTAGAGGCATCACAATAGATCGTGAACCCTTCTTGTCCCGATGGTAAGGTTAGGACTGGTGCGAGTCAACAACTCTTTCGGCCAAAACTTATTTCACATGCATCCGACCACCGGTACTTAATCGCTTGAGTCAATCGGGTCAAGGGAGCGAAGACTAGAAAAGCCTTCTACAAATCTTCTATAATACCCAGCCAAACCCAAGAAACTCCTAACTTCGCCGGAGTGGTAGGTTTTGGGCCGATTCTTCAACGCTTCTATATCTGGGGTCTACCATAATTCCATCCCTTGACACAACATGGCCCAAGAAGGTATTTTTTCCAACCAAAATTCACACTTTGAAAATTTAGCGTACAGTCTCTCTTGTTTCAAGGTTTGAAGCATTACCCTCAGATGTTCTTCATGTTCTTCTACACTCTTACTGTAAATTAGGATATCATCTATGAATACAATTACGAATAAATCTAAGAATGGTTTGAAGATTCTGTTCATGAGATCCATAAAAGCTGCTGGAGCATTGGTTAACCCGAAAGACATGACCAATAACTCATAATGACCATATCGGGTTCTAAACGCTGTTTTGGATATATCATCCGGATTTATTTTCAGCTGGTGATATCCTGAACGAAGATCAATCTTGGAAAAATAATTGGCTCCTTGAAGTTGGTCAAAAAGATCATCGATTCTTGGTAATGGATATTGATTCTTGATCGTGACCTTATTGAGTTGTCGATAATCAATGCACATTCGAAGCGATCCATCTTTCTTCTTCACAAAGGAAACACTAGGCCTTATAAAACCTTTATCCGTAAGATCCTTCAACTGTTCTTTTAACTCTCTCAATTCACCTGGGCCATTCGATATGGAGGAATAGAAATAGGTCTTGTACTTAATTAACTCTATAGCGAACTCCACTTCTCTAACCTGAGGAAGGCCTGGAAGATCTTCAGGAAAAACCTCCGGAAATTTCAACAATAGGGACATCTTGCACCGGGGATTCTTTGGGTATCTACTATATTAGCTGATATGTACTCCACTTTGTGACTTCTTAATAACTTTTGAGCCCTAAGATAGGAAATAAGTCGACGTGAGGATATTCCAATCTTACCCTTTATAACAACTGGTTCCCAGGGAAAAGATAGTTTCACTATCTTTCGTCGGCAATCTAACATGACATAACATGTCGACAACCAATCCATACCCAAAATGATGTCAAAATCTACCATATCAAGTAGTACTAGGTTTACTATTGTTCCTCCGCCATTCACTTCTAATGAGAAATTTTTAACTACTCGAGAGGCCCAAATCGAGGCCCTACGGTGTCATAACCTCAAAAGGTTCACTTAAACATGAAGGTTCTACATGTAAATTCTTAGCAAAACCCATTGACACATATGAAAAAGTAGAGCCAGGATCGTGATAATACAAATGCAGAATACTGAGACCAAAGAAATACTTGTGACCACCGCATTAGATGCCTCCGCTTCATTCCTCTGGGCAAAGCGTAGAGCCGATTAGAATTGTTGGACTGTTGACCTCCCCGCTCGACCGGGTTTCACGATTTCCCTTGTAGGCGACCGCAGTCTCCTTGTTTCAACTATTCAAACTCACGCTGAGCGCATCTTTTTCGGTGTTAGGCATGTACTTTTCAATGAATGCGATCAACTCCCCACGCCATCGATGGTGACATCGGGAACGATTTCTTCTACAGTTTACCGTTGCACAATCCCCTTCCATAATCGTTTGAAGGAGGTAAGTACGAGAACCAAGTCTTTAAAAAGACTCAAGATAAGCACGAGAAGAGTATGAAAGAAGGAAATCGCTTAGGATGTTATTCCGTTCACTTATTACTAAGGTGGCGCGCACACCGTCGCAATAAGTAACCGTTCAAACACCAACTCAAAGAAATTTCCTAAGATCTCTTAACCTGGTTTAGCTCTGATACCAACTTGTCAAGCCCCGACTTTTCTCAAGTCTTTCTTTAGGACGTGATGGCACCTGGACAACTATTCCTTTCAGCTAACCCTTTACTTCATTTTCTTCCTAAATTAAATGTATTTGCGGAAATAATATATATAAAAATCAATTTGAAGTTTACGAAGAACAATCTCATGGGGGCATTCCCGAGGTAATAAAACTTAATTCTTTAAACAAACTTAGTCTAGAGTAATTTTCACTAAATCCAAATAATGGATTGGTACGATGAGGTCATGGGACGATCGCTAGTCCTCTGCGGAGTTTTTCCTCTATCGCGCTTTCCCGAAATATGTTAAATAAAAGAGTCACCTACCATCCGGCTTAGTGGGAATCTCACCTTACCCAAAGTAACCTCACAATATTTTTAATTACAATCACATTATAAGAAAATAATAAGCATGTTGAAATAAATGATTTCAACCTTTTTATTAAATAAAACAATAAATATTCACGTGCAAAATTTCCTCCCGTGCCTAAAAAACAACTACTTAGTTTAATCAAGATTCTTCTTTTTCCCATATAACATATTATACATTTGTTGCGTACGCAACCCGATCCATGCATTTATATATTTATTGCGACGTGCAACCCGATCCAGGTGCATTTATATATTTGTTGACGCGCAACCCGATCCAAAGGTATTTATATATTTGTTGCGTACGCGGCAACCCGATCCGATGCATTTATATATTTGTTGCGGTACGTGCAACCCGATCCAAAGATGCATTTATGTATTTGTTGCGGCACGCGTGCAACCCGATCGATGCATTTATATAGTTATTGTGCGACGTGCAACCCGATCCAATGCATTTATATATATATATATGTTGCGGTCCGTGCAACCCGATCCAATGCATTTATGTATTTGTTGCGGTCCGTGCAACCCGATCCAATGCACTTATTTGTTGTGGTACGTGCAACCCGATCCAATGCACTTATTTATTGCGTACGGCAACCCGATCCAATGCACTTATTTGTTGCGACGTGCAACCCGATCCAATGCACTTATTTGTTGCGTATGCGTAACCCGATCCAATGCACTTATTTGTTGCGGTACGTGCAACCCGATCCAATGCACTTATTTGTTGTTTAAATATGTCATATGTTCAAAAGGCTCAAAATAATATTTCATTCCTTCAATATTTCGCCCTTCCCACTGGTAAGAGTGACAACTCTCAAACCGTAAGTCGGATTTATCCCCGTAAAGTCTCAAACTGTCAAGGACACAATAATCTATAACTTTTATTCAGCACAAACTTTCATATTCATTACCGATTTGTACAGTTTTTACGTTATACATTCTGCCCTTTCAGACTTCGGTTGATCCGAGGCAGAATGTTCAAACAGCGATAACTCTCAAACCGTAAGTCGGATTTATCCCCGTAAAGTCTAAAACTGTCGAGGACAGAGAAATCTATAACATTTATTCAGCACAATATTTCATATTCATTACCGATTTGTACAGTTTTTACGTTATACATTCTGCCCTTCCAGACTTCGGCTGATCCGAGGCAGAATGTTCAAACAGGGATAACTCTCAAACCGTAAGTCGTATTTATCCCCGTTAAGTCTCAAACTGTCGAGGACAGAGTAATCTATAACTTACATTCAGCACAAACTTTCATATTCATTACCGATTTGTACAGTTTTTACGTTATACATTCTGCCCTTTCAGACTTCGGTTGATCCGAGGCAGAATGTTCAAACAGTGATAACTCTCAAACCGTAAGTCGGATTTATCCCCGTAAAGTCTCAAACTGACCGTAACAGAAAGATGTACAACTATGTAAAATTTCATCCAATTCTAACAAGTATAGCCCAGTATAACAGATTACAATTGCACCATCCAAACTAGTTATTAAACAATCATAAACTTCATGCTCATTCTTTCAATAACCGGATTATATTCTAACATGTATTGTAACTTAAAAATAAAGGATTTTACTAAGAACTTTGAGTGAGAAAACTCACCTTTGCTGTTTCGTAATTGCGAACAAAACCTCAACTTCAATCAAACCTTTTTGGAACTTCTTAATTGCTCTCTTTAATCTTTTTTTTTTTCTTCTCTCTTTGTTTTGTTTCTGATTTGCTGTTTTCCTTTTGTATTTCCCTTTTTGGTTGTGTTTTATATAAAAGTGTGTGTTGAATATAAAAGTGTATGTGTGTGTTGTATATAAAAGTGTATGTGTGCACAGATTTTTGTGATGTGAGGGAGTGGAAGGAGGAGTTGAGGGAGAGAGGGGTTGGTTTAGGGGGGACGTGAGGGAGTGGGTTGTTTTGTGTTTTTTTTTTTTTTTTTTTTTTTTTTTTTTTGGGACTTTACAAGTAGTATAAGAAATTTCTATTGTAGTAACTTGTCTTATTTTCAAGATTAGAAATTTCACAATTAAAAAGATTTGTTTGTGAATATCATTTGAATGACTTGATAGTATAATTTATTTAAATTAACGGTGAATATAACATGTCTAAAGTTATGCTTGTTATTAGCATTTGTTTTTGTCCCAGATTGGAAAAACACATTTGTATCTCATGTAATAGACCCTATATAAAAGGTTTTACTTGCACTTTTAGCTCTCAAAAATAGTATTATTTTATTTTCTTGTTATTGCTTTGTAAGAATTCGTGTTATGAATAAAAGACTTTCATGAATTCTATCATGGTATCAGAGCCAAGAGCACAAGTTAATATTTTTAGCTCGATCGCGGATCCAACTCCGCGGTGAGTTAGTTGGGGGTTCGCATGCAGCACGCCCCTGGTATCAGTTAAAATTTTTTTGGCTTGTTTTGGAAGCTCGTGCTCGTTCTAATCTTGGCTTCCACATCTGGGTTTCGTCTTTTTGGCTTCCGCATTTGATTGGTGAGATCTACCCTTTTTTATTTTGTTGCTTGTTATTTGGGATTGTTGCTTGTTATTTGGGATTTTTCTGTTTAAAATTCATAATGGCTGGAGGTGATGATTCTTTGCAAACTATTGGTGTTCGGTTAGATGGAAAAAATTATTCCTATTGGAGCTATGTCATGGTAAACAACATTCGTCCTCGAATGTGAGTAAGGTCGTAACACATGCATATAGACATGCAAACTGCACACACATGAAACACAACTTCCAAGACTTTACATTCTCCCCTCCTTAAACAACATTCGGCCTCGAATGTGAATAAGGTCGTAACACATGCACATAGACACACAAACTGCACACACATGAAATATAACTAAACACATTTTATTACCTTACTCAAATAGGAAAGGATATTTGATTTTCATCGCGTCTTCGGCTTCCTGTGCTTCTTTTGTGGAGTGATTTCCCATGGACCTTCACAGACACAATATCTTTATTCCTAAGACGTTTAACTGCCTATCCAAAGATTTCTACCGGCATTTCTTCATATTGAAGCTCTTCATTCAGGACTATTTCTTGGGGTTGGATGACGTGACTTGGATCATGCAAGTATTTTCGTAACATTGACACATGAAACACCGGATGCACCGCTTCTAATTCTTGTGGAAGGGCTAGTTCGTAAGCCACATTTCCCACTCTTCGTAAGATCTCATATGGTCCAATAAACCTTGGGCTCAATTTTCCTTTCTTGCCAAATCGCATCACTCCCTTCATTGGAGAGACTTGTTCAGCTATTGATGAGTCTTCGATCAGAATTTGAGAATTGTCGTTCAGGCTTGTTGCACCGCAAACCCTTACCATCTGTTGAAGATGTGGTAAATGAACTTATGGCTGAAGAAACATGTTTGAAGACTCTAAAAGTGGTACATAAGGCTTCTACTTTTGTAATCGAAGCTCCTTCTGCCAGACCGGCCTTGCAGCCTCTACACACCAAAGATAGAACATCTATCATGGGTAATTGTAATTATTGCAAGAAACCAGGACATTGGAAGAATCAATGTTACGAGCTACTAAGACGCCAGGTTCTAAGCCTCCACATTCGGGACAAGGATGTAAGCCTTCTCAACGAAGCCATATTCTCGGGGGTCAATTCCGTAACTTGTATCTACCGACTCAGTTGCCTTTGTGCCCTCTCTTGATCACCCACCTTCGTGAGCCTCTGTGAGTCACATTATCGATTCTCACGTGACCACCCCGTAAGTTCCTTGCCTTCCAACGGTTTCAACACAATTCTCGGTCTTATTCTTTTCTGCTCCTTCCGCCATCACCATCTATTGGTTCTGTATCATTTCGCCTTCTTGGATCTTGAACTCGAGCCGGGAAATCATATGTCTCCGATTCTTCCGCCTTTGTATCTATGTCTTCCGACCCCCTTCCACTTCACAGGATCGCCGATGGCACACATATGCCATTGACAAGCATTGGTACCATTCATACATCCACTATATCATTACCTGATGTTTATTGCATTCCAAAATTACATATGAATCTTGCTTCTGCTGGTCAAATATGTGACTCTGGATGTTTTATTGGACTCTTCCCTAATTCTTGTTATGTGCAGGATCTAAAATCCAAGAGAGTGATTGGGACAGGGCGTAGAAAGGGGAGAGGTCTATATGTGTTTGGATGAGCTGCATCTTCCTACTCATGCAACAACTATGCCTGTTAATCTGTCTTCTTTTCATTTAACACTGCAGATATTCTTGAGCGGGCCCGTCTCACAGATACTCGTATAGTTGACTCTCCTCTTGAGGTTAATGTTCGATATACACCTACTGACAGGGATACTCTTTCTGATCCCACTTTATATCGCTCGCCAGTTGTGAGTCCGTGTACCTCACCATTACTCGCCACGACATTGCATATGTTGTTCACATTGTCATTCGGTTTGTTTGCTCTCCTACATCTATACATTGCAGCGATTATGCGTATTCTTCGCTATCTTCGAGGAACGATTTATCGTAGTCTCTTGTTTCCATCGACCTCATCCTCGAGCTTCGTGCATTTTCTGATGCAGATTGGGCTGGTGACCTAACTGATCGGAAATCAACTACTGGTTATTGTGTATTTTTAGGAGATTCACTCATCTCATGGAAAAGTAAGAAATAATATGTGGTTTCTCGCTCTTCAACTGAGGCAGAGTATCGTGATATGGCTTCTACTACGTGTGAGATTGTATGGTTACGTCGGTTATTAGTTGATATGGGTGTCTCTCTTTCTTCACCAACACCGATGTATTGTGATAATAAGAGTTCTATTCAGATTACGCACAACACAGTCTTTCATGAATGTACCAAGCATATTGAGATTGATTGTCATATTATTCGATATCATCTTCAGCAGCGCACTCTATCCTTGCCATTTGTCTCATCTTCGATGCAACTTGCAGATTTCTTCACAAAGGCGCATACCTTAAAGCGTCATCGGTTTTTTCTTGGCAAACTCTCGATGCTTCTATCTACACCATCGCGAGTTTGAGAGGAGATATTAGCATTTGCTTTTGTCCTACATTGGAAAAACACATTTGTATCTCATGTAATAGACCCTATATAAAGGGTTTTACTTGCTTTTCTTTTACTTGCACTTTTAGCTCTCAAGAATAGTATTATTTTATTATCTTGTTATTGTTTTGTAAGAATTCGTGTTATGAATAAAAGATTTTCATGAATTCTATCACTTGTCAGACCCAAATGTCTTTTAAACATGATAAGTCTAACAAAAATCTTAATGGAAACCTTTTACGTTATATGCAATATCGAAACGAACAAAAGCTAAATATTTTATAGTGGAATTGTTATTTTAACAAGGGCATGTTGGCAAGTTTGTGTATGTTTCAGGTCGAATTGAAACAAGTACTGTTACGTCCAAAGTACATTGTCGTTTTCTTTTTCTTCAATCGTTGGATACAGAGACTCGTTCAACAAACAAGAGAATAAGAAGACGATGATGATGAAAAACAAGAGGAGGAGGACCGCTTTTCTGTCTGAAGATTATCTACATCAATTACAAATTAAATCATTTGGAAAAAATGGATATAGCTTCAATAGTAGGATAGAAGCTGACTACAAGCTCAATTTTTTTAAGGAGCTCTTTTGTCTGAAGATTACCTACACTGATTACAAGTTAGTCAATAATTTGGTCTTTTTTCTTCAGAAGTGTCCAGCTTGAGTCAATTAATGACTTATAGATCTTTTTTTTGTTGTTTATTATTGTTTGCTACATCGTCATATGTTATAAAAATGAAGTTAGAGCTATTTCAATTCGTAAATGCTAATTTTTTTCTTTTTTTGAAATGTGATAAATGAAATGACTTGAAGCATCAACAACTCGTTGGTTAGAAGACAAATTCAGTGACTGGTATTAGCAGCTTGTCATTGCTAAATGACTAATGACCCCAAAATAATTCCATGATAATGAAAGGGTTGGCTCTTTAGTCTTTATATTAACAGTAAAGAATGAATGTTGGGCCTAACTCAATCTCAAAAGCTAGCTTGTAAGCTGAGTATTGTCCAAGTCCATATAAGGAGTCTATGTTTTCATTCCTTTTCCCATATAGGACTCTTAACACTCCCCGCACGCCCATACCTCGTTAACTGGAGCGTGGACAATATAATTTGAGGGCCCAACATCGATGAATAAATAATTGAAATGAGTTTGACTCTGATATCATATAAAAATGAATTTTGGGTCTAACTCAACTCAAAATGCTAGCTTGTAAGATGAGGACTGTCCAAACTCATATAAGGAGTCTATATTCTCATTTCATTTCCGACGTAAAACTTTTAACATTAACGTTCATATTACAAGGACAAGAAAATATTAGTGCATAAATAAGAAGACGTCCCGTCAAAGTTCAATCTTATGTTTGGTGGGAGGACTCCATATAAATCTCACTTTTTCTTAATTGCTCGACAAGCTTTATTTAATTACGAAAAAGAAAACGGGTCCCGACTCGTGTGGTCCAGGCCATTAACGTAGTTTTGGGCCAAACAGCTGTATGCTGAGCATGCTCATTTGTCTGTATGCTCTAAATGCGCAGTACTCTTTTATATTTTTATTAAAGTTTCCAATTAAAATGGAAATAAAAGGAGAAATAAAATTGTGTATCAACAGCTCAAAGCTTCTCCAAGCCTCAGACTATTCTAACTCTTTACTTTCAATTATATTCTATTTATATTAATTTCAATTGCTAATTATCTTGCTATTTTGATCACATGAGATTCATGTGTCCTTGATCACGTATACAAATTCAACTGTATCAATTGACGGGTAAACAATTGACTATCTCTAATTTTCAAGAAAGTTTGAAAAGAAGCAAACGGGTGATATTGACAAATTGTCTTTTGATTAATATTTTTAACTAACTTTGTTAAAGGGTGTTACACTCCAAAAATTTATTTATTTTGGAACGTAAGGAGTACCCGACAACCCACTTGGTCTAAACCTAATTATAGTGATACCCCATCAAACGAGAAGCATATGCCACACCACCCATCTGAATTAAATTCAATAAACGTACATATCGTCATTAATTTTGGTTTCTAGTTCATATGTCCTTTAGCTCTTGCATCATTAATACAATTGCTAGGAGTATCAATTTCTGCGTCGCGTGACATTTGCGACCACTGACTATTGACGTGAGTAATGCGACTAAAGTGAGTTTATCAATCATATAAAATTAACAAATGAAATGAAATATCCCAGGGCAGAGTTGGTAATTTGGTATCAGGATGAGAACGTGTCTACTTGCTAACCAGATATGTCGAGGCTATATTAAAACCCCAAGTAGTTGTCCTCTCTCTCGGTAACAAACTGGATAGCTTGTGTCCCCCATAATCTTTAGTACATGGAGAAAAGATTCAACATCGCCCCAGGACACATGCGAGTTGGTAAGTAGCAAGGTGATTGGGGTACAACCACTCCGACGTCGCGGGTTCGAATCCGTGTGGTGACAGTCTTTGCTGAAATATTGCAAGGGTTGTTGCTGGGTTCGTGTCCCGTTGATCCTCTCCCTTGTAGGTGCCACTGCAGATATCCTCGATTTACATCCCACTGGCGAGGCATACGATACAGGTGGGGGTTTTCGCCCTTCGGAACTTTCCCCTTCACAAAGAAAAGATTCAACATGTGATTGGAAAGACCACTTTAAACTGACAGACGTACGTGTTTGGTTTCTGGATCTGGAGTAGATAATAATTAATCAAGTCATGGTCATAAGTACTTGAGATTGGATGGAAGAGGAGATTTAACTCCGCTCATGAGACAATTTTATCCCAATGGGGAGGCTTTGGACATATGTACCATCAGTAACTTATATCGCCATCAATTTATTTTAGACTAAGGTCATGTGGTTAAACATAGATAAGAAAAAATGATCTATTCAGATAGTTTATAATTGACCCTAACTTATTTGAAACCTAAGCACATGCAACTATTATTGGATGCGTTGATGACTTTATACCAATGGGCTCAGTTGATAAGAAATGGTACAAAATCTGATGAGTTTTTTATTTCCGATAGTGGTTCATTATATTGTGTTCTCTTTAGCAGATATCTTGCGTCTATAGAAATTTGAGTAGAAATAGAGCTTACTGATTATTTTTTGTTCTATTTTTGAAAAATAGAATTTTTCATAGGTGAAACTCCATGATAATATTCTAGAGTTTCATATGTAAAATTTTACACTCCATGACAATAACTATTTTTCAATTACATAGACGGACTAAAAAATATCTATTTGTGAATCTTAACCAAATTTGAAGGCCATTTACAGCTGAGGAAAACCCAAACGTACAAACTCTAGAAAGGCCAAGCATTACCTGTATTATTTGGAAATATTAGGGCCGTTAATTAAACAATTTGTGTGAGTTGCTTTGGCTTGGTTGGTTCAGTCAGCTAGCACTTTTAGAAATACTTTGGCCAAACCCTATCCTAATTATCATAAACAAAATCCATTCATTTAAGGATTATCAAGCCTCCTTACTACAATGTAAAATGATTAATAATCTAATTTCCCTTTCTTCCTTCCATCAAAAGCACAAACTAAAACAAATCCAAATGTGGATATTAGCGAATATTATAAAATATTTTTTATATATTTTGTAATTATTAATGTTGTATAATTATAGAACATTTAGGATTCTTATTGTATTAAAATTTCACATTGTACACACTATATATATTTGTATTAATGAGAAAGACTCCCCAATGGAGATTAATACATTCTTACATGGTATCAAGAGACAAACCCTAAAAACACCTAAACTGTTTTCTTCTTCTTCTCGTGCAACAGCCCCACCCGACCAACGGTGTTTGCACAAACCCTACTATTTTTCTTCGGTTCCTTGCTCTCTTGTCACCAAAATTCAACCACTATAATGACTCCCGATACCTCCCCATCCTCATCAGTCGTCATACAAACCCCATCCACCACCGCTCCGTCCTTTCATCCGGCTTTCGCCGTCACAAACGTCAAGAACTTCATCCCCTTGGTTCTTGATCAGGAAGACGGACAATTTCTTCATGGGTGGAACTTTTTCGCATTCATGCATGTGCCTATAACGTGCTTGATCACATAGATGACTCCTTCCCTAACCCCCCCTGAGGTCGTTAACACGACATGGCTCCGTCTGGATGCCATTATCAAACAGTTGATTTATGCCACCATCTCTACAGATTTGCTTCACACAATTATGAAAACCAATGCCTCAGCATGTGAGTTATGGACAAGGTTGGAGGAGATTTTCAGGACAACAAGCACACTTGTGCAGTGTACTTGTCGGAACAATTCAATAATACACGTCTTGAATTTTTTTTCAATATGTCAGAATATTGCAAACAATTGAAGCTTGTCACATATCAATTATACAACGTGGGGACGCCAATTTCTAAAACGAAAATGATTCTCCAACTTGTTGCTAGTTTACTGAAATGTGAAAATGACACTCTCGCAACCATGATACAACAAGTTGATCCCTTACCCAGCTTCAACAAGGCTCGATCCCAATTATTGTTGGAAGAAACTTGATGTGCCAAATAGGACGAACACAATCAAAAGACATTGGTTGTTGAAAATCTGGCGGCTACCTCCGCCCCCATTAACCCACAACCACCATCGGACAACTAATAACCGCGAGACAAACACAATCAAAATGTATGGTTCCATGTGTGGTTCTATACCCATGTATTGGAATGCGATTGTCATTACCGACCAAGATAGATTGAGGAGTGCACAAATTAAAAATACGTGGAAGCTTACGAGAGTTGCGCATGAGGTGGGATGTGGTGCCCGTGTCCATGTACCAAGCATCGTTGGGTTGTTGTATGTTCATCGTGTTGTAGGCCTGGGTCAATTCTGTCGGGGTGAGCAAACCGGACTTAGACTGCCCCAGCTGGGCCTCTATGAGATGGGCCTGTTGTGCGGGATGCGAGATCTGAGGAGATCGACCCGGGCCCAAAATATCGGGCTGCTGCCAGTAGGTCCCGATAGTTAGGTACGGGCAGGGGGGTGCCGCCCATCCGTCGGGAAACTGCCATGGCATTGGATCAGATCGCAGTCGGTTCTTGGTGACCACCACCCGAAGCCTTTGACTTTCTGCCCACCACCGCGCGACCTCGGCCTCTGCCGTCGCGGCCGTTCTTCGCCGGGTTGTCGGTGGAGCACAGGCGGTGGTGTTTTCGAGTGCGTCAACCATCAAACGTATTTTGGTTGTGTTCATCCTGTTTAGCATGTCTGGTTTCTTTCAAAAGTAATTGTGATCGGGCCTTGTTGAAGCTAGGTAGTGGGTCGGCATGTTGCATCATTGTTGTCATGGTATCATATTCGCCCTTCGTTAATCCATTAATTAGTTGCAACACAATCTTAGTTTCTGAGATCGGATTTCCCACATTGGACAGTTGGTCGGCAACCAATTTCAATTGTTTGCAATAGTCGCACATGTTTGCAAAGTTTTCAAGACGTGTGTTGTTGAATTGTTCCTCAAGGTACACAACACGTGTGTGTTTGTTGTCTTGAAATATCTCCTCCAACCAGACCCATAATTCACGAGTCAAGGCTCCGATCTTCATAATTGTATGAAGCAAGTACTTAGAGATGGTTCCATAAATCCACTGCTTGACGATAGCATCAATGCGATGACATGTCGTGTAGTCGACCTCGGTAGGGCGAGGGAATGAGTCGTCAATATGATCAAGCACGTTATAAGCACATGCATGAATACAAAAAAATTCAACCCATGAAGAATATTGACCATTTTCTTGATCAAGAACTAAGGGAATGAAGTTCTTAATATTGGTAACGACGAATGCCGGATGGAACGAAGAAGTGGTCGAGCGAGGGGGGGGGGAATTGTGGATGATGACTGGGGAGGATGAGGAAGCCGTGGTAGAGGTGGGAAGAGTCATGGAAGCCATTAGAGGGGCTGAGAGTGGTTGAGAAAGAGAATAAAATTAGGGTTTGTGGGAGGAAGTCGCCGAAGGCCGAGAGGTAGAGAGGGGGGGTCGAAAGTTTTAGGGTTAGGTGTTTCAGGTTTGGCTCTTGATATCATGTAAGATTGTATTAATCTCCCTTAATGAGTATCTTTTATTAATATAAATTTATATAGTGTGTACAATGGTGAATCCTAATTGAATGAGGATCTATATTATAATAATTACACACAAATATTAATTACAGAATATACGACAAATATATGGTAATATTGGCTATCAATGAGTTTGGAGAAGAGGTCAGGACGAAAATGGAAGCAACAACACCGGTCGTAGCAGATAAGGAATGGCCTAAATACATGCAACAATTGATTTGAAGTTCCTCCAAAATGGCAAGTAAATCGTAGGCGTAACCTTCAAGGGAAGAGTATCGATCAAAATCAAAGTAATCAGGATTTTTCTGACAAGCACCCATGTTGTCGTAAAGTACAACTCGATATTCATCAACGAGGTAAGGGACAAGGTGTTTCCAGACTGATTGGTCGGTGCCGAAGCCATGGCCGAGGATTATGGTCTTGTCGCCTGAACCCATAACTTTAACATTGTAGCTTCTTCAACTATTCCCATTTTTTGGTTTGATTTTTTGCTTTACAAATTTTTGCTGGGGGTTTGGACTTTAAGGTGTGGTGTGGAAACTGGAGCAGACGACACTACATGCCGACTTTGTGGAAAAAAAGGGACTGTTTAGGAAGAGAGATGGCCGGTGGATTGTTAATTTTACGTTCACAAATCATGACATTAGTCTTGCAAGAGTGCTAATTAATGGAAGGGTTTTATTGACCATGAAATTTGATAATATCAAGAAATCGTCAGTTAATTCTTTGGATGGTCATTCAAATTTTAAAAATACTTTAGTAAAATCACTTTTGTTTGTTTCATGCTAATAAAATCACTCGTGTTTTACCTGTTATCCCACAAAATAACTCCTACATGAAAAATACTAGAAAATAACATATATAACCCTTTAAGTTTGAGAGTATATCTAAAGTTATCCTATAAATATACAAAGTGGAGAGCACAGTTTACTTACTCCATAGTTAATTAAGTGAGCACATGAATGATAGTAAATCCTAATGTTGCTATTCTGGTACTACTCTTTGATATTGGCTAATCATAATTTCATAATAGTATAACCAAACATGCAAATGATCTTACTATTGTGCCGAGACAAATATTGGGATTTTGGCCCGAATTGTTGGGTATTTGGACCCTGGTTCAGCCATGTGTTTAAATAAAGCCATATGAAGGGAACTCTTGTTTTTTACTTTGGAAGCTGTTAGCTGTGAGCTTTGGGACTTCTAAATTTGAAGATCACCAATTCTGAAATCTTAAAGTGTTGTCTTAGGTTTGTCTATTAGCGGATAAGATTCTCAAATAAAGCACGGAATATTGTTCAAACGGGTCGAGGATAACACCCCAGGATCAGTAATAGGTAAAAGCTCATGGTTGACTAAGAAGAAACTGTACCTTAAAAAAAAACTAAGAAACTGTAATTTCATTTCATGTTTAAACTTTCAACATGTAGTTGTAGTATAATTGCCAGGATAGTATAACAACACACAAATAAAACAGGGCTATTCGACGGAAGAGGCAAAAACACAAGTGAAAGCCCAAGCTGGTAAGTAATCAGCTTAGTCCTATCAACTCCAATGCAGAAGGTACATGGTTGGTCCTTCTGATTGTTATCTAAAAGTAAGGAAAAACTCCAAATCCAAGGGAAAGTATTTACAAGGCAGTAAACCGTATACATGTTCTTTTAGACACTGTTTCATGGGGAAACAGAAGATGTGTTTTCTCCTTGATTACCTGAGTTCAAGGAGTATATGTCAAGAGGGACGCTCGTGCCTTTAACAATGCTCAATCCGGCATTTGTGGACCTTTCAGGGCGATCCAAATACATCACAATAATTGTTATATCATCGTGGATATACCGCCTTGCCCCTTTCTCTAGTTGTTTGATGTCCTCATATCTCATTTCTTTCTTCTCTGCAGCCCCCTCAAGAGCAGCTCTTACTAATCGTTTTGCTATTCCCTGAAGAAATGGGGAGTACTGTTAACAGAAATTATCAAACGGTATAGAACATGAGGGTTAGTACTCGCAGCTCTAGGGTTCTTCAAAACAATGTCGACAGCTGCTTCATCACTTAGTTGCTCCCATAGGCCATCCGATGCAAATATCAAAAACAAGTCTTCTGGTCTTATCTTCCTGATCAATATAGAGGGTTCTGCTGATATTACAGCTCTTTCTAAAGGGATTGGATATCCATATTGTATGAAGAGAGGATCTCTGCTAAACTCAGATTTCTTTAGGTAGACATCTCCAATTGATCTAGAGACCTGGTGCAGGCAGAGAGGCAACATTAGATGGATTTTCTCAAAATGTCATAGGATACTCTCTGAAATTGGCTGTTTGCAAGTTTTTTAATAAAAATAGTCAGCTTCAAACTTTATTTGACATATTTCCAATAACAAGGGAAGCTGCTGAAGTTAAAAATGAATTATCCAAGATGGAAAGGTGCTATCATGTAGCCCCTGCTACAAATTCTAGTTACCAAAAGATAAAAAATTGCTACAAAGTGGTTAAGGGCGAAAGGAGATTTCGTACATACATAAGAACGAAATTAATACATCTGCAACAAAATGTCTTGATATGAATCTCATAGGTGTTACTGATCAATCTTGACACTGCCTGAAGTACTAAATGAATATGCCTTGTACTAGACAGAAAGAGAGAAATTAATTTTGCAAAAGGTCTACAACCTTAGTAGTAGACAAAAGCATATTTATCGCTAAAAGAACTTGATATACAATAAGTATAAAAGGTATCATCAACTTGTTATAGATGACCAACAGAATCAGCATATGATAAAACTTGTTTTTTGACAAGGGTATAATGTGATTGGTTTAGAAGCTAAAAGGAGAAAATTTTAACATATTTAACCTCAAAAAGGTTTATGAAAACATATTTGATGCCAAAACACAAAAGAGGCACTCAAGAAAGACTTGACATCAACATGTTTAGCAGGTAAGCATCAACTTGCTATAAGTGCACCAACATAATTAGCATATATAAAGTGACTTGTTTAGAAGCCTCAACTTTGAGTTCCCCAGAGATTTTGGATCACCTTCATAACGTGCTCGAGTAACAGAAAGGTGAACCTTTTCCAACTACATAAATATAGATGTTTGTATTTGTGTGGGACTACAAAACAGAGTTTAGAAAAGAAAGACATCGGTTTTACTAGCATTCATGATATTTCAACATAATAACTAAAAGAAACAGGATCCAACAATCAAGAAGTCAGAAAAGATATAGGCTAGAATTCTCCACCTGACAAAATTAGAAAAGTTTTACTAGCATACTTTTGCTATTAGACCTATATATGACTGACAAGAAACAACAATAGAGTAAAGGTTCTACAAGACTCACTCAGAAACTCAAGACTAATGGTATGAATAGGGAGATATGAGTTTAGGGAAGTACTTTGGAGTTGAGGGAAAAGATTGTTGTTGATGAAGCGAGAAGCTTGAGGGCCATCTAAACCATCATAAACACCAACATAAGTAGCAGCAGGGATTGTAAAAACTTGAGCTTGGTCTTCAAGCAATGAATTGGCCTGAACTACAGCAACAGAATGATCACCGATGGCATGTTGCTTCAAGTCCATGTGCCATAGTAGACCATCACCATCGCCCCCACCAAAGCAGGAGCTAAACATCTCAGACTACTGATACTTCCAACTCAGTGAGGGGTTTGAAGAAAATTTGGAAAAGAAAGAAGACGTGAGTATTTATTGGTAAGCGGAGATTTCTTTTGCTTCTTCTCTGCATTGGAACAAGACTTTTGAGACTTTTATTTTCCATAAGGAAACAAAGAGTCGTGGCCCACGAGAATTACGCGTGTGGAAAAATTGAACAGCTAAAGAAATTATTAGCCACAGTATTTACACCATTTGTGGTTTCTAGAGAATAAAGTTAGATTAAGACATACCTAAGTGAAGCAATATTGACAAGTGAGAAGTTTAATGAATTCCAACTCACTTGAATTTGAGACATAATTGTTATTGTAATATTATTTTTGTCATGATAATTGATCATAATATGTCACATGTTAATTGAGGGATCAATGGATTTGATATCTTTTACAAATTTGTTTTAGCCTTAATATTTTTTTAAGAAACATGTGAAAGAGAAACATGATAAATAATTTGAGACAAAAGTATCTCTTTAGGATCGAGGGAGTACTAGATGTTGAATTTCATGGATTGCTTGATAATAAATGTAACAATACAAGTCAATTTGCGCGGCACACATAACACGGCTTAAAAATGGATTAGAATTAAGGTAATGACTTTGTTTTGAAACGGATTCAAACTCGTTTATAATAAAAACCAGGTACACCTATATGACACGCTATAAAAGTAGGTAGCATATTGTATATTTAGATTGGTATTAGCTTATGAATGATCAATTAATTTTTATTTTATTGTATTAAAGTTATTAATTTTTTTCTAATAAAAAAGTCACTCAATTTTATTTGAATATGATAAAAGTTACTAAACTATTTATGTAATAAAAAAATCATTCAACTTTTCAAAGCATCATAGGAAGTCATCAAGAAGAAAAAAAAACATTTTATATGATACTCCTATAAATTGAGTGACTTTTGATTAAAAAGATAATTTAGTGACTTACTGTACTCTTTGACTTCATAAGAGCTATTTGTTAAAATAAGTTAGCCGAGTGTTTAATTAATTAAATCTTTGATATTTGCTAAAATACAATTCAAAAATATCAGAAAACTAATAAAAGGTTCAACATGTGGTGGATTAATATGATCCAACACCATTAATAAGTGGTTCAACAAGACATGACACTGGTTAGGAAGCGGGTGATTTCAAAGTAATTGTGATATTTGATACGTGTACATCCTATGACACCTTACCCCCAACGACATACATACAATTGTTAAATCAAGAATCAAGATTCAAGAATGAGAAGTCCTCCGGGCATAGCTGAACGACAAATGATGGAAACTTAAAATTCAGCAGTAGACTTGCAGCGTGGGTTCGAATCCTGGTGGGAGCAATTTGCTCTCTTCTAGAGTGGAGCAATTTACTCTCTTCTGGGGTAGCACCTTGTAGGTGATATCAGTTGCCCTGTTTTTAAACTCTGGTACTATCTCCAGGAATAGTATGGCGTTCAAACCTTTGGTACTATCTCCGGAAATAGTTTGGCGTAAGGCGGGAAACTGGATATCAAAAAAAATAAAAAATAAAAAATGAGAAATGTAATAATAAAATTATATACAATTAAGTTAATTATTACAACTAGGAGTACTTTCATACTCATTATAATCTTGCGTCTAATTTCAAGATTATGGCGATGATCTGACGTTTCAATCCGATAGTATTTTAGAAGGCTAAATTTACGGAAATGTTGAAGAAATAAATAAATCAATTACCCACATACGTCTTGGAAGATATTTAATGTGCCTTGCTCCAATAGGCCACCATTTAAATATTGTTAGAAGAGATTCTTGTAGTTATATACTATTTAGGAGCTAGCCGGCTATCTTCCTTCTCTACCATCTTATGAGAAGGTGAGATAAAACAAGGACCTCTTCCAATGACAAAATATTTTCTTGCATTTATTATTTATATCAAATTAAGTAATTTAATTTAGAGTTACAACACAAATTAAAGAGATAATAATGCATATCATATACTTATGGTAAATGATAAAATTCCATACACAAGACACTTTCAAATATTTTTTTCTACTTTAACTTCAAATACTAGTAGTACTATTTTTTCTAAATCTCAACCAACTCATATCCAAATGCCTGCATAATATCTTGCATTATTGATTTATTACAAACATTGGAGGAGAATGATTTTTTCCCATACCCCCAATTTTGAACTTATTTTTTTGTCTTAGTGCAATAGTAGTCTAGATTTGTTAGTCAAAGATGTATAAAAATTTGGATTTTCTAGTAAGAGTTAGTTGTATCGTCTTAATAATTCATTTGCTTTGTGGTTACTGCGTCCGTCGTGTAACGTGTTGTTGTTACTTATTGGATTGGCTTAATAATTCAATTGGTTCTATTTTGGTCTCATTGATAAGTGAGGATTCTTAAAGGCCAATTTAAGGCATACATACTGATTAGTTAAGTCTTTTAATATTAGCAGTAGCAAATTCTCTTTTATTCTTTTTATCAAATTATCAATTATTGTTTTATAAAATTCACATGCAATTACTTAATAAAAGCTTCATGGATTACTTAGATAATTTTTATATTATTAGTGGATAGAACTTAAAAGTCAAATTTGTATGGACACAAGTTTTCAATCATTATCCCAAGATTCACAGTTACGTGTAACAAGAATCTCTATCTATTAATCTATCAAGTGACCTGTTCCCCATGTTTTTTCTCCAAAATATACTAGTATTGAGTTTTTTTAAGACGAGAAAGGAGTCTATGTTCATTTGTACCTCATCAATAAATTTAAAAAGAAACTCATAAAGTGTGGAATGCATTTTTTTGTTAATTTTTTTCTCCAAAGTCAAAGGACTAAAAAAATAAAGTTGCCGGTACTTTGGGTCTTTATGCCTTAAAAACTCCCAAAATACTAAAGGGGCGATATGAACGAGGAGGAAAAGGTTAAGGGTCCATAAAATAAAACCGGCAGAACATACCAAAGTCCGCTTGGGCAGCTCAATTGGTTTCAAGAGAGATATTTGGAGTAAGGATCAAAGATCGAATCCCGTCAGCGGCAGTGTGGGGGTTTCTTCTTGAAATAAAGGAGGGCCCCTTGTGCTGGCCAGATCGATCTAACCTTTGAAATCAATTGAGTCACCATGATTTACCTCCTTCACAGACCTGTCGGACCGGAGTGTGGGGGCTCTAGGGTGGGAGATTCCACCTTTTTTTTGGAGTAAAGAACATACCAACTTTATATTTCAAATTCAAATTTATTTAGCTGGTCAAAATATCTTCTGGCTGAACAATAGGTTCCAGTGAAATTTGATTTTGAGGTGTTATTCTGCATTTCTGCTTGGAGTTAGATCATTAAATTTTTAAGTAACAAATATTATCCAACACTAAAAATTGCAAAACTTTATATGATTACTATTACGAAAATACCACCTTGACACTCCAAAACCTAAGCGGCTAAACCATTAATTTTGGATATTTGTTTTTTGTTTTTATTTTAGACGAGATTAGTTTCATTTAGTAATATAGCATTAAGGAATAATTGACTTGGAATTCCAATAAGGCCTTAAAATAGAAGAAGCCTAATAATGTCTTTGTAGCTTAACTAAGTCCAAACTGTATAAGTTTGGCCCAGACGCCCGTAATCCGAGGCCTATAAAAGAGAAAGACCCATGTCAGTGGCACGGCCCAGCTGAGCCTTCAGAAGTGAATTTTGACGGAGACGCGCTTCACAAATGAGGAATGTTCTAAACACACAGTCGCTTACTAAGCTTAGCATTGAAATTTTAAAATTATGCGTTCGGATCTAATATATATATATATATAGAATTTTACTGGGTTGTTGTTGTAGTATATATAAAATCAAAATAACTAAGTTTGAAGGAATTCATTGTCGAAGAACTGCATCGATTTGGCGAATCTTGAGTAACGAAAACGAAATGTTTAAATCCAATCACAACTAAGAATATGTTCCGATACATGTTCAATCTTAATCAGTCCTGGTTAGCCAAGTCTTTATTCTGGAGAATATATAAAATATCCCCAGGTACTATATAATTTCTAATGATCCGTTGCTCTTCCGTTCTCTTTAAGCCTTTTAGTGCCACCAAGGTGGTTGTACATTTAATAGAAATCTATAAATGACACACACATACTTTGTAGTGCCCCTGGAGTGATAAAAAGTTAAAAACTCTTTAACCTGCGAGTAAAAGGGTTATCTACTGTATGTGATATTCTTCGGTTATATTTTGGTTGTCATAGTTACTAAGTAAAATAATTGGTCTAAAATATTTTCATTTTAGAAAAGTAAGATAGAATTGATTATTTGTTTCCACTTTTAACCTTACCCTAATAAATCAATGTAGTAAAAGCAAGAGTAATATTTACCCTAAGAAATATCTTATTTTTTCTCTTCTTGATAAGACACTGAAAATATCTCAATTTTCATTGGCTACCAAACTTCACATTTATGGATACCCAATTACTTAAATATCGGTCTCGTGGTTGAAGACAAATTTGAAATAACCCAAAGTGACTGGAAATTAAAATCCCCCAAATAAAAGGTATAGTAAACGAATTCATGAAAGTTCACACTTTAATCATGACAAGCAATAGCATCATCAACCACGCCACAAAATTCCCACATCTATACACAACACTCACAGCTTTCCACTCATCACGGCTTCCCCATCTTCAATTATTAATTTTACTCAAAGACAAAAAACAATGGTCATTATTTAATCACAATTCACATCAAACACCTTAGCTTTAGTTCTCTTTTTTACATTACAATTGCGTTCTCAATTACTTCAATCAAAGCTCCAATTAATCAACTTCATGAGCACTACTCAAAAAAAGCAAAACAATAAATAAAAAAAAAGACCAATCTAATTAAGCACGTAACAAAAAAAGTTACATTACATTACATAAAAGAAAAAAAGAAAGTCCCCGGATATAGCTGAATGACAAAGGAGATGAACTTAAAATCCAAATTTAGAGTCTAGTGGATTGAACTACGGTGAGAGCGATTTGATCTCTTCTGGGCGGCGAAGGTGATATCAGCGTGGTGGGAGCAATTTGATCTCTTATGGGATAGGACCTTGTGATATCAGTTGATCTGTTCTCAAACTCTGGTCATTCAGACACATCACACGATTTATTAGTAGTAGTGATGAGCGACCGGAACTACTATCTCCAGAAATAGTCTGGCGTAAGTCGGAAATGTGGATATAAAAAATAAAAAAAAGGAAAAAAAAAACAAGCTAAGCATGCGTGACACTTTGAAATCTTTATGTTTCATCAGCTGGACCTTCTAGTGAAAGTTGCTTTAACCATTCAAACGTTCGATGACGTGACATTGCTTGTTTTTTTGTCGTCTTGATATTCTCTGATGAGTCCTTCTTATCTTCATGTTCATGGCCCTCCGTCGCCTTTCTTGTTTTCGTAATTGTAGTACGGTTACTGTTCATGATTAGGACACTTGAAGGAAGTACTGTTTCTACTGCATTTGCTGAACATTTACAGCTACCAAGAGAAAATCTCTGTTTCTTTTTCATGCTTAGTATAATTTTCATCCGATTATCATCATTGCTGAGGCTGAGGCTGTTGCTACTGCTACTGCTGGTGCTGTTTCGACTTCCCGAATTATCCCTGTTACCTCTGTTTTTAAGGTCTTGTAATGAAATTTCCGGTGTTGTCACTAAACCAACACGAAAAAGACTCCACAATGCTGATTTTCGAGTTGAATTGTTAACGTTTGATTGAATAGTATTAACCTTTGAAAATCGAACCTGGGGTGTTGGACTAGGATGTGAATGGAATTGATTTCGAACCTTAGGTTTGTACTTTGAACACGTAGTGCTGAAATTAGAAGAACTTCCACTGCTAGATGAACGTTGGCTTCGAATACTGCTACTTCTACTGCTTAAATTTGTATAATTACTAGTACAACAATTGCCCCGATCACTTGGCAAACTAATTGAATGTCGCAGTGGCAAGATTTGACCTTGGTAGAAAATTTCATCAGCCGTACACATGTCTGACTCTTTCAACAAATTACCACCACAAGAGTTAAAATCAAAGTCTTCTAATTGGGCATCGCTAGCACTTCCAGCAGCTTCTTTCTTCGTTTGGTTCTCTTCATTGTTCGGAAGATCACATAGTGATAATGCTTCTTCTTCCTCCTCCTCTTCTTGTTCTTTGAGAAGAACAATTTCTTCGGTTTCCCTCGTAATTTTCATCATTTTTGATAGTGAAGGATTGAAATTTTTGTTTTTCTTGTTCTTGTTGTTGTACAGTTATAAAGAGGGAGACAAATGGGAGGTAAAGGAATAAGCTTGCAGGCGACAATAGAAAATTGTTCGTTTCTTGTTTGCAAGTCAAGAATACTATTGGGCTACAAATAAAGCCGGCATTTTTTTTTGCAGAGCGTGGAGCTTCATTAAGTCTTTACTGTGCCTTTCAAATGATTATTGTGGAGAAAAATAAAGTTGGGCTTCTGAGTTACTACTTGGGAAGAGTGAGGATGGTGGGGACTACTTTAATTTAACAATACATGCATTTGAATGGTATTAATTTATATAGATTATAAGATAAGTGTGTGGATTTGGCTGCGATATTTTTTGAAATTTTGAAAGGGATTCTTTTTGTTTCGACTTTGAATGGTGAAGTGAACCACTAGACATAGTATTTGGTATGGCTGTTGTCGTTATTAAGAAGAAGGTGACACCACAAATCGCAATTGATATATATAGGTACCATGCACGCTACCACCTCTAATTGATGCTCTTATAAATAAGCAGATTGTAATGTTTGATGGAGACAACTAAAATATTTGATGAGGAAATTTAAGAAGTGCGGTGAGTTTTAAAATTGTGTTAAGGTTACGTTGTGAGTGGTAAAGAGTATTCGGTTCCGTGGTTGTGGATAAGCTATTTAAAGATATTTCGTAATGTTTTGTTGTTCGTTCGCACTAATAAATCAATTACATAAATTTCTGCATGAGTAATTAGACTTAATTTTGTTTATCATATAAGAAAAATTATTTTTTACATAATTTAATAGGTGTATAATGTTTTGTCGGTTTACTAAACTTCCCATTGGTTTCGCATCATAGTTTATGCGGAAATTTGAGTATTAGAGTATGTAAGTTAGAGTGTGAAACAAAAATACATTAATTAATAATATATGAATTAGAGTAACTAATGAAAAAAAAAGGATCTAATGTATACAGTACTCACGTAACAATCCTTATATGGTTATTCTCTATAAAGATGATTGAATATACTATGATTTATGCGTAACTATTTCGTGAATAAAACCAAGGCAAAGTATTTAATTGGTGAATTGACACGAATGTTATATTCATGGAAAGCTTGTGATCCTAAATTGTGAATCTTGCTTGGTCTCTTAATATTCACTTGTCTTATTTCCCTACTCTTCAGGTAAGGTATGGCCAGATGTCACCAGCTTCTTCCTACCGCAAAAGAGCGTATGGTTCTCTTGCTTCTTTTTTACTTTTACTACTACTATTTTATTTATTTTCCCATCAACTTGAAGTTCGTCTATTTTAATTACTAGTAGCATATTGTGTCGGTTAAAAAATCGGTGGTCCTATGTATTCTTTAAGGTTAAATAAATCTTAATAAACAAAAAATGTTCTTGTTACTCTTACTATGGACAATAAATCACACTGTCACCGGAAATTTCGTGATGTCAGCAGTTAATTAGTCTTATAAAACTGAATTATTCGAGTAAAAGCCAAAGAGTTAATTTTCATCTAGACAGGGAAAATTTCAAGATTAACTAAAGATGGTCACTTTTGAGCCACATCAACCTAATTAAGTATTGTTGAAGCTTTGTGTCATTTGACAAAAAGTCATCAGCTCATAACTTTCATTCTAGATGATCAAATTGCAAGATTAACAACAGAAATTTCTAATTTTAAATTATAGCTGGAAATTAGGAGAAGGTGTTCGTAGATGAATTTAGTTGATTTTAGGATGATAAACAAATTTGTAACTGAAGATATATGAGAATACCATAACTTGTTAACTCCACTTTGGATCGAAAACGACGGACATAGAAATGTATTTGACGATTAGGTGAACAATGACTGACCAAAAAACTGGACCATAAATGAACTAAATTTAAGACTCTTTAAATGACAAATATTCATGGCGAACGCAACGTTCAATTATGGTTAGTGGTGTAACAAAAGCATAACACCGACGGCTATCTTATTTAGTGGATATCACTTTCCATGATAACTTTAGTTCTCTTCTTTTTTTTCTCATACATTTCTGTTCGTTTCTTAAGGAGATATTTATACTAATTTTAGTAAGAAATATATTTTCGTTTAACCACAAGGTAATGTACTTTATTTCGAGTACCTACCGAAGGTTAAAAGAAAAAGGGGAGTAGCTGAAATATATATATATATATATATATATATATATATATATATATATATATATATATATATATATATTAGTTCGTTCGATCATATTAGAGCTTTATGTAATGAAACTGTGTTAACACTTAAAAGTGTTAAGCCGAATCAAGTGACAGCCGAAGGTGAAAAATGATTCTAAGTTGGTAATTGAGCGGAATCATAGCCGAATCCGTTAGTCCTTACCCTCGGCTAGAAAAGCATCATCGGCTATTACAGTAGTCTGACCGAGTTATAATTCCGAGGAACGGCTGAAACCCACACATACTCGGACGCCTCGAAGACCAAGTCAAAGGACCTTCTAGAAAAGGTAGCAATCAACAACAGCCAGAAGGGAGTGCCGTCGATCGTACTAGAGGTCCAGGCGAAAATATCGGCACCACCTCCCTATAGTTGGCTAGTAGATTTAGTGGGTAGTTCGGTGGCTAACCTCGGGGGTCACATTTATTTTTCTTGTACTATAAATATAAGAATCATTTGTACAGAAAAGAACAACACAATCAATCAAAAAACTGATTTTTACTTATCTTCATTCTATCTATATCGCTTTTTTTTGCACTCTAGTTGTATTTATGTTTCTTACCACTTAGTTTACTCAATCACCATCATAACGCTTTCTGGAGTAGTTGGGAAACCCATTGATGGAAGTTAGAGTTCTGCTTCTGGCTCAAATCGCTTAATTAAGAAATCAATTTGTCATCCGATAAAACGGCAAACACTTCGAAGAAAAACAAATTGCAATTAGACTTAAAGGTGTGTTTGGGACGAAAGAAAATGTTAGCACGGAAAATGTTTTTTAGACTCCAAAAAGAACCCTTTTTCATTTTTCTGAGATTGATGTTAGCTAGATTTAGCTTATCATGCCACAACATTTACAATATACGGAGTACCTTCTATTAAAGATCCATTCA
Organism: Anisodus acutangulus; assembly: GCA_029783415.1. NCBI lineage: Eukaryota > Viridiplantae > Streptophyta > Magnoliopsida > Solanales > Solanaceae > Anisodus > Anisodus acutangulus. The sequence continues at coordinate 44,350,750 of CM056501.1, read as the reverse complement.
TCATTACTCCCCCGACTTAAATATAAATAAAAATAAAATAGATCAAATACCTCTCCTAATTACTAAAACTCTAATTTGACAAGGAGGGAGTAATATAAAAACTTGGCAAAAGAATAAACGAATAGATCCATTTATTGGATGAACATGTAAATCCAACGAGGCAATATATACGTAAGAGCTTGTCCTTTATCCCCATCATCCAAGAACCAAGACTTGCGATCTCATGAAAACATAATTAAAACCTTCTAAATAAATGTGTCACAGTTTCTTTATAGATTTAACAAGTTACAAGACAATGAAACATAAAGAACAATACAAACAACACCAATTAAGCAGAGACTAATCTAAGATATAGAATCGCTAATTCAAATTAAACATTAAGCAAATTAAGGGACACCCTGACGATTGATAGTATCAGTAGCAGAAAGCTGAGATTGAGCAGAGGCAGATCCACCACCAGAGTGTGTAGGGGCGTCGGTGGAACTGGCAGCACTACGGCCAGGATTGGGCTGTTGGTGTCCTTGTGTTCCATAGCCCTGTTTCTTGTAATCCTCCAAATCCTTATATTGTGTGTATGGACTTGTATCCACTGGCAATCCATCTAACTTACTCTTATCTGATTCCTTTTTATCTGTTTGCTTCTCCATTTCTTTCTGTATATTATATATATGTTTTGCACTTCTTATTACTAGGAGTAAAACACTTTTCTATCTACTGATCTGTCAAATCAACTTAATCTAATCTGCATTTTGTTTTAGGCCTTCTCTAATAGTTTGGATATTTATAAGCATATGGTGTTGACGCGTGTCACTTTCGTGTCAGGAAGTTGGATGAGGTGTAAGCATTTCCTGAAGGCTAAGCTACATCCATGTTAAGCCAATTAAATTCAATATTGTTCGTAAGCCGTGTAAATTGCTCCCATGTATATATATATTCTTCCACAACATACGAGATGCTGTTAAGATCAAACAGTTTAATCGTTAGGTTATTTCAAATATACTAGTAATTCATTGATGAAGAATTAAACTTCATTTTATACTTTGAAATTACAAAAAACAAAAATATCACTTAGAATGATTATTAATTAAAAAATTATAACTTTACATTGTACAATACTGAAAAAGGAAATAGGGTTGTACTACCTCTATTTCAATTTATGAGAATTTATTTGACTGAACAAATAATTTAAGTAAAAAAGAAAATTTTTGTAGCTTATAATTTTGAACATGCTATAACATTTATATGATTATAAGACTTTAAAACTTGTAATCTTAATTATACACCATAACATTTTATATTTTACTTTTATAGTCGAGCAAATTAAATTAAAACCTTTCATAACTTCACAAGAAAGGATAAAAGGTACAACTCCTGGTGTGCTACTTCACATATCCTCAAGAAAACAGTAAAAATGTTTTTGTTTATATTTCTACGAATTATAACACCATTATGTTAAACATTTTACAGCCAGTTTTTCAACTAATGAAAGTGGGACTTGAGTGGATAGTCCAATAAGAATAAGAGGCGTTATCCAAAGTGTTTGGCCCAGTGGCCAATACATTAGGGTATTGCTGTCTGAGGTTTCGTGTTCAAATCCTCTACGATCGTGAGTGGAGCGTGTTCCCAAAAAAATCTCTCCATACGCAGTAGGGCCAAGCGGTGTATACTAATCCAGTAGGCCAGCGGAGGTGAGATTTTCTCGGGTATGGTCAGAATGCGGTGGACCACTTTAAAAAGTTTACCCTACCACGCTTTTATCAAAGTGTTTGGCCCATGGCCAATACATTAGGTATTCTTGCCTGAGGTTCGTGTTCGAGTCCTCACGATCGGCGAGAGTGGAATCTGTGTTCCCCAAAAAAAACCCCTCCATACGCGTAGGGCCAAGCGGTGTATACTAATCCGTAGGGCCAGGCCGGAGGTGGGGTTTTCTGGGGTATGGGGCCATAATGCGGTGGGACCAGTCACTTTAAAAAGTTTACCATTAAAAATAAGTCCGCTTGGGCAGCTCAATTGGTTTCAAGGGGGATATTTGGAGCAAAGACCAAGGATCGAATTCCGTCAGCGGCAGTGTGGGGGTTTCTTCTTGAAATAAAGGAGGGCCCCTTGTGCGCAGCGTGGTAGTGATCTAACCTTTGAAATCAATTGAGTCACCATGATTTACCTCCTTCACAGACCTGTCGGACCGGAGTGTGGGGGCGGCTCCTGGGGTGGGAGATTCCACCTTTTGGAGCAAAGAATAAGAGGCGTTTGAATAGAGAGCATATTGATACCTTGCAGTTGCTTGGAGGCATTACACTATGTGAAGCTACAATTAGACTTTATTTTACTGCAAGATGGGGTGAGCTTTCTTGGGAATGTCGGGTTTGGAGCGGCAAAAACTCAAGTACAATGTCAACAGATACAGATTGTAGATATTTTTGCCAAACTCGTTTCAAACTCCTAGTACTGTTACTATTAAATTACCAAAGAATTATATGAACAACACGTCGAGACATGTACTCGCTTATTCATCCTGTTCCTGATTCCTGATCCACTTTGTTGCAACCCACTTTTCACCTCTGATCACTGGACAGCTCCCGTGAAGAGATGTCTGCATTAGAGATTTACAAATGTGAGAAATTGCAAGCCAATATGAGCAGTATGACATAATGTTTGTACTCAATAATAGTCAATATTCTGTTTTATAACCAGTAGTAGCTACAGAAGATGAAGCAGTACAGGAACAGAAAATGGAACAGTAATGCAGCAAACAATATGACAACCTTTCCCAACAGTATCCGTGCAATGAAGCAGTATTTATAATAATATGGGCTCCCATTTCACTGATATAATCACAGACTCACAGTAACACAAATAATTTTAGCAGTACCATAGCAACCCTCTTCAACAAACATCTTCATAGCATCATGGTAGTAGGATGGTCAAGAATGGTTCGAGCAAAAAAAATAATAGGAGAACACACAGCGAGACAAACAACACTTAAGAGATATAGCGCGAAGACGTAGGCATTGTTAACCTTTTTTCATCTTTAACTTTGTGGTTAACTCCTATACTTCAGAACACTGCAAGAATCACAGCTCTCCACATGGATGCCATATGCCGCTACTAAAAGGTGCACAAAGATTTTGCCTTGTATTCCAACTAACCTATTGCTGATATCCGGCGATCACCATAAAGTAAAAAAAAATAGTTCACAATGTGCTTGGCCTGCTGCATAGCTGTTATGCAAGGGCAGCACTTTTTCTTATAACCGAGAAATCCTCGAGACTAGTGGTGCACGGTTCCAAACGCAGTGGATAACGGACCCGCCGACCCCAAGGATACAAGGATAACACTGAAATCTACAAGAAAAACTCACCGGATCAATTGTACCATTTGGAAACAGCGAGTAGAAGAGTAGTCCATCCCCTCTACGTGGCTTCACTTTCAGACCAATACACTTGCGGAAGTCATAATTAGCATCCATGTTCTGTCCACTCTGTAAATTGACCAAAATTGACCAATTTAGACATGAGAGGGAGAAACGTAACAATAGTCCACGAAACAACTTTGAACTCACCTCGAAAGGGAACATGGTTTCTCCACCTTCTTCCACTTCAGATAAATACAATAAAAAGGATGCAACCTAAATGAAAATTCATTATATTTTTAGTCTGGACACCTGAAAATGATCATTGCTCAAAATTAACTGCAAATTGAGCTAAATTTCAACTAGACACGTCAAAAGTTCATAAGCTATGGTACAGTTAGCTGATGGTTCCAAGGGATCCATGAAGAACATTAGAACTTTTTCATCAATTATTGAGGGGAAAAAAGAAAAAAGAAATGGATATAGGCTAAAATATATGCTTTTTCTGGGTCTGACATCTTAGAGTGTAGTCAAGAAAAAGGACTAACATGAGGAATGCTACATGATAATTTTTTGTCTGTTTAGTCAAATATAATATAAGATCTTCAAAACCTGAAGACAGCTGGTCGACATACTGGGAAAAGTTTTTGGTCTAACGTTGATATTTAAATTAAAGGGAGGTGATTTTACACGACATATAAGCAGGAAAATACTAATACCAATTCCCTCAAGTACACATTCATACCGACAATGGAAATCAGCCAAAAAGACCATTCCAGATTTGGGAATATTTATTCAATCTGGAATAAAGCTTGTATTGTTTGGAAATCTCTCATCCATTTTAAAAAAAAAAAAATCATGTGATATTTAGATGCTACAGAGAGTTCCACAAAGTAGTAAATGGAAGGAATGTTATAAGCAGCTTGTGGTGATCCAGATAATAGACCATGATGATTCCATGTAAACAAATGAAGTCATTGCAATAGATCTGCAAATTTGTGCCATAGGAATCCATAGCTTCAAACACACTTTTTTCCATTTTTTCCTATATTTTGGGGGAAGAGGGATTGGAGGAAACATGCATATGAAAACAACACCATCTTATCCAAATAACCGAACACTAAAATTGATGCACCATTCATGATGCCAGTTTGCATAGCATTCCTCTCGTTAGTCCTTTTTGTCCATGAGCTACTAGAAAATTAACAAGTCAATTGGAAAAGTTAACAGCAACAATTTACTAGTAATTTGTGCATACCCTTTGGCTCTTCTGAGGACCATATTGAGAAGGATCAAATGCATCATAATGCGAATGATAACTCTGGCCAATTTCGTACCGCAACACATTAAATGCCTGAAAGACGCACAGGTCAACTAATTTTGTTAAACAGCATTATGATCACAGCACACCATACTTAGTGCTCTCATGAACAGAATCATTCAGAATCAGTAGTAGCAATTAAGAGAAAGTTCAGATACAAAAGGTTAGCAGCCTGACTAGCTATCAATTATCGGATGCATAAGGTACATATGAATTATTTGCATCATCATGTTTAACTCAAAATCCAAGGGAAATTGAACAAATACTCCAGGAATCCAGCACAAGAACTCCATCAGTTTCAGATAATACTCAAAAGCCAGATTTCCCCACCTATTAATTAAAGAGTACAACAGCAAGAGATGCTAAGTGTCTCTCAACTTTCCTGTTAAATGCACCCCTTGAACTGTTGCCTCATGGTTTGGTCATTGAAAAAAGTCTTTTGTTAGAATACCTATAGACTACACCATGTGACAGCTGGCTAGTCGATATAGAAGTGAAAACAAACCATCAACTACATTGAATGAGCTCTTTTGCATGAGTAAACTTGGAAACAAAAAGGATCCCAACAGGAATATATCTAGAATTGTCACACTTCGAGCTAAAGTGCCATGTGAAACCTTTGTCAAAATCCGTATTAGTATTATGTGAATGATTCAGACAAAAATAATCGTATCATTTCCAGTCTATGGTGATTGAAGTGTCCATTTATGCTCGTCATTGCTAACACCTATTTATCCGCCCATAAACAAATGCGGTCAAATTCCATTTTTCCACTGCAGATAACAACAACAACAACATACCCAGTGTAATCTCACAAAGTGGGGTCTGGGGAGGGTATGATGTACGCGGATAGGCATTTATATTTTCGAATAAGAGGTGAAAAGAATGAGAGATTGTAATACATCCAAAATCACCTTACGTTGCATTTGATATAAAGCCTTGAAGCTGGTAAAAATATGTGATTGTACAACTAGTTAATATTTACGACTAATACCAAAAGACTTGTTCTCTGCAGTATTGATCATACTGGAAGGATGCATTACCTAGTGGAGACCTACAATTACTAATAGAGGTGCTCCAGCATTTTACAGAAGTATTACCAGAGCTTGAATCACTTAGTTTTCAAGAAAATAGAATATGCAGAAGAGGAAGGACATGAAGAAGCTTTGGAAAAGGATTCTCCACCAATGGTACCACTATTATGTCCTCTATTAAAATCCAAATTTCTAATGTGTGGACAGAATGATAACACTAACATACATCGAGAATAGCTTCATGCATTATATTTAATACGTGTGTTTTAAATTAAATTTACCTCTCCATGTGTCCTGGGGATCATAGTCGCCTTTGCAATTTTCTCCTCAATGAGGTCCAAAATTCCAGTTTTGTCTTCAGATGCACTGATAAACATACCAGAACTGGGGAAAAGGGCAAAATTGTAAAGTTCAAGCAAGATTTGTAACTTCTTGTCAAAACCAAAAGAGGCAGCAAACTTCTATCAAATAGTTCTTCAAAACAGATCAAAGAAACAAAAAAGATGACCAGAAAAGGGAAAAGAGACACATGACCAGTTCAAATACCATGAACAGATTTATCTTCCAAAGAAGTAAAAAATGTATATGCAGCTATGCACGCACCCAATTCATGGTGACCTATTGACCTTATCTACCAGAAATGGATGTTATGGAATATATTTGAGTGGATTAAGAGTTAATCTGTGAAATTTTCAACTATATCTTGGAAAGAGTAAAAAGATTGCATGTATGATAAAAACATCAATTTCAATCAAGACAGGGAGACCCCCAGATAGTGTTTACCTTGTTCTAATTCCTTTGGTATTCTCTGCTGTTTCTCCTTTGCGGAGAGCCAAAGATGATGGTTTCAGTTCTGCCTTTGCCATCTTAATAATGCCTTGGCATTGTTCTATAGTTGCGAAATTGGGAAAGTATAATGCACGCGGGAACCAGCTTAAGACCTACCCAAAAGATTGAAATTCGATGTCATATAAGGTACATCAAAACAAATGAATACTAATGTGGATCAGAGATTCTAGACTTATATAGTCAACGAGTTCCATAAACAAAAAAAATTCCAGCTAAGAGATAAGTTTATGAAGCTAAAATGACCAATTACAGCTATAGCTATTATGATAATAGACTTACAGAAATTGGAGGATGAGTATTTGTTCTTAGGATTACTTAAGTACTCATTTGTGTTACTTATCAAAAAACAATCATCAATTATGTTACTTCGGGCGGTAAGAAAAAGTGGTATATTTGCATCAGAGGCAACAAACTCAAGCAATGTTACTATTGATTTATCAAAATACAATAGATATGGGGAGAAAATGTGCATATCAATCAACCAAAACTGCAAATCCACACACACACTTGCATTTATAAACTGGGGTCAGTCCAAAAATAAAATCATGCCAGTTTAAACATCGATCATCACTCTATAATAGGAATTATATTCACGTCGCTTCAAGCAATTTTATAGACTTGATCCCTGGGAGGTTTGAGAGTTGGTGTTTGCCATATAGATAAATAATAATCATCGTAATAACAATAATTAAAACACTTAGAAACTATATAAGCTCAAATACCAGTAAGTTGATTCTAGTGTACAATTTTCGAACAGAAAGAGTTAAAACTGAACCAGGGCAATTCAGCAAAAAGAAAAGAAATCCCAAAATTGGGAAATTTGAGAGTTGTGCAATGGAACACACCTGAAAGGGGATGGAAGTGAGGGAATATTCTCCACTCTCGCCACTGGGCAAAGGATCAAATTCTTCCACAGATTCAAGCAACCTCGGCCGCGGTCGTACAGTAAGTACTTGTACATCCTATCACACCCAAACACTTTTTCGATTAGTACATACATACAAAGTGTACATCCATCGGTTAAGAAGTAGTAAAATATTAATACTAGGAAGTACCTGCTGAGAAATGAGAGTAGAACCGAATAAACCAACGAGGAAGAAGAAAAGACATAGGATAAATACACAAGGTAACCCTATGCTCCACCATCTTTGTCCCACTAATTTAACTCTGCTCTTCATCATATGGCTGATGAACAAATCGATCGGCTACAGAGACTTCTATTTTTTTGGACTGATAATAAATAACCAGTTCGCGCGGATTGGTACGTTGTTGTTGTAATAAATAAGGGATTGTGTGAACAAAGAGTGATATCTTTCACTTGCGCACGCCGCGGGAATTCTTTTCTCTTTTTTTCGCTGAAATTCGTCATATCCATATTTTTTTGCTACTGGTGCAGTTGATTTTTGTTTGTTTTTTCTTTCAAACTGTTTTTTTTAAGTCTAAATTCTGTATGATTTTTTTTCTTTTTTATTAACTAGGTGATATTCGGACCAACTTAATTATATTTTAATTATTTATTAGGTACTCCTCTCTTTTACCGGTACAGATAATGAATAATTCTATTCACCAAAATTTAAGCACGGAAGAGAAAATCACATAGTCAATGTACAAGTTTTGATTACCCCTACTCTAAAAATAATATACTAATATATTTTTCATAGGAGTAACATTTTCACACTGTAGTTTAATTTTACTCTACCTACTTTGATCTTCATATAAAGTTTAAATTTTATGTATTAGCGTTGTGAACAAAATTTGAATAATTAGGAGGAGTAATTGCAAACAATGTTGAGGATGAGTTGGTAATTTGGAAAAGAAGATAGCCTATTGATAAAAAAGTAATTGTTATATTTGATATAGTAGATAAAAATTACTTGTATATTCTTTTGAAAAAAAGGGCAGCCCGGTGCTTAAGCTCCCGTTATGTGCGAGGTTTGGGAAATGTCATGATCATAAATGTCTATTATACGCAGTCTTACCTTATATTTCTGTAAGAAGTAATATATTCTTTTGAAATATAATGAAAAATCTATCATATTTTAAACATTCAATGCAGATTGTGCTGGATTTTCAGTCTATTTGGTCACGATGTACTATATTTTGGTATTTTCCCGAACTTCGCGCATCTCGAGAGCTAAGTGCACCGAACTGTCTTTTTTTATCACGATGTACTATATATTAGTAACTTATTTTCGTGCATGTAGGAAAGCAATTTGATTGCTTTCGATTTATAATGTGTTATGATGGGATGATCTTATTACGAAGTTTCAAAGTATAGTGTATAATTAAGTAAAGTCCAAATAGATAAAAGTTAGTCCGTCGCATATCTTAATTTATGTAAAAATATTTGAATAAATATAAAGTTTAAAAGTGATTTTTTTAAATATTTATAATCTAAAATAAATTATAAATATTTTGAAACGGGAAGAGTACTGTTCAATTGACAGCCGGCAATGCCATGAGTTCACCGAGCCAGGTGGAGTCCACTCAAAATGCTTCGGCAAAAACATAAATTTCACAATTACTCAACCCCACCTACCAGTCTACCACCACAATTATGAAATATCTGTCCACCATTCACTTAGATTAAATTTACCACCTGCCCCTCATAAATAAGAAGCAGAGGAAAAACATTTTTAGAGAACTTTTCTTTTGCATATTTCCTAATTTGTTACAAGGCAATTTCACTTTGAATTTTTTGCTCATAACATCTTCTTGAATCAACTGTTTACAATCTAAATCTTTCCCACATCATTTACTGGCATTCTGATCTGGTGCTATCTAACTTTTGCTAGTAAAAAAGAACACCTAAATCTTCTTTATCAAACATTTTACCAGGATTGGGACATATGGCTTATGTTTATTTCAAAGACAAAAAGTTCAAGGAATCTCCCTTTTCGTACGGCTACAAGAATTACTCAATTTTGGACCGTTACATGGAATAATAATGTGACAAGTGTCTACTTTTGTTGCATTATTAGGAGTACAAATGAGCTGTGTTATAGAGGAAGAAAGAAAAAAAATAAACAAAGAAGAAGGAAATTGTTAAATATACATAAAATATACACGTTATGCACGTGTATATCCTATGTATATTTAGTCTCGGTATATGTCTCGATTTTGTATAGGTATTGTACAAGGTTTTGTATAGTTGTAGTGTACTTTAATTAGTCTTATACTTTTACCATAATTGTATAGTTAGTCTCCAAATAGAACAATTGTTCTTCAATGGATATACTCCACAATTTCTACTGACATTTTGCAAATAATTATTGAGTCTGACGCTACGGCGCAGGCAACTTGGGATAGACTACGTGATATATTCCAAGATAATCAACATTCTAGAATTGTTACTCTTGAGCAGGAATTCTCTCACGTCAACATGGAAGACTTCCCTAACGTTTCAGCTTATTGCAAAAGATTGAAGGAATTGGCAGACCAACTCCGCAACGTTGGCGCGCCGGTTTCGAATGATCGTTTGGTCCTCCAAATGGTTTCAGGCCTCTCTGAGGCCTATAGTGGTATTGGCACGCTTCTTTGTCAAAGCAATCATCTTCCGCAATTTTATCAGGCTCGTTCTATGCTTACAATCGAAGAAGCAGGCATGGCTAAAAAGGCGGCTACCGGTGCTAGTCCCGTAGTCATAATGACCGAGTCCGCTTTTCATCCTACCGTGGTTAAGAAAAATAATGGCAAGAATCGCGGCGGCAACACTGGCGGCAGCCGGAACAGTGGCGGTGGCCCTCGGGGCGGTCAGCAGCAGCAACAGTTTTGGGCCCTATAGTGGGCCCCTATCTGCGATGGCGATGAGCCTTACAGATTTGGGCCATGATGGCGACCAGCGTTTCATCCTCGGCGATGGTGGCGGCCGGCGATCCCCAAACTGACATGCGATGGCCCGATTTCGATAATCCAGGCGGGTCGAGCGACAAGTAGGGTACTTGGGTCTCGGCCCCCGCAGGCCCATCACGCAGTGGCCCCTACTTCTACCAACATCGAAGTCGCAATACACACGCTTGGATTAAATCCTCTGGACCCAAATTGGTATATGGACACCGGTGTCACTACCCACATGACATCTGATTCAGGTACTCTCTCGTCTTATTCCAATTTGAGCAACCCTCGTGGCATAATTGTTAGTAATGGTAATTCTATTTCAATTCGTGGTTATGATCATAAAACTTTGTCCCCCCCCCATCCACTTCTTATCTTGAAAAATACCCTACATGCCCCAAATTGATTAAAAACTTAGTGTATGTCCGTAAATTCACCACTGATAATTCTGTGTCTATTGAATTTGATCCGTTTGGTTTCTCTGTGAAGGATTTCAAGACGGGGAGTCCTCTCATGAGGTGTGATAATAGGGAGATCTTTATCCTATCACGCCAAGTTCCGGTCTATTGAGTCAAGCCTTGCCGTCAGCATTTGCAGCCCTTGCTCCTTCCTTGTGGCATGCTCGTCTTGGTCATCCGGGGTCGTCTATTTTGTCTTCCTTAGATAAAAGTAATTTTATTTCATATAAGGGTATGCGTAATACTCCGAATTGTCATTCTTGTTCTTTAGGAAAAATTATTAGGTTGCCGTTTGTAGACTCTAATTCTCATACTTTAATGTCATTTGATATTATTCATAGCGACTTATGGACATCTCATGTTCTTAGTTCTTTGGGTCATCGGTATTATGTTCTCTTTTTGGATGATTATTCTAAATTTTTATGGACTTTTCTGATAGCGAAAAAATCTCAAGTTTTTTCCATCTTCTTAAAATTTAGAGCTTTCATTAGAACCCAATTCGAACGAGAAATAAAAAATATTCAATGTGATAATGGCAGTGAATATGACAATGAGGTATTTCGGGAATTTTGTGCAACTAATGGGATCAATTTTCATTTTTCTTGCCCTCATATGTCTTCACAAAATGGGAAAGCCGAACGCAAAATTCATACCATTAATAACATTGTCCGAACTTTATTGATTCATGCTTCCGTACCCCCTTAGTTTTGGCATCATACTCTACAAATGGCTACATATCTCCTTAACATTCTTCCTTCCAAAGGTTTGACATATTCTTCCCCTCTTCAAATTTTATATAATAAGACTATTTCGTATTCACATCTTCGGGTCTTTGGGTGTTTGTGTTATCCGTTATTTCCGTCCACCACAATTAACAAATTTCAGGCCCGGTTTACTCCGTGTGTGCTTTTGGGTTTTCCATCTAATCATCGTGGTTACAAATGTTTGAATTTATCCTCTAATAAAATCATCATTAGTCGCCATGTAAATTTTTATGAATCCCAATTCTCGTTTGCTAAGGTTAGTACTCTCGTGCCTAGTTCGTATAATTTTTTGGATGATGGTATATCCCCGTATATTATTCACTATTTTTCGGACGTCTCCTGCACCCCAAATCCGCTAGCGGGCCCACTGCCCCGTCACTAGCTACAGTGCTCGCAACTGGGTCCTGTCCAGTTACTAGGCCAATTACGATAACTGGGCCAACGACCTAGCCCATTAACGCCACTGGTCCAGTCCCTGTTTCACCATCCCATTACCGAATTGGCCCAGCAGGCCCACTGCCCGCTAGCCAGTCCATCCCGAGTCCAGAAAATTCCCAAAATCCATCCAATTCTTCCCCGAGTCATAGACCGGTCACTCGTAGTCAACGGAGTATTTTTAAACCAAAAGATATTTTAATTTAAATTCTAATACGCTTAAATCACCCTTACCCCGTAATCATGTGTCTGCATTAAATGACCCGAATTGGAAAATTATTATGACCGATGAATATAATGCTCTTATTGATAATAAGACGTGGGAGTTGGTGCTCCGTCCATCTGGTATTAATATTATTAGGTCTATGTGAATTTTTGCTCATAAAGACAATTCAGACGATTCGTTTGCAAGGCATAAGGCTCGGCTTGTGGGTGATGGTAAGACTCAGCAAGTTGGTGTGGATTGTGGGGAGACATTTAGTCTGGTGGTCAAGCCGGCTACCATTCGAATTGTACTCAGCTTGGCTCTTTCGAAAGCATGGCCCATCCATCAGTTAGATGTAAAAAATGCTTTCTTACATGGTGATCTCAAGGAAATAGTGTATATGCATCAGCCCTTGGGGTTTAGGGACCCCGAATATCCTAATCATGTCTGTTTGTTGAAAAAGTCCTTATATGGGCTTAAGCAGTCTCCACGACCCTGATATAAAAGGTTTGCCGACTATGTCTCGACTATTGGGTTCACTCACAGCATGTCGGATAATTCCTTGTTCATATATCGTCGTGGTTCGTCATTGGCTTATATACTATTTATGTGTGGATGATATTATCTTGACTGTCTCTTCCGATGCCTTACGTAGTCTATCATGACAATGCTCAGTTTTGAGTTTGCTATGAAAGACTTGGGGCCCTTGAGTTATTTTTTGGGGATTGCTGTCACTCGTCATGCAGGTGGATTATTCTTATCACAGAGGACGTATGCAACCGAGATCATTGAGAGGGCTGGGATGTCATCCTGTAAGTCCACTTCCACTTCAGTTGATACTAAACCCAAATTGAGTGTTGCGGCCAGTGCACCATACGAGGACCCGACCCGCTATCGTAGTCTTGCAGGGGCTCTTCAGTATCTCACATTCACGAGACCAGATATTACGTATGCCGTACATCAGGTGTGTTTGTTTATGCATGATCCCAGGGTTGAGCACATAAATGCGCTCAAATGCATCATTCGGTATATTCAGGGTACACTTGACTATGGCTTGCATTTATTTCTTTCATCGACGTCCACACTTGTCTCGTATACAGATGCTGATTGGGGTGGTTGTCCAGACACCAGACGGTCTACGTGTGGCTATTGCATGTTTCTTGGCAATAACTTGGTCTCCTGGTCTGCGAAACATCAGTCGACTTTGTCTCGCTCCGGTGCCGAGGCTGAGTATCGGGGAGTAGCTAATGTGGTCTCTAAATCATGTTGGTTACATAATCTGCTGTTAGAGCTTCATTGTCCTATTCAGAAAGCAACCTTGGTTTATTGTGATAATATTAGTGTCATTTATCTTTCGGATAGTCCGGTTCAGCACCAGCGCACGAAATATATCGATATGGACATTCACTTTGTCCGTGAAAAGGTTGCTCGTGGTCAAGTACGCGTCTACCATGTCCCTTCCAGGTATCAAATTGCAGACATCTTTACAAAGGGTCTTCCCTCGGTCCTTTTTGAAGATTTTCAAGACAGTCTCAGCGTCCGAAGTCCACCCGCTATGACTGCGAGTGTGTTAAATATACTAAATATACATAAGATATACACTTTATGCACGTGTATATCCTATGTATATTTAGTCTCGGTATAGGTCTCGGTTTTGTATAGGTATTGTACAAGGTTTTGTGTAGTTGCAATGTACCTTAATTAATCTTATAATCTTACCATAATTATATAGTTAATCTTCAAATAGAATAAGGTTTTAGGAGTAGAATAAAAATAAAATTTTCCTATTATGAAAATATGTAAATTGTATATATTGTCTTTCAATTAATAAAAAAATAATTAAGAGATTATTTAGGTGATTTTGTGTACTTGTTATCCTAACGTGTAATAATTATGTTCCTACTATGAGTAAGATAGGAGTACTTTTTTTTCAGTAGAAGTGTCATTAATTAGTCCCAAATTAGTTCATTTTAGGCGAAAACAAAAGTGCCACTGCGTGAGGTACACTAGTAAGGGTATACTCCTTTTGTGTATATGGGATGAATCATGATTGACTCTTTCTGAGAAACCACGTGACTCCTCTGCAGATTTTGTATATTGGCTCACGACAACCAACAAATGTACTAAAAAAAACAAATGTATTTTACACAAAGTGGGAAAATTTATCACTCCATCTGTCCCAATATATGTGGTATATTTTACTTTTAAATTTTATATATTTTAATATTTAAAAATAACTTAATTTGAAATTTCTTTTTTATTCTTAATGAAATGATCATAAATTTCAAAAGTTTTCATTTCTTTCTTAAACTCTATGTGTAGTCAAACTATATCACATTAATTTAGACGTATGGAGTTAGTAGTACTAATATCAAACTTAGAAGGTTGCTATTTGACAGTTACATTAAAATAGTTGCAAAGAGATATCTTTATGCCTTTATCTAGAGGTGTCATCCATTTTCGCTTGTCACACACTTATACATAAGTAGATCTTTATTCTATAAAAACATATATATTTAGTATAAATGTACACAATCGAGTTAAGACAATGAGCCCCGAAGCTCAATATTAGCCCGCTGCTCATGTTCCTGTTATAAGATAAGAGTAATTGTAACTGTTTAGATCCTGACGAAAACTTGTTAGGTTTTTTTTTAATCAAAACTTTTTAGCGTATCTGTTCTAAGCACGTGAACTTTTAATTAAATGTTGTCGGAAAATGTGAACATTTTGTTCCAAAAGTGACGTTTTTTTAGCAAGTGAGCTAAAAAAGTTAGATAGTGCAATTTCCTATGCAGTTGGTTGTATCTTATCGGTCAATATCTACAATGAAAACGGTTTTTAACTTGAATCACACTGAATTGTGTGTCTTTCCAATTATTGAAATCAAGAAAAACAAAAAAATTGAACTCATAAATAAGAAATAATTGCGATATTAGCGTGCAAAGACAATCTTTCCACGTTATCGCACTAAAATGTATCACAAAGGATATTCAAATCAAGACAAGCTCATTTAGGGCCCAAAAAGTGGACAACGACATTCAAATTGGTGACCAACATGGACCATCCAAAAGAACAATCCCAAGTTGGCTGATTCTGATTGGATTGAATAAAATATAAGAAAAAAATCGGAATTTCCCCCCTCCAGATTACAAAGAAAATCTATTTATTTTTCATTGAGTATAATGCCCGGTCTAAAAAATTTAAAGAACTCTTCGTAAGAACTTCCATCTACCCTTTCTTCTGGATTTGCGGCTCACCCCTCCTCCAACAAACAAGAATTCACACGAATAAATGCTCAGGCTAAAATTATATTGTTCCTTAGCCCTAGTCCAAAACACGTCAACAAATTATTGATTGACATAATTATTACTATTATGATTATTGTTTCTACGCCGGTCTTTAAATTATGGTACAATTTTGGACTGAATTTCTGTATTTAACTCTTTTGTTCGTCTCTGTGTGTATATGTTGTAGTCTTCACAATTGTGTCAAAAGACACCAATAAATAGCATAAGGGAAGGACTCCTCAACTGCCAAGTAATGGCCCTTGAGGAGGGAGTTAATGTGCAACGTTCCAAAAGCCAACCCAAACGGTAGGCAAAAACTTTTTGCCTTCCGTCGTTCCCAATTTCATCTTTTCAGAAACTGCAGGGACCAAATTATAAATATTAAACAATTTGGGGGTCTATCAGAAGAAGCCCAAGGCCCACGGCCCGAGCCCGGACGGGCGGCAGCGCGCGTGTGGGCTTAGCCTTGAACCCAAACACATTTAGGTCCTCCCTTCTTCAAACACATGGGTTACCCCTTGGGGTCCCAAACCCTTAGTCAATTTTGAGACTTATAAAGAGAGCAATTCTTCATTTTTCCACCGATGTAGTAGATTTGTCTCACACCAAAGGCAAATTTCCAACAATAATTTGACTAGACACGGAGTTTAAGAAAGAAATGAAGACTTTTGAAATGTATGGTAAAAAACAAATCTTATATAAATATATAGCCGTAAATCATCTCATAAAGTTAAATTATTTCTAAATATAAAAATTGACATTCTTTTTAGGACAGGCTAAAATGAAAAAATGGTGTCACATAAATTAGAACAAAGACATTATTTTAAATAATATCACACCGAATACATATTTAGGGCAAACTATTTACATCCATACGGATTGCTTCACCATTTTTGTGAAAGAAACCGCATTCATTATTGACCGCCTACAGTGCTCACAAATTCTTTCACTCTGTTTGGAGAGTGTGTTAGTATGATGCTTTGATTCTGATTTGTTGTTGATTAAATTAAAGAGCTTAATACTAGGGAAATAACTACTATTTGTGACGATTTTAGTAAAGAAAATAAAAAATCCATCATAGTCGAGCTTCAAGCTCTTGAATCTGAAATTTTAAAGAGCTTAAAGAAAATCTAAGGTCCACTTATGGCTTAGAAATGATGTTTTGTTTTTCAAAAGGCCCTCCTAATAGGAATCAGAGAACACAAAAGAACTCGTGGAACAATGAGAAATGAACGCAACAGTGGCGTGCAAAGATAATCATTCCATGTTGCAACACAAGATACCCACGAATTTGCCTTGAATATCACAAAAAATGTTTTAACATTAGGATCTATAATTCAAGATAATCCTGTGTAGGAGCCACATAAGTGGACCACAACGTTTTAAACTGCTGGTCGAGCGCACACAATCCAAAAGTGCAGCCCTCAGTTGGCTGATTCTTGGACGAAAATAAGAAATTATAAAGGCCGTCATTTTTTTGGCAGATAACAGAGAGTATTCCAATTACTGATCTATTTTCCACCACGTATAATGCATGGTCTCGAAAAAAAAAAATCAAGAAAATATCCTTTATAAGAACTTCTATCTAGCTACTTTTTCTTCTGAATTCTATGGTTGCAAGAAAATTCAGAAATGCTGAGGCTAAATTTATATGGTTCCATAGTTCCTAATCCAGTAGAAGTCAACAATATTGGCAGAAGCTTCCGTTCGTGGATCATTTTGACCAACAAGCCAACGATGGTATATAGGAGGAATATTAGTGTCAAAGCACTGAAAGATGGGATGAACGGTGGCACCAATGGCAGTGGATTAGGTGGTCGTAGTTGGGACCCTGGCTTGGAAATTGAGGTGCCATTTGAACAAAGGCCGGTATGTATGATTTCTTTAGGCTCCCAATTCTTTCGATTTCATCCCTCGCCTCTTTCAAGAATTGCTTTGGTCCAATCCGCAGGAATTAAATAGCAAACGCCCATCTCTCTTCACATACTATAATACTATTTTCTTTTGCTCTTCTCCGTGTCCAATGAATTAGATATATAGTCTAGATTTATACACTGATATTGTAAAGATTTTTTAGGTAATCCGTATCATTTAACTTCTAACGAAACTATTTTTAGTTTAATTATAGAGATTATTTTGCAAACGCTATAAGTGACCTGATTGTGTAAATATTTTTTACACTATTAGTGCATGAAACTTAAGGCCACAACACCTGCGCAAGTGAGACATGCCATCATATAATAGCTTCTGCTGCAGGTTATAGCATTATTGAAATCAAACTGACTCACTAAATGCCTTTAAGATGTAGTACTAAAATTTTAAAGTTTCATAGTGACAGGGGACTTAAATATGGAGATGAGTGAGCAATTTAAGTATTAACTAAGCTAATGTTTTTTTACTAGGTGAATGAGTACTCATCTCTGAAGGATGAAACTTTATACTCTTGGGCAGAATTGGGTCCAGGGACCTTCTTCCTACGTCTTGGTGGACTTTGGTTAGTCACTTTCACAGTTTTGGGAGTACCTATTGCTGCTGCAAGCTTCAATCCTTCAAAGGTAAATTTTAAATTTGTGCAAGTTCTTTCTCCCAATGTGAATACTCAAGTGTCAATAGTAAACAAGTAGGAGTAGTAGCTTTTTTATTTATAAGGCACAAACACAATGAAAGAATCCACTCAGTCACTTATATATCTTATAGCAGACATACATTGACATTCAAAGTTTCACAATCCTGCAGGATCCTTTAAAATTTCTCCTGGCTGCAAGTACAGGGACTCTTTTTCTTGTTGCACTGATTGTCCTGAGAATTTATCTGGTAAAGTTCTTTAATTGCAAAACTTCAATATTCTTGGTCAAATTGTTTAGAAATAGCCAACAGTATGATAAGGAGGAGGACAAATATCTTCATTTTTTACGGACTTGAAGACCTAGATGCATACTAGTTTATATAAATCCAAAAAAAAAGCATATGTGGACCTCATAAAGATAGGGGTAAAGTCTTCATACATCCTACCCTTTTCAGACCCACTTGTGGTATCACAACTGGGTTTGTTGTTGTTTGTAAAGCACATGTCTGACTCCCCAGCAAAAAAAATTCTACAAAGAACATAGACTTGATTCACATAGTCATCTCAAAGTGTGCCACATTTACTGGAAGTCCATCCAGAAATGCACAAATATGTAGTTGCTAGGGGACAAAGCTTGAGATACATCACAGTTAGCAGTAACTTTTATTACCAAAGAGAGAGCATGATGAAGTTGGAGTACAATGTATTGAAATTGTAAGGCAACATGTATATTTTGATTGAATCCAGAGAGATGATAATGTCCGTTAGTCATATTAAGTCTGCATTGTAGGTATTGTTATCTTCAATATCAATATGCAGTCATTAACCAACTGAATTCCCACAATATTTACTGTCCTCTTGGTATCACTTTCCATTGTAAAACATGTCTGTGAAAACATAAAAGAAGAGAAAGAGAAATGTATTGATGACTTGATGATTTAATTGAATACAAGACACCAATTTATAATTAAGTGTCAAATATTTGTCCAATGTGGGTCAGTATCTTAACTTGATAACTTGACTCTTCTAATATTCTAACATTCACACAATGACCATAATAGGGATAGACCTACATTGGAGATAGGTCACTTGAGAGCTGAACTCTTCTATTGTTCTAACATTCTAATTCCTAACACTGACCATAACAGGGATGGAGCTATGTTGGAGATAGGCTTTTATCAGCAGTTATACCTTATGAAGAGACCGGATGGTACGATGGACAGATGTGGGTGAAGCCTCCTGAGGTTAGTGGTCTTTCCTTTGCATACATATATTACAGGTTCTTTCTCTTTACTTCCTCTGCTGCCCCTCATTCCCACAGTAACAAAATATTGCCAGCTTCAAAATGGATAAATTAGGTCACACAGATTGACGCCACTATCATCCCATAGTCACTGCTTCAATTATCACATGGTTGACTTCAGTATCATCTCCTAGTCGTAAGCTTCAATTCAGTTCACTAAAATAGCTCCTTCATACTACTAGTTAAATCAAGCACTTTTAAGTATAAAGTTAAGTCAACATACCCAGTGTAATCCCACAAGTGGGGTCTGGGGAGGGTAGAGTGTATGCAAACCTTATCCCTATCTCGAGAGGTAGAGAGGTTGTTTCCGATAGACCCTCGGCTCAAGTAAAATCATATCAAAGAGGTTCCAAAAAGAAAACAATGGGAGAGCAACAACCATGAACAACACTAAAGAAAACATGCAAAAGGAATAGTAACTACAACAAAATAATATGATACTGGAAGTACAAGAATTAATAAAAAGTACCAAAAACTGAATCACAAGAAACTTCAAGAATACTACTGTGACTACTAGTATGTACGGATCAATACAACAACAACAACATACCCAGTGAAATCCCACATGGGGTATGGGGAGGATAGAGTGTACGCAGACCTTCTATTATCATTGGAAAACCGAATCCAGAAAGTGGTCATGATTATGAAGAATACAGAGATAGCAGCAATGGGGGAAAATAGAGTAACAAAACTTAGACAACTCAAAGTTCAGCTCTGTCCATCATTAAAATATAACTTCTTAGAATTCATTCTTCTTACTCCAATTCTTCTCCTATGGACACCTTTAAATATTTTGCATATCCAAGTATTACTTCATATCACACATAAGGAGATAGGTCTAACTTGAATTTT
Organism: Anisodus acutangulus; assembly: GCA_029783415.1. NCBI lineage: Eukaryota > Viridiplantae > Streptophyta > Magnoliopsida > Solanales > Solanaceae > Anisodus > Anisodus acutangulus. Next base: position 44,330,493 of record CM056501.1, on the reverse strand, counting down.
AACCCACAAAAGATGTTTAATGAACCACAACCAATTTCAGAAAGATCAAAAAGAGAAAATTCAAGATGCTTTCAATGATTTTTTTTGTAAATATTGCTTCAGAAGAATTGATTCACATATTAGATAAGAGCAAGTCCCCAAACCAAAATGACTAACGGTGAGGTGAACATGGTGCAATATATCGTGAGATGGACTTAAAATTTGGCATCACAAATAAAGAAGGGGGATGTGAAAGCAATAAGCTTTACTTTTCTTAGTATGAATCAATCAGTCATTGCACAATATTCTTACTTATTAGCACGACAGAATCGCAAAGATTTCAATAAAAATTGGTTCTTCATGGCATACGTGAAACTTAGAGTAATAGATCTACAAGAAAGTAAAATCATTATCTTTTACTTTAGGTGAACCCTCATCAGAAAGTACATGATGGAACAACATCTACATCGTGAAGCTAATATTAGTTCCTCTCTTATGGCAATACATGCTCCAAAAGTCTAAAATTACCAGCAGTTCTTGAAAACTTATCAGAAACGATGTTTTGCACATATGGTGAATAATGTGATTATTCCTTGCAGATCCTAGCTCGTGATAGGCTGCTGGGCTCTTATAAGGTACCACATTGATGCTATTGCTTTAAGTTATTGGACTTGTATTCTTCTAGTTATTCACTGATCATATAATCAACTACAAGCCATGTGAAACAGCATGCTCAAATATAGATTTTCACTTGCTGGTTACACAAATGTTAGGAAATTGTTGGCATCATAAGCTAAATGTCATAAAGTAGATCTTTTATGTTATGAGCATGAGAAACCTGAAAGAATTTATTTATCTAGGTGAAACCAGTCATTAAAATGCTGAAGCAAACGCTGGTTGGAACAGGGGTTATACTAGTTGCAGCAGTCTCATTATTCATATTTGCAACACCAGTAGAAGATTTCATCCGCGATACTTTCACATCAAAAGAAAACTCATTGAGTTCAACTTCAAAGAACAGCACAAAACTAGGCATCAGGTATTCTATTAAAAACTTAACAAGTATATTTGAAAATTCATGAGCTTACATTGTTTCGCTATGTAATTAAAGGAAAGAAGAGCTGTTAAGCTTGCCATTGGAAGTCAAGGAGGACGATGATTTGGCTAAAGCTGCCGCTGAAGCAGCTGATGGAAGGCCAGTTTACTGCAGAGATAGGTATTATCGTGCATTGGCCGGTGGGCAGTACTGCAAATGGGAAGACTGACTTAAATAATAGGATACATAAGTAAATCTACAGTTCAATTCTGTGATTGCTCAAAAGATCTGTACAATTGAGCCTGTTCTTATAAGAAATTTTGATATTTTATGCATTAGATAACCTGTATGCAAGGAACAAAAAAAAGAGAATCATAACAAGAAATTGTTACATCAAGTGAACATCCATCATCTGATAAAAAAACTCTATGCGACCTGTGTGAATATTGGGTTTGTTACCATCAACCCAATTAGTGAAACCTTTGAGGCTAATGATATTTCCTTTTATTTTGTGATAACTTAGTACAAAACTTTAAATTCTAATAGTAAAAGAATAAGCAGATTAAAGTAAATAGGGTAAAGGTAGGTTTAGACTTCCATGAATTAGTGACTGCTCCCCTAGTGTATGGCTTCTTAATGCTGACCCTTTATCCAATTGGGCTCAAATCTTCCCCTATTTGAGGAACCCTCACGACCTTCTATAATTGCAAAGACGTGCACTCTTTGACTGTCACGATTAGCAGCAAAGGATCACATAGTACTTACAGTGTTGTAAAGGATTCCAACCTATTGCTATGGATCAATTTTACTTGGCAGCAGCAGACTTCTAATAGGTAATTCTGCACATCAAATTAATATATAGTAACATGATAAAGGTTGCGAGAATTAATATGCTATAACCAATTAAATTACTATTGTTTGTTGCACGAAATATCCTCCATTTAGAAAAAAAAGGTTATCTGTTGCATGAAGTATCCTACATTTACGGAGGGTCCGAAGAAGGGTCCCGCTCTAAGGGGATGAATGTCACAGCTTATCCTTACGTGAGGAATATCACTAATTACACAGCTCGAACTCATGACATATAGGTCATACAAAGATAAATTTACTGTTATTTCAAAAAAATCCAAAATAATAAATTGTGATTGCTTATATATCGTCATTTATCAGTAAGTATAACTTAAATCCATATTGAAATATAATGGAAATAACTTTGTTGCGGAAGTCTACATCTACTACATTTTTTCTTCATGTTGATGGTTGACATTTGTGGTGTATTACGTCCTAATATGTTAACCATCTGCGCCCACTTGCAAATGGTGGATGGTCCTAATATGCGCAACAGCCAAGCGAGATGGGCAACAAAGTTTCGAACGTCGGAACGTAAACCCAAGTATGAAATAAATGATTAACATCATACGTGTATTTTTACCAGTGCTTGACATAGACGTCGAAAGCTCCATATTATGCACATGGCTCCATACGTAGCCATTGACGTTTGGCAGATACTACATACTTGCTACTAGGAACACGTTTTAATTTTCCTCACTTCCACATTTCACTTTGCAGTTCCCATACGTTCTGTTTCCTAATTCCATAATTTGGAACTAGAAGTACCAGTTCACCTTTTAATGTTTCTTAGTTGACAACAATAATAAGGCATACAATTATAACTGCATCCGCTCCTTATAATAAAATCTTAATTTATATTACATACGCTGATAGTTTAAAAGATTTTAATTTCAGTATTAGTGTAATTTCATCATAATCTGCCGGTTATCAAATCATGTTTGTTAATTGTTAGAGAATACATGTAATAGGCTCTTAAATGACCCGGCATTGTGAAAATTCTTGATACTATTTGTGCCCGAGCCGTTTCTATACTTTTAAGGCCCGGTGCGAGAAATAAAAATATGTCTTTTTTTATTCACATGAAAAATTAAATTGGTTGAGGGTTGCAACAAAAACGAAATGCTTTGTCAAGTGCCAAATCTGATTTTGTGTTTAAAAGAAAAGTCTTTCGCTGCTCAATGGATTCGAATACGCTGCCTCTCACTAGGGAAGGACGTTGTGAAAGGAGCCCTCAACCGCTAGGCTACAATTCTCACCAATAAGATTAGATGCATTTTTAATACATATCTTAATATTTGAAACCAATAAAAGAAAAATGAAAAGTGCAGGGCGGAGACCATTGTGGGATGCATGTGGCGCCGCCTCGACCACCACAGGGACGGCTCTGATTTGTGCATAACATTACTGTGAAACGCCTGGTAATCAGATTCGGAATTAGTTTCGGCGTCAGTTCACTTGAACCACATATATGTAGTTGGAAATCTATCAAACATATACTAATATTGAAATGAAATCTATCAAACATATACTAATATTGAAATTCCAAATGCACCTCAGTTTGGGATACCACAAGGTCAAGGGGCGGATTTAGTTGGGGCCAGGGTGTTCACCCGAACACCCTCGGTAAAAAACTACAGTATTTATATAGGATGTATTTTATGTACATATATTAACTTTTGAACACCTTAAACAAATACAAAAGGTTAGCTCAAGTGATCCAGAGTGTTCTAAATTGTTCCTAACATCCTAGATTCGATTTTCAAGGATAACATTATTTTTTATCTTTAGCTTTTGTTGTTTTTTCGAACACCCTGACTAAAAATTCTAGATCTGTCATTGACAAGTTCAGGTCAAGGACTCAATTTGTCCTATATCCACAGTTTTTATTACCATAAATGTAGTTGTTTGTTTTGTTCTCTCTGTTTTTTTTTGGGTTGTTATGAAGACACTATCTTGCTCCCCCAATTTTGCATGTCCTTGGATACAAGATTGGATCTGAAAATTCATTTGACAGCCATGGTACTAAAACTTTAAAGAGATGTTGAAGTTAATACTGATCAATTGGTGAACAGGTCGGAGTTGGCAGGAAAGAGAGGCGAAAAGACAATGAGGTTAAGACCATAACATGTGGCAGCTGAAACAAAAGGCTCTGTCACCTTTCTGGTCCAACCAATAGACACCAAAACTCTATTACAGCTTTATGAAGGAAAAACAAAGAGAGGAAAAGAGAACGGTTTTCTAGAAACGTGAATGCAGATGGAAAATTTGACTCAATTTTTCTCGTTTTTGTGTGACATGTATAAATCAAAGAGTTCATATAGTTCATAGGTTTTTTACATCATTAATTAGGTAATCTTGATTTACAATTATATGTAACTCTTCATTTCAAGTTTGACATGATAATTTTGAAAATATACCCAATTAAATTATAAGTATTACGATAAAATTCTTTGGAATCTCAATGTGTATATAACTTAAATCATAAATCATATACTAGCTAGCCACTCAAGAAAATTAGTAATTCAATTTATGTGACATCATCTGATTTGGCATAGAATTTAAAAAAAAAAGAGATTTTTGAAATGTGTGTTCAAAATAAGTCTTATATAAATGTGTGACTATAAATCATCTCATAAAGTTAAATTATTTTTAAATATAGAAATGTGACATTTTTTAGGATAAATCAAAAAGAAAATAATGTCAATAAATTGAGACGGACGTAAATGATTACTTTATATTGAATCCTCACGACACAAATACTGGAACTTAATTTTCCTGGGAAATTAATAAATAAGCAAACAACAGCAATTTCACATGGTACTTTTATCAATCTGATTTATTTCGTACCTTTCGTTCAATGAGAAAATGAGTCAAATTCTACAGGATCAAACCTATGGAACTTAAGGAATGATATAAAAAAAAGAGAGGGAAAATATTCATATTAAATAAATATTAAATATGAAGTAGAAGAACTCAGATTCCAAATGAACAAATTCAAACTTGAAAAGGATCTTCCTTATTCTTGAAGAATGAGGGGCAAAGGGATTGATCAAGAAAGATCTTTTGTTCTTCTTATATATAAGATCGTGATTGGATCCGCATATGTTTGGTAAAGAGAATAATCTTATCCTTTGAGAATAATAAAAAATGGACAGTGTTCAATTGGAACATGAAAACGTGACTAAAACCAGAATATATATATAGTACTTGTCATTTATTTTATGGTACCACCGACATGCAGTACTTCCTAGCTTATTCACAGAGTAAATATATCATTACCGTTCTGAACTTGGATAATATTTTTAAAAGATATTTAAAATTTGTGGAGGTTTTATTATCCCATGATCAATTCCGGACTTATGTTATTACATCCTTAATCCTTTCTCAGTCAATTCCAGAAAGAAAGTAGCTTCAACGCATCAATTACTGAACGCCATGTGTCAAAGTGCAAAAAATAATTTATAAAAAAAAATGACTATTTTATATAAATTAAAAAGAAAAGGATCCTACCCACCTCCTTCTCCCATTTTCCCTAACCTTCTTCACCAAATAAAAAACGGTGGAACATAGCTTCAGAAATGAAAATTAGTGATCATCTCCCTCTCCATCGGAAAATTTAGTGGCTGATAGTTTGCTCCTCCTTCCCCATTTACTGTCTAAATAACACCCCATCTCCATCTAGAACAAATGACAAAAACCCATAAATCAGAAGAAAAAAATTTCCTAACTCTATTAATACCCATAAAAAATCTACAAATACAAAGCTTAACTCCATTTTCGAAATTAGCAGTCACCACTCTAAATGCTTCACAATCAAAATTATTGCTTTCTCCATTTTTACCAGTAAGAACTCCATTAAAGATCACCATATCCTTGTAGCTAATCCCTCATTAGCATAAACTTGTTGAAAATAAAAATACTTTACTAAATTTTTTGAGAATAAAGTGCAGATTTCATATATAGTGTTGATTTCATATCAACACAAGAATTGTGAAACGGTCTCATAGTAAATTATGTAAAGAATATATCTTATTCTTCAGCCTATTAGCTCATCGGTGAAGATTGTCCAAGTCACGTATAAGAAGTTCGTGTTGTCGTTATATCAGATGTGGAGCTCTTACTTATTTCTCAGCGCGTTGAGGCTGTATTAAGCCCGGGCGTGAATAATATGATTTGGGGCGGCATCGGTGAGCAAAATTTGAATTAGTGCAGCAACTTGTCGATGAACAAAGAATTTGAATGAGTCTGGAGCCCAATATCGGTGAAAAAAGAATTGAAATGAGTCTCTGATATCATGTAAAGAATGGATGAGCCTAACTCAGCCCAAAATCCCAGGCAGGGTGAGGATTGTCCGAATCAGTATAAGGAGTTAGTGTTGCTCATTCATATCCGATGTGGGACTCATAACTGCTCATCAACGTGTCGGCACCTTGTTAGCTGGGCGGCGTAATATAATTTGGGGCCCGACAATCGGTGAACAAAGAGGGTGGAATGAGTTTGAGCTACGTCTGAATGTAAATAATGAATTTTGAGTCTGCTTCGAGCAGTTAAGTTTCATAGGATGAGGATTGTCTGAAGTCAAAGTATAAAGTCACATGTTAAAATTCCAGTATCCCAAGGCGTGAGACTCTTAATATAAATTTATAGTGGTTTAGTGATGTTCAAATATGCCTTCTTTGTTTTCTTATGTTTAATTTATTTTTTCATATTCTTCACCGAAAAATAAAAAATGTTGGCAGTCATGAAACCCACCACCAGCCCACTGGTGAAGAAGAAGGAGAAATAAAAGAGAAAGAAGAAAAAAAGTAAAACAAAATGAGGAAAAAAATAGATAATATATTTAAATAAATAAAAATTCAACTTTTTTGTTCCTCACTAAGGGATATACACTCACCATGCCAGATTGTTAAAAAGGGCATATTAATATAAGTTCGAAGTTGTTAGGGGTAATAAAACTCTCATAAAGTTTGAGTATCTTTTTAGAAATATTATTCAAATTTAGAGGGGTAATGATGTATTTTCTCATTATTCATACGTTTGACGATACTAGAGGAGAGTTAAGGCATGCATATATTATGTGTTACAACTCAATTGGCCCTAACACTAATTTTAGTACCGAATGGGGGTGGGGGGTGGTGGTGGGGTGGGGTGGGTCTTAAAAAATATCAGGAAATACTTGCCATTTATATATAATAAAAAAAAAAGTATGTATCCGATTCCAAATATCTCAACTTTAGAACATTAAAAATCAACAGTTGGACCAGCAAAATTTAAATTCACATAAAATATATGCTCATCAACTCGTTGCCAATCTGGCAACACCATAACTCCATAAGTAAATGGTATTCCAAATGACTGTTATTTTTCTTTTAATTTTGCGGAACAGTTTTATTTGGTGCGACAACTAAAAATGCTAATATAGTATAGTTTACAATGTTCTATACACCTTATTACTGATAAATATTATGGGGTAAATAAGTTATTCAATAAAAGAAAGCTTGTGTTTCAGACGCTAGAATTTATGTAGGCCAAAAGTTACTCTATCTATAACTATAGTAGCTTTTGTCCGAATGTGAGAAATCATGTCTGAGAGACCAGATCTATGGATGTAAATTAGGCTGACAAAAACCCCAGAATATCACATTTGCAAATATATTCCCAAAAGGAACCGCGTACCCTGCAAGGAAGTACAATATATGGGTCATAATGAAAAAATATTCGAAGGACAATCCAAAGTAGGAAGAAAATCTACAAGAAAATATAAGATTAACTTTGTAGTACGTCTACTAACTAAAACCAATATATAATTCTTGCCATCCAAGTGAAACTGCACTTGAATTAAAGCTTCTTCCTGCTTGTTTCCAAACTAACTTGATCTGCTATTGCTTTGCTTTAAATGTGTACACTTGAGCTGAGCAAAACCAATCTGGAATAAATCCAATACTAAGATCAGACTCTAACTAAAAACACAAAACGTAAAGCTTCTGATTTCCTTATTTTATGGAGGAAAGGTACATTTTCCTTTTCAAAATTATATATTTGGTTTCTGCTAGGTGTTTGGTATCTTCATTAAAACCCCATTAAATTCAAATTCGCGTTGGAAAGTTTCAATTAGGGATAAAGTGTTGTCTAACAAAAATAATTTCATACGCAACCACTCCAAACTACTTTCATTTGACACACACTTTAACAAATAAATGAAGATTTTTAAATCTTATAATCTAAAATAAGTCAAAAATATTTGTATGGTAATAGATCATCTCATTTTACGTAAAAGATAAATTTTAAAATTAAATTATTATTAAATAACGAAATATGTCATTTTTTTAAACGGACTAAAAAGAAAAGTCAAGTAATTCTTTTTGAGACAAAGAAAATATTAACTTACGTTCCAGAACTATTAGAAAAGGCAGTGTTGAGCCCCCAGGGCACAGGCGAGTTGGTAAGTGACAAGGTGATTGGGGTACAACCATTCCGACGTCGCGGGTTCGAATCCGTATGGTGACAATCTTTGCTGAAATATTGCAAGGGTTGTTGCTGGGTTCGTGTCCCGTTGGTCCTCTCCCTTGCAAGGCTGTCACTCACGCATATCCCTCGATTTACATTCCACCTGACCAAGGGGCTTCTGATACAGGTGGAGGTTTCTCCTTCAGGACTTTCCCCCTCACAAAAAAAAAAGGCAGTGTTGAGCACTGCAAGTAAAATCGATCAATGACGAGGAATGATTGTGTCTATGGCGTAATAAAAGGACCCAAAATGGACTGCAAAAGTGTAGTCATCCTAAAATCCAGAAATGGATAAACAAATCTGGTGGTTAAAGTACCAATACAACTTTAAGATTACATTTTAGAATTAGAACCGACATCTTTATTTTGTATTGTTATTATCACCATCTCCCTATTTTATGTTCCTCATGTTAATAGAATACTAATTTTGGTACATGAGTTTGTTAGACAACACAATACGTGAAAAATGTAATTATTTTATTATCGTAAAAGTAATTACATCAAGACTTGAACACTATAACTTGATAATAATATACTCCAAGTTCTTACTCTTTTATTTTTACCAACACTTGACACTCACATTTTAGCTTACACACACTTTAGATTCACTTGAACATTTTTTGGATGCACACCTGGGACTTGCTCTCACTTCTTGAGAACTTTTTAATCACTTAATTACAACTCAAATAGATCACCTCTATTTATAGGTAGTAATGGAAGAATCTAGTTAGGATACTTAATTACTACTCTATTCTAGAATATTCCTCACTATCTTTTTCTAGAATCACTCTTCTATTTATTTCTAGAGTTATTCTTTCTATGCTCCACTCTAGAACTTTCATTCTAAAGTTCTTCTTTCAACTCTCTAGAACTACTTGAACATTCTAGATTGATTATCCATTGCCTTGGATATTAAGTTGATGATGACTTTTAACACTCCCCCTCAGCACCAACTTAATTTGTTTTTGCATCCCTAACTCTTCTTCAGCTACAACATCATTGGCGTACTTGGGATTTGACTTTCGAACTCTTGTCGATCTCCGAGGTTGTGGGCTTACTCCTTCTGGTTGACAGTCTTCTACTCTTTGATACATACCTGTTTGCCACAGATTATGTGTTGCCTCGTCCTCGGTATTCTCTTCCTCACTTTGATCTTCATGTTCCTTTTCTGGACTTGGATGTATTTCAACAATTTGCTCCCTCATCTTCTTTTGCAAATTGTCTTTTATTTCCTTGGAATCTGGTAACTCTTCCTTTTGAGGTGACCACCATGATACTGCCTTATTGAATACCACATTTTTTGATGTATAACATTTTTCAGTTGTTGGGTCGCATCATTTCCACCATTTCCTTTGGTTGTCGTATCCCATAAAGATACACCGTATCACATTTTTATTAAATTTGCTACGTAGATGACTTGGCACAAACACGTAGCACACACAACCAAATACTTGAAAGTGACTTACTCCAAGTTTATTACCCCACCATTTTTCAAAGGGTCAAACGAACCCTAACTTCGCTTCGCCAGCGAGGTCTGATGACGACTACGAAATGCTTTTATACCTTCTGCCCAAAATCTTCCTGGAACATTCTTCGAATGTAGCATGCTTCGACAAATCTCTGCAAGTTGTCGATTCTTCATCTAAGCTTCTCCATTCTGTTGTGGTGTATTTGCGCATGTGAATTGATGGAGTATGCGGCATTTCATAGGTACTGGGAGAACTTATCTAATGTATATTCACCTCCGTTGTCTGTTCAGAGGCATTGAATTTTCTTGCCGAGTTCTCCTTCCGCTATTCCCTTGAACTCTTTAAATTTTGAAAAAGTTTCGGATTTTTCTTTTAGAAAGAAAACTCATACGTATCGTGAGAAGTCATCAATGAATGTAACTATGTATTGCATGCCACTGATTGATGATTGCTTGACTCGCCCGAATACGTCAGAATGGACCATCTCCAATGGTGCTTTGGCTTTGAACTTTGAGTCTTCATACTCAGAATCGATGCCTAACAGATTGGCAGTGTACCGCACAAACGGTCTCTGTTCTGACCTCGAGTTGAGGAATACCCTTCAACATAGATTTCTTCATCATCACCTTGAGTTTGTGATAGTTTACATGTCCAAGTCTTGCATGCCACAAATCAGTAGTTTTGTTCTTTCGAGTCTTGTTTACATAAGCTGACTCTGCTGACATTACATGCGCACTCTGCGTCGTCATCTCATCATTTGTTCGGAAATTTCAAGATCTTGATAGATCTTGACATTTTGAGGTCGAGATCACGACATGGTGGCCTGACACCGTAAGTTCGCGCTCGATAGTAAGTTTTTCTTCATCCTGTGCATACGGTAGACATCGTGGAGTGAAACAACTTTCTGACCGAATCTCAGCACGATTGTTGTTTTTTCGACGCGAGCTTATCGATAGTCTTGAGTTGTTGGGTTGTCACCACCACACGCACCACATTTTCTACTCCTGGCCATGTTCTATAGCTTATCTTTATCTCATGTCATATGATTTGAGCAAACTGAGAGTCGACTATCCAATCATTATTGTAGTCGATAGTTCCGTGAACAAGAATCGGCTATAGCTAATTCTTCTTCCTCCACTGCGAAAGATGCTTCAGCGTCCCACTCTTCATCGCTTGTCTTTCCTGCATTTGACGTGGCTGCATTGCTTTCTGCAGTGTTCTTCTTAAACCAACAACTTTTAGCCATGTGCCCCTTTTTTTCACAGTTATAACATTTTCCATCAAACTTATTGTTATTCTTTGACTGGTCACCCCAGTTGTCTTTCTTTTGAGCTCCCCCTGATTGGAAGTTTCCATGATGATTATCCTTGTCATCATGTTTTCTAGAATTTCTACTAGCATTTTGTCGGGATCAACCTTTCTTATCACCGCTATAGAGTGCTTCTTCGTCACTCTTTAATGAGATTCCAGATATTTGTTTAGCCAACGCTTCTTGGTCAGTTAGCAAGTTTTCTAATTCAACAAGAGTTGGCCAACCTTGTATTGCAGTAATAAAATTTCTATATTCTGGCCTTAATCCATGAGTAATAATTCTTCTAATTCTAACGTCTGACATGCCAACAGTAGAGTCTAATGCAAAAATTTTGCGACAAAGAGATTTTACCTTGGTAAAGTATTGATTGATTGTCATGTCGCTTATGCGATAGAGAAGCTCGCTCTCCGTGGTTGCGCCTCGTATCATTTTTCTTGGTGAACAATGTTGCGAAAGTATCCCACGCTTCCTTCGGTGTCTTAGCCGACCTGATGTGCTCCAACATTTTATCTTCAATTGTGGTTAGAAAAGCAAACATGGCTTTGTCAGCTCTAATCTTCCATTTCTTCATAAGGTCTTCTGGTTGTGTGACATCATTGCCACAACGATCTCCCACAAGTCCTGGCTTTGGAGATATGCCTCCATATGCATCGATCACGTGCTGTAATTCTGATTGTTAAGTTTCTTGATTCCACCGACCACTTGAAGGTCACAATTGTGTCTTGGCTAAAATTATATTTTTACCAAGAAAGTTTGATTTCAACAACAAGCTCTGTAGTACTAAACCACACACGAACATTCTAAGAAACTCAACAAACGACTATTTGGTATGAACCGACCTAGCTCTGATATCACTTGTTAGACAACACAACATGTGAAAAACTTAATTACTTTATTATTGTAAAAGTAATTATACCAAGACTTGAACACTATAACTTGACCACAACATACACCAAATTCTTACTCTTTTATGATTACCGACACTTGACACACTTTAGACTCACTTGAACACTTTTTGGATGCACACTTGGGATTTGCTTTCACTTCTTGAGAACTTTTTACTCACTTAATTACAACTCAAATAGACTATCTCTATTTATAGATGGTGATGAAAGAATCTAGTTAGGATACATAATTACTACTCTATTCTAGAATAATCTTCATTACTTTTTTCTAGAATCACTCTTCTATTTATTTTTAGAGTTATTCTTTCTAGACTTCACTCTAGAACTTTCATTCTAAAATTCTTCTTTCAACTCTCTAGAACTACTTGAACATTCTAGATTGATTATCCATTGTCTTGGATATTAAGTTGATGATGATTTTTAACACGTGTTTCTATTGTCTTTTACCCCCTTACACAAAATACAATAACAGTCTCGTTTGTCACGGATAATTAGGACTTAGGAGTATCTACCATTAAATAATGTTGATTTATTTAGTACTACCTAGACCCCGCCCCTACGTTGAAGTTGAACCTTGTTTGTTCTTGTGATTGAATTTGAATAGAGCTATTACCAAAAAAAAAAAAATTAATTAATTAAGTTTTGTGCACCGATAGTACCTTTAATTAACTTCTGTGCACTGATAGTTATATCCTTTTTTCTTTTTACTTATTTCTTATATTAAAAATAATTTATTTATTTATTTATTTTAATAAATTAAGAGAGATTTATTATTTTCTTTTAAAATTATTTATAATTAAGTAACTACATTAATTAAGTGCTAATAGTCAAACTAAGATTTCAACGCATTATTAATAAAATAAATCTCTAATTAACAATTTGTTAAGGAAAGTGTCAAGTTAAAAAAGGACAAGTAAAAAAGAACGGAGGGAGTATTTTTATTTACTATCAGAATAAATTTCCTACCGGAGGCGGTAATTTTATTTAGTATCAGAATAAATTTTCTATCATAAGAATAACTTTTATAACAAAATATGATATAATAACCTGAAAAATAAAGTAAATAATTGTTAAATTATATAAAGCAATATACACTCAAAAGCATTGTTTGTTTGAATATTTTTGACCGCTATAATGAAGAATTGTTATTAACAACATAACATAATATATTGGTTGAAAACTTGACCATTATAGTGAAATGTTATTATAAGGGACGGTTGTTATTAGAAAGGTCGGAAAGCATATATACAATATTATTTAAACTAGGAAACTGCCGTGATAATTCTAATTTGGGGACTTCGAATTAATTCCCGAAAGGTGGAATTTCCACGTCTCACCAACCATCTATATTTTTCTTACACAACTAATACCTACGCTTAACACTATATTTCTGTAGGACCCGTGAACCACTATGTTTCAGTAATGGTGAAGATTTTTTCAATTTTAATCTTTATATATAGTTATTGGAAGTTGGAAGTTGAGAATCTTTAAGTTCTCTTCGTGAAATCTACAGCATTTATTAATCTAACAATTTAGATTGGACTGCCGCTTGAGCAATGAATTTCACTACCACCAAATAATTTTTGTGATATCCGATTAAACACCTATAATTATGAACCTTATATCCTTAATTTTCTCTCTGAAATAAATGTGTTAAAATATCTTTACCAAATAGTATAAATGTGTTATATAGGGGAAGAGGGAAGGAGGAAAGATCAAAGATGTTATATAGGAGACCAAAGAATTCAGAACTTCCACCTACAACCTAAGTAAAAAACGATATTGATCACAAATCATGGGTACTGTGCTTACATATTTTATTTGTTAATAATTTGTAATGTATGTAAGAATATCCAAGTTGAAGGGAATATTTTATTTAGTTGAAAGTTAAATATGCTTTTGCTACATAACCTTGAGAAAATTTTAAAAAATCAGTATTTAAGGGACGAAATGAGTAAGTTTAGCTAAGGAAATAGTAGTCGATATGTCCAGTTAGAGGTACCAATAAAGATTGATGGGTAAGTATGGCTTCATTCTTAATTAAAGGTTTCGGGTTTAAGCTATGAGGATTGAATCATATGAAGCGCTTTACCTCTAAAGTGAGATTTTTCGGAATGATTTCGGATTAGTCGAGTCCTAAAACAACTTATTTTAGGTAAACTAGATTAATACTACATTATATTGTTGTATAAATCTTCTATGATTGGGAATGAAATAGACAAGGAATCAATTCTTTCATGGTATCAAGAACCAAAAATATTTTGCCCTAAACTCTATTCTTTCTTCTCCCTTAGCCGAATTTCCCCCCTCCCTATGTATTTTCGGCCAACTTGGTTTAAGTGTTTTCCAAACCCTAAACCAAAAATAACTCCTAAACCTACAATATTCCTCTACGCAGAATATTTTCCCTACTTACTGTTTTTTTTCCGACTACTGGTTTAGTCCCATAAACCTACTCATCTCCTAAACCAACAATCAAACCCCCCCTCCCTAGCCGACAACCACCCTCTTCGGCTAGTACTTGGTTTTCCTCCCAAAAACATTAACCAATATTAGGGTTCTTCCATCCACTTCCAAACACCACCTACCTTTCTTCTTCTTTTGTTTCTAAGTGGAACTTATGGCCGAAAAATAATCTTTTCATCCCGCTCTTTCCGTTAATAACGTCAAGAACTTTATCTCAATTACTCTTGAAATGGAGAAAGGGCAATATACCTCTTGAGCGGAATTGTTCAAAATTCATTGCCGCGCATATGAGGTAATCGACCATATCATACCTCCGAGTCTTCATCGGACACCATTATGGTGGACAAAAAGCTTTGGTTCCATTTGGATGCTATTGTTCTTCAATGGATTTATGACACTATATCCAACGATCTCTTACATACCATTTTAGAGCCAAACTCTACGGCTCAACAGGCATGGGAACGTTTGCAAAATATATTTCATGATAACAAACTTTCTCGAGCCGTTTGTCTTGAACATCAATTTACTAATATTAAATTGGATGATTTTTCCAACATCTCTGCTTACTGTCAGGAATTGAAGATGCTTACGGACCAACTATCCAACGTTGGTTCGCCTGTAACAAATCAAATGTTGGTCCTTCAATTGATTGCAGGGTTGAATGAACAGTATGATGGAGTGGCTACGTTCATTCAGCAAAGTAATCAATTGCCGCCTTTCTATGAGGCCGTTCGAGGTTGATTCTCGAAGAAACACGAAAAGCAAAACATACATCTTTTGGAGCAACCACCGCCGGAACCGCTCTTGTCTCCACCAACTCATTTTCTATGAATTTGGAAACCCAAAATTCTGGTTCGGGAGCCATAATAATCATCAAAATAATGGCAAAAAACGGGGTTCAAACCGTAACAACAACAAAGGAAAAAATAATGGTGGAAAATGACGTGGACGGGGCAGCCAACCCGATGGCGGAAGTGGCCAGCCCGGGCAGGGGCAGGCTGGCAGTGGCGGTAACCAGTGGCGGAACAGTAGCAGTGGTGGTAACCAGTGGGGGCAGTACCCACCGTGGGCCTGGGCCCCACAGTGGGCTGCCCCGCCATGCCCTTATCCGATTGCTTCGTGGGCCAGGCCCCCTTCCTCTTCAAATCGTCAACCCGGTATTCTAGGGTCTCATCCACAGCATGCGTTTGCAGCCCAGGTATCGTCTTCAGTGGGCTATGCACCCACGGACATTGAACAAGCCAGGAACAACATGAACATAAGTGTTTCGGATGAATCATGGTACATGGACACAGGAGCTACGTCACATATGCGGCATCTCAATGTAATCTCTCGTCTTATTTTAATATGAGCACTAATAAAAATATTGTTGTCGGAAGGACACTGACTAATGTTGGACCTGCTGGAACGTACAAAGTTACTGTTTCTTCACCAAGTAATTCAGTGAAGATTATGGTTGAGCCTGAGACATTGAGTTTCACTCAGATGAATGAGAATAAATTGTATATTGTGACTTTTACGGCTCCATCAATGTCCTCAACTACGAATGTATTTGGTAGAATTGAGTGGTCAGATGCGAAGCATGTGGTCACTAGTCCACTGGCAATTTCTTGGACATGAATTGTATGAAGACATAGGCTATAGCTTCTGTTTATTTATTTTAAGTTCTTGTTTTTTCTGTTTTTAAGTTCCGTTCCAGCACAAAGGTTGGAAGCTGGTTTCAAATGTATTTATGGATAACATGAAGAAATGTATGCATTTTACAGTTTCTTGCTCACTGTATAGTATTGTTTCATACTTCTGTCCCAATTTATGTGATGTACTTTTATTTGACAAGCACTTTAAGAAATAAAGAAATACTTTTGAATATTATGATAAGATATTTATGTGGTTATATATCGTTTTGCGTAAAAGGTCCGTCCCAAAATACTTGTCATGTTTTTCTTTTTAAAAGTCAAATTGTCTAAATTTCAAAGTTAAATTAGATTATGTTAGTTCAATATTTTAAAATCAAAATTTAGATATTCGGAAACTATACGAAAAGTACTATAAATTACATTTTTTCTCATATTAATATGATAAAAAAATAAGCTCAAAATGTTGGTCAAAATTCATATAGTTTGACTTTTTAAAAACGTAATGTGACAAGTATTTTGAGACAGAGGAAGTAAAGTTTAAAGTTAAATTATTGTCAGATAAAGTAATATGTCATTTTTTTTAGACAGACTAAAAAAGAAATTGAATCATTCTTTTTTAGACAGACAGATGGAGTACCAAGTATTGTAAGCAATTCTAACTGTAAACTGTACCTACATCTCTATGTGATTTTATTGAACTGTACAGTGCATTTATATTGTTAACACGATGTTCAACCAAAGACCCCTTATATATTTCATACAAGTAGAGCTTCAGAAAGGGGTGCTTGTGGAGCATGTCAACAAATCCAGCTATACCTAGTCTAAGTATGCATCTATGCTATTATGTCAGCTAAACTTGTTGCGTACCCTTCTGTTCCTCATTCAGAAAGTTAAACTGTCTTCTAGTCTCCTGGTGTTAAGAGTTAAGACTGTTGGGTAGCCACATTGAATTTGATTCATCCATAGCTATAACGGCTACTGGAATCAAAATGCTACTAATGGTACGTACTGACACATGGTTCGCACATAAGTGCTTGAGAGAGAGGAATGATTGATATGTCTAAATAATGGTTTCCTATTGGGTTGGGTCTCTGAGCACTCGTCAGTGCTTAATAGACGATTGAAATAATGACATTCAATGGTGGTTTATGGATAGATGATGTTTATTAACTTCGATAGGTACTTTCTGCTATCATGTCATGTGTTGAGTACCCAATTGAGTAAGCAAACATTAATTTCAGTTTTAATTGGCTTTCCTATTTCATAGGATGACGCTGGTTGAGATATGACATCTTTACTATCGTTAGTATGGTAGATATTGTACTAAGCTATTCGCAAATTAATGTAGAAGTAACACAACTTCGTGTATATAAGTTATGCGAGTGTTAATTATACCAAGTGTTATTCCAAGACAAACCAGATTTTTTATAAGAATGCAGAAATTTGTACCAGAAACAAAGGCAGTATTCATGACACAGTTGTATGATGAGATTATTTGTTCTTACAGACCAAACCAAAGTATACATTGACTGGAAGAGAAACTACCAACCCAACAATTGGGGGTCGATCAATTGGTGGAGGCTGAGTCGCCAACGATTGGGGGTGACGGGATGAAATTTGGAACTAATCAAGAAGGAAATGGACAAGCCATTCCACTTCCTCACATTTTAACCTATTTGCCAAGAACTTGCCAATTTCAATATATTTATCATTTATTTGCAATCCAGAAAAAAAAAAAAACCAATTCAAAGTTGGTGCTCCGTCAGCCTCATCCGTTTTAAATGAAACTGAAATCTGGCACATACATTCCAAGACAAGCACCCCACTAAATTTATTTACATTGAAAGATACCCCTAGGTGAGATCATTCTTTAAATTATAATATCTGCAATCCAACCAAATTATTTTAAGGACATACAACAATGATCTAGTGATCCAGTACGCCTGTTTAAAGAATACATGAAGAAAGAAGAGAAATTCTTCTTACTGTTTGGTGGTTTCTGAATATGAAACAAGACTTTCCACTGGTCATCAGAATTCCAATGAGCTGTTAAATAATGCAAACTAAGCCACCATGCATTCTGTTGCTCCTCTGATACTACGCTTCTTCCCAAAACTTAGTAGAAACAAAATGTTCATTTAGCATCCTCAGGGCATCAGTCTGCTAAGTGTCTCGAGAGCAAAATTGGACTCCATAGTGAGATCTCCCACGTGACCTCATTACTTAAGCAATGTGAGAATAATAATATGTTGAAATCGGCTCATCTATTTCTTGATTTTCCATTTGCAGAATACAGTGCTTAATTTGCATCAATCACCATGTTCCAAGGCTACAGTTTCTTAATCTTTATATTAACTGGCCAGCTATATACAGGATCCACCCACATGGATAGAATAGTTTCAAAAAAAATGGAAGGGGTCATAATTTGTGCCAGTTCTGGTGTGGTTGCTTTCCAAGCCGCTTTAACATATACATGCATCCAGCTGCAGAAAAAAGACCAAGAGCCGCAATAGCTATAATCGTTGAATTTTCAATATTCTGGTAGAAACCTCTCTGCAAAATTTCAAAATAGCAGATTATCTAAAAATTCATCAAATCACCAGAAAAAAAAGTGTCGTGATGAAGTTTGACATGTCTCACCATACAATCCGTTAAAACGTTATCTAGAAGTTCAACATAGACTAAGAGAACCTCTATTGCATTTATCTTATCTGGGAATATGTGGATAATGCCCAGAACCCTAATTTTCCAAGCAACAAGCAGATAAACAGAAACATGCCTGAATCAGAAGGAACAACATAAGCGCATTTGAAGGAGCGATCGATATACTCATCATTCCTCCACGAACTTCATTAGGTACATACCTGCATGTCATAGGAAGGAAAGGAAATTGAGTAAGAGAAAGTTCCAGCCAAATATATGAGAGAGCAGGCTAAGCTTAAGTTTATCAATTATTAAAGCCGTGATTGACAAAAAAATAATAAGTGCAGCATAGTTTACATGGTTCTCAATCTGGCGAGTGAAGGCAAAACCAATCCCATACAAACATGAAATATGCAGAATAGCATCACAAGAATTTCAATGTCCTGCAACAATCTCGCAAATTAAGGTTGACAAAATCACTTGATATTTGAACAGCTTGAAGAAAAGAAAACTCGTACAATACCTGATAATCAAAAGCTACAATGGAAGTGACGAAGCCCATAATAATACAGGCATATACTAAGCACTCCTCCGTTCGGAGTGATAAAGGGACACTGAAGAACCAGGAAAATGCAGTGCTTCCAAGCATTTTTGCAGCAAGTAAACAGGGGTATATCAAACCGAGGAAAACCTCTCTCCCATCTGCCTAAAAATCCAAACAAACCTTTAGGAGAAAATATATCAATCTTTTTGGACCAGGAAAAAATATGGTGAGATAGGATTTCAGAAGGGAAAGAGAATGCAATATTAATTGTTAAGTATTCATCCTGATAAACCAATGATCACAAAGTTTGAGAGACATAGATATTAACCACATAAGAAAACTTCATGGATTTCAAAGATAGGAACATGGTTTTCACAAAATCACTTGTATAGACCCACTAGCCCACATTCTGAAGTCTTAAACAAACAGTCAACTCCTATTCTATCTCACTATCTCAGTATGACAATGGATTTCATCCACCTTTCCAAAGAAAGCTTAATGAATCTCATGAATCTTTCCAAAGAAGGCATCTCACAGTAGTAACTAGAATACTTCCTCTCTATCCATTTTTTTTTTGTGAAACTGGTAACTTCTTCCTCTCTATCCATATTTCCTTGACAAACTTCCGTTTCCAATTTTGAGACACAAAATACCAAAAAAATAAATTAATTTTGAACATTTTAAATCCAATCAAGGACGTGTTGTTTTGGATACATAACTTCAGCTACCAACTCTCAACTACTCTTCAAAATTAAGGTATAAGAAAGTAAGTAGATCAACAAATTTTAGTACTCCTCTTAGAATACTTCTCCATGAGAAAACAAAAATATGAATTGGAAAGTCATGAACACGGAAACAGTATCCTTTTCAGGAAGCTAGTCAAAATCATACCACAATGGTTAGAGCCCAAATAAACCAAAAAACTGCAACTGAGAAGTGGATGGTAGCTTGGGTCCATGACAGAAGCCAAACCCTTTTATCTGCCAAGAATACAATTGGGAAAAGATTAAGAGATCATCCAACTACTCCCAATCTGCAATTAATCATCAAAAACTGTATTTTATATATATGCATTTTCCCCGCTCATTACCACATTAAGTTGTTGCAAAATACTTCTAATTTCTGAAATTGGACCATTTTAATTTTCTTAAGCATTTCATTCATTTCGAACAACAGATAAGCCGGAAAATAGGTACAACCTCATTTCTATTAGAAGATTACCCATATTGTCTGATACACCAAACTGGTGGTAATAACAACAACAACAACATACCCAGTGTAATCCTATAAGTGGGAAAACTGGTGGTATTTATTAAAAAGAAAAAAAAAACTTTCTGTCTGATTTATGACTATTATGCTTTCATGCACTTCTCAAGTAAGAACTTGTGATTTTGAGCTAAGTCAACCAACTAAAACAAGATCAGTAAGAAAAAACAGGTAGCTGCACATTGTTTGGTGGAAAGAATGACGGAGAAGATGTTGGAGAGCATGATAAATCAGGTTGGTGAGATTCAGAGAATTGATTCTAAAATTTCTTTTAGTGTCACAATCAGCTATGGAAATGTGTCCCGCAGTTATGTCGTGGCAACAAAAAAGTTCAATGACATTCGTCCTGCTAACCACAATTACTCTGGGTGCATATATGCAATATGAGTGCACAAACAGGAAAATATCTTCAGGAAAGGAACATAAGCACAAAAATGGATGATTCATACCACCGAGTATGTATGTACGAAATTTAGTCTGATAATCTTTAAGAATAATTGATTTTGGATCTTCCTTCCATCCTCGGCTGACATAAGCCAGAGCACTAAAAGCCATTATTACCACTGCACTGGATGGAGCAAGCAAACTTGTCTTTTCATGACCACCAATTAACCAGTTACCAACCACTTGGCTTCCAATGAAAGATGCAGATTCAAGAAAAGTCATTAACCAAAACATGTCATTTACTGAATCCTGCCTCTGCTCAAGCTGCAAAATGATTATAAGAACTCATCTTACTCTACAATCAAAGCTTCAAATTCGTGCATAAAGTCTGAAACCCAACTATGAAGGCAACCCGAGTAAGGAAAATGTTCAAGTGTAATCACCTATGCTGCTACAGTGTCCGCATGAATAGGTCTGAAATGGGCTAATGAAGTTGGCAAAGAAATCCATTCTAAAGTACTATAGATCCACACGCCTCCGCCCTAGCCCTTCTCATTTACTACATTCATTAATCTTCTTTTTTGTTCAATAAAGATTTACTACATTCGAAGGGGAGCCTTGGAGTAACTGGTAAAGTTGTTGTCATGTGACCAGGAGGTCACAGGTTCAAGCCGTGGAAACAACCTCTTACAGAAATGCAAGGTAAGGTTGCATACAATAGACCCTTGTGGTCCGGCCCTTCCCCAGACCCCGCGCATAGTGGGAGCTTAGTGCAACGGGCTGCCCTTTTTTTAAAAAGATTTACTACATTCGTTCATTTCAAGAAATGGATGAGAATTTTGAGTTAACAAGCCTTCATTATTGTACTTCCCCATGCAATAGCAAAACATAGAATAATAACAAAAAGATTCTTAAGACAAACCTTATCATGCTCAACAACCATCCATATCTCAAAGTTGAAGAAGAATATCGTAGAGGCAAGAGAGAGACAGATGCTAGCGAGCCAAATACTTGGATGTCCAGTAACCATCCTCCATATGGCAACAAAAAGATGCAGCAAGCAAAATAACAAGCAGACTTTTCTCTGGCCACTGCATGAAGAGGCAACACAATGGTAAGTTTGACCTCGACTTATCAAAATGATTTAACTTATGGTGCTCCATCACAGTTTGAGAGAAATAATCGATTGAAATTATAATAATGTCAATTATCATGGCATAATACCGTTTATTGTGAAAGTTCAGGTCAAACACAAAGATCCAATTCAAGCTTTGTTGGACAGTTCAGAAGAAAAAATGACGCCATAGTCCAACAAGAATGCATCAAAGGAAAGAAGATCAAATTGATACTCCCTCTACCCCCAAATGGCAGTTCTATTTCATTTCAAAGAGTTTCTAAGAGTTTGAGTTTATTCTTTATGGAACTCCAAATAGGTGAAAATGGCAACTTGCAGTATATTTCCTTTTTTTATAATTAAAAAAGAAAAGATCATCACTTGCATCTAATATCTATTGTTACTTTAAATAGATGGACTAATTAAAGTGAAATATTAACTACTTTAATTCCAAAAATTAGACAAAACTCCTGCACAAGGAAATAGAATGGAGAGAGTTGCCATAGAAAAGATTCTATTAGTTTTCTTGTAACTGAAACGTGTTTTTTCTGAGACCTCAAGTAGATTTTAAGCAACTTCCAACCTTAATGGTTATGCAAATAGAGAGGGAACCTAGAAAACATGGAAAAGTAGGCAGAGTACCCTTACATCAAATCTGAGAGCATGCCCAAAAAGGTACCGACAAAGAGAGAAGCTGCATATCCAATACATAGAGAGATGACCATCTGCTCCCTGCAAACACCATGATACACCAAATCATACTCTCCAAACACTGCCAACAAGCCTTCCATCACTGTAAAAATTAAATAAATAATAAATGATTTTGAATCCAAGTCGATAATAAAAGAGTTGTACTAACTATGTTAAGAAGGTAATGAAAAAGAAAAGTATGTCTTTGTTTGATGCAATATGCGATTTGAGCGTACACCTTAACATTTGCTCTATGATCAGTAATTACCATATCTCTATCAAGTTAAATTAACATTTGACAATTCTTTTTTTGACAATTCTGTGGTGTCAGCTCAGCCTAGAAATACATTATTGCATATTAATTAGCATATATGCTAATAAACAGATTATAAAGGTAAGAACTTGTATTATATCTCAATTCACACCTTCATATGTAACGTTTCCTGTATCAACACATTTAACTCCATCTGTTAGAATGCTTCCATTGAGTCTAGAATACACTTTGAATTTGACTAATTCAACTTTGTATATATCGTGTATTGATCTACTATAACTACAGGATACTCCACTTTTGTGAACTCCATTTATCCGAGTGATCCACAAATGAAAGAAAATCTCAAACTTGATATAATGCTAGATTATGAGTTAGTTTAATTTGAGACTTTTCCGTTTGTTGAGAGTCAACTTGACCATTTAGCTAAGTCAGACTAGATTAGTTCATTTCTTTTCAAGTTAAAATTTTGAAATCCGGAAACTGCCAAAAGTGCTTTGTTAATCCGTCCAAAACAATGGTCTTACTTTCCTTATCAGTTTGTTCCAAAAAGATTACACGTTTTTATAAGTATTTAGAAACAATTTAACTTAATGAGATGATTTACAGTCACACAAATATCTAAGGCTTGTTTTAGATCACACATTTCAAAAGTCTTTCTTTATTTCTTAAACTCCGTACCAATTCAAACCAAGAAAATCTTTTTGGGACAAATGGAGTATTATTAGTCGACTGCACTTAGTTTGATGACAGGAAGTGTAACACAGAACAAAGGGGAAACATGTAAAGTTTACTACTTTGCACAAATTTTAGCTAAAATTGGATTGTATGAGTTGGTTAGAACATAACATTTCCTAATACTACAAAATAACAGGGAAAATAATGTTACCTGAAGAAAGAGAAAAGAGTAAGAGGAAATTTCTGTGGAAACGAATGAAGGAAGACGAAGGTGCGTGATCGAAGACGGCAGAAGTTCTGGTGGTGTTTGGCAAATAGTAGATTGACAAGCAACATGATATGAAGAAGAATAAATGCAGTGCTGGATTTGGCTCCCATACATCGCTCTCCACGATCACCCCCATTCTTAAACAAAATGTGTAAGGAGAAATTCACCGGATCTCAAAATACTAGATCAGTTCACGGCGATAATTCATCGCGTTTCAGTACCCCTGTCAGAGCCTTGCAAGTAGGGCGTCAGGTGGCCAGTTGGGCTAAGTTGGCCAGGTCATGAGCTGAATAACCCGCTCAAAGGGGTTAACATGGGCTAAATAATATTTAATAATCTAAATTATCTAATTTTATTTGTTAATTTTACAAATTTCAAACTTAATTTCTATGATGTTATTTTATTTTATATGATATTTAATTTTCATATTTTTATTTTTAAAATAAAAATAATATTTTAAAGATTTTTTTTCATTTTTTATAAAAGCAAAATAAATATATGAAATAATGGGTGGGAGGGTCGGAGTAGTGGGGCGGGATGAGAGAGGGGGGCTAGGTAATGGGCTAAGAAAATTTCTCATTTTTTATAAAAAATTTGTATAACTAAAATAAATATATAAAGTAAAAACTTCGAGGGGTGGATAGGGATGGGAAGCAAATTTTTCTTATTTTTTATAAAAGTTTATAAAAATAAAATAAATTTATAAAATAGAAAATTTGATGGGGGGTGGGAGGCGGGGAGGTTGGGGGTGATTGGGAGAGGAGGTAAGAATTTTTTTTATAAAAGTAATAAAATATGAAATAAAAATTTGAGAATGGGTAGGGCATGGGTGGAGGGGGTAGGACGGGGAGGTAAGAAAAATTTCATATATTTTTATAAAGTATTTATAAAAGTAAAAATTATAAAATAAAAATTTAAAAATGTGGTAGGGTGGGTAGAGGCGGGATGTGGGGGTAGATGGGTAGAGGTGGGTAGGGGGTGGTAGAGGGGTGTGGTGGAGTAGACAAGGTAGAGGGCAGAGATGTGAGAGTGGTTCAGTGCTTGGGTGGGGGTTGGTGTAGGGAAGGGTAGGGTGGATGGATAGTGTGGTGAGTGATTGGGGTGCGTTGGTGTAATTTAATTGTTCCGAAATAATAAAGGAATTTTTTAAATAATTATTTATAAATAAAAGTCTTAATCTGGAGTGGAGCTCTAATCGTTAAGATTGAATATTTTTATGAGTCAAATTTGGACATCATCATGAGTTCATTTGGGCTGTTGATTTATGATGGGTCAAAATAACTCTTGCCCAAACCAAAACCATAATCAAAATTATTCTTGGTCAAATTCATAAAATCTTAAACGGGTTTGAACATGTCATTTGTGTTTGGGCTAATTTTGACAATCCTACTTGCAAGTGAACTCTTTCCAAGTCGGGTTATTTTCCATTGAACTAAAAGCCCATCGAGAACCCCGGCCAACGATGATAGCAAGTAAAACGTGTAGGTACTCGGTAGCCAGTTTTAACTTTTAACCATGTTAATTAGTAAGTTATAGTAAATTTATGAAATCATTTGACTCCTAATGATCACTTTATTTTATACCTGTAATTGGTCTTTTCATGTTAAAAAAAAAGTTTTTTAAAATAATTTTTAAATATTTAATTTATTTTAACAGAAAAATATTGATAAACACATTAACTAATCACTATTGATTTCAAAACTATTATCCAAACATGAATATTTTACCTATAAAATTCTGTAAAATAAGTTTTAGCATTTAATGTTTATCAGTTATTTTGATAATTATTCATTTATTTTTATATTGTACTAACTGTATGTATCACTGAAAAACTTTTTTTGTAGTTGATTCCTGGCTAGAGTTTATATCATTTTATTTTACTTTCTAAACTTAACCCATATTTTTAATTTAAATAAAATAAAATTTGTCGTATAAACAAGCCAAGAAGGATAGTCTTTTTTCAATTTTTTTTTTAATATAGGGATAGAGGAAGAAAAAATGGGAGAGGGGATTACAAACCTCATCAACAAAATAAAGATATATTTTAAAATAAAAATTAATTTTAGCAAATGGTAGATTAAAGAATTAATGGTTAAATATTCATAGAAATGAAAGGTCAAAACGAAAAACCGAACAAGTGGTATTAAAGAAAGGGGTGTTAGAAGTCGAAACTTGTCGTTTGCTGCCTGAAACAGAAGTCCGATCACAACCATGGGTGGAGGCAACGGTCAGAAAGCCAAGATGGCTCGGGAGAGGAACGCGGAGAAGCTGAAAGGTGCCAAAGGTATTCTCTTTCTAATCCAATGGTCAATTAGCCCGATTTTAGCCTTGGTTTAACCCAATTCGATCCTGTTGTTGGAATATAACGTGGCTGAGGGTGTGTTTATTGTTTAATATTCAGCTTTGTCTTGTTAATATGTCTCTAAATCGTTGGATCTATGCAGGAAGCCAACTCGATACGAACAAAAAGGCCATGAATATCCAGGTAAAGCCTTTTTGTTTACACAATTTTTTGTATGTGATGGGTAATTATTGATTCCTACCTATGTGAGCTTGTTAAGCATAAATGGCTCCAACCCCAAATAAAAGAGGAGAATTGTGATATGATGAAAGCCAACATAACAATAGTACAAACAACTACGTCTACGATGAATAAACCTCAATAGGGCAGGACGGATACAATTTTTCATATATATAGCACACACTAGCTGAGGGTCTTTTGGAAACAACCTCCCTATGCCTACCCTCCCCAGACCACAAGTGGGATTACACTAGGTATGTTGTTGTTGTTATATAGCACAAACCAACTATTTTGGGATTGAGGCATAGTTAATTCCTGACCAGAGATAACGAAGGTTACCTGGAAAGATTGTCTTATGTTACTTCTTTGAATATCAGAGGGACTTCTGTCACTTTGGTGATAAACTTGGTTAATGTCTACAGTTTGTCTCAATGACCAACACAGAGTCTTTTCAGTTAAGGAGACATGAAAATAGAAACTGCATATTCTCCGAAATTGGAGATATCTCCATCATTTAGGCCAATAAAAGGATATAAATGTGTTAATGACTTCTTCAGGATAGTCAATTAGTATCGCAAGAAGAGAGAACAAATCAATCACTGCAATACCACCTATAATCTTTTGTTATTCTGTTTTGGCTGGTAATGTCACGGTATTGAACTTCAATTCCCTTTTCATGGATTCAAAGTACTTCTCTTTGTATTTCATAATGACAATCCAATAACGGCAACCCTCAACCATGTTTACTGTGTAATGTCCTTTAAATGTCTTGTAATTGGGCTAGCATGTGTACTGTTTAGTCCACACTTTTTATATAGGTACTTGCTACGAGGTTCAACGCCCCTGTCTTTCCCCTTGTCATATGAAGGTCTAAATTTTGAGAATTTTGATTGTATTTGATTTGCACGTGAAGTTTTAGTGGTCTCACACTTGTTGATGTCTTATTGGGGGTGGTCTTTTGTCTTTCCTTTTTCTTTTTCCAGCTTTCCAGGCTATCTTATGTGATATTGTACAATTTCTACACTTTTACCAAAAAAATGTTCTTAGGCCTTCAACTGAAGATAGCTTAAGTAGAAAATGCCAGTAAATTTTAACGATAATCTTACATAGTCTATGGCTCTATGCTTATCAGTGTCAAGACTGATTCATATAATTTATAGATTTTCTCACCGTGTTAACTATTTTTGTGGTTTTCTTTCAGCCTCTGACAATTCATTAGTGTATTTAGAATTCATCTTGATTGCTGTTTGCTTAGAAATTGCTTTGATCTTTGACTAACTTGTCTGTGTTGTTGCTGATGATGGCAGTGCAAGGTGTGCATGCAGACATTTATGTGCACAACATCAGAGATGAAGTGCAAGGAACATGCCGAGGCCAAACATCCAAAATCTGATCTCTTTACCTGCTTCCCCCATCTCAATAAATGAACTTAGCTGTCAAACGGGTCTTGTAGAAAATGTTGGTATTATCTCCTATCACTAGTCGCTGAAGTGTCTACCCAAGCAAGATGTGAAACTGTGTAGTTGTCTACTTGTTTGTGAGACTGGCAAGTTGTGTTAGTGGATGGTTTTAATTTTGAGCCGCCTTGTGCACTAAGATGATTTCCTATGTTAGGTATAGAAGTATTTACCCGCACCTAAGCAACTCGGGCACAATTTTAGCTGTGGTACTCTCCTCTTATCATATGGTATATCTTCTAATGGTATAATTCATGGAATGAATTTTGTTGGAATATCAACTTTTACTTTTTAATATTTGATCACTAATCTTCTAATAAGATAGCCCGGGGTATATGGTAAATAGTACGTAAATTTTGGAATTTGTCAATGTATTTGGCGTTGGGTTTTGGTTAAATGTGGGTGTAGATGCAAACTTCAGAGTTAACTTCTTTCAATATAATTTTCGTTAGATGAATAATAGCAAACTTTATGATGGATAGTTGTAATTTAATGTCTCATTGTACTTCTAAAATTCAGCTAATATTAGGGTTCCACTCCGCAGGGATGGCCACGAGGTTTGTTGTTTCTATGAGTGCAAAGCACCAAAGTTGATGCAGAAGCAACATCAATTGCCATGAAAACTAACGTACTAAACAAACTTCTGAATTAATTTTGGGAAATCTGCTATTGGTTACTTCAAGTAGATACTTCAGGAAAAAAAAACCTTAAGCCTCAACAAGTCACTTTAAAATTAGCAGGGCAAACCATTGGCAAGCAAGGTCACGAGCAGGAAATCTACAAAACGCTACTGCTCTTGAAATGTCCAATGATGAAAATCTGTAATTCCTGAATTCAGCGTGATGTCTATTCAAGTTCAAATACACGAGTTCTCCCTAATGTCACTTAAAAGGATACACATGGTACATAACACCATAAATTTAATTCTTCCCATTGACAGCAAGACATCAAAGCTACTGTGTCCTCATCCTGCTAGTTTCTGCCGCCCTCACTTGCGAGAAATAGGGATGGGCCTAAGAAACAGGGGAGAGAAACAGTTAGTAGATTTCCCAACACAGCCACCTGATGAATTAAAGATCTTACACAAGCAAATACAAGTACAACATTCTAATTGTGCAAAACAAACCAAATACATTTATAATGTTCATTGTTAAAAGAATAAAAGAAAGAAAGAGAGGGGAGTAGATTGATTCGAGCAAAGATATAGATGCCATTTTTTTTTGTTGATAAGAGCAAAAATATAGATGCCATATTGTGACGAAGGGAAAAACATAGCCAAGAACAGAAAGAGAAAGCGATAGGCACTTCACAATCACCTTGTTTCTAACAGTATTCTAAAACAAAAAAACTAGTCAGTTGCGTCTCTTCTACCCACTTCTCCCTCGCAGATCTCTTTCATGGATCTCATTTATATTCCTTACATTTTGGTTTTGGTAAAGTATGTTTTAAAATGTCAACTAACCATTTCTTTTATAGGTTTTAAAATGTCACCAAAACCATTTCTTTAATAAGTTATAAATGGTTTTTTATACTGAAAAAAGCTAATACAAGACAGAAACCGAGAAAACAAAGATGAGGCTCAGAGTTTAAAACTCATTAAGAGTGGATAAAAAGGATTACCATTGCTTCTCTTGCTGTAAGTCTACTCTGATGATCATAACGGAGAAGCTTGTCAAGATAATCTATAGCCTGCAATGAGAACTCAAAATCAATCATCAAACGGATAGTGAGGACTTATACAGCTACTTGGGATAGTCGTCACAGTCACGATTGTTGGTCTCGGTCTCGTCTTATTCAAAACAAAATTATATATATATATATATATATATATATATATATATATATAGAGAGAGAGAGAGAGAGAGAGAGAGAGAGCAATACCTCCGGCGACACTAGATGCTGATTGTCTGCATTAATAAATTTGGACCATGGCTTCCTACTGTGTCTGCAGGGGAAAGACAGATTGTATTCACCTTCAATAGCTAAGAATTTTGGCTACAAATCAGAGGACACGCTTCTACTAAAGCTAGTTACCGAGATCAACTTAGTAACCCTATTTAGTCACAGCTCTTAGTTATTTAGTGCTTAATTGCCTTAGCCTAGTTTTATTTTGGCAACTAGAGTAGAGTAGTAACAAGAAAGCAAGCATACCTCCCAACCATAGCCTCTAGCTGAGGATCAAGCTCTAATTGATACTTGTGCAAATATGCATTCAACTCATCTGTCCCAAGTACCTATAACAACATTAATCTATCAACTCCTCAAGCAGCTATACGTTACTTTTATATACTATTTTAGTGTTTACTTACAAGTAACAAATGTATTGGTTGTTTTCAGTTGATCAATCTCCCCTCTCATTCAAAGAACAAAATCAAGGTATATAAACCCATTGGTCAGTTACTAGGCATTACCTTTGCAATTTTGACGAGCTGATCCTGATTATCATGGCCATAAAAGAAAGGTTCCTTGCGGAAAATCTAAAAAAAAGAAAGAAATAGGCATAGTCAGCCACAAAGAAAACAGGAGGAAAAGAAAATTGACTTATGTTCCTTTGAGCCGTGGGTCTATCGGAAACAACCACTCTACCCGCAAAGGTTGAGGTAAGGTCTGCATACATCTTACCCTCCCCAGACCCCACCTGTGGGATTACACTGGGTATGTTGTTGTAAATACAAAGTTCTAACAAGTCCTTTCAGATAATTACAGTTTCCCAGGCCCACAACTTACAGCTTAAAATTATAAACAAACTGATAGCTTATATTATGAAGAATCATAAAATTTCTCACCATTCCTGCAAACATGCAGCCAAGGCTCCACATGTCCAAAGAATAGTCATAGTCTTGCAGGTCAACTAGAAGTTCAGGGCCCTTGAAGTATCTGAAAAACAAGAAAAGAAGACTTCAGACTTGCTGCAATAGCCTTGCAACTAAACAAGGACACAAGCACACCAACAACGACAAATCCAACTTTCCAACATGTGCTAGTTTACAAACCACTAACTTACAGTATGAAACAATTTCCCGTATGCGACTATGCTGATAAAGAGTTAGTTTGACCTAAAACAATTCCTAGCCTTCTTCTCCTACAACAACAACTACATCAACATACCCAGTGTAATCCCACAAGTGGGTAAACCTTCTCCTCCTATCCCATAGATTATTTTAGTATTGTTTTAATTGGGTATGGTGCAGAAGCAGCGTCCATTCTTTGTGAGCCAACTTAGTGACTGATCAAACTGGTACACTAACAAAATTCTTTTCCGCCTTAAACCAAAAAAACATGCAGCCTAGTTCTGCTAGAATACCTAAGTAAATATCTAGAAAGTAAGGGTTTTAGGATAAGTGGAAGTAAGAGTAAATATATGCATTGCAAGTTTAGTCAACATAAGAAGAGTGAAATTGAGATAAAATTAGATGAGATTGCAATGCCTAAACGAAACCAATCTAGATATTTACGCTCACGATTCCAGAGAATAGAATGATAGATGAAGATGCTACACATAAAATCAAAATCGAACGGTTGAAATGGTGAAGTGCTATAGTGGGTGTTACGCGATAGAAGGATGGCTACCAAAGTGAAAGTTAACTTCTATGCAACAGTTATAAGACCAATAATGATATAAGAAGTGAATGTTGGCCCACTAAGAATTTACACATCCACAAGATGAATGTCGCTAACATGCGGTTGTTAAGTTGGATGTGTGATCACACGAGATTGGAAACTATCACATTCGCAAGAACGTTCAAGTAGCACATATCGGTGACAAAAGGAGAAAAAGTAGCTTGAGATGATTTGTTTATGTCCTGCGTCGACCTTTAGATGCAGCGGCTCCAAAGTGAAAAGTCATGGTAGTGAAGGTGTTAAAAAGGGCGATGTAAACCTAATATTGCATGGAAGATAATTGTCTCTGAGGACCTACAATGTCTAGGGATCCATGCAAACTAAACAAAAGACAAGGCACAATGGAAGAAAAAGATCTATATAGGCAATACATATTAGTCGAGAATATATTTAACATGTTAGCACTTCTACTGTAGGTCCTATACTTTCTAGGAGTAGTTTAGCCCTTCAAGATTTATACCTTTAGAAAATATAGAGAACTTCTAAAAAATCTATTTGTATTTGCATAGTATATGCATGAGATTAGTTTAAATGGAGTAAGACAGGGAGTGATGATTCATATAGCCACCCCTACTTGTTTGGAACTTAAGTGTAGTTGATGTTATTGTATAACGAAGTGAATGATGTTCCTTATTTCTTCTAACTTAAATAGGAATATAGCAAAATCACTTGCTTTCTGACTAAACTCATGACTTGTCAGAGAACAATTTGCAAGTAGAGAATTGATCAACAGATAGAGAAGCTATATGTAGGAATTTGTTGCTCGCAAAGCAACTATACCAGGTCCCGCCATACTGTCAGCAGATTATCTCTCACCTTGAAGCTACACGAACATTGTATTCCTTTCCTGGGTGGTAAAATTCAGCAAGACCCCAATCTATCAAGCGAAGCTTCCGCAGCTCATGGTCTAGCATAACGTTATGAGGCTTGACATCTCTATGCATTATTCCCTGTGAATGACAATAATCTAGTGCCTGCAGGTTGATAAGAACTTTCAGTTTCCGACCAACTCTATAAATTGGAAAGCATGTCAAGCAATAACACAAAGAATAGGTCCCAAAGAGTCTATTAAACAACTCTCACAAGAAATGCTATGATCAACTGAAGGCCTTTATTTTCTTTCAAAAAGGGAAAATAATAGAGTAAATTAAGTGAAACGAAAAGCCACTATGCAGGAATAGGACTATATATGTACTTTACAGCATAAATCATTTGACAAAAAAGAAAGAATGCTCCTGAAATATATATAGAGAAAGCTCGGGAAGTTCAATTTTTTTTTCTTTACAGCAGGAGGCAAAAGAAAGGAAACCTAGAAAGGTTTCTGCTCAGGTAGGCTGGCTGGTGATGTAGGCATGTAGCATAAAGGAAAGAACTAGCCAAATAGTTCCTCTCATGTGACAGTAATATAAGCAAAAGTACCCATGCATCAGATAAAACAGGGAAAATAATATTTGCTCATAAAAAGGGAAAATAAAATTTAAACAGCAATTAGCAAACAGAGGACAGAAAATCCATGGCATTGCTGATTTTTTTCTTAACCAATCACAAGATCAGAATGTATACAAGGAAGTTACTTAAGAAAGCCAAATTCGGTAAAGAAAATTACATTGTCAAGAGTTACAGAGAGCATAGTCATTCATCTAGATATACAAAAAAACTTCCAATAAGTATGACGTGAATCTAATTCATAGAGTCTGATAACGAAAGATAACTATAGTTTGGGAGTAAGCACTTAACTACAAAGTCATTTACCTTGTAAACACATTCAAAAGCTATACAAAGACCTAATTGCAGAGGAAATGTAATCAGTTAATTAGAATGAATGACCAAGACAGTGAACGAGCTGACGATATTAATAAGAAAAATGTACATCTTCATTGATGGATATTGGAAATTCATATATTTGCATGCAGGATAACGTGAACTAATATGGGTTTTCAGTCTTAGTCATTCCCACTAGCCCAAGATGATGAGACACTTTCAACAGACTCCCAATTATCTAAATATAGGTGCAGGCTGAATCCAAATTAGTGCAATATTATGGAACCAGAATCTTGGATTCCAAAATTTCCACGTGAGATAAGCCTAGGAGTTTACGAATTATAACTTTAATAATTTGAACTCCAAATTTGATCAAAGTATATGAGAATGCATCCATCAATACCCGGCAAGTGCCTTTGACTTCAGAAATAGTTAGCGTGCATAAGAAAACTGGGGCTCCCAAAATTATCACTCATACAAACCTTGAAAAGCTACAATAGAAGGAAGTGTTGGGGGCAGATGAAGTTTTGATCGGATAATAAGTGAGTACAACTCTATTCTTGGTTCTGCGAGAAGAAAAAAGATATAGAAAAGAAAGACCAGAGGACATGGAGCATATAATTGTTAACTTTCTCAAAAAATAAAAGGAAGGAAGACCAGAAGACAGGGAGCATATGTACATAAAAGTCATAGCGACTTCCATCCAATAGATTTATCCTCTTACCTTGAGAAGCTCATATATGTAGTACTGTATGTCATAATCCGTTAGCGTTGGGTACAAAACTTTGAAATCTGTGCTGTTCACGTACTCAAAAATCAAGCTTGGAGTTTTTGAATGCTGATCTCTGACGATATCAAGGAGTTTGACAATGTTTGGTCCACCACATAGGTTTTGTAATATCTTTATCTCTCTTTTAATCTACACAACACCATTAATGTCAAGTCAAAAGTATGCACTTCCTTTTTTTGTTCTTTCCTGAGACAAGTCCGAGTTATGTAAGTTCAACAATACAAAGAACATCATACCTTTTTCTTCTTAACAGGTTTCAGGATCTTGATTATGCACTTCTCGTTGCTGTTAACATTTATTCCTTCAAAAACTTCACTGTATTTTCCTCTTCCAACTTTTCGAACAACCTCATAGTCATCCTGATCACTGCAATAATGAATATGACGGACGCTGATGAGGATGATACAATGTTGCTGGTGCATTAAAGTTGAGAAAGTCAAATAGGATCATATCTGAAACCAAAACTCGTGAAAGATGAGACTGATAGTGGGGCCAAGGGCTAAGGCACTCTAGAGTCTAGAGCCAAGATTAACAAACTATATGCTCTCACTTTAGCAAGACAAAGTTATAGTCTCTTCTCATTAAACAAAATGCTCTCATTTTAACAAATGTAGCAGAACTATACAATAACAGGAAACAAAGCAATTGGGGTCAACTAAATGAAACCTCTATAATTATCTGGTCCATTTGGGGCTATTTCATTCAAATACTCAACAATTCGACTTTTAACACAAAGTAAGGGTTCTAAATCCCACTCTTGTACCTAGACTTACACAAGCATATCCAATGTGTACTAACACGACTAATCCTTAATCTCAACAAATTGGTAATACTATATTAGATATTTCCCTTCCACTGTATCATGTGGAAGCTAGTAGAGAAGTGAAAAAAATAGAAAGTCTTGAAGTTCAACAAGACTAGGCAGGAGTTCAAATTTATCCCAATAGATATTTTCCAATGTGAAAGAAAAAAGCTTTCATTGGTCATTCCCTTCAAGATAGCAGGGATTCGCTAAAATAACATCTACACTGGCCACCCAATTTCTAGTAGACAAAAAATAGAACATAGAAACCCAACATCACTTTCGGGGATGCCCGCGAGTTGATATTACTACTGAACATCCAATTTGATTTTAGACACAAAAAAGACTTTTTTTCGGGTATGCCCCGGAGTTGATGTTACTACTGAGCATCCAATTTGATTTGACACAAAAAAAACTCTTTTTTCGGGCATGCCTAGAGTGGATGTTATTATGCTACCCACTTTCCTTTCAGACGAAAAAAACAAGGAAACAAAACCAAGTTTTTTTTCTTGGATGCTGGAAGCGGATGTTGTTATTTTACTTAACAATCTCAAAAGTAGCAAGCAACATATAATTCATGAAATTCAATCATAATCAAGTATATAAACCAAATAAATAGAACAAAAACATATGCGATTAGGGTTAGGTAGGGGGGAAAATTACCCCCATTGAACAGTAAGGGATTCGTAATCCCAATATTCCCTAGGGCGAAGCACATTGATATCGGTGTATACTCTAGCTTTCGACATCGCTTTATCGGAAATCAGAGACTGAAGAGTTGTAGATTGAGGCGTCGGATTTTGGAATGGGCCGTAGTCGGGGCAACGAAGAAGGAATTGGGCCCAGCTTCTGTTCGACGCCACCGCCAAGTAATACTACTTTACTAGCACAACGCACACAAATTTTTAGGAAAAAGCCATAGATTGAGAAACCTTTTTGCTCTCTCTCGTGTAGTCTAATTCTATTGGGCTTCACACTCAATAGAAGAAATATCTTATATGGTAGGTGCCAAGGTAGCTATTTACTTTATACTTTTGTTAATCTTGAAGTATTTTATTTTATTTTTTTAATTTCCATTTAAAGTTATTTTGATGATAATTTTAACTTGTTAAAAAAAATTCCAAATAGTTTAAAGATAATCTTTCAAATCAGACACGTGTGGCTGACATAATATAGTTTTGAACTTCTTTCATATTAGGAGGGCTGGTAATAATGTACCTACACTTATTTTGGGCATGTGAGATGCCATTTTTCTTTTAGGGAAAGAGGTTAAAAATGTCTCTCAACCATGGAAAATAGAATAATTTTCTCGAGCTCCATCATGAACTATTAACATTTCAAGATAAACAAAAAATGAGTTCTAACATAACCAATGATGTTGAGCCAAGAATACATTTATTCCTACATAAAATGATGTCTTATTAGTATACAAATCCACAACGCATTGTGTTCTTTAAATCGCACCTTCTATGTCTTATTAGTATTGAAGAAGTATTGATGTTCAACAAATTGGAATAAAATAGATTTATTAGTCATCTATTGAGTAAACAGAAAAAATATTTTCTATCATTTGATGTTAGCCATCAATGTCTTATTAGTATTTATTTTTCTTCTCGTCGTTCTAAAAATAGAAGTCATATAAACCGTTGATTCTAAAATAAAAAGGGTTAATTGAAAGAAGTGAATTTCTTTAATGTGAAAGATAAATTTAAGCAAGTTCTTCAATAATAAGAATAATAATATTTGGGAACAAATTCAAAGAAAAATAAATTTATTCTATTTTGTATTTTGCATGGTTAAGGAGCAAGTTTGAGCAATTTTACAAACAAAAGGGGAGAGGACATATTTATGATCTATAATTGAGGGGTGTGCATTTTCACTTGTTTGAAATGTAAGAGGTCAGCAATGAAATGCAACAATGGGAAATCCGAAACGTTGCTAGTTTCTCCTCTATGCTCCACTGGTAACTTGTAAGACCCCGAGAGACTCCTATTGGCTTCTAAAATTTTCACTCTTCAACGGCCAAATCAAGTACATGGCTACTTCTCTCCAGCAAAGATTTTCTGGTAAACCATGGTTATCATCTTATTTCCGTATATTCGAAGAGCGACACTTTTAATTCGTTTGATTTTTGGGCTGGAGGAGAAGTGATGTATAGTTCTATTGTTGACACAATAACCACTTTCTTGCTAGCTATTAGCTAGAGCTTATTAATGTGTAGACAAGTCTTATTCTTTTTGGTTGATTTGGTGACTGAAATGCAAAATTTTAAACATGCTTATGTTGGGGATTTTTGTAAGCTCACTTGTGACTTGACTACCACCAGTTCTACTTCTAATTACACATGCCTTTTTAACTACTATGCAATTAGGTAATTACCTGGTCAAACAAGAATGAGATGGTTTAGGGTATTAAGGGAAAGAAATAAACCCTTACTCGGAGATATGAGGAAGTGGCCATTGATGTCGTTTTATGTTAGTATCGTTTGGATAGGTAGGTTTTTAGTACTTAGACTTAGAAGTGTCCTAAGTTGGACTCCTGTTCCTAATACTGGAAGTTGCTATTTGGGAAATATTTGGAGTCTTTAGGTCCTCTTATGAAAATAATCTTACTGTTTTATTGTATGTGTTTTGTTTCAGCCCATCCTTAGCAGAGGTTCTCATGGTCCTTTGAACCTTCATTTCCTCTGGTTCCCTATGATATTGTTCCTGTTGAATTTTGTGCAATTAATATAAAGCTTACGTTTCATTCATATTCTCTCTTCTTCTCTTTGCATGGCCACTCCTTCTAAGTGAACTTTGGAATGGAACACTTCATTCCCCCTAGTTGACTGCTTCGTTGACCCTCCTTTCAATCAACAGTTGCCCTAATAAAATCCACTCTTCCTCAAGTCCTTCATTACCCCTTTCTTCTTAGAAACACAAATTTTTTTGCTCCTAAATCAGAAAAACATATAAGTGCTAAGTTAGTCTAGTAGCTCCTCTATTCTTTAGCCGCTCTGATCTAGGTCAGTGATTTCTAACTTATCCACTTCTCCTACATCAAGCCCATAACTCTGGACGGGTGGTTGTTGTCGTGTAACTGGAGGAATGCCAAAGTATTGGTATCTTGCATGAGGTTGTTTTCCACTTATTCTTGACTCTTGTAAGCTGTAATCAGTATATCATACTGCATGAGTAGGTCTGCTGAAGTGTCAAATATCTTAATTCTCAAGTGTTGAGTTGTTAACAGTGTAGGTGTTTTATGGCCTAAAATTTCACATACTAGGTAACACAACAGAACAGTACCATTAGTAAAGCATAAACTTCTTCAACCCAGTTGGTATCAGGTGAAGTTGCACGTGCGATTTCTTGTTGATAAACACTATGCATCCTATATTATGAGGTAAAGACTTCATTAGTCCAAAAGGGATAGCTCTAGCATATGAAAGCCCCCCAAGCCCGTGTGTTGTAGTACATTCCATGTAATGGGTTTAGATTGCAATTCTCTTAATTGTGGAAACAGTCGGGTACTAGTGATTAGTGAACATCAGACTTGTCAATGAGCACCTTTGGCTCTGGGGGGTCAAGTCCTGGTCCTCTGGGGAGAGAAGGAGATAATTGAAAGAAATAATCCCTTTGATTATTTTCATTAATTGAAAGGCTATATATACAAGTTACATATTTCCATAATAGGAGAATCCTATTCCTATTCTATTTCTAAAACCTTATTCTACCATAATTCTAACTATACAATTATGGTAAGTGTATAACACTAATTAAGGTAACCTTTACACTACAATATACTACAAATATATATATCATATATACAACATTGTATTGTCCATAAACTGTCCGAGAATGGGTCAGTCCAGTTCACTGCTTTGCCTGTGATATACACTGTTGTATATTGGGTGTATATCACAGGTATATTGCTCTGTTTAACACACCCCCGCAGTCATAGCGGGCGGTTTTCGAACGCTGAGACTGTCCCTAAAATCTTCAAAGAGAACCGCTGGTAGACCCTTTGTAAAGATGTCTGCAATTTGATAACGAGACGGGACATGGCATACGCGAACGTGACCCTTTGCAACCTTTTCACGGACAAAGTGAATGTCCATTTCGATATGCTTAGTGCGTTGGTGTTGAACTGGGTTACCTGAAAGGTAGATGGCACTAATGTTATCGCAATATACCAAGGTTGCCTTCTGAATGGGACAATGAAGCTCCAAAAGCAAATTACGTAGCCAACATGATTCGGAGACCACATTCGCTACCCCTCAATATTCTGCCTCTGCACTTGAGCGTGATAGAGTTGCCTGACGCTTTGCCGACCAGGAGACCAAGTTGTTGCCAAGGAACATACAGTAGCCAGAAGTCGACCGTTTGGTGTCGGGATAACCACCCCAATCAGCATCCATGTAAGAGACAAGTGTGGATGTAGATGAATGATACAAGTGCAACCCATAGTCCAGTGTCCCCTGAATATACCGAATGATGCGTTTGATTGCATTCATGTGCTCAACTCTGGGATCATGCATGAATAAACACACTTGTTGAACTGCTTACGTAATATCCGGTCTGGTAAAGGTAAGATACTGGAGGGCCCCTGCAAGACTGCGATAGCGGGTCGTGTCCTCGTATGGTGCACCTGTTGCGACACTCAGCTTGGGGTTTGCATCAACTGGCGTGGAAGTGGACTTACAAGATGACATCCCAGCCCTCTCTATGATCTCAACAACATACTTTCATTGAGACAAGAACAAACCACATGAATGACGCTTGACGGCAATCC
The DNA here is from genome assembly GCA_029783415.1 of Anisodus acutangulus. Taxonomy (NCBI): domain Eukaryota; kingdom Viridiplantae; phylum Streptophyta; class Magnoliopsida; order Solanales; family Solanaceae; genus Anisodus; species Anisodus acutangulus. The sequence continues at coordinate 44,290,748 of CM056501.1, read as the reverse complement.
CCAAAAAATAACTCAAAGGCCCTAAGTCTTTCATAGCAAACTCAGATCTGAGCATGGTCATAATAGACTAGTGCAAGACATCGGAAGAGGCAGTCAAGATGATATCATCCACATACAGCAGAATGTAGGCCAAGGATGAACCACGGCGATAGATGAACAAGGAATTATCTGACCTGCTGTGAGTGAACCCAATAGTGGAAACAAAGTCAGCAAACCTCGTGTACCATGCCCTTGGAGACTGCTTAAGCCCATATAAGGACTTCTTCAACAAACATACATGATGAGGGCGATTTGGATCCCTGAAACCCAACGGCTGATGCATATAGACTGTTTCCTTGAGATCATCATGTAGGAAAGCATTCTTGACATCCAACTGATGAATTGGCCAAGTCTTTGAAAGAGCCAAGCTAAGCACAGTGCGAATGGTAGCCGGTTTGACCACCGGGCTAAACGTCTCACTACAATCTATCCCAACCTGCTGAGTCTTACCATCACCAACAAGTCGCGCCTTATGTCGAGCAAATGACCCATCTGAATTCTCCTTATGAGCAAAAATCCACATAGACCTGATAACATTAATACCATATGGATGGGGCACCAACTCCCACGTCTTATTATCAATAAGAGCATTATATTCATCAGTCATAGCAATTTTCCAATTAGGGTCATTTAATGCGGACACAGGATTACGGGGTAAGGGGGATTTAGAGACATCAGAATGTAAATTAAAATATCTTTTAGGTGTAAAAATACCTCATTTACTACGAGTGACCGGTCTATGACTCGAGAAAGAATTGAGTGAATTTTGGGAATTTTCTGGGCTCGGGACGGACGGGCCAGCAGGCAGTGGGCCTGCTGGCCCAAATCGGTAAACTGGGGCGTCTTCTGGACCAGTTCCAGACTTGGGCTGGACTGGCCCAATTGTTGGAACTGATCCATAAACTATAACTGGAGACGGCACAGCGGGTCCAGCGGGCAGTGGGCCTGCTAGAGGATTTTGGGTGCGGGAGATGTCCAAAAAATTCCGAATAATATACGGGGATATTTGGTCATCCAAAAAATTATACGACTTAGGCTCGGGAGTATGGACTTTCGTAAAAGGAAATTGGGTTTCATCAAAAATGACATGGCGATTAATTATGATTTTCTTGGAAGATAAGTCAAAGCATTTATAACCACGATGATTCGACGGGTAACCCAAGAATACACACGGGGTAGACCGAGCCTGAAGTTTATTAATTGTGGTGGATGGGAATAACGGATAACACAAGCATCCAAAAATCCTAAGTTGAGAATAAGACGGGTTCTTATTATATAGGATTTTGAGGGGGGAAGAATATGTCAGACCTTTAGAAGGAATTATGTTAAGAAGATATGTGGCCATTTGTAGAGCATGATGCCAAAAATAGGGAGGTATGGAGGCATGAATTAAGAGAGTTCGGACAATGTTATTTATGGAATGAATTTTGCGTTCGGCTTTCCCATTTTGTGAAGATGTATGAGGACATGAAAAACGAAAATTGATCCCATTATTAGCACAGAATTCCCGAAACTCCCTATTGTCATACTCTTTCCCATTATCACATTGAATATTTTTTATTTCTCTCTCGAATTGAGTATGAATGAACGCTCTAAATTTGATGAAGACGGAAAACACTTGTGATTTATTCGCAATTGGAAACGTCCACAAAAATCTAGAATAATCATCTAAAAAGAGAACATAATATCGATGACCCAATGAACTAAGAATAGGAGACGTCCATAAGTCGCTATGAATAATATCAAATGGCATTTAAGTATTAGAATTGGAGTCTACAAATGGCAACTTAACAATTTTCCCTAATGAGCAAGACTGACAAAGTGGAGTACGACTCGTATCCTTACAAGAAATAAAGCTATTTTTATCTAAGACTGATAAAATAGAAGATCCCGGATGACCCAGACGAGAATGCCACATGGAAGGAGAGATGGCTGCAAAAGCTGATGGCAAGGCTTGACTCGATAGACTGAAACCAGACATGATAGGATACAGATCCCCCCCTACTATCACACCTCATGAGATGACTCCCCGTCTTGAAATCCTTCACAGAGAAACCAAAAGGATCAAATTCAACGGAAACAGAATTGTCAGTAGTGAACTTTCGGACAGACACTAAATTTTTAATCAATTTAGGAGCATGTAAAGTATTTTTCAAGAGAAGGGGTGGATTGGGGGGAGACAACATTTTATGACCATACCCTAGAATTGGAATAGAACTGCCATTACCAACAATTATCCCCTGAGGGGTGCTCAAATTGGAATAAGATGAGAGAGTACTTGATTCAGAAGTCATATGAGTAGTGGCACCGATGTCCATATACCAATTTGGGTCCGGTTGAGTCAACCTCAACGTGTGCATCGCGGCCTCGATATCGGTTTGAGTGGGGCCTGCTGCATGATGAGTTTGCGGAGGTCGGGGCCCAAGAATTCCTGTCCGTGATGGAGCTGGGCCGTAGTTGATGGAGCTGGGTCGTAGCTGCTGGGCTCTTCTTGTTGGGCCATTGGCGATGGCCGCCAACTTGGGTGTTGAGCTTGAGCGTTGGCCAACCGGCGGCGGAAGTTCTTTGCTGAGTAGAAGGGTTCTTGGCGGCCCACCATCGCCATGGGCCCCACTGATGGGCACAAGGGGGTGGTGGGCCATTGTTCCCTGGATGGGACTCACTGCCTGCTTGCTGACCACCAGAACCGCCACCAGAACCTCCGCGTTTGCCCCCGCGATTTTTGTTATTATTCTTGCGATTATTCTTGCCGCTACCATGATTATGGTTTTGGCCCGAATTATTAACAAAACCCGAAGAACTAAGAGATGACGCCACCATGACGACGGGGCTTGCTCCGGTAGCCGCCTTTTTAGCCAAACCGGTTTCTTCCAACTTAAGCATGGAGCGGGCTTGATAGAAGTCAGGAAGAGGGTTGCTTTGGCGAAGGAGAGTTTCAACACCATTATAGGCCTCCGAAAGCCCGGCAACCAACTGTAGAACTAGATGATCATTTGTTATCGGTGCGCCAACATTACGGAGTTGATCTGCCAACTCCTTGAGTTTCTTGCAATATGCAGAAACGTTTGGAAATTCGTCCATTCGAACTAAAGATAATTCATGCTCGAGTGTGACGACACGTGAATGTTGGTTGTCTTGGAATATGTCACGCAATCTATTCCATGCAGCCATAGCCGTGGTATCCGGCTCAATAATCGTCTGTAGAAGGTCCACTAAAATAGTGGCGTAGATCCACCGAAGAACGGTAGCATCAAGAGTAATCCATAACTCAGGATCCTCCGTTGGAAGAGGTCTAGCGGGAGGAATGATGTGATGAAGAACTTGATAGGAGATAACGTGAATTTTAAACAACTCCGCTCACGTCGCATATTGGACGTTTTCCATCTTAAGGACAATAGGGATACAGTTCTTGATGTTGGAAACCATGAGGGCAGGATGATAATTGTTCTTAGACATATTGAAAGAACAAAGAAGGAAGGAAAATTTAAGAGAGGTGTTTTTGAGAGTGGAAGATGAATTTTGGAAGAGAAACCCGATGGGGGGGGTGGGGTGTCTCGGCTGAAAAAAGAGAGGACAAAAGTTGAGAGAAAAACTTTTGTTTAGACCTAGTCTCTTGATACCATGAAAGAAATAATCCCCTTGATTATTTTCATTAATTGAAAGGCTATATATACAAATTACATATTTCCATAATAGGAGAATCCTATTCCTATTCTATTTCTAAAACCTTATTCTACCATAATTCTAACTATACAATTATGGTAAGTGTATAACACTAATTAAGGTAACCTTTACACTACAATTTACTACAAATATATATACCATATATACAAGATTGTATTGTCCATAAACTGTCCGTGAATGGGCCTTCTTTGGAGCATTCCGAGAGGCAGAGAATGGGCCAGGCCAGTTCACTGCTTTGCAGTCCAGTTCACTGCTTTGCCTGTGATATACCATGCTGTATATTTGGTGTATATCACATGTATATTGCTCTGTTTAACAATAATACTTGGGGGAATTTTTTTGAAATATTGGTGATTCAAAGTTAAGTGTTTTAGTACAAACAGTGATGTTGTGTGTGAGTCTTGTTGTGGCGCATAGAGGATTTTTTATAAGCGGTGTCGACATTTTAATAGAGGCGACGCATTTAGAGTTGTCGCACCGGGTTCATCTACACTACAGTTTCAACGTGGACCATAAAGTTATGGGTAAAAAACTACTGAAATTGCAACAAGTGATATAATATGAATTTAATGGATTCATTACTAAAAACCTTAAAGATTGAACCCAATGAGAAAAAAAACTCATAGAGCTGATATCCTTGAATTAATAAAGTTCCGACGCATGAATTAATAAAGTTCGGACAATGTTATTAATGGTACGAATTTTGCGTTCGGCTTTCCCATTTTGTAAAGACGTATGAGGACAAGAAAACTGAAAATTGATCCCATTATTAGCACAAAACTCCCGAAACACCACATTATCATATTCTTTTCTATTATCACATTGAATATTTTTTATTTTCCTTTCGAACTGGGTTCTAATGAAAGCTCTAAATTTTTAAAAAGTGGAAAAAACTTGAGATTTTTTCGTTATCGGAAAAGTCCATAAAATATTAGAATAATCATCCAGAAATAAAACATAATAACGATGACCCAAAGAACTGAGAACAGGAGATGTCCATAAATCGCTATAAATAATATCAAATGACATTAACGTTTGAGAATTATAGTCTACAAACGACAATCTAACAATTTTCCTAAAGAACAAGATTGATAAATCGGAGTACTACGCATACCCTTACAAGAAATAAAATTATTTTTATCTAAGGAAGACAAAATAGATGACCCCAGATGACCTAGACGAGCATGCCACAAGAAAGGAGCAAGGGCTGCAAAAGTTGATGGCAAGGCTTGACTCGAGAGACCGAAACATGGCGTGATAGGATAAATATCTCTCCTACTATCACACCTCATTAGAGGAATCCTCGTCTTGAAATTCTTCACAAAAAATCCAAACGGATCAAATTCAACAGAAACAAAATTATCAGTTGTGAATTTACGGACATACACCAAAATTTTAATCAATTTAGGGGCATGAAGGGTATTTTTCAAGATAAGAGGCGGAGGGGGGGGGGAGACAAAGTTTTATGACCATAACCACAAATCGGAATTGAATTACCATTACCAATAATTATGCCACGACTGTTGCTCAAATTGGAATAAGACGAGAGAGTACCTTGATCGGACGTCATGTGAGAGGTTGCACCGGTGTCCATGTATCAATTTCTGTCTGGCGGATTTAATCCAAGAGTGTGCATTGCAGCCTCAATGTCGATTGGAGTGGGGCCCACTACATGATGGGCCTGTGGAGGCCGGGGCCCAAGCACACCTGCTTGCTGCCCATCCTAGAATGATGGCGGTAACCGGCTGGTCCAGAACAGTTGGGCTAGGTCGAATTGGGCCGTGAAAGCTGTTGGGCAGCCTAATTACCGGGGCGGGAGGAGCTAGAAACCAGGGGTTGTTGGGCCACTGCCCACGGTCAGGGGGCCCAAGGTTGGGACCAGTTGGGCTGTGGCCCACTACTGTTGGGGCGGGACCCACTTCCACTGTTTTGGCCACCGTTACCACCATCGAAAAAACTGCGTTTGCCCCCCGCGATTTTTGGCATTATTTTTTCGACTATTTTTGCTGCCTCCGTGAGAACAATTTTGGCTCAAATTATCAATGAACCTTGGAGAATTGGTGGAAGACGTCATCATGATCACGGGACTAGCACTAGTAGCTGCCTTCTTAGCCAAACCGGCTTCTTCCAAAGTAAGCATGAAGCTGGCTTGATAGAACTTTGGGAGAGGATTACTTTGATGAAGGAGATTTCCACGCCACTATAGGCCTCGGATAGGCCATCAACCATCTGTAGAGCGAGACGATCTTCACTAACGAGTGCACCAACGTTGCGGAGTTGGTCCTCCAATTCTTTCAACTTTTTGCAATAAGTTGAAACGTTCGGAAAATTTTCCATGTTGACGTGGAAAAATTCCTGCTCAAGCGTAACAACTCTGAAATTTCGATTATCTTGGAATATGTCACGCAGCCTATCCCAAACAACCATCGCCATACCGTCTGGATCAATAATCGTCTGCAACAGGTCGGTAGAGATAGTAGAGTAAATCCACTCAAGGACGGTGGCATCAAGAGTCGTCCACAACTTAGGATCATCCTCGCGTTTAGGCACCTCCGTGTCCTCAGGAGCTGCGGGGATTATGTGATGGATGACTTGATGCGAACGTGAGTGAATTTTGAACAGTTCGGCCCACGTCGCATATTGGACGTTTTCTATTTCATGAATAAGAGGGATTTGATTCTTGATGTTAGAAACCACAAGGGCAGGGTGAAACGTGTTCTTGGAGGTAGACATAACGAAAGAATAATAGGTGATTGAGGGATTTGGGAAGAAAGAAATTGGGGAATGAACATTTGCACGGAAACCGAGGTAAGAAGGCTCGGACCCGACGTCAATTTGGGGAGAAAATTTCTCAACCTAGACTTCTGATACCATGAAAGAAATAATCTCTCGATTATTTTCATTAATGAAAAAGAATATATACAATTTCCATAATAGAAAAATCTTATTCCTAGTCTAATCTCAAAACCCTATTCTAGTAGTACAAGAATCCTACAATTATGAGAAGGGTACAATACTAAGTAATACAAATTTCTTACACTAAAACAGTCCAAAAACCGTCCCCGTGATATACACTATGTATGGTAAGTGTATATCGCGGTATTTACACTGTTTATCAATTAAGGTGATCAGGAGAGTCTTAGTTGATATATGCAGGAAGATACAAGAAAAATGACTATCTAATTTTTTAGCTGATTGTATTGAGCTATGATGTTAGATTTTGTCTCAGTTGCTTTGATTTGATTTTCTATTTTTTGTTTAATGGCGGTGGCATTCAGACCAACCTTTGTGTACATCAATTAGTACCCTGGGCAACTTGCTTCATCCAAAAAGCACAGTTGCCAGAAAATCAGTCCACAAGGTTAGAGCAGATGGGCGCTCATTGAGTGTTGTAACTGGGATTCCAATTTGAAATCTCCAGGTCATTGCTCCTATACCTTAACCACTCAGTAATCCTCATGGTTCTATTTCAACATTCATCCTCTTACCTCCATCCATGTTTTAACTTCATAGATTTCATTCCCTGTGATTTTTTAGTTTTTGGTTTCTGGGGAACAGTTTAATGCTTATCCCTTTTTCCTTAGGAATCACATGTCCACACTCCGCAGGAGCAACCCTTTTACTGAACCTGCCACATTGGCATACTTCAATTAGGTGGATATTTGTCGATGTTAGAGTTTGATGTTTTTATTTTGTTTTCTTCTACATCTATAACGGGAGAGCATTCTGAAATATTGTGGTCATTGGTTATTGCTTTAGTCGGTAGGCGGAAGAGGATAGGAGTTAACCGAGGGTTGAAGTAGTGAAAGCCGGCAGGGTTGTTTAGTAGCTATTTTTTATTTGGGTTGCATGTGGAAAGTTATAGTTTTGCACTTAAAAGAGCATAATTTACAATTTTCATTCTTGTGTAGGGAAGTAAGTAGTACACTTTGTGATGCATATATTTCTGGAGAGAACGAAGACTCTGTCCTTGAATAAGTCATGCACATTATTTTTTTCATGTTCTTTATGGCTAACTAGGGGTGAGCGGGTCCGGGTACCCTAACATTTTTTAACTACCCGGACCCTACCCGGTAAAAGATCGGTTCATAAATTTACTACCCGGAACCTACCCGTAGCAATCATTACCCGGAACCTACCCGGACCGGGTAGGTTCCCGGGTACCCTGTCAATAAAAAACACAAATTAAGCAACAATTTTTAAGCCTATGAGAATAAAAAAGGGTTCTAAAATAATTTCATCAAGTAGTTTTTAGCGCAATCTGAGTTTTTAGTACTTTATAAGAAGTTTTAGAAAACTTATTCATTGTAGAAAAGCTAATTACTACCAAAACCTAAAGTTGCAAGTCAACTTTGACACTCAATTAATTGAACGTGTTGATTTCAAAATAAATTTGAAAATATCTGAATTAAACTTATTTTCGTGTTCATAAGCTCTTCGATACAAAAGAAAAGCTTTATTATACTAGTAAATCCCTAAATTTTATCTTCACAACTACAAAAATATACACAAATTTTAAAAATAGATTTACATTTCAAATAAAAAAGTAATACAAATTGAAGATGAGTATCGCCTGAAATAGAACAGAAGCATATAATATTAAAAAGAAATTGAAGAGTTAGATATGAACCCATATGCATTTTAGGAATGACGTGAACACAACCAAAGGAGAGAAAGAGGCAAAGGTGAAGCTTCAATGACGACAACGATGAAAGTACCTGAGAGAAAGCTTCAACAGCGATGATGAAGCTTCGGTGGTGTAGCTAAAACGCGTCATTGTTATTGAGAGAGTTTTGGGGTGGGAAAATCAATGTGCGCGTGCAACAAATAATTTTGGAGAAAGTTAAAAGTGGTCCAAATGTTAAAAAAATTTAATATTTTATAGGTTAGGGTATCGATTCCGGTCCGCACTGTCTCTATTTGCGAACCTAACGGACCCGACATTGATAGGTTCCTAATTTTACTACCCGGACCCTACCCGTTATTATAATATATCTACCCGGAACCTACCCGTTAGTGTCGGTTCCGGTCGGGTATCTGGGTACCCTGTACCCGTGCTCACCCCTATGGCTAACTTAGGCATCTCTTCTATATGTTTGGACAAAGGAAAGTAGCATCTAGCTTAAACAATTTTTATTCGGTTCATATGTTTGGACAATTTTTATTCGGTTCGGTTTTGTACTCGAAAAATATGAACCGAATAAAAATTATTTTTTTAAAAAAAAATCGAATACAACTTTTTTAAAAAAAACCCGATATGTTCGATTTATATCGCCGAACGTATCAGATTATATCAGTTTTTTCTAGTGGGTCGGGTCGAGGATTTTTTTTTTAAATTGAATTTTCAAAACTGAAATTGACATTCACACCTACACTACCATGAAATTTCGACGTTGAAATCTATTGTGTATCGTGAGATGTTTACTTAAGAAAAAGGAAAATTAGAAACCGATTTGGGGGAAAACACAAATTGATTGGAAAAACGGACGTTTTCGTAAAAATTGGCTGCGCGGCGGTTTGGGCCGGCCCCGTCTCAAAAAAATACCCAAAATAAAAAAAATCGGGTAAAACGGACATCCGAGCGCAGAGTTGTGACCATTTAAAGTTTCACCAATTTACAACTACTTTTTCTCCCTACATTTTATGTCAATGCTTCTGTGATATGTTAATCAAGTTCATGCCGCATTCGACTTCCATAAAAGCTTCATAGATTGACTTCAATGACTATGATTCAAGAGATAGTAGTAGCCTAAAATAAAAATAAGAATAATTATATATTTAATTCAATTTTTTCGATTCAGTTCGTATTCAAAATTAAAAAATTGAACCGAATCACTAAATCCTGATTCGGTTCGATTTTTCAAACAAAAAAAAACAGAAAAAACCGAACAGATTTCCGATTAGGTTGGATTTTTTCGGTTTAAGGCCCACGATGCAGCTTCTGCTATCTTTATAGCTGGAGGTTAAGTGACTCAGGACTTGCACAGTTATCCTGTATATTATTGTGTATCTATGGTCTAAAGGTGTCTGAAGTATGTGTTGAAATTTTTGTGCTGGATTTTATCTTATATGGATTCCAACTCAACAAGAATCTGGACCAGACCATTCTAAAAATTATTGGTGCAATAGTGGGCCTTGTTCATCCTCCTCTGTCTCCTAGTCCACATGGGCGCTGCCTATCGAATTTTAGTTACAAGAAACCTTGTTTCTGATACTCAGCAAATAAAATAGCAAAATGACTTAGATTACATTTGTTTAAACACTTTGTAATCCTTTAACATAAACTAAGATGGGATAAGTTAAAAAGGGCGGCCCAGTGCACTAAGCTCCCGTTATGCACGGGGTCTGTGAAAAGGCCGAACCACAAGGCCTTATCAGACGCAACCTTCATTTGCATTTGCAAAGAGACTGTTTCACTTAAACCCACCTCCTCACACATGGCAGGAATAAGTTCTGTCCCAAAAAAAAAAGACATAAAGAAGATAGACGTGGCATAAATTTTCTAATTTGAAAGTTTTCAGTTCCTTGCTAAATTGTCCTCTATAGTTTTTGTGCAAGTGTAACCGACCGATTCACTAGCTGGAGTTTGTATTACTCGTATTCAGTAGAATTTCGTCTGTGACATTCATTGATTCAGAAGACTAAACCATCTCTTTTGACTTTTCCAATTAAATGAAACAGTCTTTTATAAAAATATGAGATAAAACTACGTACAATAGATTTTTGTGGTCTGACATTAGTCTGGACCCGTGCATAGCAGGAGCTTAGTGCACCGGGCGGCCCTTTATACACATACAACCAGATTAATAGTCTGCAGATAGATGAAAGACCTTTCACTTTCACTTTCATGTCATTTAATTGGAAAAGTCAAAAGAGATGGTTTAGTCTTCCGAATCAATGAATGTCACAGACAAAATTCTACTGAATACGAATAATTGAAAAAAGTAATACTGGTTGCCAAATATTTCTGAAATTTCTTTGTGAATGCATCAAACCATGTGTAAAACATCCTGATATTGCATTTAAACCTTTCTTTGGAGATCCCTAAGTATGGTGTTCCTTGTAGCCCTTGAAGGTTAACCAAGTTTGACAGCACTAATATATGCCTTCTTATTTTGTTTTAACTACACAAATAAATAACTTCATACAATCATATCTCATGTTACTTTGAATGTCTTGCTGCAAACATATCTATATCTGCAGGACAAACATGTATTTCGAAACATCTGAATTATCTCTGCAGAAAATTTAATTTTCCATTTTCTTTACGCATCAATTATTTTGGTGTAGGTCTTGATCATTTTAGTCTAGCCAGAGGAACAAATTCATCAGAGAAATTAATACGTATTTTGGTCTCTGATGCTGCTTTACTCATTGAAGGCGGAAGAAGACAATACAAGCTGCCAGAGACGCTAATGGCCGCTTATTGTTGTTTCTGAATGAGATCCAACAGTGTCTCTCGCTTGCATGTGAATCCTGTGATAGGTTTTTTCTAAATCCAACCAAATAAAGTTTCTCATAGAGATATATCAGTCAAAGTAAATTATGTATGGAAGATATTAAACTGTATGATGTGAAATAACGTACCTGGAGGAACCCATTGACGTCCTACACCAGCTATTTATTTTCGTTAATTGCCGTGGCAATCATTCGTCGACAAGGTCCAGTGGACATGCTGTTCCAATTGAGTGTTTATGAAGCTAGGGAGTAAGGACTATTCCCCTAGTCAGGTATAGGGTCCAATTAATCCTATTAGCTCAGTACTACATGTTGCAAAACTTATGTACTCACTTCAAATGGTATAAAAAGGCAATTCGGTGCACTAAGCTCTCGCTATGCGCCGGGTACAAGGAAGGGGCGGATCACAAGAGTCTATTGTACGCAGTCTTATCTTGCATTTCTGCAACAGGTTGTTTCCACGACTTGAACCCATGACCTCCAGGTCACATGACAACAACTTACCGGTTACTCCAAGACTCTCTTCAACTGGTATATTTAGGTTATTTTAGCAGGTGCAATCACACCTACTCTGGACCACATAGTCGGATAACACGTGTGGTGAAAAAAATAAAGAATGTATTTACGTAATAAATCTTATTCATTCAGAGCTCACTAATTCTAAATACTAGAGCTCTGTTGCGGTATTTCTAGATGCTACGCAAGTGTACGTATCGCAATTTGTAATAAATTTCTGTAAGACTGAGTATCGTCCACATAGACTGATTTATCAAGTACCAATTAATTAATCTTTAGTTTCTATTTGGCCAACGAATATAAGTGGTGATTTCTAAACTAACGAATTAACAACTAAAATAGATAGCAGGAATAAAATAGTAGTGAAAACACAAAAAGTTTAATTCAGTAATGAAAGAAATTAGGGTTTTCAATCTCATCAACAATCCACTATATCATTCATTAATGCAAGACTAACGATTCTTCTTCTTGTTAAGATAGCAGGTTAACTGAGATGTTCTATATTCCAGTTAGGACATATAGAAACTCAACCTAAATGAGAATTTTCTATTTTTCTATGATAAATTCGATTACATAGGAGGATTAAGATCGATAACCTAAAAAGCTACACAGGCAATCGTGATACTCTCATTCAAGATTAAACCTACGTCTAATCAACTATAGCATATTCAAATCTCCCTTTTCAGATCTCGATTTGAAATCATATAGGTAATGAAAACTAATGGCCAATTAATTCTCATTCAATAAACTCAAGTTGAAGAGATCTTAATAGATGAAGAAGAACATTAGCAATGCATTAAATCATAATAGAGTTTCAAGTGATTCAACGGAAAACCCTAATAAAAGTAATTAGCTCATAGTCATGCTAAGAACTAATTAACTTAATATCCAACATGAACTGAATTCAAGTAAAGAAAAGGAAAATAACTTGAACAATAGAAGTCTCTAATGGCTCCTTGTTCTCTTATTTCTTGCCTCCAAAGTGTCCCCTTTTTTCCAAATGCGCCTCCCCCAGCATATATCCCGAAAAATCCCCATAATGAACCTTTTTGCCCTTGTTAAATTTAGGTTTTTCATTTGCCACGGCGTTAGCGTGTGACTCGACTATTAGGCGCGCGACGCTAATTCGCTTCTGAAGTCACTCACTTTCTGCCAGTGGGGCGTCGCGGCGCTAATGTTGGGCACCGCGACCCTTCAGCGTCGCGGCTCCATGCTGTGTTGCGCCGCGGCTCTTCAGCGTTCTTCGTCTGGAATTTGTTTAGGCTGCTTTCCAAGCTTACCAGGGCTTCTTTGACTCATTTCTTGTGACCAACTATGCATTTTTGTCGTTAATAACTGTCTATTTCATTTGGATTCGCCTTATTCCTTTCTGAATCGCTTAGAGCCTGAAAACACAAAACAACACGCATAATACTGCACAAGAAAAATAAAAGACAAGCAAAAGACTCACTAAAACACACTCTAAAACAATACTAAAATCTACCTAACAAGCTCATGGAAGAGGAATTTGAGGTTTGGAACTTTCCACAAGGGTCCAAAACCCGACATAGGCTGCTTTCTTGCTTGAGTTGTTGACCAATATGTGACCTCAAATGAGAGACCTCAGGCCGATGGTTCTCCACAAAGAACCTCTACATATGATATTCCGTGAACATAAATATGAAAAAATAAAGGACAGCCCGGTGCACTAAGCTCCCGCTATGTGCGGGGTTCGGGGAAGGGTCGGACTGGAAGGGTCAGACCACAAGGGTCTGTTGTACGCAGCCTTACCTATTTCTGCAAGAGGTTGTTTCTACGGCTCCGTAAACTCGTGATCACATGACATCAACTTTATCAGTTACTCCAAGGTTCCTTCAAAATATGTAATTTAGTAAATTAATGTCCATTGTGGAGTTCAATCAAGAAACAAAGTTACATATCAACTGGTTCAATATGTGCCTCGACTAATCGCCTACATTTTACGAATCCCAGTTCTTTCTGTTGGAAATTTGCCTTTGGCGGGAGTTGCGACCGACCAACTTTAACGGCTTAAACACTAGTGTAACGTATGTTGGAGAATCCGGTTCTTCACACATGCATGATCTACTAAGTACGTAGATAACCGTAGGGCCAAGAATCGTCAAATTTCATTGAGAAATGAAAGAGATATTGGTTCACGAAGTAAGGTGTTTGAAGCATGAAAAGTGTGGTATTGTGTGTAATTCTCCCTCATCGGTAGAGGAAGAAAGAATTGTTGTGTATATAAGATTGAAATTGGTTTGGGGTTTGGGACCCGAGGGTATCCCATGTGTTTAAAGGAGGGAGGACCTAGATGTGCTTGAGAGAAAGACCACGCTTGTGCCGCCGCCTTGCCCGTCCGTCAGGTTTCCGGGTTCACGGGTCGCTGTGGAGTCTTCGATATTATCTTTTTGGGCGAAAACTTTGCGGAAATACTGATTTGATCGAAGTTTGAGATATCTGATTTGGACGTAATTCTTCGGATGTGCGGTTTGGTCCCTGAAGTTTCAAGATGTCTGATTTGGTCCCAAGTTTCCAGAAATCGAAATTTCGGCGGTCAGCAAATGCCAAGCACTCAATTCAGCCATTTATTTTGGTGAATTACTCCTCTATAATGGCCAAACAGTTGGTCTTTCTCCCATTTATGTTGGTGACTTTACTACCTCCATAACGGCCATTATTTGCTATTATGGAAGCGAACAGCCCTCCTCTCTCTATATAAACACCCCATTACACCATTGTTGAGCACTAAGACATATGCACGAAAATACATAAAGAGATGCAAAAGCGGTGCGAAAATACACAACCAAAACAGTTTCTTCCTACACCTTCCAAGGCATCATTTCTTTACTCAATATTCTTCACGGTAGGCTCTTGAGTTTCCTTTGCTCAAGTGTTCCATTCTTTGTTTTTATCTTGGGAGACAAATTGTCCAGGACGTATAAAGGATACATACGGGGCAATATTGTCTTAAGGACAGAGTGCCACACTCGACTCAGCAAAAACAATTTCAATTTTTCCATCTTCTACAAAACTGGAATTTCCAGTTTTCGTGTGTAACTATTGTAATTTCAGATTCCATGTTGAGTTATTGAATCTATGTTTATCCTTTCGAATACTTGTAATAGTTATATACTTCCCGTACTACTTTATAAAGTACAATAGAGCAGAAATACCCAACACTTTCTCCCGCCTTCTGTTCCTTGAGCACAGAGTGTGGGGTTTGGCTGTGTTTGCTGGACAGCGAGTTGGAATTTTGTCCTTTAATTAATTGATACAGACAGTAAATTCTGTAGAAATTTAAAATGGGTATTGAACACTTTATTGGATGGTTTTGTGCAGACATGGAAGGCCAAATAAAACTAGTACCGAGTCTACTGACTGGACAAATTGGTGAATGTCTCGATAACTCACATGCAGAGAGTCATGCATCTCTTAAAGGGTAAAGAATTATTTTGAACTTTTAAAAGCACCAAGAAAATTGATGAAAAAAGGAAAGAAAAATCAGGTATTGACAACTCTGTGGATGAGAATAGTCCCCACCCACATTGAAATTGCTACTATGTCTTTTGGCGCCATTCTCTCATCTTTCCTTTAAAATTTCCCTGTGCCTACGTCCACACAATGAAACTAAATCCTTTTCCACTATAATTAACCCTCATACTGCACTCAATACCTGTAATACCACTAGCATGTCTGCTATAGGGGGCTCATATAGGTTCTTTCTTCTAACTAACATTAAGGCCTATAATGGGAATTGTACCAATTCCATGAGTGATAGTGAGAGTTGATAACAATAATGCAATTATACGGGCCAGATACTGTTGACTATATGCTCTTCTGAGGGAAGAAATTGAACTAACACAAGCAAGAAAAAAGAACACGTCTTTCTGGTTTTTGCTTCATTAGGAAATAGCTTAACATGGTTAAGACCCTTTAAAGTTGCAAACATGGTGGAAGTTGATCTTGATTCAGAAGGGATTGAACAACCCTCTAGTATTAACAATATGTCCATTAAAAAGAAGGAGTTTCTTTCGTCTGCTATGGAGAGGATCTCCGAATGGTATGCTCTATCTTTTGTTCTTTATTTGTACTTATTGAAAGTAGCCTTTTTTAATGTATTGATTTATTATTTGTTGCTCAAGATACTCACTGGAAGAGTAACGGTAGATACTGATAAATGAGTTACTTATATAACAATCTAAACAGGATTTTCTCCCAAGAGATCGAAAGTGATGTAACTGTAAATGCAGGAGGAACCTCCTTTACACTTCACAAGGTGTGTTGTTCTCTCTGCGTCTGAACCCGCGCACAATATTTTTGTTGGTTTTAGTTTAATTCCTAATTGGATTGAAATTATCGGTCTTGGGCACACCTTGATTTTTTATCAATGGTTGAATCAGTAGGTTCAGTAATGAATTAATTGTGTTCCATGCAGTTCCCATTAGTTTCAAAGAGTGGATACATAAGGAAGTTGGTCTCAGAATCCAATGATGCTGATGTATCTACAATCGAAATCCCTGATATACCTGGTGGAGCAGAGGCATTTGAACTTGCAGCAAAGTTTTGTTACGGAATAAATTTCGATATAAGCATAGAAAACATTGCCTTGCTGAGATGTGCGGCGGAATATCTTGAGATGACAGAAGACTATGCAGTTGGGAATCTGGTGGGAAGAACCGAGTCCTACTTTAATGAAGTAGCAATTAAGAGCCTTGCTGGTGCAGTTTCAATTTTGCATGTTTCAGAAAATCTTCTTCCTATTGCAGAGAAAGTAAAATTGGTTAGCCGATGCATAGACACAATTGCATATATAACCTGCAAGGATAACCAATTCTGCACATCCGGTAGATCAGAGGCTGGTATCAACGGGTTGAATTCCTCCACATTTTCAAACCCGAAGCCTATAGTTGATTGGTGGGCTGAGGATTTAACTGTCCTTAGAATTGATTTTTTCCAACGGGTTCTGATTGCAATGATGGGAAGGGGATTTAAGCAGTATGCACTTGGACCAATATTAATGCTCTATGTACAGAAGTCTCTTCGGGGTTTGGTGAGGCCTTGTACTATAAAATCTTGATGAATTGGTCAAAATTGAAATCATTATGCATATAGTAATTGTTTGTTTATCACAGGAAATATTTGGAAAGGGAAGGAAAAAGATTGAACCAAAACAAGAACATGAAAAGAGGGTTGTTTTAGAAACCATCGTTAGTCTTCTGCCAAGGGAGAAAAATGCATTGTCCGTTAGCTTTCTGTCAATGCTGCTCCGAGCTGCAATATATCTAGAGACCACGGTTTCTTGCAGACTTGACTTGGAGAAGAGGATGGCATTGCAGCTTGGACAGGCTGTATTAGATGATTTGTTAATTCCTTCATATTCATTCACAGGGGACACGTTGTTTGATGTTGAAACCGTGCAGCGTATTATGATGAATTTCCTTGACTATGAAATGGAGGGAAATCGATTGGGAGATGAAGAGTATCATCACGTGTCTCCTTCATTAAGCGAAATGGAAGGGATTGGGAAACTTATGGAAAATTACTTTGCTGAAATAGCCTCTGACCGTAATCTATCCGTTACAAAATTCATTAATCTTGCTCAAGTCATTCCAGAGCAAGCAAGGATCACTGAAGATGGGATGTACAGGGCCATTGACATTTATTTGAAGGTAAGTGCGATGAAATTACCTGATTAATTCTATGTTTATCTGTGCATATTTACACATACAAGCAGCATTTTCATCGATTTAGAATTTTTAGGCCATGTTTAGAATGGAAATTTTTTTTGGTCCTGATTACTCATGGTTATTGCCATGCTAAATTTAATAATCTTGATTTGGATAATTTCTTTAACAATGTACCTTCTGGTGCTAGCATGTTAGTCTTCCTTCATTAGGGAAATGCATCTGGACCTCTGAAGCTTCTGATGTTCTAGATTTCTAGTAAACTATGTAAAGGAATACTTACACCCTTCTGTATTCTTTATCATTTAAAACCTGAATTTTAACCAGGGAGAAATAACAGCCCAAAGAATTTGGCATGAGTTTAAGTTCTATGCACCGACGGTGTAAAAACTACTCTTGCCTTATTAGCTCACTTATAAGGTAACTACTTGTAAAACTCTATAATAAGCAATAAATAGTAACCTGATTAATATGACATTGTATAATAAATTAACTATAACTATTGTGAAAAAGATCATTATACTTTCAGTGTGTGACACTAAAATCCATACACGTGTTTCATATAGGGTATCTCATCTAAAGAAGAAGCTTGTATATGTATTCATAGATGAGCAAACTGCACCTCCCCTGTTACTCTTTCTAAAAATGAGGGTGGACTCTATAGGTTTTCACTACAGAAGCTCCTAATCTTATTGCTTCCGAGTTACGTAGTAACAAGATATAAACCATGTACCTCATTTGATGATCTTCACTTATCATGTTGTCAGTACAACAAAAATATATTCTTGAACAATGAGTTGAACTTGATCAGAAAGTTTAAGCTTGTTAAAATGCAGAATAAAAAGTGTGGAACCCTTGATCCAAGCTAACACGATCTTCTTTTGTTGAATTGTGTGACCATCTTATGTAAAAGCTTGAACTGCTAGAGAGCACGTGAACATACTTTTATTTGCTTAATTATGTCTTCAACACATATCAATTAAACTATGAAGGCGTGTTTAATACGTTATTTGTTGTTGGACAATTTGAAGGCACATCCAGCTCTAAGCGACATGGAAAGGAAAAAGGTTTGCAGTGTCATGGACTGCCAAAAGCTATCTCGAGAAGCTTGTGCACATGCTGCTCAAAATGATAGGCTTCCTGTTCAGACAGTTGTGCAAGTACTTTACTACGAGCAGCAACGCCTTCGCGAGGTCATGGATGGGAGTCAGCTTGTAGCAACTGAACCTCCTGCTCTTGTTCCTTCCAAAATGAATCATCAGTTCTCTACTGATATCAACCCTGTTTCAGACGAGGTCTCGAGTCTAAAACGAGAAAATCAGGAGCTGAAATTTGAGCTGCTGAAAATGAAGATGAGTTTGAAAGAAATTGAAAAACCGAATCCAATCAAATCAAATACTAGCAGCCCTATGGTCATCACTCATTCTGCTGATAAACCTCCTTTGCCAAGAAAATCTAATTTCATGAGCTCAGTATCCAAAAAGCTCGGAAAATTTATTCGAGCTGATGGACTCATGGCAAGCAAAGCACGAAATAAACCGCCTAAAGATAGGCGTCATTCCATATCGTGATTTGAGCTAAGCTATATTTGCATGCATCGTCTCTTAGTATGGTATTGGATTCAAATTTAGTTTATATTTTAATCATGAAAGTTGTTATATGGGAAAGTATATATTTTGTCGTGCTTTAATCCAGAAGTGTTATTTAGATGGACGTGGACGACTTCCATGTACATTATATATCCATGAAAGATTTGTAATCTTGGTTTCTCTTATGTACCTTGAAGAAAGATCTGCAATCTTGAGATGTACAAACAATAAAATAGTAGTGTCACTGGAAAAGTAGTTTTGATCATCCGTAGCTATTAGGTACTTTAGCTTGTGCCATTTTCCAGTGGCAAGAATCAAGAAACGTGGACGTGATCAAAATCAGATTAGATTTGGTTTCATCGATTTGGAAATTGGGAAAAAATGACTTAAGCTAGTGATCACTGACAAACGACAATAGAATACTTTGATTATACTGAAGCTTCTGTGAGGGTTTCAGGATATAACTGAAAAAAAATAATCCCTAGATTATTTTCATTAATGAAAGAGTATATATACAATTTACAATTTTTCATAATAGGAAAAACATATTTCTATTCTACTCCCAAAATCCTATTCTAGTAGTACAAGAATCCTATAATTATGGTAAGTGTACAATACTAATTAATACAATATTTACCTAAAATCTTCCATTAAACCGTGATATACACGGTGTGTGTATTACCGTGTATATCACGGGCTGAACAACTTCAAATCTGGAACAAAACCGTGATATACACTCCTTATGGTAAGTGTATATCACGTGTATCTTTAACACACACCCGCAGTCATAGCGGGCGGTCTTCGTACGCTGAGACTGTCCCTAAAATCTTCAAAAAGGACCGAGTGAAGACCTTTGGTAAACATGTTTGCAATTTGATATCTGGAAGGGAAAAGACAAACACGTACTTGTCCACGAGCTACCTTTTCGCGAACAAAGTGGATATCCATCTCGATATGTTTAGTGCGCTGGTGCTGAACCGGATTACCAGAAAGGTAGATGACACTAACATTATCACAATAAACCAAGGTAACTTTATGAATAGGACAATGAAGCTCTAAAAGAAGATTACGGAACCAACAGGATTCAGAGACCACATTGGCTACCCCTCGATACTCGGCCTCTACACTAGAGCGGGACAAAGTCGACTGACGCTTTGCAGACCAGGAGACCAAGTTATTACCAAGAAACATACAATAGCCAGACGTAGAGCGTTTGGTGTCCAGACAACCACCCTAATCAACATTTGTATACGAAACAAGTGCAAACGTCGATGATGGATATAAATGTAAGCCAACGTCAAGTGTCCCCTGGATGTACCGAATAATGCGTTTGAGCGCATTCATGTGCTCAACCCTGGGATCATGCATAAACAAATACACATGTTGTACGGCATACGTAATGTCTGGTCTCGTGAACGTAAGATACTGAAGAGCCCCTGCAAGACTGCGATAGCGAGTCGGATCCTCGTAAGGGAGCCAGCCGCAGCCCCTAGCTTGGGTTTAGTATCAACTGGAGTGGAAGTGGACTTGCATGAGGACATACCAAATAGCTCAATGATCTCAGTTGCATACTTCTGTTGTGCTAAGAATAACCCACCTGCATGACGAGTGACAACAATCCCCAAAAAGTAACTCAAGGGCCCCAAGTCTTTCATAGCAAACTCAGAACTGAGCATTGTCATGATAGACTGGCGTAATGCATCAGAAGAGGCAGTCAAGATAATATCATCAACGTATAATAATATATATGCTAGGGAAGAACCATGACGATATATGAATAATGAATTATCAGACATGTTGTGAGAAAATCCAATAGTCGAAACATAGTCTGCAAACCTCTTATACCAAGTCCGTGGGGACTACTTAAACCCATACAAGGACTTCTTCAATAAACAGACATGATGAGGATATTTTGGATCCCTAAACCCCAAGGGCTGATGCATATAGATTGTCTCCTTAAGATCACCATGTAAGAAAGTCTTCTTCACATCTAACTGATGAATGTGCCATGTTTTGGAAAGAGCCAAGCTGAGCACAGTGCGAATGGTAGCCGGCTTGACCACCAGACTAAATGTCTCACCACAATCCACACCAACCTACTGAGTCTTACCATCACCTACAAGACGAGTCTTATGCCTCTCAAAAGAACAGTTAGAATTGTCTTTATGAATAAAAATCCACATAGACCGAATAATATTAACACCAGATGGATGGGGCACCAACTCCCACGTCTTATTATTAATAAGAGTATTATATTCGTCGGTCATAACAATTTTCCATTTCGGGTCATTTAAGGCAGACACAAGATTACGGGGTAGAGGTGATTTAAGAACATTAGAATTTAGATTAAAATGTCTTTTATGTTTAAAAATATCCTGTTGATTACGAGTGACCGGTCTATGACTCGAGGGAGAATTGGGTGGAATTTGGGCAGTGACGAAACTGGAACTGGACTGGCTAGCAAGCAGTGGGCATGCTGGCCCAAACACTAGAGCAGTGGCGGGGGGTGGCCGGCGATGGGCTCTTGCCCCAATAATCGGGCGAAGCGATGGCGGCGATGGGATGGATCACTGGCCCAGTACCGAGAGATGGACTGGACCGTGAGTCTAGCCTACTAGACCGAGACAGGAGAACAGTGGGGTCAACATGTAGTGGGCCCGCTGGTTGATTTTGTGTGCGGGACAAGTTCGATAAATAATGGATAATATATAGAGAGACATCGTCATCCAAAAAAGTATACGAACTAGGCACATGACTACTCACTTTAGCAAACGGAAATTGGGTTTCATAAAAAATAACATGGCGACTAATGATGATTTTATTAGATGATAGATCAAAACATTTGTAACCACAATGGTTAGACGGAAAACGCAAAAACACACAAGGGGTAGAACGAGCCTGAAGTTTGTTAATTGTGATTGACGGAAAGAGTGGATAACACAAGAATGGATGAATATGTCAAGCCTTTGATAGGAAGTATGTTAAGGAGATATGTAGCCATTTCTAGAGCATGATACCAAAAAGAAGGGGGCACAGAAGCATGAATCAATAAAGTTCGGACAATGTTATTAATGGTACGAATTTTGCGTTCGGCTTTCCCATTTTGTGAGGACAAGAAAAACGAAAATTGATTCCATTATTAGCACAAAACTCTTGAAACACCCCATTATCATATTATTTGTCATTATCACATTGAATATTTTTGATTTTCCGTTCGAATTGGGTTCTAATGAATGCTCTAAATTTTAAGAAAGTGGAAAAAATGAGAGATTTTTTTCTTAATTTTGCTATCCTTGATTCATTGATGTGACCAAGTCTACAATGCCATAAGTAGGTGTTGTTTCTTGGATTACTTATCTTAGCTCGTTTGTTTTGCATATTGAAAATTTCACGACTACAGTTTAGAACATACAAACCATCCATAAGCGGAGCATTTTCACAAACAAAATCATTAAAAGACAGTACATAACTACCATTGGCAATAAATGAGAAAACCCCCTCAATGTCTAACACTGGGATAGAAATAATATTCCTCGTCAATGAGGGAATAAAATAACAATTATTTAGTTCTAAACAAAAGCCTGAAGGTAAATCTAGTCTATAAGTTTCCACGCGTTCAGCATCCACTCGTGCTCCATTTCCAACGCGCAGGTCTACCTCCCAAGGTCCAACATTTCTGCTGTCAATCAGACCCTGCATATTATTACAAATGTGTGAGCCACGTGCGGTATCCAATACCCAACAATGAGAGTTATTTATAGACATATTTATCTCAATGACAAATATACCTTGTCTAGTAGAGCCAGGAGCACCTAGTGCTTTGCCTCCTCCTGGAGTTGTGCAATCCTTCTTCTAGTGCCCCTTCTTCTTGGAGTTGAGACACACATCCGAAGCTACATTTGCCTTCTTCTGAACACCTCCTCTAGGTTTCATAATTGTAGGTGCAACAACTGTCTTTCCCTTCTTCTTCTGCATGTTCTTACCCTTGGGTTTGAACTTGCTAGAAGAGCCCAGCATGAGCCCAGTTTTACCTTTAGGGGTAGATGATTCAAAGGACTTCAACATGTTATGAAGCTCTGGAAGACTTGCCTTGGTCACATTCATATTGAAGTTCACAATGAAATTCTCAAATGAACTAGGAAGTGAATTCAGGATCAGGTTGACAGAGACATTTATAGGCAACTTCGTTCCAATCGAAGCCAACCTTTCTATCAACTCAATCATCTTCAGAACATGTGCTGACACTTGACCCTCATCGTTCAACTTACACTTGAAAAGGTCCCTCAACAGTTCATACTCCATTGTCTGAGACTGTGAGTCATAGCGACTCTTCAAATGTTCTAGCATTTCGTTGGGGCTCATGTTTTCATGTTGCCTCTATAACTCCAAGGTCATGGAGGACAACATTACACATTGTGTCGAGGTAGCATCGTCTAGATATTTCTGATAAGCCACCTTGTCAAACAGCGCATACTCAGTAGAATCTTCAGCAGGGACTGTGGGGAACACTGTATCTAACACATACTCAATTCTTTCTAGTCTTAACACCAATCGCAAATTTCTTAACCAGTCAAGGTAATTTTCTCCAGTCAACTTGTTTGTCTCGACCAACATTTTCAGTGATAGATTCGACATTTTGTATAAACTGAAGATATATATAGACTTGAAATTAAACTCTAAAATAATTTCTATTGAACACATTTATTAACTAATTTACATGGCCTTTAGTTTAATTAGCTCCCACTATTTTAACATACCATTCGACCCCATGGAAGAATACAAACTCATATCAAATATGGTCATAATGGGCCAAGATCCAGGTTTATACTATCTCCGTGTTTGTTGTGGCTGATAAGTTTAATAGCATAACCCGGTAGGTCTCCAAATCAATTACAAGCAATTTGTAACTCTTGTTTGACCGAATGTTCTAAACAATCGATCTGCGTTCCTCAGCTTGTCCGACACTGTGGCGCCAAAATAGCCTAGCAAGTCAACCCAGTTATGCGACTGCAATTATGTATCTAAGTGAGTTTTGCCTTATAGAGCAAACACCGTGGTGTAAATACTCATGAAGGTTTCTCACCCACTTCTACATTTAACATGCATCTATGAAAGAGTCTGAGTCCTCGTAGACTTAGAGCAAATGTTGTGGCATAAATACTCATCTTGCTGAAAAGGATTTTGCACTACAGTCAATTATAACGGACGACGCGTTCATTTCAAATGAGTCTTGTATTAAAATTTTAGAGAACATTTTAATTCAGGGTTTTAACCAAGATCAACTCTAGTATGATATATCAATTATAACATCTTAATTCAAAGTCTATTAAGCACTTATTGGGTACCGCCTGCCCAAGCATGATATTAAGCGGTTTAACAAATACCGGGCGCCGCCTACCCAGACAATTATTTGCGGATATTATTCTAGTAATCTAAATGACAATTATTTAGCACATAAACAATATACTTATCAAATATATTGTATAATAATCATGGGTTAAATATTATGAATAATTTTTTTTGGACTGATTGTGCCGCGACGCTAATCATTGGAGTTGCGGCGCCAGTGAGGCAGAAGCCAAAATTCTGCTTCTGTAATGCATTAGCGCCGTGGCGCTCCACCATGGAGCTGCGGTGCCACTGTGGCGCTGGCAAGGCAGAAAAAACTTTCTGCTTCTGTAATTCATTAGGGCCGCGGCGCCTACTGTCCAGTAAGTCCAGAATTTTAAAAGGAAGCATTAGGGCCGCGACGCTCCACCATGGAGCCGCGACGTCGCCTTGAAACCTTAGCAAGCGCCGCGGCGCCGACGTCCTGATAAAACATTTCTGTGTTGATTTTTCTAAAATCGTTCGAGCCCTAAATCCAATTTAGGGATCAAATCACATATCATTTATCCTCACCCACCATTATCAATAACGCACATATCGACCATCATCCATTCATAATCGTTCTTCATCGTGTACCATGTTCGCAATGAACCGGTTTTCTACACTTGGCTTAGTCCGAGTTAGAACGAAATAACTTCTTCGATTTAGCGTAGGTGATAATTTAGGTTGATATCAAAAGGTTAATCATTCGGTCAAGATATGTAGGATTTCAAGAAGCCTTGTTTTAATCCAATTTTATGTTTAACCCATATTATTATGTTATTCAATTGTTATTTAACAATTGAACCAACCTGGGCTCTGATACCATTGTAGGGTTTTGTTGGGTTCAAAATACATAAGTAGGCACATCAGAAGTTTAAAATTTTGTTCTACTTACCCCAATAATTTTTTCCGGTATGGTTATATGACAATCGAAACCTATAACATAATTATTAAATCTGGAGTCTTTACTTAGGGATTACACGCGACAGTCCCTTCGACTGCAAGCACTATGTTATGGTGTATTCCTCTGTCAAGAAAGCCAGGAAATCTCAGCAGAGGTTTGAGAGAGTTTCGTCCTAGACTCTAAGCCTAGAATTAGTTTATGATAATTAGTGTGTTAATTAACAATGGGAGTGCTGTATTTATAGTTAAAATTAGGGCAAAATCTGATTAGGGTTAGGCTTCAAGCATGACCAAAAAACCGAGGTGCAGTGGGCCAAAATCCAAAATCCAATTTTGATTTAATTAAATAATTTTCATCTAATAGAAATTATTCCATAGTTATTATCAATTTAAATATCTCGATTCCAAATCGAATATTTAATATTTTCTCAATATATGAAGTACTTTTACATGAATCCAGCAAATATAACATTTATGTGAGATGATAAATTCCTTTCATTCGCGACACACTCGATCAAACTTAGGATTTGTCATGTGTCTATCCAAATGGCTTGATCACTTTATCTTATCTATATTAGTCGACAACTATACCATATTCTAAATATGTCGCTTGCATTATCCAATGACTTGGTCGACCTAATATCACTAAGAAGTTGAGTGCTCTCTCGAATATCCAATCGAGGAATGAATCATATTCTTGGCTCAACTACCACCTTAATTTACATCATAATACACCCAACACAAGCCGTATCTTATCCTATAAGGAGTTTAAGCTTAGGACATGGTCAAAGTACATTACTCTGTAAACAAGGTGTGTATTGACCTCAAGTTAAAGGACATTCATCTCCCACACGCTGATAACACTTTAGACATGTATAACAAATAGTTTATTAGTAGGGTATACCAATACTTTTCAAAAGTATCAATGTGTCCATCACTAGTAACCATTACTAGTAGCAGGTGAGACATACTACATTCTCTAAGAATGTGACGCAGACCACATGTCGACTTATAACATATCATCGATATCTCATTCTCGATGATCATTAGTCGATGCTATTTTAGAGTTAAGCTCTATCATCAATATCTCACTCTATTAATGACAACATAAGCTCAATGAATGCACATTAATGAATAATTACAAACAATCAAATAATAATTCAATAATTGCAACTGCCATAATTATTAATCTTATTAATAATACGAATGTGTTCAAGTACATTTGTCTCTAATAATGATTGTCTCTAGTACATACCTACTTTCACTTATAAGTTGAAAAATTATAAGCAAGAGTGATAAACTTATTAACTAATTTTGTCTCAATAAACGTTTATGGTATTTACCAAATGCACACTTTTTAGGATTTGATGAAACCGGCAATCAACATGAGCAAGTTAGTTGATTACGAGAACGGAAAGGCACTGAATGAAATAAAGGGGACAAACTATTGTCTAAGTTTAGAGCCTGTTTAGCCTATCACAAATTACTTATTTTGAAAGTATTTGTCAAAATAGAGAGAAATACTTTTTGAACAACTTGTGTTTGATCAATTCATTTTAAAAAGGATATTTAAAATATTATATAACGGATTGTATTTAACCAATCTCTTCAAGTGCAAATTATAAAAAAAGACAAGTATAAAGGTTCATTCTACAATTAAAATTTTTTAAAAAGAAAATAATTTTAAATATTTATTAGAAAAGACTTTAATTAAGTTTCTATTTTTATTTAAATAAAATAAAATATGAAATAAAGATATATTAATTTTTTAAATCAATATAAAAAATGGTTAAACCAAAAGTGTCTTATTTGATTAAATTCAAACATAAAATATCACAGTATGTATGCATGCCCTCCCAAAGAGATATTGAGATAAAAAGGCAATGGAGGTGACTACAAAGGAAATCTTGTGAGGTATTATTTGAGAAGAATTAAATAACTTAAAGTAAAATTTAATCAATCTAATAAAAAGTAATCTTGAGACTGGTATACTGCAAATAAAAAGAAATCATTTCTTGAGAAAATATTCTTGACTCAATGTAATTTTAGGGATGAGTTTTATATTCGAAAGAAGAAGAGATCGAAGAGATAAAGAGAAGATGGATTTTTTTTAGGTACAATAGAAACCAAAATTGAAAAGGAGAACGAGTTTGTATTATAATTAACGAGGGAT
This sequence comes from Anisodus acutangulus, assembly GCA_029783415.1. Lineage (NCBI taxonomy): Eukaryota > Viridiplantae > Streptophyta > Magnoliopsida > Solanales > Solanaceae > Anisodus > Anisodus acutangulus. The sequence goes on along the minus strand of CM056501.1, from coordinate 44,263,332 downwards.
TATTTAGTAAATATGAATTCTTGGTAAAGATAGTTTTGACTGAAAAACAAATTCTGCTTTTGCTTTACTTTTACTTGAAAGTTCTGTGGTTTATAAGTCAAACACGTTAAATCTCTAAAAAAAAAGTGAATTTTTCGAAAAATTTAACCTCCATGAAACTTGGTCAAACAAGGTATGAATCTAACAAAGAACCTTCAAGGAATTGACGTGACATAGACTCAATTATCCCGTAGGGCAATCAATGTTGTAGATATTTTGTGAGCTAATAAGTACAGATAACTAGACAATTATATACGTATCCAAGAACTCGAATCATAGCAGTTTTGTTTGGCTCTTGAATCCCAAAAATACCGTTAGCGAAGCAAAGAGCACCATTGATACTATAACTGGAGAAAGAAAAGATAATAAAATTAATTCACACAAATTAAATCACATACGTAGTCGGTAGGATATATGAAGTCTAAAATCTTATCACACCGACTGATCATCAGCTCATAGATCAAATGTATTTAGTTTTTTCTTCCTCCTTTCAAGTCATATTCAAACTCAAAACTTGAAAAAGCCAAGGAGGATTATTCAATGAATCTTGTCTATATTGCTCTTCAACATTTTGATTACTTTGTGTTCTTCCACCATGCTGGAAATTACTCGGATTCGCGACCGGCAAATTTTCAAGTACTCGCCATTTATGGCCATTTAGATCATTCCTCGGATTTCTTGCTAGATTTGTAGTATGCTTTATTTGGCTAGAAGCGGATCCCGTGGAATTAGAAGAGGAAAAGCTTGGTGAAGAATCAAAATTAGCTGTTTTTCTCCTGTGGTTGTTATAACTTGACAGGCCTAAAGTTAACTCGAGTTCAGTGTCATCTTCATTAATGTCATTACCAGCTGATTCTGCAATGTGCTCTTGATCAGTTGGCCGTATTTCCAAGTCAATACATTGACGGATGGACTTCTTGTTTGAATGGAGATTAGTGTGATGGTTGACCACTTGATGATCTTTCACTTGTTGCGGCCGGCTACTACTTGACATGTTTTTCATCAGTAATTTCTGGGTTTCATATAGACGATGAAGTTCGTACAACTGTGATCCGAAGGAAAAAAAAATTAATTACTAACATTCATGCATACGACTGTGCCACCAAAGGCATATATAAGATCAATAGGTTCAGAATGAGCGTGAACATAATGCATCGAGGCGAGAATATGGGGATGGAAAAAAATAATTAGTAATAATAATATACCTGTTCTCTAAAGATTTCTTCGTGCTTTAACATCGCCATCTTCATGTATTCCTTATCGTATGGATTGAGAAGCTTCTCCATTTTTAAAACTGAAGAAATTTTGATAAAAAGATGAAAGAAGAAGAAGAGGAGACGTTTCTTCAATTCCACTCAATATCTCCGGAATTGGGAATGTATTATTACCTAAAAGAAGCAGAAATCAGGGTGAGTTTCTTGAAAAATGAATAAAGAAATACTAGTCATTTAATTGTGATAATACAAATAAGTTGATAGACGTTAAAGGCTATCAGCTAAGAAAATATTAGGCTTCCAAATTTATTGCACAAGTTTGTGATGACCGAAGGAGATTAACGCACCCCTTTTTTGGCATGTAGGGATTTTGTTTGTTTTTATTGTTCGTTCTTTTCCATACAAATTACTGTCAATTCGGACCACTGCAATAATAATACTTGTATTATATAGAAATCAACTATGTATGTCCTATTAAGAACATGCCATGTTATATATATCATTGTCATAAGAACAGTAATATTCTTGTATAATCGAGTGCATATATTCCAAGAAAAATACAGATATTTTTCGACAAATTAAACTATTCTCTTTTGCCAGTTCTATGTTATATAAGTAGTTTACAGCATGACACATGCATCTCTGCCATTTAAACCCAGTGCTTAACGCTAAATTGACTGCTTCACTACTATTTTTTATTTTTTGCTATCCTTTCGTGTATGAAAAAAATAAGAAAGAAATTCTAGCTATTATCAGATAAAATATTTTTGGAAGATCTCAAACAAAGTGTGTTATCAGATAGATTATTACTAGCATTAACAAATTTGTAACATATTGATCACTTTTCTCGGACGCTAACGTATGTAACCGTTCGTGTAAATTAAGTCAATATCTCGTAACAATAACTTAGATTATCAATCAATCAAGAAAGAAAGAACAAGAAAAATTAGATGCTCTTTGTTTAAATCTACGACTAAATTGAGCGTCTTTACCTGTAACGTAAGTAGTACTCTTATGAAGAGAAGAAATAGGAGGAGAAGAACTTTGAGAGGAGCTTGCAAACCAAACTTGAGAATTAGGTATTGAATTGTGGAACCTAATTCACTGCCGATACTATGAAGACCCTATGCAGAATGTGGAACGCTGATCGACACTATGAAAATCAAATTTTATAATGTAATGTTATTTAGTAGAGGGTATTTTGGAAATTTTAGGCTTGTATTATGTTGCCCTAGTTTTCACTATATATAAACTAGGGCGCCGTTTTTCTTTCAGAAGAGTGGTCGAAAAAAAGAGAGAAAATTGTAAACTCAAAACTCCATTATAATAAAATTTGCAGCGTCAAAATGGACGTAGCTCTCGCATTAAGGGTGAACTACTATAAATTTGCGTGTGTTATTTATTCTTCGCTTATTTACTGTTTTTCGATTAGATAAGATTTGAGACGTAAATCTTAACATTAACATTTATTTCTTTGATATGATGGGCTTTAATTTGCCTTCACATTCCCCAGTATATAACTATATACTATATACTGTCAAAGTGACCCCGAAGATACATATAAATTTAAAAATATAAAAGAGGAAAGAATAAAAATAAAATAGCATTATATGACTGCTATGGAAGAGTTTAAGATTCTCTTTTATGATTTATCACACAGAAATCAAAGCAAATGTTGTTGCATTTTTGGAGTTCGGAGAAAAGGAAGACAGAGAGATAGACTAGCTTGACTAGGGAGGAAGCATGCCAAACAAATCCAGACCCTTTAGCCAATCTGGTTTAAGATTTGTGAAAGAGATGCCCCAGACAAGTCCAGCACTGCACCTTATTTAAACATTTTCTAATCACGATAATATATTTACTTAATAATATTATGTCCCAAAATACTTGTCACATTATAGTTTTCAAGAGTCAAATAATATAAACTTTATCCAATATTTTTAGCTATATTTTTTATCATATTAATATGAAAAGAATTACAATTTATAGTGCTTTTCGTATAGTTTCTAAATATCTAAATTTTAATTTTAAAATATTAAAATAAAATAATCTAATTTAACTTTAAAATTTAATCAAATTGACTTTTAAAAAGAAAAATATGACAAGTATTTTAGAACGGAAGAAGTATTTAGTTGTACTGTCACATAATGCAAGGGAAAGAATAATACTCCATTCGTTTCATAATAAGTGACATTTTAGCTCATGTACACCCCTTAAGAAATTACTTACTCCTAAAAATTATGATTATTTTTACTAACTTACCCCTAATTAATGTTTAGAAAAAAAGCTACTTAATAATTTTTTATTATGTAAATAAGCATAATTTTGATAGAATAAGATCAATTCTTTTTGAAATCTTAAAATATCATTTATTTTAAAATAAAATAAAAAATCTAAAACTATCATATGTACTTCTATATGTGGATCACACCATAAAGACGGGAGGGGTTTGGTGGGTGGGTGGGTGGGGTGAGTGGGCGTGGTGGTGGGTTAAGGCAATCATCAAAATAACAACTTAGGAAGGAATCACATGCACTACAAAAATACAATATAGCCTTATTTTGTTACACAGTTGTCTCAACCTTTGCCTTATACTTGTAAATAATACTATAATAGTCGTATCTGATATTGTCCCCAATCCCCATCCATTCTTGTGGCCTTGAAGGGTAGAGAAAAATAGGTGTCATCACCTGGCCCGCCGGCAATAGATCTGATCCTGGCCGTACATTTTGGTGGGTACCCCCTTCGTATCCTCCAAAAGTTGATCGACTTATCTTCAACATTTTACCCATCCTACGCCCCACAATTATTGTACACATACGATCTAATATTATTAAAATAATACAACAATGTGTTCTTAGCTTATGATAAAGGACTTATTTAAGCTATATATACGGTATAAAATGGAAAAGAATTTTTACATTATTAATGTAATTTAATTGATAATATCAAATTATTCTTCTATTTATTAAGTTATTACATCGGGCTTGCTATCTCCTATTATAGTTGAATGAACAATTATGTCTTCTTAGCTCATGACTGAAACTTCAAATTATATACATCGATAGTAAAAGGGCACGGTCGGATCACAAGGGTCTATTTTACGCAGTCTTATCCTGTATTTTTGTAAGAGACTGTTTCCACCGGTTTGAACCCGTGACCTCCTGCTCACATGACAACGACTTTAACAGTTACTCCAAGTCTCCCCTACAATATACATCAATAATATAATTTTTTTTATACTATTAGTGTTTATTTAATATATCATACTAAAGGTCTTTCTAAGTTATCATATTAGACGACGTATTACAAAGTTAATTATCTATTGTGTAGATTAACTTAACTTGATGGTAAAGTATACATATACTAATAATGTGCATAAATTAAACTCTATTAATATTAGTAATAATACAATATTATTAGGGTTTGCCCTGGATTTTCTATTTTATTTGAAGTTTACCATAATTATGTTTTACTTCGAAAATGTTTTCTTAGTGGAAAAGATTTTCTTCGTGGAAAAGGATTCTACCATATTTATTCAGTTCTTGAAGGAGAAGTTTTTGACTTTTATAAATAGGAGATCCTTTCTTTTCATAAACAACACAATAGCATCCACAATGTAGTCATTTAGAGAGTCTTGTTTAGGGGGAGATTTTACCCAACAATTATTAAAATTTTCTTTTATATTAGTTTTATAATATGTAGGTCGATTGACCAAATCATATAAAATATTATGCTTTTTTAGTATAATTTTTGTGTCATTTGATTTATCATCGTTCAAAATTTATAATTATTAGCTTTTTCGCATGATGACATGTTATTTCGATCTTAACAAATATTGTTGTGCATCGATTCTCATTAACTGGATCTGATCCCTTAACTCCCCACGGTGGACAACGCAACACCGTCTAATGCAATGGACATTGAATGCGACCATGTGATGAGCTTCTTAACTAAATAACTAAGTATGTGATTGGAAACCAGGGCTTAGATTCATTGATTGTTCGATTTGATTGTTTATGTTAGAGCGAGTTAAAAGTGGCGTAGTAGGACTACGGCCTCGAACATATAAGAGCATGTGCACATTTACAAGGCAAACTTGGTTGGATGGATAGACTTCAAATTAAACGACTTAGGGAAAGAATAATAGAGCTGGCTTTGTCTTTGATATTTTTTTAGCTGTACCAATTGGTACGGATGGATTAGAAGGCAAAGATAATATTCCAACACATACACCGGCCACGAATATGGAAGAGAGATGGATTTTAATTAGCATTGTACCATTTTAATTGGAATATATGTTTTTATGTAAACTTGACTGCGAGTATATATTACGGAAAGCGAAATCAACATGCAGCGGCAAAGGTAAAGGTAAAAAAAGAAATTTCCATTGAATCCTTTTAGTTCGAAAGTTATATTACTAAAGAAAAATAAAAATAAAGTTATTAATTATCAATTTAAACCGTTGAATCTCCTCAATACAAGGAAAGCTTCTAAAGATATTATTTTTGAATTCGGTAGAGGCCCTTATATGTGTTCGGTCGAATCAAGTAGGTTTTGTTCAAAAAGTATATCTACGTTAAAAAAATCATTATACCAATTAGTAGCACTTGAAGTTATTGTTCTCTAATCTAAAATTTATAAAATTGAAATCTTGACTTCGCTCTGTCCGTAGTTAATCTGGACAGAAATAAAATTTTAGGATATTGATACACATACTATGTAACATTGTAACATAAAAATTGTAGAAGAATCCAAATCCAAAAAGGAAAAAGAAAAGAGAAGAAAGATGCAAAGAATGTGTGTGTCCATATGAGAAAATCAAAACAACATGATAGCACTTGGATGGAACATTAGAGAGAGGGACATTGAAGCACGCGTTGCCGGTTCAATAAGGTGCACAAGTATGGGGTGGTAGGGTCCTTTTGGGTTTACTAAAAGGCTGAGCCACGCCCTACCCTTCACCTTCCTGTTACTTGGTCCCATCTCCCTAGCGCTTTTTTCAAAAAAAAGAAAAGGGCATCATCACATATATATATACAGTACTACTAATATGAGTAGATGATATAGTACTATTAAATCTGATCACTTTGTGTTCCATAATTCAAAACATGACTCAATTGTTATTTCCAACTTGACATTAGCTTCTTGTTTGGCGTGGTTCAATTCTTAGTGGATCTTCAGATATGACCTATACTCAGCAATAAAGCTAATCATAGCTCAAGAGGCTAGTTTTAGCAATGGTTTGTGTATTGGATAGGGTTGGTATGTAGGGCTATAGCTAGATAAATTAAAGGGCTTGTCAGTAGGCAGGGCCTAAGTTATATTTATTGATGGCCTTTGATTGAATCTCCTTCTATAACAAATTATACTGCACTAATAAGATAAGAATTACTGATATTGTAGAATGATCATGAATTAAGAAGTTAAGAAGTTTGTGCTATAAAACATGATTTTACTATTTCATTTATATCGAAATACCTCACTGAAAAAACGTTTGGTGGAAAACAGATTGTCATTGAAATGCTGGGAACTTCAAAATTTATCCGTATGAAAACACTATTATTTAGATTTTTTCCACCGACATTTGATGAGAAATAGCTGCTGAACAATTTGCAGTGAAAAATATGTGGGAAAACAGATTTTTTTTAGTAGTGTATAGTGGTAAAAGTGATTTGAACATTATTTGAGGTTGCACGTTTAAATTTCAGATATGATATATATATTTTTTTGTACCCTTATAAGAATTTCTAGTACATGCTATACCCCAAGATAATGCAGTAACGGTAGTACATTTTGTACAGCAAGTGGCGCATCATCAATCTTTTTAGTGTTCAGACCAAAGATAGGATATTTTGTTGATGAATAAATGCTCTGACCTAATTCCTAAACTGGAGGATCTTCTTCAGCCACAAAAATGTTTCATCACTTTACAAAGAAAGAAAGTCCTGCCAAAAAAAATAGTATCATATCTTCCTCTATTTCATGAGTGCTACTGTTTCCCTTCCACAGTTTCCTTTTCGCTCTTTATGCTCTTCTTGTCATAAATCTACCTAAACACTGTAAATATCAAATATCAAATATCAAATATCAAATATCAAATATCAAATATCAAGAGGCATTATATCCTTTAAATAAAAATATAAACGGGAAAATAAAATATTGACTCGTCCACTGGATCAGGAGTTTGTTTTGGATTTTCATGAAATCTCGAATTTTGAGTGGTACAGATAAGTTAAGACTTGTTTCTATATGGTTAAGTAAAGGCCATGTGTTTCTGCGTGTGATGAGATCACGGGTGGGATTATGAATTAAATGACAGGGACTAACTACTGACTAAACTGATTTAATATACTACTCCCTCCGAATAAAAAAATGGTTCACTTAGTCATTTGCACACCCTTTAAGAAAATACAAACTCCTAGACAAAAAGAAGTAATTTGACTTAAGTGTTCCTAATTAAATATGTATTGAGATTTGTTCACATAGTACTTAATAGGGGACAAATCTGAAAAAATAAGGTTAATTTTTTCTTGATTTGATACTCTTTTTTGTTAAAAAAAAAAAACTAAGTGAATACTTTTTTTTATTGGAGGAGAGTAATTAACTAGGGATAATGACATTAATCATAACATGCATACACACTAGCTGCTCACACAAATCTATGTATGAAATGTCGATACTGCCTCTGTTTTGGTCCGTTGTGCCACAGAAAAAATGTGTATACTATATAGTTTTTTTTTTTGTGGTTAAATATACCATATACTTCTAACATGCATGTAATTTAAATTATTGAGATGATGCAGGGTGTGAGTGAAAGTATATAGGGCTTTCTTCCCAATCATCATCCTTTTGCATTTTAACAAGGCTTGCGAGTATTTCAAGTTATTCTACCTGAATTTCACTGCAAAAAACCTTTTCTTTGTCGCCAACTAGTGAAGCAGATATTCTCTTCTTCCCATATGGGGAGAAAGAATAGATGATGAACAAGCTGCCTTGAGCCTGCAAATCTATATTGCTAAAATAATATACCTCTCTTTCCTAATGTGGGACAATTTGCTGATAGTAGTCTCATTACTCTGTTAATGATATGATTTAATATAATATACACTGATTGTCTATAGAAAAGTATCCACTTTTGGGCGAAATTATTTAAGATTCATTGTCGTGTATACAAACATATCCATCCTTCCACACAAATCAATAATCTGTAACCTCGATAATCCCCGTGCGTCTTTTTTGGCTACCCCTCAATCATCGAGGTTACAATTGTTACGACATGTCAAGCCGAAAAATAATCATTTCTCGGCATGTCAGATTCGATGAGTCCCAATTTCCATTTGCCAAACTCAATTCTCTATCCCCAAATTCCTATGAATTCATAAGTGATGGCCTAAATCCCCTTCTAATTCATCACTTGCAAAATCAATTGTCACCGACACCGATAGTCGTCCCCCCGTTGCCGTCCCAAGGTGGGCAGTCCATCCAGCCCGCAACGGGAGCCTCGGAACTGCCTGTCACGACTGTCTCTCGGCCAGCCCCCCTCTCCCCGACGCTTCTACCCTTTCTCGGCCCCGCCCCCTACTCCATACAGTCCACCCAGTTCCGCCTCCACTTCTTGGCCACCCTATCCCAATCTTGTCCAACCTCCCGCAACACACACACAGACACGACATTTCCAAACCCAAACGGCTATTTAATTTGTCTACTTCGGTTGCCCCTTCCCATATTCCTCGTAATCCGAAAGATGTCTTGTCCGATCCTAATTGAAAAAATGCAATGATTGACGAATATAATGTTCTTATTGAAAATAAGATGTAAGATCTAGTACCTCGTCCTCCTGATGCTAATATTATTCGTTCTATATGGATTTTTTGATATAATAAGAAATTTGATGGTTCTTTTGAGAGGCACAAGGCCCGTCTTGTAGGTGATGACATGTCTCAACAGGTGGGAGTGGATTGTGATGAAACTTGGTGAAACCAACGATTATTCGGATTGTTCTCAGTATTGCTTTGTCCAAGTCTTGTCCTATTCATCAGCTTGACATAAAAAATGATTTCTTGCATGGAGACCTTCATGAAACCGTATATATGCATCAGCCTATGGGATTCAGGGATCCGATTCATCCAGATTATGTGTGTCTTTTGAAGAAATCACTCTATGGACTGAAACATGCTCCCCATGCATGGTACCAACGGTTTGCTGATTTTGTATCCTCTATCGGGTTTTCACATAGCAAATCTGATCATTCAATGTTCATCTATATCAAGGGTAATGACATGGCATATATCCTACTATATGTTGATGATATCATCCTCACCGCATCTTCTGATGCACTTCGCCGATCCATTATGTCTCCTTGGCCCTGAGTTTGCTATGAAGGATTTGGGCTCATTATTGTTGAGATAATGGTCTACTTCTTCACATCCACCGTGCCCCCCTAAGCTATTTTTTTAGCATTGATGTTACGACACATGCAGGTGGCTTATTTCTATGTCAAAGGAAGTACGCCGAAGAGATACTTGACCGAGCAGGCATGACGTCTTGAAAAACCGGCCCACACCGGTGGACACTAGTTCTAAACTCAGTGTCTCTTCGCTCTGATATCATGTAGGAATATGTTCTTTGTCTTTCATTGATTATTGTGTACAATATATATAGTGTTACATAATTACAAACTAGGTAACTAAATCTTTCTAATTACAATTGAAATATAAATTTACCTAATATAAAAAAATATATAAAATATGATAATAATCTATCAATCACATCATTTATGTGGCATCCTGTTCTGGCTTAACCAAACTTACAATTAGTGGAACAAAGTTTAAAAGGGCGGTTTATGGATAATTTAAGATATCATCAATAACCTTCTTATTTTTCTTTCCCAAAATTTAGATAGCGACTAATAGCGTGCATTGACATGGAATTCTAATTTCTATCTGTTATCTAATTTGTTGAAAACCAAGTTTACATTAATAAACTCAAACTCGCCTACTCTATCAAACAAAGAAGCAAAAAAGACCAAAGTAAAAAAAAAAAAAAAGGAATAGCAGTAGTAAATAGTAATCCTTGGTCTATTAAAATTTAAAACCTTCCTACCAAACGAGGTGAAGATTATATCGAGGATAAAGTATTTGCCCATTTTAAAATGCTCTGCGGAAATTTGTAATGAAAGGGTCGGAACTCAATTAAAATTAATACCCAGCTATATGACAATTGACACGTTATGGCATGTCGTAGAAATTATCATAGATAAAGGAGAACAAATTGCCATCTATACTTGGAGATGGACTTTATAATATTATATTGGTGAGAGTTGAATGTATGGTGTTCATTGCTACGTGGAACTTTAGTGCCAATTATGATTAACAGTCTACTAATCTTTCTTAATCATGTTCTAATTATTAAGCCAAAGAAATCTTTTTCTAACAATCCCATCTCCATTCTATAAAAGTAATAATAGAACTAAATTTGATAGGACTAGAGGTTGATCAACTAGTCGTCCGTAAACGCGGATATATCTTGCCTATAAGTGGCCTATGCCATTGCTTAAAATTATTTTCCTCAAAATTTTACAAAACCAAATATGTGAAAATAGAAAAATCTGATTGTTAAAATGGTGTTACATGCCACTGTACAATTCAAACTTCTTGAAATTTCATCAGTTTAATTTAAACTGCACATTTCAAAGTCCGGAAATTTTTGAACTCTAGCACATTGTGCTGAAGATTCACATGTAAAAGTTTTCAACTTCAGCGCATTGTGATTTGAGTTTTCCATGTTTTAGTTAAAAATACTTTATTTAAATTTTATTTCCACATTAGAAATGGCTAAACTTCAAATAATTTTAAAGCACTGACCAAAACTTAATTGGCTGTCCAAAAAAATCCTATTTTTTTCTTTTCAAAACAGGGTGGGCTATAGTTTGGACAGTGGTTTCACAAGACCCTTCTATCTGGTTGGTAATTGAGGCCCGGCCTATGTAGCTGAACATTAGTAGGCTGAATCTTCATCCAAGGGCCACCCTAAATGCAGATATGGATTTGTATTGTCAATTGTGTATCAAAGAGGCCTGAGGCCTGTTAAACATTTTGGAGATTAGAACTTGAGGATGAACAATTGGACCCCTTTATCGAATAATGAAAATAAGGCCCATTGGGAGTTCATTTTCTTGCGCGAATTGTGCCTCTTATGGACTGATCTTTAACTTAAACCCCTTAAATTACAAGTCTTTAATTTTTCTCCCTACTTCTCATTTAATAAAAATTTGCGAGTAAAATACTCATTATTTGCGGATCTACTAAATCATAGATTCTATATTCGAATCCCAGCAGAGGCAAAAAGAGAGAAAAATTCGCAAAGCAAGATTTTCATAGAAATTATGACTATTCAACCAAGTTGTATAGAGACTATGCCTTAAGCGGCATAGTTACTTTCTAGTAACTACCCGGACAAGACATAATGTTAATTTTCAACAAAACTCTGCCTTAAGGCATAATTATATATATAACTAGAAACTATGCCCCTTAAGGCATAATCTCTATACAACTTTGGCCGAATAGACATAATTCTATGAAATCTTGTCTTGCAATTTTTTTTCTTTTTGACTCTATTGGGATTGAACCCACAACCTCAAGGGTACGTTCGATTATTTTTTAAAGCGAAGGACAAAAATTAAAAGACCACCAATTTGAGGAGGGAAAATTAAAAACCACCCTAAAATAGGGACAATCGTGCGAATTGCTCCCGGACACCGCGCATAAATGGCATATTGGACATTGGCGAGGATTTAAAATAAGTTTAGTCCTATGCATTGATTGACGGTATATTTATATAATCATATCATTTATTAGGTAATTATAGATAAATTTATTTTTAAATATTGATTGATAGTCTCGTAAAAATGATATATTGCGTCAATTTTCCTATTATGTTTTAAGTTATATAAATTGATAGTATATAAAAAAAGACCAACTATGATTTAACTGGTTGTATCGGATTATTTACCATATATTTATGACTGCAAATACATATTATAGTATTGTAAAAAAGCGACAATCATGTAATTTTCGCACATTTTCATACTATATTAAAGTTATTTAAACTAGAATATAATTATTTTTCATATGTGATTTGACTGGTTGTACCGTCTTAAATATCATATTTTTCAGACTACCAATCCAGATAATTGTAGCTAGAGTTACCTGTTATCTTAATCCTGTTAGATTAAATTATATGTTATCGTATCCAAGTATGGATTAGTATTTTCTTAATTTTGTGGAAGACCAAACTCAAATCCTTATTTTTCAGATGAACTAATAACAACTTACAAACTGTTTAAACACAGGAAGTGAATTACCGTTGCAATACCAGATAAACCAATGAAGGTAATGTCTCACCAGAAAAGGAAAAGACAACATAAAATAAAAGATCACTTTGTAACATAGAAAATAAAGCAGAAAAACGAAGAAGAGGTTCAACAGTTAGAACCTTGGCATACCTTATTAATTGTACAGTGATATATTTAGCGTTTGGGAAGAGAACAGGTAATTTCTCCCAAATGAGGATTTCTTTTTGTACCAATAGACAAGTAAATTATGCCTTTGATATGAGGCTATGGCAACAACTTTCTACCAAACTGGTGTGAAAAAAAAACAGAAAATTGTTGTCTTTCAATCCTCCTTTGTCCATATTTTACTTAATAAAATCAAAATATTTGGACAACATCTTCTGGCAAGGGGGAAAATAAGAAAGAAGAAACATTAGCAGTTTTATTCCGAGAAAGCTTCTATAGTATACCATTTGTAATCTTCTCTATTGACGCTATCCCTAATTTCCGAGTTATAATGATACTCCAATTGCATACCTTATGTACTTATGAGTTATATTAACTAATATGATAGTCATATATTAAATTCTTATATTACGTTGCACTTCAATTAAGTTACCAATTAAAGTTTTTCGATCTAATTAAGGAGCGATACATGAATAGAGGTTCCGTTATAGTTATATTGATGTAAAGAGGAGATATGATGAAGGAATGCACTAAATTAAGCTTATACTTTTATGTATCATTTATTTAGTGAAAATTATTTGATGTTTAAGAAAAAAAAGATGTGTATATTTATTCTATTCTAGTTGACTATTTGATCATGGATAACGTATAGGCTTCCACATGATGTTGCAATCATGCATGTCTGTCTCTGTCATGATTCTTGAAGGATTAATTATTTTAGTCCCTTCAACAAAGCCAGCATTCAACTTATTTTTTTTAAATAGCTTTCAGATCTCGGATTAGGTAGTAATACTATTGACTTAACATTTCGCCATCATGGCCAGCAATTTATTATAGGTTTATAGTAAAAACAAATGTTCTATATGTTAAATCAATAGATCGGGATCGATCTATTGTACCATAAGCAGAGCTAAGGGTGCAAGAGATTCATCTCAACTTTCTTTATTGAAAATTATATTGTATTAAAAATATTTCATTTTATGTATTTGCTTGTGTATTTAATTTTTTTTATGTATATTTTGAATCTTTTTAGTGAAAATTCATGCTCTATATTCTTCACGATATCCAATTGCAATTGTTATACTATGTTTTATTTATGGTTGGTGTGCCTGCCATATGCGAAAGCTTGCAAATCACATGGCGAAGAATCAATGTTGAAATCCTAGCTTTACTTGTGTTCTCGATCTTGTGGGCGTAATTTTTACACCTATAATATGATTAACTTTTTTTTGTCTTTTTAAATTTTAACAATTACAAATCGGAAAATCGAAAATACATCAGCTCTAGTTACATCTCATAGTACAAAAGTATCTTTTCAAGATTCTTGAAGAAAATGGCAATCTTATGCATGTTAATTGCGTAGCCTTTTAAATTTACTCTTTCTTTTAGTATATGTTTATACTTACTATGCCTTTCTCTTTTCCATCTAAATGATAAAAATAGTAAGCTATACACCCATGTGTTCCCCCTTTTTAATATCAATTGTAGGGTTGATTTGAAGAATATCAGCCCACGGAGATTTGTTTGGAAGCGCACACTGCATATACACGACTTCCAGTCCTTGCTTCCAGCTGTCTCCATGTAACTAGCAGCCTTTGTCTTTTTCATTCACGGTATCGATCTTATTTTAATTTCGAGTTTAATTAAAGTTCAATATATATCAATTGGATGAAAATATTTATATGATTGTGTCACTTATAAGGTTATTACTATAAGTTATTAATTGATAATCAGATAAGTAAAATAATAATTAATTTGTTATAACGTGTTTAATTATTAAAAGTGAAAAAGAACTTTGCACTTTAACGGAAAAAGTTCTGTTGAGAGTGCTGACCCCAAAGTAGACCCTGCAACGTGCGATACGGATTTAGTCGGGCTTCAATGCGGGTACTTGTTGGTTTTTGTTGGGTTCAAACATATAAGTAAAGCACAACGGAAGTTTAAAATTTTGTTTACTCACCCCAACAATTCCTTCTGGTATGGTTATATAACAATCAAAACATGTGAAGTAAAACTTAAACAAGAACACTTATAGGTTGTCTAATATGGAATCTTTTACTAAGGGCGAACACGCGTTTGTCCCTTCGGCTGCAAGCACCTTGCTAGAGTGTATTCCTTTGTCAAAAAAGCCAGGAAATCTTGGCAGAGGTTTGAGAGAGTTTTATTCTAAACTCTAAGTCTAGAATTGTATAATAGAACATCTATATAATATCAATGAGGTTAGTGTTGTGTATATATATATATATATATATATATATATATATATATATAGAGAGAGAGAGAGAGAGAGAGAGAGAGAGTTATTTTTAGGTCAAAAATCGGATTAGGGTTGGGCTCTAAGCCTGACCCAAAAACTGAGGTGCAATGGGCCACTGTTGGTCCCACTGGTCCGGTCATGGCTCACCTAGTAGTAGCTGCGCCCGAATGCTCTCGTTAATATATATTCATCACATTTAATTAAATCTAAAATTCAATTTTGACTTTAATTAAATAATTTCTATCAAATAGAAATTATCCCATAGTTATTATCAATTTAAATATCTCGATTCCAAATCGAATACTTAATACTTTCTCAATACACCCTTAGATCGAAGAGACAATCGACATAGTGTGACCCTATAGGCCTTCACATATTGACACTAATCCAATTAAGGTCCATACCGAACTCCTAGACTGCGCCGTACGACGAACTCAATATGTGTAGTACGTTTACATAAATCCAGCAAACATAACATTTATGTGAGATGATAAATTCCTTTCATTCGTGACACACTCGATCAAGCTTAGGATTTGCCATGTGTCTACCCAAATGGCTTGATCACTATATCTCATCTATATCAGTCAACAACTAGACCATATTCTGAATATGTCTCTTGCATTGGCCAATGACTTGGTCGACCTAATATCACTGAGAAGTTGAGTGCTCTCTCGAATATCCAATAGAGGAATGAATCCTATTCTTGACTCAACTACCACCTTAGTTTACATCATAATGCATCTAACACAAGCCGTATCTTATCCTATAAGGAGTTTAAGCTTAGGACAGGGTCAAAGTATATTACTCTGTAAACAAGGTGCGTATTGACCTCAAGTCTGAGGACATTTATCTCCACACGCTGATAACATTCCAGACATGTATAACAAATAGTTTATCAGCAGGGTATACAAATACTTTCCAAAAGCATCCATGTGTCCATCACTAGTAACCATTACTAGTAGCAGGTGAGACATACTACATTCTCCAACAATGTGATGCATACCCACATGTCGATTTATAGCATATTATCGATATCTCATTCTCGATGATCATTAGTCGAGGCTATTTTGAGAGTTACGTTCTATCATTAATATCTCACCCTACTAATGACAATGTAAGCTCAATGGATGCATATATATGAATAATTGCAAACAATCAAATAATATTTCAATAATTGCAAATGCCATAAATATTAATCTTATTAATAGTACGAATGTGTTCAAGTACATTTGTCCCTAATAATAATTGTGTCTAGGACATACATATTTTCAGTAGTCGACACCAAGTGAGAAATAAAAAAAAAAAAGAGTGTACGACTTAAATTAATTTCTTATCCTATCTTCTTCAATATTCTCTAGGTAGTATTTCGTTGGATGATTGTTCATCTTCAGGTCATAACTAGACATAATTAAACGACGAGTAGAGTTGTTATGAAACACTAATATTGCTATATTGTTCTAAATAAAAAACATACAGTAGTACTATATCTCATGGCGGCTAATATAATAGACAGTCCTGACACCTATCTCTTTCTAAAATTATTACGACTTGATTTTTCTTTTCCACGTCTAACTTCCTCTGTTAAGTAAAAAGATTCTTTCGCCAACTGGCCTTCTATTCTAGCTTATATAATCCTTTTCTCTCAATCAAACTTTGGAAAGCACATTTAATTATTTTTCCATTTCCCTCCAATTAATTTTATAGCCAAAAAAATGGATCGTCTAAATGTTCTTATTGCAATAGTGTTATCAATATTTTCAGTTGGTATTGTGTTGATGCCCGACTTGGCTTCTGCACAACTGAGGACCAATTATTACGCCAATACTTGTCCTAATGTTGAATCTATTGTTAGAAATGTGGTTAACCAGAAGTTTAAACAAACGTTTGTCACTGTCCCTGCTGTTCTCCGTATGTTCTTCCATGATTGCTTTGTTGAGGTACGTATTCTCTCCCATTAATTTCAAATTTTATTTGAAATTCAATATAAAGTACTAAGTATAGTTTAATCGTGATATTACTGTTAAGAGTTTCACATCGGATATGGAATGAGAACATGAACTCCTTATATGGACTTGGACAATACTCACCCTACAAGCTAGCTTTTGGAGTTGAGTTAGACCCAAAATTCATTCTTTACGTGGTATTAGAGCCAAACTCATTCCAATTCTTCGTTCACCGATATTGGACCCAAATTATATTATCCACGCTCCAGTTAACAAGATCTGGGCGTGCGGGGAGTGTTAAGAGTCTCACATTCAATATGGAATGAGAACATGCACTCTTTATATGGACTTGAACAATCTATGAGTTTGATTTTCATTAGTGTCCCCGTGTAGTAAAAAGACCTTAAGTTTCATTTACAAGTGGTCTAAATTATCTGTTCTTTTTTGGAACTATAGGGATGTGATGCTTCAGTGATAGTATCATCAACATCAGGGAACAAAGCAGAGAAGGATCATCCAGATAATCTGTCATTGGCAGGAGATGGATTTGATACTGTGATCAAAGCCAAAGCCGCCATTGATTCAAATTCGCGTTGTAGAAATAAAGTCTCTTGTGCTGACATTCTCGCCTTAGCTACTAGAGATGTCATTCAGCTGGTTAGTACAATTAATTACTCGGTAGTATAGTTATCTTTTAAGTGACATGACAATATATAAATTACATCTGGTAGTCGGGGGGACCATGGTACCCGGTGGAATTAGGAAGGCTAGATGGGCTCACATCAAAAGCTTCAAACGTGGAAGGAAAGCTGCCAAAACCAACATTCAATCTCAATCAACTCAATTCCATGTTTGCCTCTCATGGTCTATCTCAGGCTGACATGATCGCCCTTACTGGTAATTCTGCTACCTATAATTAATTTCCCTGATATAACTATTAATTGCGCACTAATATAATTAATTGTTTCATTCAATAATAATAACTATTACACAAATATAAAAGGGCTTTGCTTTAGTAAATCAAAGGCAAGATATATATAAGAACATTAAGAACACTCTGTCAAGGTCCTAAATTCCTTATTGGCTGGCTCTATCCTTGCTGGAGTGAAATTTTATCATTTTTTATTTGGCCCTTTTGCTTTTCAGCACATGTTTAATTTCTCAATTAATTAGGTTCATTATTCTTCAGCCAACGCAGTAGACAAAAGAAAAAATAAGTTCTCATATGAGAATCTTCCACAATGGAATAATTTTATATACATCTTATGTTTTCTCATATTGACTTCATGTTTATAAATTGACCTGCAGCGGCCCATTCTGTTGGGTTTTCTCACTGTGACAAGTTCTCCAACCGGATTTACAACTTTAGCCCACGAAATCCAGTAGACCCAACACTTAACAAGCAATATGCAGCCCAATTACAAGGGATGTGTCCAAGGAATGTTGACCCAAGGATAGCAATCAACATGGATCCTAAAACTCCCAGGACCTTCGACAATAATTACTTCAAAAATTTACAGCAAGGTATGGGCCTATTCACATCGGATCAAGTGCTGTATACAGACAGGCGGTCCAAGGGAACTGTGGACCTTTGGGCCAGTAACTCCAAATCATTCCAAAATGCATTCGTGACTGCAATGACGAAGTTGGGCCGAGTTGGTGTGAAGACCGGGAGGAACGGAAATATCCGGTTCGACTGCGGAAGATTGAATTGAGCGAAATTTGCACAAATGGCCTTTTTAAGACCACTATTTAAAGTCTCTCCGAGTTAGATTAATGGACTAAACTGGTCTACTAAAATAAAAATTCATTCAATTACTTTTAAAGGAACAAATTAGTTCATTGAGTGTTAACGAGGATACACTTTATTTTTGTTTGTGGGAAAGCAAGGCCTGAATAAGGGGACTAGAATTGAACCTTGCACTTAAGATGCAAAATAACAGTTCTAGCTACCATTCCATTCTCGAATGATAAGTTGTTCGAATAAATGGGATTGAGATCCTTTTAACTTTTCAATTTTCATAAGGTTGTATTCGTGGGATATGTAACTATTGAATAAAACTATGTGAGAAATCCATACTTCATATGTACGCAATTTCACGACTTTTTGATAACTGTGCTTTTGTACATTATTAAGACATTACAACAACTTTGGAACACCACCCTTTGTTAATTACTAAAGATAATTATATTTCGCCTAAATTCTTAACGTTTCCTTCTTCTTCACCTTAAACTTCTTACAACTATTGTTGTGCATATGTTAGGCCACTGCTAATGGCCCCAAGCATAGCCTTTGCTACTTACAATTAATCTTACTCATAAAGGGGCTTACCGCCAGAAGAAATGTCTGATTAAATTAAATTTATGACCTTTTCAAGAGTATCTTTTTGCTCTCATGCTATGCACAGATGTGATTAATTGATATACAATTAGATAACTATCTTAGACTTTCCAAATAATAATCTAAGCACACGCACACTACCTTACAAAGACTTCTAACAAGCTAGATTTCAAACTTGTTGGCTTCGCAATTTTGTACAAAAAAATTGAAGAATCCGTATGAATCACAATCATATCTTATTATAAACAAAATAATTGAAGAATCCATATGAGTCACAATCATATCTTATTATAACTTTCTTATAGCATGGAATAAGTTCATCCAAAAGTTGACATCGATATTGATAGAAATAATCCTTCATTATTTTCATTAATTGAAAGAGTATATATATGCAATTTACATCTTTCTATAATAGAAGAATCTTATTTCTATTCTACTCCTAAAATCATATTCTACGTGGACACTAACTATACAATTATGGTAATACAATTATGATAAATATACAATACTAATTACACCCTAATATTACCTAATCAATATGTACAGTCCGTGACTTCATATGTACAACAACACAGTAATCAATATACATATGATATATTGAATATCATATGTATATTTAACACACACCCGCAGTCATAGCAGGTGGTCTTCGTACGCTGAGATTGTCCCTAAAATCTTCAAAGAGTACTGCCCGAAGACCTTTGATAAATATGTCTGCAATTTGATACCTGGAAGGGACATGGCAGACGCGTACTTGTCCACGAGCTACCTTTTCGCGAACAAAGTGAATGTCCATCTCGATGTGTTTAGTCCGCTTGTGCTGAACCGGATTACCAGAAAGGTAGATGGCAGTAACATTATCACAATAAACCAAGGTAGCTTTCTGAATAGGACAATGAAGCTCTAATATAAGATTACGTAACCAACAGGATTCAGAGACCACATTGGCTATCCCTCGATACTCCGCCTCGGCACTAGAGCGTGATAATGTCGACTGAGGCTTTGCAGACCAGGAGACCAAGTTATTACCAAGAAACATACAATAGCCAGACGTAGACCGTCTGGTGTCTGTACAACCACCCCAATCAGCATCTGTATACGAGACGAGTGTAGACATCGGCGAAGGATATAATGTAAGCCATAGTCAAATGTCCCCTAGATGTACCTAATAATGCGTTTGAGAGCATTCATGTGCTAGACCCTGGGATCACGCATAAACAAACACACATGTTGTACGACATACGTAATAGTTGGTCTCGGGAATAAGTGAATGTAAGATACTGAAGGGCCCCTATAAGACTGCGAGAGCGGGTCGGATCCTCATAAGGTGAGCCAACCACATTACCTAACTTGGGTTTAGTATCAACCGTAGTGGAAATGGACTTACAGGATGACATCCCAGCCCTCTCAATGATCTCAACTGCATACTTCCTCTAGGATAAGAACAACCCACCTGCATGACGAGTGACATCAATCCCCAAAAAGTAACTCAAGGGCCCTAAGTCTTTCATAGCAAACTCAGAACCGAGCATGGTCATGATAGACTTGCGCAACGCATCAGTAGAAGCAATCAAGTTAATATCATCTACTTATAATAGAATATAAGCCAGTGAAGAACCACGATGATACACGAACAATGAATTATCGAACATGCTGTGAGAGAACCCAATAGTAGAAACATAGTCTGCAAACCTCTTATACCAAGCTCGTGGGGACTGCTTAAGCCCATACAAGGATTTCTTCAATAAACAGACATGATGAGGATATTTGGGATCCCTAAACCCCAAAGGTCGATGCATATAAATTGACTCCTTGAGATAACCGTGTAAGAAAACATTCTTCACATCTAATTGATGAATGGGCCATGCTTTCGAAAGAGCCAAGCTGAGCACAGTGCGAATGGTAGCCGACTTGACCACCAGACTAAATGTCTCACCACAATCCACACCAACCTGTTGAGTCTTACCATCACCTACAAGAAAAGCCTTATGTCTCGCAAAAGAACCGTCAGAATTGTCTTTATGAGCAAAAATCAACATAGATCGAATAATATTAACACCAGATGGACGGGGCACCAACTCCCACATCTTATTATCAATAAGAGCATTATATTCGTCGGTCATAGCAATTTTCCAATTCAGGTCATTTAAAGCAGAAACAAGATTACGGGGGAATGGTGATTTAAGAACATTAGAATTTAAATTAAAATGTCTTTTTGGTTTAAAAATAGCCCGTTGACTATGAGTGATCGGTCTATGACTCGAGGGGGAAATTGAGTGGATTTTCGGATCTATCGGGACACGTGACGAACTGACCAGCAGGCAGTGGGCCTGCTAGCCCAACACAAAAATCAAAGGAGCTCGTTACAGGAACAATGGCGGTGATGGGTTGGGTATCTGGCTCATTTACCATCACTGGCCCAGTTACGGGAATGGACTCAGCGACTGGACCAACAACTAGCGACGGAAAAGTAGGGGCCAGCAGGCAGTGGGCCCGCTGATGGATTTGGGGTGAGGGACACGTCCGAGAAATAATGAATAATATACGGGGATATATCATCATCCAAAAAATTATACGAACTAAGCACGGGATTACGAACCTTAGCAAACGGAAATTCAGATTCATCAAAAATTACATGGCGACTAATGATGATTTTATTATATGATAAATCAAAATATTTGTAACCACGTTGATTTGACGAAAAATCCAAAAACACACAAGGAGTAGACCGGGCCTGAAGTTTGTTAATTGTGGTGGACGGAAAGAGTGGATAACACAAACACCCAAAGACCCTAAGATGGGAATACGAAGAAGTCTTATTAAATAAAATTTGAAGAGGGGGTGAAAATGTCAAACCTTTTGAAGGAAGAATGTTAAGAAGATATATAGTCATTTGTAGAGCATGATGCCAAAAAGGCGGGGGAACGGAAGCATGAACCAATAAAGTTTGGATAATGTTATTAATGGTACGAATTTTGCGTTCAGCTTTCCCATTTTGTGAAGACGTATGAGGGCAAGAAAAATGAAAATTGATCCCATTATTAACACAAAATTCCAGAAAACACCCCATTGTCATATTCTTTGCCATTATCACATTGGATATTTTTTATTTTTCTTTCGAATTGAGTTCTAATGAATGCTCTAAATTTTAAGAAGATGGAAAAAACTTGAGATTATTTCGCTATCGGAAAAGTCCATAAAAATTTAGAATAATCATCCAAAAAGAAAACATAATACCGATGACCCAAAGAACACAGAACAGGAGAGGTCCATAAATCACTATGAATAATATCAAATGACATTAAAGTATGAGAATTAGAGTCTACAAATGGCGACTTAACAATTTTTCATAAAGAACAAGATTGACAATTCGGAGTACTACGCGTACACTTACAAGAAATAAAATTGTTTTTATCTAAGGAAGACAAAATAGACGACCCCGGATGACCTAGACGAGCATGCCACAAGAAAGAAGCAAGGACGACAAACGTGGGTGGAAAGGCTTGACTCGAAAAACCGAAAGTTGGTGTGATTGGATAAAGATCTCCCCTACTATCACACCTCATGAGAGGACTCCCCTTCTTGAAATCCTTTACAGAAAACCCAAACGGATCAAATTCAACAGAAATAGAATTATCAGTTGTGAATTTTCGGACATACACTAAATTTTTAATCAATTTAGGGGCATGAAGGGTATTTTTCAAGATAAGTGGTGGATGGGGTGGAGACAAAGTTTTATGACCATAACCACGAATCGGAATAGAATTACCATTACCAATAATTATATCACGAGGGTTGCTCAAATTGGAATAAGACGAGAGAGTACCTTGATCGGATGTCATGTGGGTAGTTGCGCCGGTTCCATGTACCAATTCGGGTCTGGTAGAATTAATCCAAGTGTGTGCATCACGGCTTCAATATCGGTTTGAGTGGGTGTGGGGCCAACTGCTGAGAATGCATGTGTGGGCCGAGGCCCAAACACTCCGCCTCGCCGCTCGATCCAACAATAATCTGGAATGAGGGCCTGAAAGTTGGGCTGAATCACCGCCCAACCCACTACCCGCTAGATGAAGAACCTGGAAAATAAGGGTTGTTGGGCCACGATCCACTACCACAGCCCCACTGCCATGGGGCCCACGACTGAGACCAGTAAGGCGGTGGCCCACTGTTGATTGGACGGGGCCCATTGCGGTATGTTGTCCACCGGAACCCGCGTTTGCCCCCGCGGTTTTTGCCATTATTTTTCCAAGTATTCTTGCCATTACCGTGAGCACGGTTTTCGCCCGAATTATCAACAAACTCCGAAGAATTCATGGAGGACGTCATCATGACCACGGGACTACCACTCGTAGCCGCCTTTTTAGCCAAGCCGGCTTCTTTCAAAGTAAGTATGAAGGGGGCTTGATAAAACTTCGGGAGAGAATTACTTTGACGAAGGAGTGGTCCAATGCCACTATTGGCCTCGGATAAGCCAACAACCATCTGAAGAACAAGTCGATCGTCGCTAACGGGCGCACCAACGTTGCGGAGTTGGTCCGCCAAGTCTTTCAACCTTGTGCAATAAGCTGAAACATTCGGAAAATTTTCCATGTTGACGTGGAAAAATTCGTGCTCAAGGGTAACAACTCTGGAATTGCGATTATCTTGGAATATGTCACGCAGCCATCGCCGTAGCGTCTGGCTCAATAATCGTCTGCAAGAGGTCGGTAGAGATAGTGGAATAAATCAACTGAAGGACGGTGGCATCAAGTGTTGTCCATAACTTAGGATCATCCTCGCGTTTAGGCACCTCCGTATCCTCAGGAACCGTGGAAATTATGTGATGGTTGACTTGATGCGAGCGAGCGTGAATTTTGAATAACTCGGCCCACGTGGCATATTGGACGTTTTCTATTTCAAGAATTAGAGGGATGTGATTCTTAATGTTAGAAACAACAAGGGCAGGGTGAAACGCGTTCTTGAACGTAGACATAAAGAAAGAACAATAAGTGATGTAGGGATTTGGAAGAAAGAATTTTAGG
This sequence comes from Anisodus acutangulus, assembly GCA_029783415.1. Classification (NCBI taxonomy): domain Eukaryota; kingdom Viridiplantae; phylum Streptophyta; class Magnoliopsida; order Solanales; family Solanaceae; genus Anisodus; species Anisodus acutangulus. The sequence goes on along the minus strand of CM056501.1, from coordinate 44,238,996 downwards.
TTTTGAGAAGAAAACTCACGGAAACCGAGGACACAATGTCGGAATCCAAGGAAGGGTTCGGCGGAAGCTAGAGAGAAAAATAACCTAGACTTTTGATACCATGATAGAGATAATTCCTTGATTATTTTCATTAATTGAAAGAGTATATATGCAATTTACATCTTTCCATAATAGGAGAATCATATTCTTATTCTACTCCTAAAACCTTATTATACTTGGACACTAACTATACAATTATGGTAATACAATTATGGTAAATATACGATACTAATTACACCCAAATATTACCTAATCAATATGTACAGTCAGTAACTTCATATGTACAGCTACACAGTAATCAATATACATATGATATATTGTATATCATATGTATATTTAACAGATATATTTACGCCATGTTTTAAACGGTATATATATATATATATATATATATAAATTAAAAAAATAGGTTCATCACCTCATGAATTCTTCTAATGTCATGTTGTCTTTTACAATATATATGATAAATTATCCTGAATTCTCCTTTCTATTCCATTTCCATTAAATGAAACAATTCTCATATCAGTCTCGAGTTGGATTATTACCGCACGCTGATTGATGAAATGGAGGTTCTCAAACTAGAAGGTCCTCTTAGGTATCAGCATATATCAGTGTTTTAATTTGAATTAGCAGATCCTGTCATTGTAAATGCCAGAGGACCTGAATCTTAGAGAAAATTGTTTCTTTGTAAAAAAAAAAAACTGCTGGAAAAACAGGACAATGGACTTCTTACATTGGTAGGCGTTTGACAATAGGATTTGGAAGCATGGTTTCATATTTTAATTTGAAATCGACGCTTATTTATGAAATCAACACAAAATTTCAACTTCAATTTCAAATCTAAAATTCTCCAAAAAAAATAGGATTTTAAATTTCAAGTTGTGATTTTAATTTTTTAAAATGTAAAACTTGACCCATAAGTTTATATTTTGTTAAAAAAAGATCCATATAAAGTTGGTAGATATATTTTTTAAATGTAAAACTTGACTCAAAATAACAATGTTGGTTAGTCTCCTCGGTCATCTGATCGGAAGTGCATGCTCGACATGAAGAGATTGTTCGTACCATGTGGTAGAATTATATTGAAGAATAATTACACTACAACTCATGTTCAATTTTCTTTTCATTGAATTAAAGTTCGATCAATAAATATTGTATTTTTTAGAAATGTCTTTTGGTAACGTATTAACTTAGTTATGAACTATGGTTTGCTTATTTTGTAAGATTGTAGAAAAATTTGAGAAAGTTTTGGTAGTTTTTTCAACTTAGCCGCGTTTTCAGGGAAAATCTGGTATAGATACTCGAGAGATAGTTGTCCATACACGGCCTGGACTCCCACGGGGGGTAGCAGTGAGGAATCTTGAGAAAAAAATAACTTAAAAAATTCAAATTACATGTAGAAAAAAACTTTAAGTTTAATTCACTGATTTCTTTTATGTAATATAACGAGGTATGGTCTGCCAGGTGGATGATTTAGCTAAAAACAAATAGGGAAAGCTCATGCCATGTTTACTTCCTCCCCTCTTTGGGTGGAAAAGCTTCTGAAAGCGCACATGAAAAAATAGATTAACTCCCAAATAATATTACATTCACATAAAATAAGACTGAGGAAGTACTAATTAAAGTACCTAAAAGATCTTATTTATGAATAACTTGATAGTGAACACATTCATTATAGGGGTGATCAGTTTTATGGCTCATCTAAAAATGTTCTTTAAGTTATATGACCATTTTTCACATGAAATCAATAAAAGACACATGTACTTGAATAATATGAGAAGTTGAAGGCTAGCTCACTTTATGGCAAGCTCTTTACTTTCCAAATTGAGGTAAAGGATTCAAACCCCATCATTTGTTAGGTCAATTTTCTTCCTATATTTAAGCCGATCCATCATATTCATCACCAAGAGTAAGAGTGACATATGGAAAGAATACTAATAATGGAGATTAGATCAAAGATCAAATAAACGTAAACACTAAGGCAAATGAAATTAAAGAGGAACCCAAGCAGTAGCAAACACAACATTATGTCCTTTCCATGTAAGCACAAGATCTTTCTCATCCTTCTTTAGCCCCCACCCAGCTGCATGTTCATCCAACATGTTCTTCACTTCCATAACTCCCTCTTCACTAAATCCACTGCTCCTGAAATTTGCATTTCTCATCCGTTGCACCCACTGGCTCTTCGGCTCTAGCCTTTCGAGTCTATGTAGACCCTCGTGCGCGATCACATTCTCAATCTTCCAGCATATATCCGCTTCGTACCACTGTCTTTGCTTGCTCCCTCTCGGAAGAAATGTATCCACAGTATCATAAGGTATCCATAAATAATTAAACGCGGACCTTAATCGACATACAAGATTATTAGACGTAAAATCCGCGTCTTCGTCCACTAATACGACAATCGTCGGGTCCAAATTCCGAATGGCCTTAAGAAACATGGTACGGAACGAATTAGTAGTACACTCTGAGGTAAATCGATTGGACAGTGTTGTTTCCTCCGGTATGTAATGAAGCATCATGTGACAATTTATTACTAGCGCCTCGCCATTCTCTGGACGTATTAGATTTTGGACACGTAGCTGTTCGATTACATTTGAAAACCCGTCTGATGAACTCGAAGGGATCACTCGAAATTCCATCATGACGTTTCTTGACCTTGCGAAATTTACCAATTTAGCACCTAATTCCTCGTACGAAAGATCAAGCATAGGCGGTAAATCTTCAGTTGCACCAGCTACCGTTAGTTTGACTAACGGCGGTCCTTCTAGTCGATTAGATATTGCATCAATAAGTGTTGGAATTTGCATGCAATGAGTCAAGCTAAAATCAACAATGTGAATAATAGAGTAACCCTCCACAGCTTCTAATATAGCTCCGTTAGCAGCCGTGAACCCGAACCGATGCCACGGAGTCAAGTCAACGAAACTTGCAAGCTCTATTATGGAGAATTTATGAGTTTCCATTGAATGATTGAGATTAGCAGTGAGTAATTTACAAGTCCCAATTTTCGCTGCGCGAACAATTAGGGCTCGGAGGAATCCACAAGTGAGTCGTTGGTTCGAGTCACCATCAGGAGGGGCAATGTTATTTAGGACCCACAAGATTTGTTGTGCTAAAGTCGCATCGTTGCTCTCGATGGCATTGGCGCAGTGGACTAACAATTGTTCCATGCAATTAGTGTCACCGATGGTTCCCAAACTTTTCGATGTGTGAAAACCAGGCCACGGTTTCGCCCGTTGGATCTGATTGTTAGTACTAATACTCTTGTTCATCATGAGAATTGAAAATGGTGAAACTTGTTCTTGATGTGATGGTGGTAAAGGTATACTCTCAGTAAATTGCATCATGAGAGGAAAGTATTGCCTAAATGGTAAATCGAACTTTGTGATGGGCTATTAGTTTTGGTATTTTAGAAACAATAAGAAGAGAAGACAAGAGAAAGAGAGAAAAAGACTAGACTAATAGTAGTGGTACCTGACCAATATTATTGGGAAGCGATCCCTTATTGGTATCTGCTTATAGCACTGCAGAGACCTTTTTGCAATATTCTGCAAACTATAATTGACTGTTCAACTTTTTTGTTTCAAGAGTAAAATGACTGGTGAGAAAATCTCTATATATCTCTCACCCCAATGAATTGCTTGGTAAAAGTCAATATTGTGGAAAAAGAGATACTTCGTTGGCATGAATAAGGACTTATCATTAGGAGAAACTTTACAAAGGCTACAAAACGGATTAATAACACTGCATATTCTTTATCATAGACAAAGAAAAGAGAGAAAGAGAGAGAGAGGGTGTGTGGAAGAGGAGTACTAATATAAAGAGGACTAAGAAATTAGAGGTGGCTGATGATGGCTGGGATTTCTGTTGGATTTTGGCGACATGTGAAGTAGCCGGCCAAGGAGTTGTCAATATGTGGGAGTTGGGATTTTGTCACGTAATGGACTGAGGGAAAAGATTGAAGTCAGTTAGTTTTGGCTCACTCACGGGTTTATCAACCTCAGTACATCATCATGCTCAAATCATTTTAGTCACTTCATATTCCATATATGCACAACAATTATTTGCGTATTCTCAGAATAAAACTTTTTGCAGATATTGGGTCTTTATTCTGGTAGGGTAGCCTAGATATATAAATATGGAGTTTAGCTTAAGAGTCTATATTTTATACATAGTCACCGTAAATAATATTTAACACTATCAAGTCATCTAAATGATATCTATAAGTAAGCCTTCAAAAATATGTAAAATTTGAAATTTTGAAAATAAGATATGTTACATGCTATAACAAATTAAAAGGACCTGATGGTTTAAAAATTATTAACATTGAGTTTATATTACTTAAACTCTTATCTTATACATATATCGAGGCAGACAATGTAATTTTTTTAACATTAGCAGATTATTCAAAAGATTATTACAAGTAATACTATATGAATTTTGTAATTTTAAAAAATAAGACATGATATCTATTACAATAAATAAAAGTGATCTGATAATATAATTTACATAGTAGATCGAAATGATTTAAACTCGTAATGTTTATTGATGGAAATGTTTCAATACGTATATGTGTGTGGGGTCCACAATATTGCATGTTACTACGAATTGTCTAGGGACCTTGAAGTGACCGTGGAGACGAAAGAAATTCTCATGCATCGATAGGATGGATGACAAGTCATTATCTAATTTAGCAGATTGATAGTTACTAACAAGTTTAATCTCCTTAACATATACACCAAGAGAGTAAAATCTTAAAACATTTCATGTTCTCGTGGAGAACCACTACTGAAGTACCCTCTTTTTCTTTTCTATTATCACTGCAATTTAACAGGCCGGTCTACCAATTTACAAGAAGCCTAGGGTTTTTGGGTGATGGTATAATTAAGTTGACACTTGCTTCAATTACTATTAGAGATAATGGTTAAAAACACCTCAAATATCATTTTTTAATTTTTTACCTGAACTATTAGGTGTGAGAGTTTCATACCTAAACTATCACCAACTAATTAGCAAAACACACATCAACTATCATTTGTGCACTTTTCCTACCTCAATTTTCAGGCAGGAAAAGTGATAGCTGATGTGTGTTTTGCTAACTAGTGTTGATAGTTTAGGTATCAAATTCTCACACCTAATAATTTAGATAGAAAACTAAAAAAATAATACTTGAGGTGTGTCTTTTAATCATAACTCTTATTATTATAGGAAATTCTCACACCTAATAATTCAACTAGAAAACTAAAAAATCCAAAGTGTTTGGCCCAGTGGCCAATACATTAGGGTATTGCTGTCTGAGGTTCCGTGTTCGAGTCCTCTGATCAGCGAGAGTGGAACTGTGTTCCCCCCAAAAAAAATCCCTCCATACGCGTAGGGCCAAGCGGTGTATACTAATCCGTAGGGCCATGCCGGAGGTGGGATTTTCTGGGGTATGGGGCCGTAATGCGGTGGGACCAGTCACTTTAAAAAGTTTACCCTACCACAGTTTTCGGACCAGGGTGTGGGGGCTCCTGGGGTGGGAGATTACACCTTTTTGGAATAAGAAAACTAAAAAAATGAGACTTAGGTATTTTTTATTCTTAACTCTTATTATTATCATTCAAAATAAAACACATCTTTTAAAGCGGAACCTTTATACCTAACACACGCAATATCACAAACTAACACTGATCTCTAGGGAATATAACATTCTCCTAAAACTCAAACATCTCCACCAAGTACTCCTTTCTCTCTCTCTCTATCTATTTATTGAACACACACATAAACATACACATGCAAAAATATCCAAATAAGTAAAAACAAACATCTTATCCAGTACCATTTCGTGATATCCACCAGAAATATGAACCTGTTCTGGCATGCAAGCGACTGAAGAGGAGAGGCAAATGGGCATGATCATGTGAACATCATTTGGAAACCCGGACTTGGGTCCATTATTATAGCTTTATTCCTCATTTGGATCTGCCTGCAACCCTTGCACGTGATGCGCTTGCTTTTTCCCTATCTATACTTCACTAACCCCACCTCAAATAGACTACACGACCTTTGCCACCGCACCATCAAAAGCAACATACTATATGATATGTCCTTGCTCACGAACGGAACTCCCTCTTTTGCCCCCACTCTTCGTGTCAAAATTGATTGTGCATGGACTATATCAACATTTTACATATCATTAATAATTACATAAATACTTATATTTGATTATCTTGAATTCGTTGACTCCAATAATCTGAAAAAGTTGTTACTCCTTCTGTCCCGAAAAAATGACTCTATTTTCTTATTCGACAACAATTTAACTTTAAATGTTATCTTTTACGCAAAATGAGATGATCTATAACCACACAAATATATCTGACTTATTTTAGATCATAAGATTTAAAAGTCTTCTTTTGTTTCTTAAAGTGCATGCCAAATAAAAGTAATCACATAAATTAAGTGCGAGGGAGTATATTATAGCATCCATTTATTAGAGTTTTCTTTTTGGAGGAGAATCACTCAGGATCTCTCGTGTGAGATCAGATGATGATCAACAACTCAAATAGAAAATGTTGAAAAGAAGCTAACGATGCAGGAGCTTTAGCTTTTCCCCTCATATAGTCTTAAGCTACCAAAGACGGTATGAACGAAGTGACGGCCCCTTTAGAAGATAGGGGAGGCTTTCTTTAGTTAGTAATTACAAACATCTCTCTTCTTTTCTTAAATTGCACAATTTTCTTGCATACTCCTTCGGGCACATTTATCTTTCTTCAGGAAACAAAAGATGAGAAAATCATACATGTACTTTGACTGCTCTAGGCTAGCTAGAGGATTTGACGAACTACCTTAGGTCGGAATTAAAAAAAAAATTGGAGATCAGGTCAGCGTGGAAAGAGAGAGAGGTATACAGAGTCTAGCCGCACTAAACAAAAATTACGTAACAAACATAACATTAATTAGTTAACATAACTCCAGTAGTTTTATACATTATAGTCCTAACAGTTAATTATGCTTATATTTTTGCTCATACTAATCAATTCAAATACGTTCAAACTCATAATATACGGATGACTTAAATTAAATTTTAATTGCATCCTCGTGTAGTTCAAGTGTTAGTTACACACACGCTCTGAACATCTGAAACGTGAACAATATAATATGAAGGCACAACATAAGTTAAAAATAAGAATTGAAATGAATCTGGTTCTAATATTATGATAAGAGATGTACGTTGAGCCTAAATCAACCATAAAATATGGGTGATTTACAAGAATAACCTTGGGTGGCCTTGAATTTTTCACCCTCCTTGCTCCATTGTCAGAATTTTTTAACTTTTGACCTTAAGGGCTTATTTGGTATGATGGATGATCAAAAATAGTCTCAGGATAAAATTTTAGTATTTTCTTATCCCATGTTTGGTTGGAATGAAATTCTGGAATAACTAATCCGGAGATTGTAGTGTTATTTTATCCCACATAGAGAGTGGAATAACTTATCCCGGGATAAAATATTTCCTAACCAAATGAGCCCTAAAGGTTTACCATGGACAAGCAGGGTCAAAAGTTCAAGACCACTCAATTTCAAAAGTAATTGGGTGTAATTTCCAGAAAATTTTAGCTAAGGAAGTGAAGATAACCGAAAATTATATTGAAAGGCCAAATAACCACTCACAACCATGTGGGACTCTGGTTTTAATTTTTTACATATGGATCGCTGCATAATGCCCATCCTACAAAAATTTCCCGTCTATTTACCGGAAAGATGCTTAGTACCTGATGCAAAACATTCTTTTTTTTTAGATCTCCCGAGCAAAACCTAGTCTTATGAAAGGTATAATTTGGTCAACAAATTCTTAAGCATGAAATCATTACTGCCTTTTCCAAAATCTAAACCACCTTTTCAAGTTTACATGTAATTAACTACAAGTAAGCCTTAAATTAAACTAGGCCCGTGCTTTGTCTTACGTAATAATCTCAACCTAACAAACCTTGAAGGTGAAAGAACCCAAAAAGGACGAGTAAAGAAAGCGAATCACCTTTTGTCTCTTCTTGTCGTCTATCAATAAATATAATAGACGTACTAGGTCACTCCAAACATTTCAAAAATAAAAAAAAATCCAGAGTATTAGAAGAATTCGAGGAAAAGCATATAAGGAGAATCGAATAAGATAAGAAAAATTAGTGAAGTTTAATATGAATTCTTGAGAACTTTGAGGATGATTCCTTAACTTAGAGATACAAGGACTAGAAGACACAAATCCTATGTTAAAATAAAGTTAAAAGAGTTTGAGCATTTGTTTTGGAAGTTCCCAAAAAAGAATTCTCAAGCATCCATGGTCCTTGGGGAGGTTTTTATTCCTTAAATAATTAGGACAACATATCAAACAAAAGTGCCTAACCATGAAAGTAAGGAATTGAAAGTTTGTAATGAACCATGTGCTAAAGATACCCTTCTTACGTACGTAATCGGTAGCTTAGCTTGTCTTTTTCTCCTCGTCACTCTTTTGTGTAATTAACACCTACAGAAATCTAGCGTTAATTCCTACTTAAACTAACTAATATAATGTATTTGTTTTGGTTAACCAAAGAAGAACTTGCCCAAAAGAGGAGGAGGCCAAAGGAATAGAGACACTGGATCAAATGTTGAGGAAACGAAAATTAGTTTTTGATAGTAGTGATGTTTTGACTGAGTTGTCTCCTACTCCCTTCCGTCCATTTTTACTTGTGTATATTAAAAATAGTTGTCATTTACTTGTTCAGTTTAAAAAATCAAGAGCCAATTTTCTATTTTATACTTATTTTATTTTTATTATTAATTTTTAAGTTGAAAAGTTCAAGAAATTCGTAGTAACTATACAACTTTTAAAGTATATGTTTTATTGCTTTGAATAATTAGATTATTTAACAATAATTAGAAATGATATGATAAAATTATTATTACATTTTTTACTCCTTAATCGATATGTCAAGTCAATACATGATAAAGTAAAAAATGAAAAGAGGGAGTATTTGATTTTGTATAACTTATTGGGTTGCTAAGTTTTATAAAATCTGTCCAATCATTACCCAAAGTTTAAAACTCCCTGTCTTGAGCTGGCTCAATACGCTAGATGACGAGGATGGACCATTAATCATGATTCACAATGTTAATAATGAACATGTAAATTACTAGGTTTTACTACAATAAAAGAATATAAAAGTTGCACCTGGCAGTTGACAACGTGGCATCATTTAACCCAATCCTTTTTACATCTGGTCTATTTATATTTGGTCCAGACTAAGTGTTTCTTTAAGAAATTAAAAAGACATTAATTACTTTTTAAAATACTTAATACAGACTTCAAAATAACATTTGGAAAATCAAATAGCTAAGTATCTCTATCCTGTTTAACAAGGAGTGATTTAAAATAAATTTTGAGGCAGATACAATAAATATTATAATACAAATAAGTTTTAAAAAATCCATGTGTTAAAAACATAAACAGATGTCGCGAACACCTGTAAGAGTATTTAATAGATATTCAAATTCTTCTTCTGACTTTTTGAAAAATGTACTTAGTGGACTTTGATGCTTTCTAACTTGCACAATATTGAAATTGACCGAGCAACTCCATTTCTATTACTATCTGAAAGACCTTCTTAAAGGGAAATTGCAAATCATCGGGTTGTTCATTCCTTCTTTCTCTTTTAGGTCCCTTTAGTCTACAATATTGATGTGCATCATTTCTATCAAATTTTTTTTGAAAAAAAAACATATTACTACCCTAAGCAGATTTCCAAAAACTGTGTGGAAAACTTACAAAATCAAGAAGGAATTAACTTTATTTTTCAGATTTATCCGTATTTACTCAAGGCAATAAATAAGCAAGAGTCTTATTATAAGGATAGTTTAGCTACAATATCTATTTTTTTTCAGGAAATAGTATTTTCTTAAGGTGTGGACACTTATTTTGAACCAGGAGGAAGTACTGTTTTATTTCAATTTTTTGTCTTTCCTTTTCTTGGGCCTTTTAATGTTGTCCAAAATGAAACCCAATCAGCATGGTATATGACCGTCAATGGACATTCGAGTTCAGGATCTGATCCAGTTGCTTTTGGGTATTTGGGCTTTGGCCCAACAATGTTTGAGTCAAATCCTTACTTTCTGTCCAGAATACGTCATTCAGAAACAGGCCTGAAACTGCACCTTACGCAAGACTCAGAAAAGTAGCTGAACTACAAAAAATTGCACGGTTTGCCGGTCAAAAGGGCTGGTCTTTAGTTTTTGTCCCTCAAATCGCTGGTCTTTAATTTTTGTCCATACTTCTCATATAATAAAATTTTGTGAGTCAATACACCTTATTCGCTGGTCTACAAAATCAGAGATATTGGATTCGATCCCCAACAAAGTAAAAGAAGGAACGATTTGGCAAGGCAAGATTTTGATAGAAACTATGTCTATTCGCGAAAAGGGTACATAAAAACTATGCCTTGTGCGGCATAGTTATGTAGTACTAATTCGCAAAGCAAGTTTTAATAGAAACTATGCCGGACAAAGCATAGTGTCTATGTACTTTTTCGCAAATAGGCATAGCTTCTATCAAAATCTTGCCTTGCGAAATTAGGTCATAGATACGAATTTCTTTTTTAATTTTTTCAATGCCAAGGGTATTTTCAGCCCTTTTTTGTTACTTAAAGTGGAAGGAAAAAATTATAAACTTGCAATTTGAGGGACAAAAATTAAAGATCACCCCAAAATAAGGCATTTGTGCGAATTAACCGCTGGACTATGAATTGAGTTGCTCGTAAAGTTTGGATTTCCATATTGGGCATATTGCATTTTACATTACAACAACATATCAAGTGAAATCCCACAACGTTGGGTCTGGGGAAGGTAGAGTATACACAGACCTTACCTCTGCCTTGGTAGGTAGAGCGGTTGTTTCCGAGAGACCCTCGGCTCAAGACAGAGACAAGCAAAGCAAGAGAAACGGTAAGCCCCGGACAAGAAATTTAAAGCAGTATGAAAATGCTGGTATCAAAAGCGAATAAGCAATGCTACCGCATTCTGAAAAAGGAAGCAATAAATAACGCGAGTACATAAGATAAATAAAGTACTCTAAAGAACACACAACACCAGAAATCAAACAATACTATAAAGCAATAATGCGACTACTAGTATGATAGGCTAAGCAAACCTATAATAATAATATTTCAATTTTACATTGAATGCCGAATTTTTCATTTGTATACAAAACTAGGCTTCACTACTCTCTCCATTTACTATCATGTAAAAGAAAAAGAAAAACTCTGTTCACAAATTACTAGCATGCAATGGTTAATTAGTCAAAAAATTTACAGGATTCTTCTATAAAAAACTTTCGACGTGTAGCGCTGAAAAAGACTGACCTTAATTACATATTCACACTAAGCCAATAAATATACAAAATATGTTTTACACATAACTATTAAGTTAACTAATAAGTACACACCTTAATATATTTGTCACTTGAACATGGTAATCTAATATGATCTAGTGAAAACGTTAAGTGTCAATACATTATCTTCCCGTGTAAGTTTATTGAGGAAGCTCTTCTATTTTTAATTTGGACTAAATAATTGTTGCAGGTATTGTTCAGTATAAATGAAGTGCCATGGTGAACAAAAGGCACTAAAAAGGGAAAAGAAAGAATTATGTAGAAGAAGGATGAGCAAATCCATGTCTCAAAATTTACCGGCACTCGGTATTTATATAAAAAAAAATCAAATGAATTTTCATAGTTAAGTGATAATTTAAGGTGAAAATGTATTAATTAACACATGAAAGACACATGCATGTTATATGTGTCCTAAATTCGAGCATAGTTTGCCATTTGAGGGACATGATGGTACCTATTCTCCGGAAACAAAGGGTTCGTGGCTCCTATAACACACAAGTACTCAAAACCAAATTAAGCTCTATTAACTTTGCATGTTTCCTCCTAGTTGTGGATGACATAAGCTCAATGAAAGGAATCCAACACATCAACTTTAAATCCAAAAGAAAAATAAAGGAGTGTGTACTAATAAAGTAAACCATATGGATAGATAATTGAAGAGAGAGAGATGAACGAAACTGAAAGAAATATAAATAACAATATGACCTTAAAATCACTTGAAGAGGCATGTGTCTCTCTTATAGCAAGAGCCAACACTCAATAACTTTCAATAGTCCTTTGTAATTTCAATAATCTGTAACCACTCAATACTTTGAAAAGTGAAAATAGACAACACTGCGTGATGTATTTGTGTGCTGTTTTTGTTAGGTTGTTTGGCTTTAGTTTTATATACGCAACATTATATTTAGAATATATCAAAAGCCACCAAAATTTTGGATTGGAAACCCTATTTCCAGGGATGTGGGATTTAGTGCAGCTCAAAATCCCTAAGTACTCATAATTTTGTGAGGACTACAACGTCAGATTTAATGAGCCAATCTCCACTAATTAGAGCTGGCTAGATCTGTAGTTGACAACTTGCTAGGCAACTTGCACATAAAAATTTAATCAAACAAAATTGAAAGCAGACTAGTCAGGGCCCTAATTCTTTTTCCCATCTTATCATGCGCCAGTCTTGGAGAACAAATATTGCACGTTGAAAATAATAGACTGGGCCGGGGTGGTTAATTTGTCCCATCTTTTGGAATAATTAATCCGAATATAAAATTTTGTACTATAAGAATAAGGGGTTGTTTGATAACTAATTATGATGTAAGTTATTTATGTATTAAATCATGCATAAGTAATATCATCATTGATAGCATTCGTTTACTATGTATTGTATTCAACACACCTAATAAAGTGCTTGATTTGCGATTTAGAAACTCACATAACTAATACATGTCTAAGTTATGAAAAAATTTATGTATTATTTTATGCATTATTGAAGACGAAATAACTAATACATGAATAACTAAAACTTGCGTGCATAACAAATCCCTATACATAAAATATAGATCCCCTCATAAGTGATCTCTATATTACTAATACTTGTGTAATTTTAACCAGCTATCAAATGACCTCTAAGATAGTTGTAATGTTTTAATTGGTCATATAAATTATTTCCTATTTTATGTACATGATAGAATATATATAAATTAAAATATATATCTAGTTAGTGTGCGAACCAACCGTTCCCGTACAAGATTGGAAATAGCAAGCAAATAAAACCACGAGGGCGGCTCTCCTCCTCAGAGAAAAGGATAAAAATGTGGGACATTAACGTATGTACGTACAAGCTACTACTATTACTGGAGCAGAGACTCAATTAATGTGGTTACCTATATTGGGTCTAATTTTATGACCATGCAAAAGAATGATCATTTGTTAGGTGACAACGTCGTAAGGAATGATCAAATCAAATTATAAAAATCTTCATTTCATTTTCATTTTTATTTTTCTGGTAAGTAATAAGTGCAAGAAACAAACTAATCCCTAGCATAAAAGAAAATGAGTTTGACAATCATGTACTATTTTATACTTTCTGTTTAATTTATTTGATGTATATTTTTTTTTAACCTGGCACAAACAAAAATATCACTTTTTATATTTAAGAATAATTTAACTATAAAATTTTCATGTTTTATGATTTATAACCATACTAATATCTAAGATTTATTTTAGATCATAAATTTTAATTTTTTCATTTCGTTCTTAAATTTCGTATCCAACAATATCACCTAAATTAAAACACAGAAAATATTTTTTTATGATGCCAGCTAGCTAAGCTGGGGTAAGTTTCATAATGACGAACTATTCAAACATTTGGACGACTAACATCACTTATTTAATGTTGATTTAATTAAATAGTAATATTTTCAATTAGTAGGTAGTCCATAGTATATTTCTTCATGATGCCTGTGTATGCACCAAGAAGCTTGGAATTTGTCGTGGTTGGCCATATATATATTTGCCTCTATTCATTCAATTCACTGAAAAGGACTGGTGATATCCGCCTCACAATTTCTCTTGGCTCTTTATTTGGATATATATTATATGTAAAAGGACAAATATAATGACTTATCACATTACTACGGCTAGTATTTAATTCTTGCCCTACCCCCACCTAATTTCTCATCACAAATTCCTCTTTCACGCCCATGTGGCTTTGTTTGTTTGCACTTGGAACACAATCCCTTCCAACCATAGCAATATCTTTGCATTTCTGTTTCAATATCATTATCGAAACAATGTTTTCGCAGTCTTCTTTTTGGAGCTACTATTATTATATTTGTGAAAAAAATAATTTCCTTAATTATTTTTATTAATTAAAAGGTATATATAAGTTATATATTTTCATAATAGGAGAATCATATTCCTATTCTATTCCTAAAACTTTATTCTATCATAATTCTAACTATACAATTATGGTAAGTGTACAAGACTAATTAAGGTAACTTTTACATTATAATATACCAACAATATATACACCAAATATACATCACCCGTGATGGGCCAACCCGTGATGGGCTTGCTGCCTTTCCGTGTTGGGCTTGCTACCTTAAGCACCCGTGATACACTTATGTATATCAAGTGTATATCACGGGTATATTACATTGTTTAACATACCCCCGCAGTCATAGCGGGCGGTCTTCAAACGCTGAGACTGTCCCTAAAATCTTCAACAAGGACCGAGGGAAGACCCTTTGTAAAAATGTCTGCAATTTGATATCTTAACGGGACATGACAGACGCGTACCTGACCCCGAGCAACCTTTTCACGGACAAAGTGTATGTCTATCTCGATATGCTTAGTGCGTTGGTGCTGAACTGGATTACCCGAAAGGTAAATGACACTAATATTATCGTAATAAACCAAGGTTGCCTTTTGAATTGGACAATGAAGCTCTAAAAACAAATTACGTAACCAACATGATTCTGAGACCACATAGGCTACCCCTCGATATTCAGCCTCGGTACTTGAGCGGGATAGAGTCGTCTGACGCTTCGCAGACCAGGAGACCAAGTTGTTGCCAAGGAACATACAGTAGCCAGACGTAGACCGTCTGGTGTCTGGACACCGACCCCAATCAACATCTATGTATGAGACAAGTGTGGATGTCGATGAAGGATATAAATGCAAACCATAGTCCAGTGTACCCTGAATATACCGAATGATGCGAGTGCATTCATGTGCTCAATTCTGGGATCATCCATGAATAAACACACATGCTGGACAACATAAGTAATATCCGGTCTGATAAAGGTAAGATACTGAAGGGCCCCTGCAAGACTGCGATAGCGGGTCAGATCCTCGTAAGGGACGCCGGCCGCGGCACCAAGCTTGGGCGTAGTATCAACTGGAGTGGAGGTGGACTTACAGGATGACATCCCAGCCCTCTCGATGATCTCAGCTGCATACTTCCGTTGTGACAAGAACAACCTATCGGAATGACGAGTGACAGCAATCCCAAAAAATAACTCAAGGGTCCCAAGTCTTTAATAGCAAACTCGGAGCTGAGCATGGTCATGATAGACTGGCGCAAGGCATCGGAAGAGGCAGTCAAGATAATATCGTCCACATATAACAGAATGTAGGCTAAGGACGAACCACGACGGTAGATGAACAAGGAATTATCCGACCTGCTGTGAGTGAACCCAATAGTTGAAACATAGTTAACAAACCTTGTATACCAGGCCCAGGGAGATTGCTTAAGCCCATATAAGGACTTCTTCAATAAACAGACATGATGAGGATGATTGGGATCCCTGAATCCCAAAGGATGATGCATATAGACTGTTTTCTTAAGATCTCCATGTAGGAAAGCATTATTGACATCCAACTGATGAATAGGCCATGCCTTCGAAAGAGTCAAGCTAAGCACAGTGCGAATGGTAGCCGGATTGACCACTTTCATAGTTAGTTGAGCTAATTTGTATGTTTCGTATTATTAATAGGCTGCAACTTCGAATAAAAACAGAGTTATAACACGTAATTTACTGGTCCATAAACGAATAGTCACACTTCAACTCTCTCTAATTTCAAATATTAATTGATTTGGCGGACTGAATATGTTTTAAAATATTTGGCGTTTTCGAACAACAAAAGGTCATTTATTACTTCTTTTTTTCTTGCTAATACTACTATTGTTCTAGTTAAAAGCGGTGCTTAAGGAGAGATAAATGATAATTTAAACCAATAACTTATGATTAATGCTATTAATATTATTCTTAAGGAATATACAAAAAAAATCTTAATAAACTGGCCTGGAAGTAATAATTGATGGCTAATTGATCAATTCAAAATTACTTTTCATTTGTTATTGATAGAGAATACGTAAATATTCTCAATATATTCTGTAATTATTATTTTAGTGTAATTATGTAAAATAGATATTCTCATTCAATTAAGATTACAATTGTAAACACTTATATATATTGTCTTAATGAGAAGACTACAATCAAGAAAAATTACATAATTACACTAAAATAATAATTACATAATATATTGAGAATATTTACGTATTCTCTATCAATAACAAATGAAAAGTAATTTTGAATTGATCAATTATCAAGAGACAAACCCTAAATACCTATCTACTACACTTTCCGCCGCACCCCCACCCCCTCTCCTTGCTTCCGACGGCGGCAACCCTCCCCCCTTAACCTTAATTTTTTTATGTTCTCTCTTGAACCATCCAAAACAGCCAATTCATGGCTACTCCCGAATCTCCTGAGGGTTCCTCCTCCACCCCCGACGTCACACATCCTCCTCTTCCCTCATCCTCTCTCCTAATTCCTTTCATTTGTTCTTCACCGTAACAAATATCAAGAACTTTATCCCTTTGATTCTTGATCAAGAGGATGGACAATACTCATCGTGGGTTGAATTATTTCAAATACATGCGTGTGCATACAACGTTCTTGATCACATCGATGCCACCACACCTCGTCCGCCCGACGTCGACAACCCGACGTGGAAACGGCTAGATGCAATTGTTAAATAGTGGATATATGGCACCATATCCAAGGATTTGCTTCATAATATTATGAAGATGGGTGCCTCGGCTCACGAATTGTGGATACTGCTAGAGGAAATCTTTTAAGACAACAAACATACATGTGTCGTCTATTTGGAGGAACAATTCAACAACACTCGTCTTGAAAACTTTGTCAATATGTCAGACTATTGTAAACAACTAAAATTGGTTGCCGATCAATTGTCTGATGTTGGCACTCCGATTTTTGAAACAAAGATGGTTTTATAACTTATCAATGGTTTGCCGAAGGATGAGTACGATACACTTGCAACGATGATCCAACGAGCTGATCCCCTCCTTAACTTCAACAAGGCATGTTCACAATTACTGTTGGAGGAGACCAGAATGAACACACTTAACAGGCATTGGTAGTTGACGTACCACCAACACTCCTACCGGTTCTCCGCAACCAACGGACCCCCACCGTGGTGGCCGAGGTGGCAGCAGGGGACGTGATCGCGGCAACGGCATGGTGGAAGAGGAAAAGGTCGCGGAGAATTATCCAATTCCACCGACCCAACATAGCAGTCCCTATACCCATCACCTTGGGCCAGCCCACTGCCTTGGGCGATTTCCGAAAACTGGGTCGCCCCTCCAGGCCCATACCCAATGCTGCCAGCCCAGCATACTGGCCCTCATCTAGGTCCACGTCAGGCAGGCCACACGGAGCAGGCCCAAATTGCATCGGCCTAACATCATTAGCAACCTTTCGGCCTACTCACCCCTACCGAATTGGCCCAGGCCTACAACACTATGAATCTACAACAGCCCGATAATGCCTGGTACATTAACACGGGCGCCACATCCCACCTTAGTCGCACCTCTGGTAATCTTCCTCGACTATTTAATTTGCACAATCCTCAATTTATTTTGATAAAAAATGACAATCGCATTTCAATTCAAGGTTATGGCACCACCTCACCCTCCGTTTTCCCTAAAAAAATGTCTTATATGCTCCTAACATCATTAAAAAGTTTATCTATGTTAGAAAATTTGCCAGTGACAATTCCGTATCTATTGAGTTTGATTATTTTGGTTTTTCTGTGAATGACCTACATACGGGGACACCTCTTACGAGATATAATAGTGTGGGGAACCTCTACCATTTCTCATCCAATTCCGATGCACATGTCCATCCACATACTTCTCTAGCTGAAATCTCTCCATTAACCTGACACAATAGACTTGGACACCCGAGACCACCAATTTTTAGTTTTCTTAAAAGTTAAAATTTCATTCAATGTAATAATGGAAAATTTACCAAAAATTGCTATTCTTGTCCTTTAGGGAAGCATGTTCGACTTCCGTTTAAATCATTTTTTAGTGTTACTTTTTATTCTTTTGATATTATTCATGCGGATTTATGGACATCTCTCATTACTAGCAAACTAGGTCACAAATATTATTTGGTGTTTTTTGATGATTTCTCTCACTTTCTTTGGGTGTATCCTCTAAAATATTATTCGGTGTTTTCTCCTTTCTGAAGTTAGTAAACTATTTTTCATAATAAAAAATCACTTAACTTTATCTAAGTATATAAAAATTACAATTTTATTAGATGATAAAAAAAACTACTTTACTTTGTCTTAAGTTGAACAATCATTCGTGAAGAATACTCTCCAGTCTCCACTAAGTAGGATGAATTCTCACGCATTAGTCCTCAGAAATGGCGAGTAGCATGCATAAGTGTCGATTATGCACTAATATATTAGAGATTAGATTCCTTTTATACCTTTGTTACTTTAAAATATAGTGCTAGTAATTTATTTTTAGATGTATAGAAGGAAATGGTGTGGAATCATACTTGTTAAGAGCAGCATGAATTTGAAACGTAGCCCAAGAATTAGGCTTTTGTGGGGCCATTGAATTTTTGCAACTGCGGGCGAGGCGCAGGCAGCTTTAAAGTCTTCTGGTTCATGAACCTCCCCCTCCACCTTTTTAATTTAATATATAATATAATCTTCTTTTTCAATGAACGTCTACGTATAATAACATATCTCCAACGTTTTTTGTGTATACTAATAGAGATTAGGCGTGAATTAAATATTAGTATATCATCTTTCATTAGCAACACAGACAAACAATTCCTCTTTTCCAAACATCATAGTCATCTTTGATGTGTTTGTGTACTGAATATAATTAATTAATACTCATAGTAAAAGTTAAACATTATATATGTGCGTGTTAAATATACACGTGTATATTGTATATATTTGGCTTTCGAATTTGGCTCTCGAATTCCGTCCTGTACCGTGTAGGATTAGTAGTATTTTAGTATCCTAGTTTAGGTAGTGTTGTAATGTAATTAGTATTGTACACTTACCATAATATTTGTATTATCATAAATATATAGCTAGTATCTAAGTAGAATAAGGTTTTAGGAGTAGAATACAAATAGGATTCTCCTATTATGGAAATATGTAACTTGTATATATAGCATTTCAATGAATGAAAATAATTAAGGAATTATTTTTTTCATGGTATCAAAGTCTAGGACTAAATTGCTACCGCTCTCCTCCAAGATTTCTCTCAGTTTTCGTGCCCCTTCTCGGCCATAATTTGCATTGATTTTCGTGCCCCTTCCTCGAATTTCGTGTTAACTTTTACCTCCCATCTTCCTAAATTTTCTACAAAATCACCTATTGTTCTTTCGTTATGTCGACGACAAAGAACACGTTTTCTCCTGCCCGTGTTGTTTCTAACATCAAGAAACACATACCTCTCATTCTTGAAATAGAAAACGTCCATTACGCGACGTGGGCCGAGTTATTTAGAGAAACACATACATACTGACCAGTTGCAGAAGATTATTGAGCCAGACGTTACGGCAATGACTGTTTGGGATAGGATGCGTGACATATTCCAAGATAATCAGAATTCTAGAGTTGTTACTCTTGAGCAAGATTTTTCCCACGTTAACATAGATATTTTCCCGAATGTTTCAGCGTATTGCAAAAGGTTGAAGGAATTGGCGGACCAACTCTGCAACGTTGGTGCGCCCGTTAGTGAAGATCGTCTGGTTCTACAGATGGTTGCTGGCCTCTTCGAGGCATTTAGTGGCGTTGGGACCCTACTTCGTCAAAGTAACCCTCTCCCAACATTCTATCAAGCCCGCTCCATGCTTACTTTAGAAGAAGCCGGAGTGGCTAAAAAGGCGGCTACCGGGGCAAGTCTCGTGGTCATGATGACGTCCTCCACAAATTCTCCAGGGTGTGTTGATAATTCGGGCCAACACCGTGCTCACGGTGGTAGCAAAAATACTAGGAAAAATAATGGAAGAAACCGCGGTAGTAACGTCAGCAGTACCAACGGCAGGAGGCCCCACCCCATCAACAGTAGGTCTCAGCCCCACTGGTCCCAGCCTTGGGCCCCTTGGCCGTGGGCCTGGACCAGTAAGCAGTGACCCAACAATCTCGGTTGTTCAGCGCCTCCAGTCCAAGGTAATTAGGTGCAATTTCAGCCTTTTTTTCGGCCCAGCTACTCCAGCCCAGCCTCGGTCCAGCGATCCAGTGGGGTACCGGGTCAGCAGGGAGGCATGCCTAGGTCCCACCAGGCCCATCATGCAGCGGGCCCCACTTCTACCGATATCGAAGTCGCGATGCACACGCTTGGAATAAATCCTTCGGACCCAAATTGGTACATGGACACGAGCGCCACTACTCATATGACATCCGATTCATGTACTCTCTCATCTTATTTCAATTTGAGCAATAATCGTGGTATAATTGTTGGTAATGGTAATTCAATTCCAATTCGTGGTTATGGTCATAAAACATTGTCTCCCCCTCATCCACCCCTTATTTTGAAAAATACCCTTCACGCTCCAAAATTGATTAAAAATTTGGTGTCTGTCCAAAAATTCACCACTGATAATTTTGTGTCCATAGAATTTGATCCATTTGGGTTCTCTGTGAAAGATTTCAAAACGGGGAGTCCTCTCATGAGGTGTGATAGTAGGAGAGATCTTTATCCTATCACGCCATGTTTCGGTCCATCGAGTCAAATCTTGCCGTCAGCATTTGCAGCCCTTGCTCCTTCCTTGTGGCATGCTCGTCTAGGTCATCCGGGATCGTCTATTTTGTCTTCCTTAGAGAAAAATAATTTTATTTCTTGTAAGGGTGAGTGTAGCACTCCGAATTGTCAATCTTGTTCTTTAGGGAAAATAGTTAAGTTGTCATTTGTAGACTCTCATTCTCATATTTTAATGTCATTTGATATTATTCATAGCGACTTATGGATGTATCCTGTTCTTAGTTCTTTGGGTCATCGGTATTATGTTCTCTTTTTGGATGATTATTCAAGTTTTTATGAACGTTTCCGATAGCGAAAAAATCTCAAGTTTTTTCCGTCTTCTTAAAATTTAGAGCATTCATTAGAACTCAATTCGAACGAGAAATCAAAAATATTTAGTGTGATAATGGCAAAGAATATGACAATGTGATGTTTCGGGATTTCTGTGCTAATAATGGGATCAATTTTCGTTTTTCTTGTCCTCATACGTTTTCACAAAATGGAAAAGTCGAATGCAAAATTCGTTTCATAAATAACATTGTCCGAACTTTATTAATTCATGCTTCCGTACCCCCGTCTTTTTGGCATCAAGCTCTACAAATGGCTACATATCTCCTTAACATAATTCCTTCCAAATGGTTGACATATTTCCCCCCCTTCAAATTTTATATAATAAGACTTATTCGTATTCACCTCTTCGAATTTTTGGGTGTTTGTGTTATCCGTTATTCTCATCCACCACAATTAACAAACTCCAGGCCCGGTCTACTCCGTGTGTGTTTTTGGGTTTTCCGTCTAATAATCGTGGTTACAAATGCTTTGATTTATCCTCTAATAAAATCATCATTAATCTCCATGTAATTTTTGACGAATCCTACTTTCCGTTTGCTAAGGATAAGACTCCCGTGCCTAGTTCATATAATTTTTTGGATGATAGTATATCCCTGTATATTATTCACCATTTTCCGGACGTATCCCACACCCAAAATTCTCCAGCGGGCCCACTGCCCGCTGGTCCGTCACTGGGCCAGTTTTAGCGATTGGGCGATCATATGAACAGGCGGTCGATTCTGCGTCTGTTACGAGTTGGGCGGCGAGCACACCGCTTTGGCGCCACCCATTCCGAGCCCAGAAAATTCTCGAAATCCGCCCAATTCTTTTTCGAGTCATAGACCGGTCACTCGTAGTCAACGAGGTATTTTTAAACCAAAAAGAAATTTTAATTCACATTCTAATGTCCCTAAATCACCATTACCCCGTAATCTTGTGTCTTCCTTAAATGACCCGAATTAGAAAATTGTTATGACCGATGAATATAATGCTCTTATTGATAATAAGATGTGGGAGTTGGTGCCCGATCCATTTGGTATTAATATTATCAGGTCTATGTGGTTTTTTGCTCATAAGGAAAATTCAGATGGTTCATTTGCCCGACATAAGACGCAACTTATAGGTGATGGTAAGACTCAGCAGGTTGGTGTAGATTATGGTGAGACGTTTAGTCCGGTGGTCAAGCCAGCTACCATTCGCACTGTACTTAGCTTAGCTCTTTCGAAAGCATGACCTATTCATCAGTTAGATGTAAAGAATGCTTTCCTACGTGGAGATCGCAAGGAAACAGTCTATGTGCATCAACCTTTGAGATTCAGGGATCCCAAACATCCTCATCATGTCTGTTTGTTGAAGAAGTCCTTATATGAGTTTAAGCAGTCTCAGCGGGCCTTGTATACGCGGTTTGCAGACTATGTTTCGACTATTGGGTTCACTCACAGCAGGTCGGATAATTCCTTGTTCATTGACCGTCGTGGTTCATCATTGGCCTATATTATGTTATATGTGGATGGTATTATTTTGACTGCCTCTTCCGAAGCCTTACGCCAGTCTATCATGACATTGCACAGCTCTGAGTTTGCTATGAAAGACTTGGGGCCCTTGAGCTATTTTTTGGGGATTGATGTCACTCGTCATGCAGATGGGTTGTTCTTTTCTCAAATGAAGTATGCATCTGAGATCATTAAGAGGGCTGGGATGTCATCCTGTAAGTCCACTTCCACTCTAGTAAATACTAAGCACAAGCTTAGTGCCGCGACCGGCGTACGATACGATGATCCGACCCGCTATCGCAGTCTTAGGGGTCATTCAATATCTTACATTCACGAGGTCAGATATTACGTATAATGTCCAGTAGGTGTGTTTGTTTATGCATGATCCCAGAGTTGAACACATGAATGTACTCAAACGCATCATTTGATATATTCAGGGTACGCTGGACTATGGTTTACATTTATATCCCTCCTTAACATCCACACTTGTCTCGTATACGGATGCTGATTGTGGTGGATGTCCGGACACCAGACGGTCTACGTCTGGCTATTGTATGTTTCTCGGTAATAACCTGGTCTCATGGTCTGCGAAACGTCAGTAGAATAGGAATATGATTCTCCTATTATGAAAATATGTAACTTGTATATATAGTATTTCAATCAATGAAAATAATAAAAGAATTATTTCTTTCAGTGCATTCGGAGTTATATGTATGTTCTTTCCTTGTGTGTTAAACTAATGAATAAAGATATACTAGACCTAAGTTATTTGGCATCAAATTAATGATGAAATTTATAAGTAATTATGCTAGCTCCTAATTCACATACGTTGTAAAATGCCTCGGTTTAACGTACACCATTCAAGTTTCTAATTTTTATCTTTACTATAAGATCTTTTATAATATGCCCCTGTACAATAAAGTTACTGGACAGAAATGTTTTAAACCCCTCAGAAATTTTTAGGGTATTGCTGTCTGAGGTTCCGTGTTCGAGTCCTCTGATCAGCGAGAGTGGAACTGTGTTCCCCCAAAAAAATCTCTCCATACGCGTAGGGCCAAGCGGTGTATACTAATCCGTAGGGCAGTAGGAGGTGGGGTTTTTAGGGTATGGTCGTAATGCGGTGGGACCAGTCACTTTAAAAAGTTTACCCTACCTTAGTTTTATCCAAAGTGTTTGGCCCAGTGGCCAATACATTAGGTATTGTTGTGCGAGGTTACGTGTTCGAGTCCTCCGATCGAGAGTGAATCAGATTTCAAAAAAAAATCTCCATACGCGTAGGGCCAAGCGGTGTATACTAATCCGTAGGGCCAGGTCGGAGGTGGGGTTTTCTGGGTATGCACAGAATGCGGTGGGACCACTACTTTAAAAAGTTTACACCTACCTTAGTTTCACCTCCCAGCAGGGCACTTGTCGAGTAGGGTGTGGGGGCTCTTGGGGTGGGAGATTTCACCTTTTGGAATAAGAAATGAGTAATGAAAAATTGGCAGACCCCACACGAATTAAGGATTCTGATATTTTTGTACTAATATACTATTTTCATCAAGTTACGCATTAATATTTATGAGAGGAATTTTATTTGAAATATATTACAAGTGATATGATTGTACTGGTTGTTATTTATTATAAAAAAATCTTATAATTAACTTATAATGATCTAATTTAGCAAATATTTTTAGAGGGTGATTGACTAAGCTTTTAAGCTAGTCAAACTAACTTATTACCATTTCTAAACTTACTTACATGTTTACTAAACGCCAACAGTTTTCATAACTCAAGTGCTTATAAAGCAAAATCAACAAAAATCATACTTTCAAGAGCGTGAAAAGCCAAAAGAATTTTTTTTTCTTTCTCCTTCTACCTCTCTCTCTCTCCTTTTCACCAACTCCAACCATCTTCACCACCGGTACAGAGCTCAATTGAACCATTTTTCTCTGCACAATAAGCACTTTATAGTTTCTTCTTCATCTAAGAAACATCAACAAAGTAGCACAAAAGTTTCAAAAACCACCTACATCCTTTCCCTTCCAACAAAAGCTACAATACAGAAGAATAAGGAATGGAAATCGAGCTCCCTCCCCAATTCTTCTTCATCAATGTAATTAATCGCTACCTAGTATACAAGAGCATAAGCATAAACGAATTAGCATAGTTACTGTATGAATAACCCACTAACAGAAATTAATTCAGAAAGTTTATTCTTGTATAGAAATGATAATCTAGAAATATACTCTTACATAGGCTTTGAATGGTAAAAGCACTGAAAAACGCCACTAATTTCGTCATCCAATTAATTATTCCCTACAAAATGTTTATTCACTGATATTTAGATATAAAATTAGTTTGTGGTCGGAGAAGACGATGGAACGGAGTAACTGGGAACACGCTGAATCGCGGGTGGAGTGGATAAATGACAATGGAATAGCTGGGGATGTGGGAATTTATAGTTTGAACTTTGAAATGGATTTGGTGTTTTCCAACAATATTTTGGTGAAGGACAGGAATGTGAACATATAATATTAGGGGGTGGAGGTCGCTCGGGAATAGTTGGATGTAAAACGAGGACAACTTAAAATTCAGTTGGAGGCCTACAACGTGTAAATTTTGGTGTGAGCAATTTGCTCTTTTTTGGATAGGATTTTATAGGTGATATCAGTTGCTATGTTCTCAAACCCTGGTCATTCAGTCATATCTCGTGATTTACTAGTAGTAGTGCTTAGAAATTAAGATTACTATCTGCAGGAATAGTATGACGTAAGCCGATAAAATATTATCGGGCGGAGTTTGGTGGAGAAGACAATTGGGGTGGGGTTAGATTTCTTTCTGCCATATGTCTCTTTCTCATTCGTGGTTCTGCCATATCACATGCATCTGAATTGCACGCTCTTCATTTGTTTGGCTGGTGATTTGTGAGGTGTTCAATAGACACAGTTTGAGTTTAGATCAAGTATTCAATTGGGTCAACTTTAAGAGCTATTTATGTATTAGGCCTTCTAAAAACATACCTTAAACTGATCACTAAAATGAAGATGAAAGAAAGAGAAAGGAAAAAAGAATGGGACAATGCCAACACGAGTCTGACAATGGACCGTACATTGGCAGATAAAGACGGAAGAAACTGCAAACTTTTTGTTTCCTTTCTTCCCGGGATAGGTCCCATTTTATAGTGCATGTTTTATGGATTCAGAAATAAAAGTTCATGAATTTTAAAAATAAATTAATAATTAGAATTATTGAATTTTATCCACTCATAACTTAGATTTGAGCGGCTAGGCTCCATTAGTAGTTATCCTTATTTGTTAGTACTCCTTACGAAGAAACACACATATATTTGATTCTTGTTTCACAATCTCTGCAAATAGTAGTAAAGTAGTTGTACCGAAGAAAAGAAAAGGTAGTACAGTACTACGCCTCTTAACGCTCTCCAAAAGCCGCCACTCTCCGATTCGCAAATCCATTTCCAGATTTTCACGGCCCACAATAACATACCCACTTGTTGTCCCTTTAGTTTACAATAATAACTCCATTTATATTTTTGCTTACCTCAACTTTGGATAACTATGGATTCCTCCAATCAAAAAACAACCAATGTCAACCTACTTCTCTCCCTAGCAACTCGGAACTCCCTACCACAAAGTGTGAGGCGTACATCTTTTTATTCCCTTTAAATTCTTATCCCCTTCGCATTAGAATGATCAAAATATACAACCTTTTACCTTGTCAGATGTGGCCTTATATAAAACACATTTTTAGTATTAGCTTAAAGATGACCTTAGAATATGATGGTAACTAAATGTTATTTAAGTCCTTAATCGTATCTAGTCGAGGACTTTGATAACCTCTAACCATAAGATCTAATTAAACTTGAACATTGTGAGTTTTGAACGAAAAAAGACTGAATTCTTTAATGTACATCTAATTCTATTTGTTTCGTTAGTCATACTTATATATAGAGTTCGATCATTCCAAAATAAGACAATGGAACACAATTAAAGAAAGATAAACGATCAATTTATTCAATGTCCAACATTCATTAGACTCGTTATGGAATGGAATACGAAAACAAAAACCAATAAGGAGAAATATAACAAAAGGAAGGAATCACTAGCAAACTTTCACTTCCCCCTCCTTTCTACAGTTCGTAATAAAGAAGCTTGAAAGGAGGGAAATCCAGTGCCAATGATATACAAAAACTCGCCGGAAATTTACTTCCGCGAAAATCCTTTCCCATATTAAAAAAAAAACAGGCAAAAGATTAACAAAAAAAAAAGATTAAAAAAGTTAATAACAAAACTATTAGTACAATCTAATTGAACAAGCTGAGTAATTTAGGTTCTTTTCCTTGATGATCTCCAATAACACCATTACTCTCAAAACACGTAGTAGTTCCAGATTCTTCTGAATTCATCGACGGAGTTCC
This sequence comes from Anisodus acutangulus, assembly GCA_029783415.1. Lineage (NCBI taxonomy): Eukaryota > Viridiplantae > Streptophyta > Magnoliopsida > Solanales > Solanaceae > Anisodus > Anisodus acutangulus. The sequence continues at coordinate 44,211,730 of CM056501.1, read as the reverse complement.
TGGTCGTCGATGATTTTCCGGCAAAGGGTGACTATTATACACCTTGTGATTATAACCTGGTGTTAAAGTGAGATCAAGATCCGCTAACATTGAAGCTTCCTCAGGGAAACGACGTCGTTTTTGCATCTTTGGTCGCATGTTTTGACTAGGATCCTGAAGTTTAAACGCGTCGGTGCACTCAGACACCTCATCGATCTCTAACGACGCGCCACCGAGAAATTCAGGGATCGGCCGTAACGCGCCGCCGCGGAGGACGGTTTCCACCGCCGCTTGACAGACGTGCCAACTTCCTGTCCATAATAACCCTACGGCGCCGTTTACTGGGTTCACTGTTCTACCAGCAGCTTCGTATAACAAGGACTGAAACAAAGCTGTAACCAAAATAAACAAGAAAAAATCTCAGTTTATTACAAATAAAAGAAAAGTTTAGCAAATTAATGAATAAAGAGAGATGTAGATAAGTATACCAGGTCGTTGGTTTTCTGGGACTGCGGAAATGAAGGACATGAGCCCAGCACGGCCGAAAAACTTAGCGACAAATACAGTGGCGTGGCCTTGGGCTTCTGGGGTTTCAATCCATTGCAAACAAGGTCTTAGAATACAGTTCTCACTGCATCCTTTTCGAAGGACTCGACAGCCATTGCAACTCATTCTTTCGTTTTTTCTGTTATCTTGGATATATATGTGTGTGTACATATATATTTAATGGTTACCAGGGAATGAAGAAAGATGAAGGAGGAGACAAAGGGTAGCTAATACTTTTGCACCAAGAAACTTGGGTAGATATTAAGAGGGAGAGAAGATATAGGCAAGAGGAAAGAGAATGAAGTGTGTCTATATATAAACAATGAGGTGAGAGAGAAAGAGTCGGCTTCAAGTTTTTCTTCTATTTCTTTATAGTATTATACTATATGGGGAGTTATGTAAGTGACATTTAAATAATAAATTTAACTTTTAAGATATTTTTCTTTCCAAGTACTGATTTATATAAAAATTCAATTGCGTAAATATGATTTATATTATTCGTACCTAAAAGTTAATACATAAGTAATTGAGTTTAAATTATATACACAATTAAAATTTAAAAAATTACACTATAAAGTTACTCAAAGAATATCTAGGTAATTCTCCTTAAAATGTATTAGGATTTTTAAACTTTTTCAAAATAAGGTAGATTATCTTCAACAACAGCAAAAAAAACTTAAATTCTTTACTCTATATAATTTATATTATAAAAATGTTTAACTTTAATACACTGAATATGTAAACAAAATTTTTCATTGTAAATTCATCTACAAGATAATTACAGCTAACTTGTCATCATAAATAAAATTAATTACCTGAGGAATAACTATAAAGTATGCAACTTGCTATAAGAAAGTTAAATCACACTGGTAATATTTTAAACATTACATTATTAATGTAAATCTATTGAATCTTAATATTAACCCATAACTTGAATATTTTTTATTTCCTTTTAAAATGAACAACTTTCTTGCAGAAGTCTACAGTTAACTATAGTCAAGTTGGGGTTAGCTTTATAACTTGGGTTGTGTTAGATTCCAAAAGTATTGGGGCAAAAGCGGCTCCGTTTCTCCGCGGATGGCTGTCCATCAACCATTGGATTAAATTGTTTTTCTTTTCTTTATCTCTCTGCTTTTTGAAATGATAGGCTATCGCTTTCATAATTTTAAATTTTCCATAAGAGTACTCAATTATACGTTTGTTATTCACCAATTTCTATATATATGCAAGTAAACATGTCGCTCATAGGTGTAGGGACAAGTCCTCATCAATCACGAGAAGAAAAAATAAATAGATAAGCAAGTGGCCGAAGGGGATGAGAATTTATTTGACCGAAGACACACACACCCATGGTGGGGACAATCAAAAGACTATTTTTGTAATAGTGTATCAAAGAGTGACGTGTCGAAGAGAAAATAAGTATCATTGCAAACAAGTGGATAAGGTTAATTTGGTCGGCTGGTAAAATGATTTCACTGTGCTTCCCTTTAATTAATTGTAAGAATAAAACAGTGTCGAGCCAAATTGATGATATCATCTTTAATTTTCGATGATTAGACTGGAGAAGGTTTTCATGGTGTTTGTTTATATTAGAAATATACACCGATTATGTAAGAATCTGAGTATATTTAATAATGTATATATTTAGTGATTTGATTAGTAATCTGATTAACATAAATTAATGATTCGATTAGAGATATAATTAGCATAAATTAGTGATCTGATTAGCATAATCTCAGTTTGTATGTTGTGTATATATTGCTAAAATTGTAAATGAAATAGTATGGTATCAAGAGCATAGGTAATCCATACCTTAATCCGTCGATCAACTCCCTTTTGCCGTCGACCATATCTGCTTCTTTGTCTTCTTCAAGCTCTCATGTTTCGACAGCAAGCCATGTCTGTTGAACAAACATTCGACCCAAAACACCTTCCCCTTCTATTCTTCCTCCTCACCATGCTTTTGCAGTGTCGAACATCAACAACTTTATCAAAGTCACCCTTGATATTGAAAATGGTCAATATATCACATGGTCGGAATTATTCAAAATCCATGCTAGAGCTTACAAAGTTCTAGACCACATCTCTTCATCAAAGAAGTCGGATTCCCCCCATCTCTCAAAGAAACAGATCCAAAATATGGTTACGTATTGACGTCATTGTTCTACAATGGATATACAGTACCATTTCCGAAGATCTTCTCAACACCATCCTTGAACGAGACTCCACGGCCGAAATAGCATGGAATCGGCTAAAAGACATATTTTCCGACAACAATAATTCCCGAGCCCTCTATCTCAAACAAGAATTCTCAGCAATCCAGATGGAAAATTTCTCGGATGCCTCTTCATACTGTCAACACCTTAAATCCCTAGCAGACCAGCTATCCAACGTCGGCGCCACCGTGTCGAATGAAAGATTGGTACTCCAACTGGTTTCGGGTCTAACGGAGGCCTATTCAACAGTAGGGTCTCAGATCCACCATGCCGACACACTTCTCCCCTTTTACAAAGCCTGATCCATGCTCATTTTGAAGAAACGGCAAGGGCGAAAAAGGTCGCCGCAAACACCACCGATAACTATGCCTTGCACGTGACTCACGATGATATGGGTGGAAATTCGGGTGGAAATCAGGGCGGAAATAGAAGGAGTAACAATCGCGCCTTCACCAATCACGACAATAGAGGTGGTGGAGGCAATCATGGCGGTAGAGGGAAGAGAGGAAATGGAGGTGGTCGTGGAAGCCAACCGCCAAACGTATCGGGATGGCAACATGGGCACCAGAATGGTGTAGGGCAACAACCCAATTTTTATGGTGCGAACTGGGCCTATCCGCAGGGCTATGGGCCTTGGCAACATTGGCCCAGTCCGCCTTTGCCCATACCCAACTGCACCAGCCAAATTTCAGAATAGAAATGAGCCACGCCAACAATCCATTTTAGGGCCCAGACCACCTCAGGCCCACGTAGTAGCAGCCCAATCGACCCAGTCCACATACGCACCAACCGACATTCAACAAACCATGCATACTCTTTCAATTGCCCCTCTAGATGATCAATGGTACATGGATACCGGAGCTACATCTCACATGACTGCAAACGGAGGTAATCTTACTTCTTATTTAAATAAGAGTAATAATCGTAACATTACAGTTGGTAGCGGCTATACAATTCAAATTATTGGTTGTGGAAATGTATTGTTACCCAAACCCCATCCTCCCTTAACCTTAAAAAATGTGTTGCATGCCCCACAATTAATTTAAAATCTTGTTTTCATCATAAAATTCACAATTGATAATTATGTTACTGTTGAATTTGACCCTTTCAGATTTTCTGTGAATGATTTTCAGATGGGGATGCATTTAATGAGGTATGACATCGTGGGTGACCTATATCCAATAACCACAACACCTTATTTTGGACTATCAACACCTTCTACTTTTGCAGTTTTATCTCTCGAATTATGGCATAATCGTTTAGGACATCCGGGAGCTCTTGTTTTAAGCTCCCTTTTTCGGAATAATTTCATTATGTGTAATAAATTTCGGGATAATTTTTTCTGTCATTTTTGTCCCATTGGGAAACAAGTTAAACTACCATTTTATGACTCGTTATCATTAATTTTTTTCCATTTGATATTGTGCATAGTGACCTTTGGACGTCACCTATCCTCAGTTCGGGTGGTCATCATTATTATGTTTTGTTTCTTGAAATAAATCTCAAGTATATTCCATGTTTCTATGTTTTCACACATATATCAAAACACAATTTGAAAGGGAAATTACGTGTTTTCAATGTGACAATGAGAGAGAATATAATAATAGGCCCTTTCAAATTTTTTGTGAACAACATGGAATGAGATTTAGATTTTCTTTCCCTCGTACATCTTCCCAAAATGAAAAAGCCAAAAGGAAAATTCGGATCATAAATAATATCACCCGAACTCTTCTTGCTCATGTCTCTCTACCTCCTTCATTTTGGCATCATGCACTACAAATGACTACCTATTTACTCAACATACTTCCCAACAAAAAGCTTGCATATCAAACACCCACGAAAATTCTCTATCAAAAAGATCCATTGTACTCTCAACTTCGGATTTTTGGGTGTTGATGCTATCCATTACTTCTCTCCACTTCTCGAAATAAATTGCAAGCTATATCAACACCTTGTGTTTTCTTGGGATATCCAGCAAACCATAGAGGTTACAAATGTTATGATTTATCGAGTCGAAAAATAATTATTTCGAGACATGTAATTTTTTATGAGAATTTTTTTCCTTTTTCCAAATTACATGCTACTCATTCCTCAACTTATGAGTTTCTGGATGTAGGCCTATCTCTCTCCCTCTCTTCTACAACATACATCCATATCTCAAAGTCCAAATTTAAGGGACCATACAAACCAAATAAATAACCCCACACAAGCCCAACAAATGTCTACTCATCCTTCATCTCATGAGTCGGCTCAGCAACAAGAAACTGTTGTTCCTATTTCTCCTACTCGGGCCCCTTCTACCACACCAACACTGGCCCAATCACCAGTCGGCCCAATAGAAAATAATTCAACACACACCCCAGCCTAATTCAATCTACTCCCAATCAGCCCACACCGCAAAGTACAACACCCGCCCAACAATTTATTCAAATCAGCCCACATCTGAATCCTCCCCATTCCCCTCAAATGACCACAAGAGCCCAACATGAAATTTTTAAACCTAAAAGATTGCTTAATCTTCGCATTGTTACAAAAAATTTCATTTCTCCATTGTCCACAAATCCCATTCATGCATTAAACGGTCATAATTAGAAAATATCCATGAAAGATGCGTACGATGCTCTTATTAAAAATAAGACGTGGGACTTGGTGCCACGATCATCTAATGCTAATGTTATTCGAAGTTTGTGGATTTTCAGGCATAAAAATAAATCTGACGGCTCATTTGAGAGGCATAAAGCCCGCCTTGTAGGTAACGGTGCATGACAACAAACTGGTATAGATTGTGGTCAATCTTTCAGTCTGGTGGTTAAATCAACAACTATTCGGACGGTACTTAGCATTGCACTGTCAAAATCCCGGTGTCTTACTCATCTTGATGTAAAAAATGCTTTCTTGCATGAAAACCTCAATGAAACTGTCTATATGCATCAACCACTGGATTTTCGTGATCCTTAACACCCTGATTACATATGCTTGCTCAAAAAATTACTATGCCGACTTAAGTAAGCCCCTCATGCTTGGTATCAACGTTTTGCTGATTATGTGGCTACACTGGGTTTCTCTTACAACACTTCAGATCATTCTTTATTTATTTACCATCGAGGCACATCTATCGCATATATTTTTTTATGTGGATGATATCATCCTAGCTACTTCTTTAGATGCCCTTCGACAATCCATTATGTCTAAACTTAGTTCTGAATTTGTTATGAAAGACTTGGGTCCACTAAGCTAATTTTTGGGTATCTCGGTCACCCGACATTCCTGTGGTTTATTTATTTCACAAAAGAAATATGCAGAAGAAATTATTGAACGGGCCGGTATGGCTCTCTGCATATCATCTCCTACACCGGTAGACATGAAAGCAAAACTCAGTATTTCCTAGGGTAATCCCTACCATGATCCAACTGAGTATCGTAGTTTAGCCGGTGCCTTACAATATTTGATATTTACGAGATCAGATATTTCATATGCGGTTCAACAAGTATGTTTATTTATGCACGACCCAAGAACCCAACATATGTTCGCTTTGAAGCGAATCATTCGCTACAATCAAGGTACTCTCGAATTCGGTCTTCATATTTACCCTTCTTCGATCAGTAAACTCATCTCATACACTGACGCAGACTGGGGTGGATGTCCGGACATTGGATGATCAACTTATGGTTATTGTGTTTATCTTGGAGATAACTTGATATCTTGGTCTGCGAAAAGGCAGCCTACCTTGTCTCGATCTAGCGCTGAGGCCGAATATCGAGGGGTGACTAATGTCGTCTCTGAATCTTGCTGGATTCGGAACTTACTTTTGGAACTTCATTGTCCAGTTACAAAAGCAACATGGGTGTATTGTGACAATGTTAGTGCGGTATATCTTTCAGGCAACCCAGTTCAACTTCAACGCACTAAACACATTGAAATGGATATACACTTCGTACGTGAGAAAGTCGCTCCCGGTCAAGTACAAGTCCTACATGTCCCTTCACGCTATCAAATTGCCGATATCTTTACATAAGGACTTCCGCTGAACTCTTTGATGATTTTTGAGATAGTCTCAACGTATGCAAACCTCCAGCTTCGACTAAAGGGGTATATTAGAAATATACACAGATTATGTAAGAATCTGTGTATATTCAATAATGTATATCTTTATTTGATTAGCACAAATTTGTGATTTGATTAGTGATCTAATTAGAGATATGATTAGCATAAATTAGTGATCTGATTAGAGATATGATTAGCATAATCTCAGCTTGTATACTGTGTATATATTGCTAATATTGTAAATGAAATAGACAGCCAAAACATTTTATTTATTAGTTTGCCTTTTTCTAAGACGATCAAGAACATAATTGCATCCTTATTAAACCCGGGGCTGAGGAAAATAGGACCGGAACCCTAATGTGACTACGGTTTATAGATTTTTTTGAGCACAGAAAATCGTATAGCTCTAAAATTTTATAATTCTTGCAAAGCTCAAACAACATTTTCATATTTGTCCGTAAGACTGAATAATTTATGACCAAACATTTTAAATATATGAACGTAAATCAACCGGTTTTTTGGATGGGAAATTGGAGTTTAAACTAATGTGGCCCAGATAGATTACTTTTTCTTGTATCCACTTAATGATATTCGTTATATATATCGACAAATAGTTTATTGAAGTAATCATATTTCTTCAACTAGCATGCTGTTTGCTTTCTCATAATGAAAGACTACAAAACTTGGACGCGGGATTTGATTGGTGGAATAATTGTCACAAACTTATAAAGTTTCAGAAAATATTAAACAAACAACACATTTAAAATATATATGATCCTTTTGAGTTAATTAAGTTTTAGTAGTTGGGTTTTCACTGATTTAGACTATATATACAGTAACTTTTTTTTAGTTGAAGTCCACTTTGAGTTATTACATTATACACAATCTCTAGCACATGCAATTATCAGAATGCTCTACTGACAAGTTCGTTGGTTCATTCTTGAAAAATAATTTTTAAAATTTTATGAGAGAAGCAAAAGATTTAAGAATCATTGAGAAAAGGTTGTGGTGTTGATTAGGAGTACGAAAACAGCACCAAACAATCTAATCAAATACGCATCGAATATTATTATGTTCCATACCGCAAAAGATACTGAATATTATGATGAAAGGAAAGCTTATAACAACTCCTTGTCTCGTTTATCAACACATTTGTTCAAGAATCCGGAAAATAAAAATTATGTTTTCACTTCTGGACATATTCAGAGGACCAGAACCCAATTCTTTTTAAAAAATGTCAAATAATTCTGGGCCTTGCTGAAATTCCTATGTATGCATAGTAATTTAATGTAGAGAATCACAAAGAAGAGTTCCGCAAATACAGATATACTTGACTGTACAAATTCAACGAAACACTATCACATGGTTCACATATGCCGCGGCGTCGGCCTCGGCCTCGGCCCATCCCTTTTTCATCACCTAACTTTGGGTTTCTGATCATGCAGCATTTCAACTTATTGTTATGGACAGTATATAGTTTTTTTTTCTTTCAGAGACAGGGTTAATTTAAGGTTATACCTATATAGCAAGTAATAACATGTCGTATTTTCCAGGTTTCTAATTTCACCTTTTATATGTAGTTACTTGTAATTAATTTTCAGGCGACCTGATAATCCATTTTACACTACCTGTTCATAAAAGTTAAAACGCATTTGTTATATTCTATACTACTTACTATTACGGGGGAATTTATGTAGATAAAATGGGTCACGTGAACACATGGTCACCCGACTAAACTCAGTATATTATGTGTATAATTTTTAAAATATCTCTAATATTGACTGAAGGAACTCATGGTCAAAAGAGTCTGAGTAGTTAAGCACTGAGTTTGATTCCTTAAGGTCGATGGATCAAATCCAACTAGCTGCACTTTTATATCTTTTTTTTTTAATTTCTAAAGCAACCTTTAAAAGAAATGGTGCATCCATCCTCTACTTGTTATAAATAGGTCATAAATATAAGTAGAAGTAACAACAATGGACTAGGTATCCATTAACTTGTTTAAGTCATAAGTTCTTGCTATTGTCCATTTATGACGTCACTTAGATTAAACATAATTACATGACAAGGTTGTAAATATGAAGGGAAGTATGTAAAGTATTCAAGGAGAGATGATTTATGAATGTAAGAAATTAAAGGACACTATTTGAAGGGCCTCAACAATCGGACGACATATGATTTATAATATTTCCTATTGTTTCTATGTTATAGTAAATTAGTAATTAAGGAAGTCTGTTTGACCTGTCGCCTTATTTTCTTTTAATTGGGATGTTTACAAAAATAACCGGCCAGATTCATGGTTTACTTTTTCTAATCAATATACAAAAATTATATACGGATTATAATTGATTATACATGGATTGTACATATATTTTACACTCAATTGACTTTTATGTTTAAGCGGTTGGGTAAACTGCTAGATAGGTTAATTCTACTTTAAGAATTTTTCTCCTTATAGGGAAAAGGATAGTGCAAATTGACATCAAGCATATCAGAAAGTAGAATTCTCAATCGCAAAGCTCTGATCAGCTGATTAGAAAGAAGGAACCACCTATTTTTGGAGTGACTCCCAACTGCTGGACATGCGTAGTTGATGAACACTGTTGCAACTTCTTGAAAAGGAAATTTCAAGCGGATATAACCTTAATCTACACAAGAGGAATCACTAAAGTTAAACTAATTGATACGAGGGGACACTTCTCACATAAGGTTTTCTGGTTGAAAAATCGTCTTGCTATGTACCAAGATAGAAAATATCTACTAACATTTTTCAAGTGAAGGTGTCCCAATCAGGATGTCATTTATAAGAAAATTAAGGAACATGGTGAGGAAATTTTTGTTTTGATTGAGGACATTTGCAACCACATGAGATGTAGTCCTCGGAAAAAATGTATTCTCTCAGATAAGTACTAGACGACTAAGTTCAGCCGTTGAGGGACCATATCCTTGTGGGCAGACATAAACCAAGCACTTGCAGTGAAGTGAAGCCATCAAAAAATATTGCCAAATCCTAAAGATTTTGATTTGTGGGTCCTCTACAAAAGGCAATTGGGACTAGCATTAGCTTTTGGACCATTACTTCTCTCCTCTAAATGATGATAGTTATGAAAAACCCCACTTTCTTTGTTTCATGGAGAATGCAAGTACTGTACCTCTGTTAATCCTAAACAGCAGGTACTCTTTTCAGTTATCTACATATCAAGAAAAAAGAAAATATGTACTCTCATAAAGCACTAAAGATTAATGATAGGTTAAATCAATTCACCACGCTAGAATTCAATCTCGATAACACGATAAAACTTTTCATGTTATTCCCTGATGAGTGGCTAATGTTGCTTGCTGACGGATTAAGGTAACCTTTATCTGGGTGCCTGTCGTATCCTTATAATGGCTAACAAGACTTGATTTGTACTGATTTTGCCTCTCTGGAAGAAACTTTGTTGAGAGGACACCAAAAGGCAGATGGTCCAATTGGAGGGAATCCTAACCATATGCTACACTATCATGGACTTTGAACAAATGCCATGCAGCTAGAACATAAGTGAAAGAATAAGTTGTGACTCAAAAGCTTACTATTTTCGAGTAAGCAGGTCGAAAAACAGTATTTCCATCTTTGTTTTTCCAGGTGAACCTGAGGTTGAGAATCTAGCTAGGGCTAATTGATCTCTCCCCAATTCCTTCCGTCAGTAGGAAGATTTGCATATTGGAAAAAAGGTATGAATTCAATAGGTCCCTGGTTGATAGTGCAAGTAGATTTAAAGAAGCCAAGGAACAAAATTCACCTCTTCACAACCGGTGGCACCCGGAGATACCTCTGGTAGCGGAGGTGCGAGTTTTCAGGGTTGATTCCAGCGAAGCCGGTATAACGATTGATACACTGCCGAGGACATCAAGCATGCTGATAGTCTGTTGTGAGTTTCGGACACAGCACTCCATATATCATTGGGTTATGTTTCACCCTTCATTACTTCTATTGAATTGAACCCTCTTTAGAACTAGTACTTTCGTGAAAGAAAAAAGTTTGACACGAAATTAACAACATGCCCAGTGAAATCCTACATCGTGGGGTCTGGGGAGGGTAGAGTGTACGCAGACCTTACCTCTATCTTGGTAGATAGAGCGACTGTTTCTGAGAGACCCTCAGCTCAAGACAGGCATATGCATAAGCAAAAACAAGAGAAAACAGTCAGGCCCGGTCAAGAAATTTAAAGTAGTGTAGAAATGCTGATATCAAAAGCGAATATGTCATGATAGCGCATTCTGAAAGAAAGAAGCAGTAACTAACACATAGCAGCAGAAATCAAATTGCAGGGGACTATAAAACAATACTACGCCTATTCGTATGAAATGCTAAGCGGACCTACAGTAATAACACTACAACTACTTGTCTGTAAGCGTAAGTAAGACTACGCTCGACTACCTACTACCCTTCTACCCTAATTTGTGTCCTCCACAACCCCCTATCTAAGGTCATGTCCTCAGTAAATTGCACATGCAACATGTTCCGTCTAATCACCTCTCCCAATATTTCTTCGGCCTACCTCTACCCCACTTGAACCCGTCCATAGCCAACCTCTCACACCTCCATACTGGGGCATTTGTGTCTCTCCTCTGCACATGCTCAAACCATCTCAACCTCGCTTCTCGCATCTTATCCTCCACCGAGGCCACTCCCACTATGTCTCGGATATCATCATTACTAATCATATCCCTCCTTGTACGCCCACACATCCTTCTCAGCATCCTCATCTCCGCTACTCTCATCTTTTGGATATGCGACGTCTTGACTGACCAACACTCCGCTCCATACAACATAGTCGGTCTTACCACCACCCTGTAAAACTTTCCTTTAAGTTTTGGTGGCACCTTTTTGTCGCACAAGACTCATGCGAGCCTCTATTTCATCCACCCTGCCCCAATACGATGTGTGACATCGTTATCAATCTCTCAATTCCCTTGGATAATAGACCCGATGTACTTGAAGCTCCCAATCTTTGGAATGACCTAGGTACCAAGCCTCACCTCCACGCCTGTCTCAAGGTCGCTCCCGTCACCGAACTTGCACTCCAAGTATTCTGTCTTGGTCCTACTCAGCCTGAACCCTTTAGACTCCAGAGTCTGTCTTCAAACCTCCAGCTTAGTGTTCACTCCGCTGCAAGTCTCATCAATCAAGACTATGTCGTCTGTGAATAACATACATCATGACACCTCTCTTTGGATTTGTCGCGTCAGTCCATCCATTACCAAGGCAAATAGGAATGTACTAAGAGTTGATCCCGGGTGCAGCCCATCATCACTGGAAAGTGCTCCGAGTCTCATCCTACTGTCTGTACCCTGGTCTTGGCTCTATCATACATATCCTTGATCGCACTAGTGTACGCCACATGTACTCCTCTAGCCTCCGAACATCTTCATAGAACCTCCCTATGTACTTTGTCGTATGCCTTCTCAAGGTCGATGAAAACCATATGTAAGTCTCTCTTCCTCTCCCTATACTGCTCCACCAACCTCCTAATAAGATGAATGACTTCTTTGGTCAAACACCCCGGCATGAATCCAAACTGGTTCTCAGAAATGGACAGCCTTTTCTCACCCTTCATCTCCACAACCCTTTCCCAAACTTTCATGGTGTGACTCAGCAACTTGATACCTCTATTATTGTTGCAACTCTGGACATCACCTTTGTTCTTGTACAAATGAATCATTGTACTCCACCTCTATTCTTCGGGCATTCTCGTCGTCCTAAAAATGACGTTAAACAATTCCGTCAGCCACTCCAAACCTGCCCTGCCTGCGCTCTTCCAAGATTCAGCTGGAATATCATCAGGCCCGGTCGCTCGTCTAATGCGCATCATGCGAACATCACTCTTCACCTCCTCAACCTTAATGCTTCTACAATACCTAAAATTCCGGTACCTACCAGATTGCTCCAGATCTCCCAGCACAATGTCTTTATCTCTTTTTTAGTTCAAGAATTTAAGGAAGTAAGACTACCACCTCCGCCTAATATGCGCGTCCCTCACCAGTACTTTGCCATCCTCGTCTTTGATGCACCTCACGTTACCCAAGTCACGAGCCCTCATCTCTCTCGCCTTGGATAGTTTGTACAACTTCTTATCCTCTAATTCCACATATAGACGTTTAAAAGTTGTCGTTTTTACCATCGTGACCGCTAGCTTTGCCTCCTTCTTCACCATCTTATACAATTGTCTATTCGTCCACTTCTCCACCTCATCCTTACTGTCTACCAATTTTGCATACACCGTTTTCTTAGCTTCCACCTTCTTTTGAACTTTACCATTTCACCACTAGTCCCATCGATGCCCACCACGGCTACCCTGCGAGAGCCCTAACACTTCTGTAGCTACCTCCCGAATGCAGCTGGCCGTCATGTGCCACATACCAGTCACATCCCCCATATTCTCCCAAGCCCCCTTGGCCATCAACCTCTCTCCATCTCCTCTGCACTAGCCTTGGTCAAACTCCCTAATTTTGTTCTTAACCTGTCATCCACAACCCTCCTCTTCTTCTCCATCTTAATCTTCAAATCCATCACCAGAAACTTATGTCGGGTTGTAAGGTACTCACTTAAAATAACCTTGCAGTTTTTACAAAGACCATTGTCAACCTTCCTAAGGACAGAAAATCTATGCGAGTCTTAGCCACTAAGCTGCAGAAAGTCGCCAAATGATCCCCCTTCAGGAAACTCAAGTTAGCTACCACTATCCCAAAAGCTCTAGCGAACTTCAAGAGTGAGACGCCTCCCTCGTTCCTATCTCCGAGGCCAAAACCTCCATGCACATCGTTATAACTCTCAGGAAGTGACCCGATATGTCCATTGAAATCCCCTCATACAAATAACTTCTCAGTGTGTGGTATACCTCCCACCAATTCGTCCAAATCTTCTCAAAAGCGCCTATTCTCCTCCTCGTCCAAGCCCACCTGCGGCTGGTAAGCACTAATAATGTTCATAATGGACCTTCCAACAACCAACTTAATCACCATCACTCTGTCATTGATCATCCTAACCTCTACCACCTGATCCTTTAGCTCGCAGTCTACCAAAATTCCTACCCCATTCCTATACCTCAACCTACCCGAGAACCATAACTTATATCCGTCCACATCCTTAGCCTTAGATCCTACCCATTTGATCTCCTAAACATGACTATATTAATCATCTTCTTAAGAATCTTAACTAGCTTTATGGACTTCCCCGATAAAGAGTCTCAATGTTCCACGACCCTATTCTTAGCCTAGCACCTCTCTTACCACATTTACCCCCTAACCCTCTCCCCCGTCCCCGACCGAGAACATGACCCTAGTCCACCACCAGTTACCAAAGTCACTAAAGCAAGTATAAAATAATAAACTAGTCAAACGTTTACCCAAAAACAGGAAGGGATCAAAGTGAAAGCACAAGTTATCAAGAATTTAAAGGCCAGTAAAACCATTACGCCAAAGGATGATATAACTAAGACAAGAAGAGTAGATGCAAGAACGTAAGGTCACAAATCAATACAGCAAAGCGGCAAAATGGAACAACAAGAATAAGGACAAAGAATGGATACGGGTAACCGGAGGTACCAACTCCAGTTGAATCAAACCTGTTCGCCGACGACAATCATTGTTCATTGGCGCCGAAAGTACTGTTCATAGTGTGTTTTCGCGGAAAAGTCAAGTCCATGGTCGGAGCAGCATTGTACAATTGTATGGCTGCGTTCCCTACCGTAAAACTATTCACTGTCGGGGGATATTGTTCACCGAAAAATCATTGTTCGCCGCCGGAGCATGTCGAAACAGTGGGACCTGTGCAGATTAAAGGTGGGCAAAAAATTCGGAGAATCGAAAAAACTGAACCGAACAGGTTGTTCGGTTCGGTTCGGTTTTTATTCAATTTTTTTTTAAAAAAATGATTTTTTTGAAAAATCGAACTGATTCAGGATTTAGTGATTCGGTTCAGTTTTTAAATTTTGGATACGAACCGAACCGAAAAACCGAATTAAATATGTAATTAATTTTATTTTTTATTTTAGGCTACTACTATCTCTTGAATCGTAGCTATTGAAGTCAATCTATGAAGCTTTTATGGAAGTCGAATGCGGCATGAACTTGATTAACATATCACGGAAGCATTGACATAAAATGTAGGGAGATAAAGTAGTTGTAAATTAGTAAAACTTTAAATGGTCATAACTCTGCGCTCGAATGTCCGTTTTACCCATTTTTTTTTATTTTGCGTATATTTTCGAGACGGGACCGGCCAGTTTGGCGCAACCAATTTTTAGAAAACGTCTATTTTCCCAATCAATTTTTTAGTTTTCCCCCAAATCGATTTCTAATTTTCTTTTTTCTTTTGTAAACATCTAACGATACACAATAAATTTCAATGTCGAAATTTCATGATAGTGTAGGTGTGAATGTTAATTTCAGTTTTGAAAATTCAATTTTTTTAAAAAAATAAAAAAATTCCCTGACCCTCCCCGTCCTGCCCCGGCCTACTAGAAAAAACCGATATAATCTGATACGTTCGGCGATATAAACCGAACATATCAAATTTTTTTAAAAGTTGGATTCGTTTTTTTTTAAAATGATTTTTATTCGGTTCGTATTTTTCGGATACAAAATCGATATGAACCCATATACGCCCACCCCTAGTGCAGATCTGACCGAAAAACCTACTGGGAAGGGGTTTCCGGCAGAAGAGAAAAGCAGCTAGTGGGGAAAAAAGAGAGGAGTGGGACTGGCCGAAAATCGTTCCAACCAGAAGACTCTGGCCAGAATGCTTCTCTAGCCGTCGGGAAAAGCGTACTTGGTCGGAGCGCAGTGGTGTCCGTCGGCATTTACAACCGTACGACATTGTTCACTATCGGAGAAGACACCGGATAATCAATGCCGGAGTATTGTTCACTGCCGGAAAATCGTTGTTTGTCGTCGGAGCAATTAAGACCTGTGCAGATCTGGCCAAAAAATACTGGTCGGAGCGCAATGTTGTCCATCAGCAAGCGAGACCCTGGTCACCGATCACCGGGCAGAGTGGCGCACTAAGGTGGTGTTACTGTCGGCGAGGGTGGGGTGGGGTGTGTTTTACCATTGACGAGGGAGAGAGTGTGTGTCTGTGTTACCGTTGCATGTTCAGAGGTGAAAGTTAAATGCTACCCCGAATAGATAGAAGGATTATATTAGCCTAGAATTCTAGCAATAGCAACAGCCTACGACCCGTGAACCCGAGAACCCGGAACAGGACGGGACGGGCGGCGGCGGCGCGCGTGTGGGCTTAGCCTTGAACCCAAGCACATCTAGGTCTTCCCTCCTTTAAACACATGGGATACCCCTTGGGGTCCCAAACCCTTTACCAATTTGAGACTTATATAGAGAGCAATTCTTCCTATTCCCACCGATGTGGTAGATTTGTCCCACACCACATTTCCATGTCTCAAACACCTTTACTTAGTGGACCAATATCTCTTTCATTTCTTAATGAAATTAGGCGATTTATTCTTGGCCCTACGGCCATCTACTCACTTCTGTGAGATCATGCATGTGTAAAGACGAGGTCTCCAACATACGGAGACACTAGTGTTTAATTCATCAAAGATGGGTGGACGCATCTCTCGCCAAAGAGCTAATTTCCAACAATCCCCTCTATGAAAGAGAGATTGTGGCGCACACACAAGGTGCCTACATTTCAGCAATCTTTCAATACGAAAGATATTGCATCGGGAGAGGTAGCTTACGCTTTGAACCTTCTCTAGTTGAATACCGTCGGACTTACTTCTCTTGCGGTGAACGTGATGTCTTGAACCGTCAAGTGTTTAGTGTAAGCCAAGACAATGATATCAACACAATAACTCTTCTTATTCATTTTTCTTCTTACGTTTACAAGATTGTGGCCATGGACACACTTGGATTCTTAAGTGCGTTCATTTGAGTCGGCCATCCTCGCACTTAAATAGGTGATCTCCTACAAGGTATCATGCTATACCCCACTTCACAAGTGTTAGGAATCACTAAAAGTTTCACAACCTTAACCTCAACCGTTTGAGGATCTTTTAAAAGGTTTGGAAGCTTAACCTTTACCCACCATACAGGCAACACTTTAATGTCTATCGCGGGAACAGCTTTGGATTCATGTTTCCGTACAGAAATCATCATCCGAAGTGCTTCTTGCTTCCACCGAAGCGCTCAACTGAACCTTTTGCCGCTTAGTTTTCCCATTGAACCAAATTCTTGGGATCTCAATCGGTATGGTTGGGTTTCCACCGCATAAGGTTCGTATTGTTTGGGTTTTAAGCCAATTCCCTGAGCAGCAGAACACTTGATCTCGGGTAGTCCCTTAGTTAGTAAACAAGGATGTGACATCCGTGATGATCAACTCGCCATACGGTCTTATGTCTCCGACAGATCTAAAGATATGTCCAGGCGCCGCCATCCGAGTGTCCTTCCTGAAGACCGGCTAGCCCGCGATGTATAAGCTGCCGAAGACCGCGGGTATCTCCCAATAAGGGACGCTATCTAAGGAACCGTGAAGTTACTCAACTTCTTTCATGCTTTGTATAAAGCGATAAACTCCGATTCCATCATGAATCCAACGATGCAAGTTTGTTAGAGGATTTTCCAAGACCCAACATACACATTTGCTTGTGGCTTTGTGTTCTTGAATCGATGTCCAGTTTGCATCATTGTGTTCTCCTGAACTGGACATCGAGTATTACTATAATCCGTAGATAAGCGAATAATTCAGATATCGTCATATCCGACTTAACGCCTTCTACCGATCCTGTATTAAAATCATCAGTGAACCTTAGTTTAACTGATCTGCTTTGTTGTAGTGTGTACAATACATTGAACTACACATGACCTGAGCATATCGCTCCTTGTCTATGGGTGCACCATGATTCCAATCAGTTCTATGATTCATATCTATTGGTGGATTCAACGAGACTGTCAACTATCGACCAGTCCGTTAGATGTCTTAGAAATCTAATTCCTAAGATGTCATCTGTGATACCCATATCTTTCATATCGAGACTTTGTTTCAATATGACTTTTACTTTAATTGTTGATTCTCCACCTGTTGGCTTTCTAACTTCAGAGTCAATGTTTCTGTGGTCAGATTCATTGTGTCTGTTTTATTTGAAACTTTCAGGACTAAAATGTAAACATTTCAGGGACCAAAATGAAAGTTGAAAGAAGCCCAGTTCGTGAAACCAACTACGATTCTCTTCTTCCAACCCTACGGTTGGGAAGGCTTATTTCAACATCCATGCCATATAAGACTACAATGGTCCTGATGTGAAGCTACTCACAGGAGCACATTTTACAACCCAAAGGTTCTTTTTCCCGGAGGAAAGATCAACCATTACGCAAGTATGGTTCTATATGATAGAATCTATTTCTTTCTTTAGCTTCTTTCCAAAGTAGTGCTTTTAGAGAT
This sequence comes from Anisodus acutangulus, assembly GCA_029783415.1. Classification (NCBI taxonomy): domain Eukaryota; kingdom Viridiplantae; phylum Streptophyta; class Magnoliopsida; order Solanales; family Solanaceae; genus Anisodus; species Anisodus acutangulus. The sequence continues at coordinate 44,193,508 of CM056501.1, read as the reverse complement.
GACAATTCTTTGTTAATTGTCTAGTTTGGTTCTCCAACCATACAAGCTAGAAGGTATGGAACAAGTATTTATCCTCTTTTTGCTCCTTCGGTTCTACATCTAGAATCCCCGAAGTTCTAGATTTGGAATATTAAGTTCTGGATAGCCAAGAACTTTCGAGTCCTGTAGATACGGGCGTCAGTTTCTTCGGACAATCAGGCCCTCGCGGGTTCTTGTTAACCTTGAGCAATTACTCCTTTTTCCTTTTCAAGGAAAGCTATCTTCAAAGAATTCGATTCTTTACGCCAAGAGGCGATCGATTATCGTTATTTGCAGATCCAGTGGATATGCAATCTACAGTCTTAGGTATAACTGGACCTGTTTCAGTGTTCCAACTTTTACTAAGCCACCCCACATAATTTGGGCGTACGACTTTGCGCTTGGCTAACACCGTTGGATCGAGGTGAGAAATGAGCAGTCGTTTAATGAATGATGATTCACATTCTCCCCTCTATCACTACGAATTTCTCAATCCGTAGGCTTAGTTGAGTTTCAACTTACGCTGTAGCGCTTATCCGCTTCAACAACTTCATCTTTGCTTTTTAACAAACAAAGGATTCCATACGGTGTACCATCATTAATGAAGATCACAACGTACTTGTCTCCCCCTCTATTTTGTATAAACTTCAAATCACCCAAGTAGGTGTGACTAAGTTCTAGAGGAGCGGTGCTTCTTTCGCTATTCCCTTGACGGAATTTGGAAAGGTGATTTTGCCTATTAAATCTACCTCACATTCATTTTGAGGTTTTATGTTGATGAAGGCAACAATCTCAACATCGTTAGCTTTTGAATGACTTGCTATTTAACGTGTCTTAATCTATGATGGCATAGATGCACGGATTACAAATATATCATTCATTTGGCTACAGACATATTGTACCATTCTTAGTTATTATAGACCTGTTGGACTAGTCTCAAACCAGCTTGACCAACAGCGTCCCTTAAACCAAGTTTGGAATATGTATCACCTCATCTTAGAGTGATCTCATTCCCTGAAGTCCTATTGAGGACAACCTCTCCAACCCCTTCTACTTTAGAGGTGGCGTTGCTTCACATGAACAACCTCTTGCCCGTGGTTAGGGCGTAACCGGATCAAATGTGACTGATACTCCGGCCCACCGCATGATTTGGCAGATTGAGTGTCCAATTTCTTTTCTCCCTTTCTTTAGGCCTTCAGATCATTTCAGACCTGGAAACTCTGGCCCACCTTGCTAGGTGTCCATTAATTTTCCTATGAAATGAATTCTGGCCCCACTCCAGTCGCCCGGAGGCTTTATATGACTGAGTGTCCAATATTATCATATCAAAGGAATTTTGGCCCACTCCAGTCGCCCGGAGGCTTTATATGACTGAGTGTCCAATATCATCCTATGAAGGATCTTCTGCCAAATAGTATGACAGGCTCAACGTCTTTAACTTTTAGACTTCTTCCGTTATGATTGGTGCCCAGATAATTCTTGGCGCTTACTTAAGAGTGGTAACAGTTTCCGCATAGTAAGTGGATCTTACTCCCTCGTATGTGCGAACATACTTTACTCACTTTTAATAATTACACTTAAAAGAACGGATCTTTTTAAGTTGCTTTACAATCCAATCTTTAAACGGAAAAGAAGATGAGATTAAACTTCTGATTTTTAAAGCGTAAGGAATATAAATTATTTTCATATTCCTCCTTACTTTAATCAATTTTTAATCAGACCTCATTTAATCTTTATTCTTGACAAGTAAGAAAAACTACTTATCCAAGTCGGATTAAAGCTCGCTCACTTCAGCTACTTCATCGGGCCCGAGTGTCCATTTCCTTCTTACCATTATTCGAATCTTTTGTCTGGGATAGATACAGGCCTTTTGCAAGATAGAAGTACATCTTCGATCTTTCTCCTCTTGTCCCAGCTTGACATCCTCAAGCTCTCGTGAGCGCTTTGTTCCAACTAGTCTTGTAGCGGTGACACCATGAATACGTTTCATCATCATCACTCTCTTCTACCGAAAAAACCATTGCCATATCAGATTTGGTCACACAACTTTTGACCGACATCTTCAACACTAATAGTATTACAATACAATCTTGTCTTAATTTGTTGGTATTTCTATGGTACTTTATAAAGCGATGGGAAGTAATAACTATTACAAATGTTCGAAAGGATAAATAAATGGTCAATCTTCAAAAGCTACGCATGTGTGTGTGTCTTGAATCTTGATCACCTTGCAAAGCCAATGTTGAGAATCACAAGTTTGTTGTGTCTTGAATCTTGATAACCTGAAAATCAAGAAACAACTAAACTGGATGGTTACAACGTTGTGTGTTAGTCGAGGATAGCCCTCTATCCTTAAGACAAGATTGCCGTATATATGCTTTTACGTTAGCGGGCAATAGTCTCCTCAAGATAAAACAACACTTTAATCTCAACACTACAAAGCCAATAGGTTGAGCCATGTCGAAGAAAACAAATATGACTCGACTTGTTGAAGATATGGAATAGGAAGGAAGAGTTTCTCTCACTCTTCTCTTTTGTCTCTATGTATATAGTGTGTCTACGTAGTGTATATCTAGTGTATACGTGAGGTTTGGTCACCGCTTTTTTGGTGATTTTCAGCCACTTTGAGCAGTTTTTTGCTCACTGCTTTCGTGATTTTTAGTCTCGTTTTCTAGTGGCTTTTTCGTCCTGTTTTCCGTTTTTTCGTCTGTTTTTCTGCTACTTTTCTACCTGTTGTGCAAATGGCGAATTGAGCCAACAACTACTCAATATAGCAAGCAGGCTGTCCAACTGCCAAAAACAAGGTCAGAATGGCCATTATGGGAGTCCATTAAAACACCAAGTAATGGCTATTAAGGCCATTGAAAGAGGGTCGTATTCATCGCCCAAGTAATGGGCTGTTAATAGAGGAATTAATCAGCCAAATAATGGCTGGTTAATGCTCCAAACGCAGTCCAACAAGAGGGGCAGAAAAAGTCTCCAGAAATTTTGGGGACCAAGTAAATATTGAAACTTCAGTGGACCAAACTGCATATATGAAACTTCAGGATCAAACCGTACATCTGGCACAGTTCTCTGGTCCAAAAAAATAATATTAGACAGCCCAACAGCCCCGAATCTGGACGGGCGGCGGTATGCCAGCGTGGGCTTAGCCTTGAACCCAAACACATCTAAGTCTTCCTCCTTTAAACACATGGGATACCCGCGGGCCCCAAACCCTTTACCAATTTGAGACTTATATAGAGAGCAATTCTTCCTATTCCCACCGATGTGGTAGATTTGTCCCACACCACATTTCCATGTCTCAAACACCTTACTTTGTGGACCAATATCTCTTTCATTTCTTAACGAAATTAGACGATTCTTGGCCCTACGGTCATCTACTCACTTCGTAGATCATGCATGTGTAAAGAGACGAGGTCTCCAACATACGGAACACTAGTGTTTAATTCATCAAAGATGGGTGGACGCATCTCCCCGCCAAAGGCTAATTTCCAACAATACCTCCTGTAACAGAGATTAAAACAGGGGAAATGTTCCGAATTGAGATGGTTGATTAAACAGCAGGCGCTATCCAAGATAATAACTCTGCAATTGATGTAAAAACTATTGATCTATCCACTGTAAGTGTGCATAAACTAACATATCCAGCCAACATCTAGTGAATCTAACCAACCAAGAGTCCTAACCCCTACGTCATATTATGTTTGAAATCACTTCAAGCTGAATCATATCTCTCTCCTATGCAGGTCCATTATCTCAGTGGGCCAATAAGAATCGTAGACACAAATGGAAATCCCGCTGAACCAGGTGACCTTCTTGCTGTTGAAATATGCAACTTGGGGCCTCTCCCTGGAGATGAATGGGGTTTTGCAGCAATATTTGATAGAGAGAACGGTAGAGGATTTCTAACAGACCATTTTCCTCGTGCAACTAAAGCCATTTGGTATTTCGAAGGCATATATGCCTACTCACCTCATATACCAGGTAAAGCTGCACATTTTCTCCTAATACATCCTAGACAAATATACGTATCAAATCATATTAAGATTCACTGGACATCTCTTGAACAGGTGTAAGATTTCCTGGTTTAGTTCATCCTGGAATAATTGGAACAGTACCTTCAAAAGAGTTGCTCAATATCTGGAATGAGAGGGAAAGAAAGCTTGAAGAAACCGGTCACCAATCTCTCAAATTATGTGAGGTCTTGCATACTAGACCATTGGCTAACCTACCTTCAACAAAAGGAGGTATGATGGCTTGCAATTGTTTCAGGAACTGAAGACTTTGTCATTCCCTAACAGTTATAAATTCTGTCACTTTAAACCTAATCTATTAAAAGAACAAGACAAATTCCTTATCAACAAGCTGCAGTCTGACATTATTGTATGCAGTAAACAGAAATGATTGAGTCATAACAAGATGATAAACTGAAGAAAGAAAGAGAATGAACAAACAAACTTCACTGCCAAACACATTAAGTTTTTTTGACAACTCATGATTCTATGCAGATTCAAGATGGAACTCCTGAATGGAATAGTATTTGTAGAAGGAGCAAACCTCAGTACTGGTGATATGCATTTTTCTCAAGGTGATGGTGAAATATCATTTTGTGGGGCGATCGAGATGAGTGGCTTCCTAGAGCTCGAGTACGTTCCACATCTCATTTAGTGATAAATGGTCTTGACTAAATAGTCTTTTGCTGCCTTGTGATTGACTGTTACCCAAGTCATTGCAAACTAATATCAAGTAGCTTCAAAAATGGGCTCCATTAATAACTGTGTTTTTTTCCCTCTGACACCCCCTTTCAATGCTATGTCAATGTTAGCCATCTTAAGGTACTCACATATATCATAAGAGTTGCAAAGGTATTCGTATGGCATAAAGCAACAGCTTGCCAGGGTTTAGTCAAGAATTTCAATACAATAGACCTTTTTAATATGTAACAAGTTGGTAACCCACCAAGTTAGATATGGAAGACTCATTTATATTAGGCAAGTGAAGTCATTTATGCCTCTGGTTCACCTAATTTTTTACCAATTAATCACTGAAGCATAGCCACAAAGAGTCTAAAAAATGTATGCGGATATATATATATTTAGAAAAACTAATAGCTACATCCATTGAAAGAAGAGCAATTAGGATATACTAAATTTGGATTTCTCTGAAGCAACCAAGTGAATTCCCTCCTTTGTTATTAGTTAGACACTTTAACCTTCTCCAACTGAGAGGTATTCTCGTTCATCTGCCAGTTACCACAGAAAGAGGCAGGTGCAACCTAGTAACTGAAATCAGAAATCCAAGCAGGGCAAGTAAAGTCAATAACACAACTCAATAAGCTTGAGAAAGAGAATAAAACTAAACTTCACATGGAGAAAGTACATAAATCTTATTTACTTCATGAACATCCCAGAACTTCTTTATATGAACCTGAACTATGAAGTATAACCTAAAACACAACACTAGCTATTAACTTGTCATTTCATCAGCATAAACACAAGACAGACCTCCTTAGGCACCACTCTTTTTGCATCAGGTGTTTTCTTTCTATGCGCTACACCTCTGCATTTATGAGCTAACAATAGACCTGTACCAGATATTAGATTTGCATCTTTTTGCTTGTAAACAGGTGTGAAATTATAACGGAATGAAAGAATATCTCACTCCAATGGGACACACCACTACATGTAAACCCAATATTTGAGATAGGGCCCATGGAGCCCAGATTCTCAAGAATGGTTGGTGTTTGAGGGCATACGACAAGTGGTTGATATTATCCCTCCCGGACCAGAACTTCTTGTTTCCGAGGGTGAATCTATCAAATTTGATCAACCATTAACGAGTAATCCTAATGTAGGCGGATTTGGTCAGGGAGACGAAGAAATAGTACTTCAAGATCCATTACATGTCCAAGGACTTCTGTTATTCTTGGCATCTGTTATTTTGGCACAAAGTGTAGATGAAAGTGGACAACAGCACTATCTTGATGCCAGTGTTGCATACAAGCGTGCAGTACTAAATGCAATTGATTACCTCTCAAAATTTGGCTACACAAAGGAACAGGTATTAAGAATCTCTCCCTGAAAATTCTCTTGTAACAGAAGATTCTCGGGAATACATAACATTAGCATCCAGGATAGTAAAGCAATTTGAGTAAATGTGAACATTAATTATTGCTATGACCACAATGATGTTGGAGCTATCAGGTGTATCTTCTACTTTCGTGCTGTCCCTGTGAAGGAAGGATTTCGGGAATTGTTGATGCCCCCAATGCTGTTGCCACCCTTGCCATTCCAACTGCTATTTTTGACCAGGTTTTAGTCTCTACATAATCTTTTCCTTCTGAACTATTTAAGAAATTCCATTTCTGTTCCCTCTAAAATTCTGTTCTAAGCTCTAATATTTGATTAACCTTATGTGTCTCTATTGCTGCATCAGTCATAATCCCTCTAATATTTTATTAATCTTATGTGTCTTTATTGCTGCACGATTATAATCCTTTTCAATTTCCTGATTTAACTTTGAGGGTGAGGAACATATTTACAATTTGGAGGTTGGTTCTAAATATTTAAGAGACTGGATATCATTTTAGAGATTTTAAACTAGGATTTCTCACTATTTGTCGAGATAATAAGCTACTTCAACGAGAAAAGAAGATTTGAACAGAAGACTCAAATGATACTCATGTGTTTTGAATCTTGGATTACCTCACATCTCGTAGTTGTGTAAGGACCTTGAACTTAATGATCACAACGACATTCCCCTTAGAGAGTAGTTTAGTTGGACTGAAGGGGATTGGATTGGATTGGATTGTCAATTAGGTATGTAAAAGAAAGAGTGAATCTCATTGGCGTTCTTAGGTCTAAGGAACCAATTTTTTATATTGAGAACTGTTCAGTGAACATCCTATACAGAACCCAAACACCATATAATTTCTGGAATTTCCTGTTCCCCTGAGTGCATTAGTGGAGACTAAGAATCTCATGCTCCTACAAGAAGACTTTCCCCGCAGGAGGGGAAGGGGTACAAAGGCATAGTAGAACAGAATCACAAAGAAACCTGCTTACCAGTATATTTCTGTAAACGATCAGCATCAAATGTAGATTTGTCACTTTCAAGAGTAACCTTTAATCCAGATGCCAGATGATCATAACTCATCACCTCGTCTGCAATTAGATGTAAGTAAAAAGTCAATAGATCAGAGCATATTTTCAAACAACTGAAAATAAAAACTGATATAAGAACATTTAATGTAGCCCCAACATCAAGCATAATGAACAGGGTTTTGTAATACAAACTTTCTTGATTGACATAAATGTGCAAGTTTAAGGACAAAAAGTTAGAAGATACTACTTACTTTTTGCCTAAGTACAATGGTGAAGTTCCCCAGCACTTGTGTCGATATGCACCCAGCCCCAAAAATAGAGAGCAAACTATTTCTTTCATTAGTGTATTTGTCTGAATATCAACAGACAAATTCTTCAATTGGTCCTCATGGAAATACTACAGGAAGGTAACAAGCTTCTTTCCAGATAACCAACAAACATGGTCACCATCATGATGTACCGAAGAAGACAGAAAAAAGAAAATATGAACCACATACCAGGTAAGTTGAACATAGTGGAATTACTGAAAACTAGGGCTGGCCAGTGGGCCGGGACAGCCCGACCCCGACCCGAGCCCGTCCCGAGCCCGCCCCGGTCCCGCCCCGACCCCGCCAAAAAAAAAAAAAATGCAGGCGGGACTCGGAACTTCGGGGCGGGGCGATGTCTCGTCCCGCGAGACCCGACCCGCTTGAGCGAGACCCGAGCGCCCGACCCAAACCAGGCGCCCACTTTGCAAAAATGACCGTTGCACTGCGACCATTTTAGATTATGGCCGTTGGCCAGCTGACCATTTTAGCCCCCTCTGACCCCCTACCCTTAATATTTATTTTTAACCCGTAAGTTATTATATTTACACTTTAACCCGATTTTTCAACTATAAATAACTCATTTTCTCTTCGTCTTTCTCACAAATCTTCTACAATCTCTAATTTCTCAATATATCTCTACAAGTCTACATTGTTTGCTAAATATTCAATTTTATTTATTCATTTGGGAATTGGTAGTGAAGTTGGCAACAAGCTTGAAGATCTTCCGTCGAGCAAAGTTTCAATTTTCAACCTCTCGATTACGTCGGCGTTAAATCGGCGTTTGGTAATCGTTCCTTCATTAAATTATTATTGTCTGTTTATTTAGTTTAGATCACTTAATTTTATTGTCTTTAATTATTTATTTATTTATTTATTATCATAATTAAAATGGAAGGATTAAAAGGTATGTTTAAGGGTAAGGGTAAAGGGTCTTCTTACAGTAGGGGCAACCAGGGCAAGGGTACTTCTTCTAGTCATCTTATTCCTACACATGATGATTTTGTTGATACTCGACATTTTCCTACAATACCATTAGATTTAGACTAGCTATTTTACGGAACTCGAAGACTTTAATTTAGGCGATGATCTAGATGATATACCCGCTAATGTTGATGACAACACACCCAGCTAGTGCACCTTGGTGAAATACCTCCTATTCCACTAATATGAGGCGAGGTCGACAAAGCGACCATTAACATCGGATCGTGGACATTTTTTGATAGGACGTAGAGAATCAAGTAGCCATATGTAAAATTTGTAAAAATGTTTTAAAATTTAAAGCGGAAAAGGTCCGCGGTGGGGCGGGGGTTTAATTAGACACATAGTAAGTGCTCAAATCCGGCTAGGTATGCCCCGATACCAGGCTTCAAAATCGGGTGCAAGCGCCAGCTCCATCGAGACAAGGTTCACATACTAATATTGTCGGACCAAGTACAAGGTCAAATTAACCCACATGGCGGGGGAATTGTAGGCCCTAAATACAATAAACATAGAGATAGAGAGCTTAATATCAAAATTAGTTCTTTGTGGAGGTTTGCCTTTTCATTTCCTTCATCTCAGGTTTATTCATTACATTAGAGATATATATAATCTGCTTTTAGCAGTTTTCCTAGATCAGCTTTGTTAAGAGAGATGTATTTAAATTAGCGCATGAATATCAACAATATTTACGTTTTTCATTATATCATTTTAATGGCAAAGTATCCATCACGTCGATATAGGTCGTAGTACTAACGACCATGATTATTCTTGTAACTTGTCATTTGATAGATTATAAATGGTCTATGCAAAAGCGTATTTTAGCGTATAGATATATAGATGATAAACCTGCTTGGTACTTTTATTGCAGAAAATATTTATCAAGTGTGCGATTATTACAGATTAGATAAAATTATGACTATTACATTAGAATACGCTTCTAATAACAATTCACGCAAATTACAATTTTAAAAATAGTTTAACTCGTCTTTTCAGACCATTTTCATATAAAATGTGCATTGCCATATATATAACTTAATTGTAAGGATGGTCTATCACTTTTTGAAGACATTCTTAGTAAAATACAATTTGCTATAAACTTTATTTTTAAAAGTAATAAAGTACAACGTAGAAAAGAATATAAAAAAATTTGTCATGATTGTGGACTACCTTTTAGAAAAATTCCACAAGAAGTATCCACTAGGTGGAATTCTTTATACGAGCAACTACTTGTTGCTTATGACTATAAATTACCTATAACTTTATTTTTTTAACTCTCATAATAAAAAGCCAGCTGATATGATTTTAGATAGTGATTGGGAAAAAATTTCCGAACTTATTGTATTTTTAGAGAAATTTTTCAAGCAACAAAAGAATTTTCCGGTATATATTATCCTACTATTTCAATTATGTTATTTTATATAACTCTAATATTTTTATTACTTAGTTAATATATGGAAAAACAGTTTATAAAGCGAATTTATTAAAAAATGTTTCTCAAAATAAAAAATATTTTATTCCTATTCCCTCTATTTATATTATTAGTTACGTATTAAATCCTACTATTAAAATAGGCGGTACTAAATCACTAATTGAAACTATTTACGATTGTATAGAAGTACTACCACCTCCAAGTCCCAAAAATCTAAATCACCCACCACCTATTGAACAAACTAAAGAAGAAGTATTGTCTAGCGTAGAACACCAATGCAAAAATATATATAGATTTTATCAATAAGAAAATGCTAGTAACTTACGACTTCATTACCATCTTCTTCATCTTCAACCACGACCTCACAAAAGACATGTTGTTCTGCGCTAGTATTGAAAGCCTCGGAAATAGAATGTCTTGATCGTACCTCTACTAACCAAATTAGCGAGTTAGATATTTTTGTTTTGCGAGGGTTCTGTCACATCTTAGTATCAAGAAGTTATCAATGAAGATGGACATGAAGACTTCTTTGAAATCTTTGGAGGGGAATGAAGACCTTTAGACACTTTCGATGATGGCTCGAGATGTTTTGAACATTCAAGCGTCGTCAGCTAACGTCTGAAGCGCTTTTACTGTGCGGATATCAAATAGGAGACCACAGGACACTTTCATTAGTAGGAGGCGACTTGGAAATTGCGGTATTATTCGGAGGGATTGGATCTGACGGGCGGAAAGGTGATCGGCAGGAGATCAGCGAAGAAGATGATGAAAACTACGCGAAATCTTAGCAGAAGGTAGTGGAAGGCGGCGTGGATCAATTTGACCAGCAAATACCAATTCCAGAAGAACCACATGAAATCATCAAGCAATTAGAAACGAGGTTTTTGAGAATGTAATTTTTTAATTGTAATTTTATTATGTAATTTGTATCTTTTGGACAACACCACAAAGTTGCAATTTAGATTTTAGACAATTGTATTTGTATTACAAAAAAATTATATGTCTATTAAATAATATAAGAGCACAAAAGCGACCTTGAGATGTTTTATTACACTATCTTGTTTTGTTTATTGAGTTTTTATACATATGTTATTTAAAAAAAAAATGAAAACCAGTATCCCGAGGGGCAGGCCCAGGCAGGCGCCCGACCAGCCGTGAGGATGGAGATCGGGAGAGCAGGGGACTTGCTCCGATCCGCCAAACCCGACCAGCCACTTCTCGTCCCGCCCGAGGCCAGGGCAGCCCGCCCAGATCAGAGCGGCCCGACGGCCACCCATACTGAAAACAAGTCAATGTAGGACCACCAAATGAAAAACTAATAGAATAAAGATCAATAATTTCGCTACAGTATTATACATAGTTTACATTGTTCTTTACATGCGGGAAAATTAGCATAGAAATGTAGATGATGGCTTTGGTAAAGCATAACACTTTCATGGCGTGAGATTATGATTTTGTCGGTGGATAGTTCATAACACATGTACCTCTTATGGTTGGATGGGAAGCCTAGGAAGACACACTGAGTAGATCTAGGTGCCAATTTGTCGGGGGAGGGGGGGGCGTGGATGTTAGATTAGGGTAACACAGATAACCGAAAATTCTTAGATGGTCATAGGTGGGGATCCGACAGTAGAGAATTTCGGTGGGTGTCTTATTTTGAATCGCACGGGTAGTTAAAATGCTGAGAATATGTTCTACCATTTTTAGTGCACATACCCAAAAAGTAGGAGGGAGAGACGCATGGAAAAAGAGGGTACAAATCATATTATTAATGGTTCAGAAAATTCTTTCGGCTTTTCCATTTTAAGGGGAGGTATGGGGGCACGAGAAACCAAAGATCATGCCATTAGTCACACAAAATTTATGAAATAGGGAATTGTTAAACTCACGACCATTATCACATTGAAACGATTTTATGTCTTTTTCAAATTGCGTTTTAACCAGTGTACGAAACTCAAAAAATTTGGAGAACACTTGAGATTTGAGTTTGAGTGGGTAGACCCAAATAAAGTGAAAAAAATCATCCAAAAATATCACATAATATTTGTGGCCTAAGTTGTTAGTTATGGGAGATGTCCATAAATCAGCGTGAATAATATCAAAGGGGGAGAAAGTAGCTCATAGAAGTCGTAAATGGTAGTCTAACGTATTTCCCTAACAGACGAGAGGAGAAACTATGAGAAAGAGACCCTTTGTTACATTGGATTAAATTTCTGTTTTGTATGGGAATAAAAAACGTGAGAACCCGAATGACCAAGTCTACTATGCCACGTAGAAGGAGATATGGTTGTTAAAACGGTGGGAGAGGTGACACTAGCAACGGATGTCGGTAGGAAAGGGTATAGGTCCCCGTCACTATTGCATCTAGTAAGGAGTTTCCCGGTACGGAGGTCCATTATAGAAAATCCAAACTGATGAAAATTAATTGAGACATAATTATCGGTGGCAAATTTTCTAACAGAAATTAGATTTTTATGATGTTTGGGGCATAAAAGACGTTTTTAAGAGAGAAGTGGGGATGCGGTGGTGGGGTAAGAGTGTGGCCAAATCCTTGAATTGGAATGCGATGACCATTACCGATCATAATAGACTGTGGAGATTGTAACTTGCGCAGTTGAGAAAGATTATCAGACTTGTTGGTGAGATGAAATGTGGCGCCCGTATCCATATACCACGCATTATCGGGCTGTTGGCGGGTCAAAGTCCAAAAACTTGGCCCATACTGGATTGTGGATGGCATGGAGTGGAGAGGTGGACCCCAAAAAATTGGGCCTGACGTCTATGGGCCGAATGGTCGTGGCCTAACATTTGGGCTGGGTTGGGCTGCACTGGTGTTGTTGCTGGGCTCAAGCTGGAAGCCCAGTTCCCTGCTCGACCATCACTGCCACTGTTGTGCCTTTGTCCCCCGCCATGTTCGTGGTTGTTTCCGACAATGGTGGCTGCCGGAGATCGGGTAGGAGAGAAAAGACAATAAGGGGGGACATATACTGCACGTATATGAGGCAGAAAACAGCCGTACACGGGGTGTATAACAACTTAGGGAGGTGATATACAAATAGTATATAGTGGCAGGGATTTATAGCTGACTTATACAGAGATTATATTGGCGTATATATGTTGTATACTAGGGGTATACGACTTGTTGGAGAGATAGGGAAGAGGTATGACTGTATATCAGCAGTATACCATAGGTATACAGGCCTGTTAGCAAAGTTTAAAGGCTGGGAAACTGTATATTTAGTGTATATCGACTGTATACCGGCGGTATACGGTCGTTTCGGCGCCTGAAAAAATAGGGGAGAGGTCGGCCGAAATTAGGGTTTGGGTTGGGAAGGATTGTTGGCTTCTGATACCATGTAGAATTGTATTAATCTCCCTTGTGGAGCCTTTCACATTAATACAATATATATAATGTGTACAATATGGAATCCTAATACAAAAGTGATCCTATAATTATCATAATTATACAACACTAATAATTATAAAATATATAGTGAATATTAGTGATCCATTTCTTTCTAAGCTTCTTATCTTTGCTACTTGCACCCCTAACATTTCACCATATCGAGAGGTGACTTGGGCATTACCCACTGTAGTCCCGTCATACAGAAGAACATTTGCCATAGTTGCATCGCTTCGCAATGGAGGAATAAGTGTTCATTGCTTTCCCTATGCATCCCACACAGGAAACATCTACTTCATAGCTGCAAGTTCTTTGAAGTGCATCAAGTGTTAGACAAGCACCTTTAGCCACTAGCCAGGTGAAGCAAGCAACTTTGCAAGGTGCATTGGATCTCGGGCCATTGCCATATGCTTTTCCAGGAATTGAAGGATAGTGAGAAGTAGCATGATCTAACAAAAAAGATTCCCTTGCTATGGGCTGTCCGACCATGAAGAAAGCTCCACTGTTAGCTCATGGGTAAGGGTTCATGGGGTGGAGTTTCTGTTTCTGATAAGATTGTGGGTCGTTCTGTACAAAAAAAAATCAAAATATTGATGTTACTATATTACAAATACATGAATTTGCACATTTTCACTAACCTAGAGTAACTTTACGAGTCTAGAGTTAATGGTTGCAAACTCCAAAATATAGCTTATAAACCTTTATTGAAACTTAAAATATTTCTTTAAGAATTTGTCTATTAACTTTGAGGCTATAGTTTGAAGTAGCTTATTTTGCTCCTCCGTAACTTTGCATCTTCTTGATGCTTTTCTAATATCATTTTATTACTTTACCAAAAAATGTTTGAGGTTACCATTGGATCTAATCAAATCTTATTTATAATCTAGCTGGCAATTGATCTAGATATAGTCTGGTCCAATTTATTTTGAAGATCTGTTCGGTAAAAATGGATGCTTGACAAATTTAATTATTTGAATAAATTTGCATGTAGAGATATATTGTCTGCATGTAAATTTATAATGTCGACTTATGCTTTATATTATTGCCATCTGCAAGGTTTCATGCAACGCGATGTGAAGCCCCATGTTGGGATGATTGATTATGAAAAGCGCAAACTTCGGTTTATTAATTGGGGACTTCGCATAATTTGTAATCCTGGACCTGAATATAATGCTAGCGTGGGTTCTAGGTGCTCTCTGCTGTTTTGCATATTTGTCTTTTGCCTGTTTCACATCGTTTTATCTGACATTTGTTTGCTAAAATAGACATTTCTTGTTTCTTCTTTGTTTTTTAAAAGTTAAGGTGGGGTGATTGAAATTTAATTTTGAGGTATGTTTCTCTCGTGTTACTGAGGTTGAGGTGTAGTAGCAGATGTTATTGTTGTTTCCTTCTAGTTTTATGGACAGTGGGAGATGGGAGGTTCCACTGGTGTAAGGACCAAAGAGGAGCTTTTGAACATAAAAGAGATAACTACAGAAGGTTTCAGCCTATTTTGTGGTTGCCTTCTGACTTAGTTTGAGCATTCCTTCGTCATCAGGACACAGGTGTACCACTTAACTGGCCTTCTGGTATGTATTGTACAGCTGTCTTTTCTTGTTTCCTTGAGAATTCTAGACGTTTGTTGCTTACTTTTTCCTAGTTTTGTTGACGTGAGTCCACATGTGCTTGTTAGTAGTTAATCTCCACTTTTTTCTTTGGGTTTCAATTAGATTAGTAGTACAATTCTTATGTATCTCATCTAAATTGTGGAGGGATGTCTTATTTGCTTATGCCACGTAAACATTCAATTAATCCCCTTTTGTAACCCGTTCTAATTAATTGGGTTTTACCCTCCGAATCTTTACTTATGCGGATATTTATAGACCATTTATAAAGACTTTGACTACTCATTCGACTTGTGGAGTCTTGGTTGGATGTTGCACCGACATGACAATTATGATCAACTTGTGAAGACTGTCAAGGTATGTAGAATCTCCACGGAAAAGCTTATCGTTATTTTCTCTAAAAAGCCCAGAGATAGGAAGATATAACTATTTCCCCACTAAATCGTATGCATTTTTTTGGTGATTTTAAGCTGCATGTTAAGGAAGTATCAAATTAGGTTAGCACATCCAGATAGTGGATCTTCACGAACCGTGTGAAATTGTTATTATGGTACTTTACTAGTTTACTACTGACCTTTGTAGGATATTTATGTAGAAAGCTACATTGCTTTGAGAAAGCATGGAAGTATGGTCTGTTCTGAATGAACTCAATTGACGTGTAAAAGAAATCATGGGCCATATGTGACGCCTGCACTCATATTTACCTTATCAACAAAAAATAATAAATAAAGTGAAGCATTCACTGAGTTGGGGAAGAGAATAAAGCAATCTAGAAATAGAATTCAACTCTGGTTCATTGCTTGATGGCTTTTGTCCCCAACATATCCAGTGAAGCTAAATGGTCTCTATCAGTGAATATTAGTATAATATTTTTTTCATATTTTGTAAAGAATATTATATTAATATTCACTAATATTATGTTCTTGTGCCAGCGTAAGTATGCCGATGAAATTATGTACATGGCTAAAATGGCGAACGATAAGATCATGCCCATTTCGGTTGACTCTAAGTCAAAGCTCAGTGTTATTGATGGTAATCCAGTATCTTATCCTATTCTTTATAGGAGTTTTGCCGGTGCACTTCAGTATCTTACTTTCATCAGGCCCGATATTGATTATGTTGTTCAGCATGTGTGTTTGTTTATACATGCCCCTAGAGAGCCTCATTTTACTGCTCTTAAACGTATCATTCGATACGTTAAAGGCACACTTGATTATGGATTGCATCTCTACCCCACTGCATCGACCAGGTTGTTATCATATACGGATGCAGATTGGGAAGGATGTCCGGACACGCGACGCTCCACTTCCGGCTACTTTGTGTTCTTAGGGGATAATCTCATTTCATGGTCTGCCAAGCGGCAAACCACTTTATCCCGTTCGAGTGCAGAAGCAAAGTATAGAGGCGTTACCAATGTTGTTGCTGAGATCTGCTGGCTCCGAAACCTCCTTTTGGAGCTTCAACGTCCCTTGCGCAAGGCGTCTTTGGTGTACTGTGATAACATATCCGCAATTTACTTATCTCATAATCCGGTTCAGCATTAGCGAACCAAACACATTGAGATGGATATACATTTTGTTCGTGAGAAGGTTGCTATCTGACATGTTAAGGTGTTATACGTGCCTTCTTCGTATCAGTATGCATATATCTTCACGAAAGGACTACCTAGACAACTATTTCTCGACTTCAGATCCAGTCTAAGCGTCCGGCCTCCTCCCGCTTCGACTGAGGGGTATATTAGTGAATATTAGTATAATATTTTTTGCATATTTTGTAATTATTAGTGATATATAATTATGGTAGTTATAGGATTCTAATTGTAATAGAAATCTACATTGTACACATTATATATATTTGTATTAATGAGAAAGACTCCCAAGAAAGATTAATACAATTCTACAGTCTCCACTATTAAAATATATCCCACAAAGTTGGGACATATTTCATACATGAAACATGGGAGATTTCAAGGTTTATTTTTATCCCCCTTCATGTTGCAGCTTGCAGGAGGCTGAGAGGCAGATAATTTATATACGCGTCTTTTATCCTTTTGTTTTGGGTTGTGGGGTGGGGATGGACTTATACAAGAGCATTAAGTCTACTTGGGGCTTCAGAAATCTTTCAACTCAAATAAGAATACAAACTTGAAGGATCTCTTTGATCAATAAAGTTCCCGCTGCCCAGTTTTTCATCTATAGTGATCTCTCATGTATTTCATGTGTCCATGTTTCACATTTTGTTTAACTGTGGTCTTAAGTTACATAATTACTTAAGAATATCTTCACATATATAGCTTACTTAGACCCATGGTAACTGAGGACTTCAGCTATATAGTTAGTAAGAAAATCATTACATCTGTAGCCCACTTAACCCATGATAACTATGGTGATTCCCCTGCAAAACGGAACTCAAACTCAATTATTTTGTAAAATCGGTGGTGGTGGTAATAGGATACAAATCTCCAGTGCTAACACATTTCATTAATGGCATCCTCGTTCGAATTTCCTTCACAGAAAATCTAAACGGATCAAACTCAATAGAAACATTATTGTCAGTGGTGAAATGACGTACAAATATCAAATTTTTAATAAGTTTGGGTGCATGTAAGACATTATTTAAATGTAAAAGCGGGGGAGGTTTGTGTAACATCCCGTACTTTCGGATTACAGTTTAAATCGTTAAGTGTATATAAAGTCGTTAGGCATGTGTAAATAGACCCGAGCGTTGGGAAAAATTTATGTTGTATTTATTTTATGCTAATAAAGAGATTAGTATATAAAATGATTAAATCCCGAAATAATTTTGGACGTAATAAATGTGACGATGGGAGCAGAAATAAATTTGGTATGTGCATAAAGAGATTATGGGCTAGTGGCATATTACAAATTATGATATCGAGTATATGAAAGTCTTATAAATTATTAGAATTTAAGTGAATTTGAATCACAAAATTAATTATGTATGTGATTGATAAATCATATGGATGCATGTCACTTAATTTAATTAAGTGACCGTGCATGGGAAGCAAGGTGGCGTTAAATGAACATGCTCCACCGCCAACAATTTGGCTTAACGGAGACATGATGATTAAACATCATTGCTATTCACGTGGGAGTACCTCAACTACATTTACTCTTAAACTAACTCTATATATTGAAAGTATTCATCTTGCTGAAGATAAGTTTAGTAACATTCAATTCCTATCTAAGTGTTTTTTCTATCCTGTTGGTTTATTAGCTTAGTAGGAAAGGCTCAAGAGAACAGCTTCAAATTATGAACTAGCAAAAGTCTTTAGGATAGTGAAAGACTTGGTTGTTAATTCAGCAAAGTGCCTCGGTCAATTATAAGTAAAGGTTCTCCTGCAAAAATCAACTAAACCGAGTACTGTTTCTCAAATTTGATTCGTGTGATGCTAATGTTTAGTAGGAGTTAAAATCAATTGTTCGATTCAATATTATGCGGCAACGTGCGTACTCTACTTTTAAATAGAATTAAGATATGTTAAGGCAAATTATTTCTTCCTTTTGACATGTTTTATGTAATAAAATATAACTGTGATATTGCTCCATAATTTATTCTACTCCTAGTAGTTAAGAATATTCATGTTATTGATTTCTATGCTAAAAACATGTCTAAATATGTTTCTAAGTCCTTATTGAGGCATACAGAAGATGTGTTGATATTTACAGTGTTAGCCAAAGGTGCAAGGCTATTATAACACTCGGTGTATTTTATTGTCATTCATGTATTTTCATTTGCATTGCATTCATATATTACCATGGATCATTGGTGCTATGCACACTACTATATGGTAAATATTATATATGTAGGGGATATGGGGAAAGGGGAAGGCGTTATATACGCACACTACCTGCAGCTGGTACAGACTATCACAAAAAAGCCCGAAGAGGCCAATATGATGTGATGATGTGATGTGATGCCTGCATGGCTTATTGGGACGGGTTGCACGATCCGCAACACTAACATATATTGGGACGGATTGCACAATCCGCAACACTGACATATATATATATATATATATATATGTTAATTAACCATTACATGATATGATGCCACATAGACTGTCATGGTAAGGAAATTGCCCGATGAGGCCAATAGATATGGACATTGCATTGTACATAACATATAGGCAAGTGTATTAGGGCCTTCAGATGCAGTTTTTGTTGGTAAGTTGTTTATGTTTCAGTTATCAGTATATTCCTGTTATGCTGTTATTTATGCTTGACATACTCAGTACATCATCAGATCGACATACCTTTGCTCGGGACGCCGAAGTTTCGTGTCTGGCAGTTCGCATAGGCAAGGCGACGGCCCACGTGAATAAATTGCAGTTTTCAGCGGATTTTGGAAGCACTCCTCTCTTTTCGGGGTGTCGGTTTGATTTTGGTATAATACAGTTTTGTGTGTCTATATGGGTATGGCGGGGCCTTGTCCCGACCTTTGATATTGCTACTTTTAGAGGCTTGTAGACAGGTGTCCTGTGAGTAGTATACTTGTACGGCCTTGTCGGCCTTGGTACATGTATATATATGTTCGTTGGAATATAACTTGAAGAAGATGGTCCATGGGCTGCATATGCTTGTTGTGGACGGCTGCCAAGTACCCCGTGCTATCTAGTAGGTGGTGGTGGTCTGGCCCACGACGTCGTGGGGTACGGACAAGGAGGGGCTGCCTACTGTTATGGTGTCCAGCCCCACGGCGGGTACTGCCCCCACTGTTTTGTTGACGTTAAGGCTTCCAGGGCCTCTTCTACCCCTGCTGCCGGTGGTTGCTGCCACCGCCGGACTGATTTCCGCCACTGCGACCACGTCCCCTTCCACCATTATTTTTCCTTTGTTATTGTTGCGATTTTGACCCCGTTTTTGTCTATAGTTGTTGCGATTTGTTGCATTACTCGAACCAGAATTTTGAGGCCCAAACTCATCAGTGTACGTGTTGGTGGAAAAAAGTGCGGTGTCAGCATTGTTGGCAGTCGTCGCCGCCTATTTTAATTTTCGGGTTTCTTCGAGAATCAATCTCGAATGAGCCTCATAAAATGGTGGCAATGGGTTACTTTGTTGAATGAACGTAGCAACACCATCATATTGTTCATTAACATCCGCAATTAATTGAAGAACTAACCTTTGATTCGACACCAGTGCACCAACGTTGGATAGTTGATCGACATGCACTTTTAACTCTTGACAATAGGCGGAGACGTTTGGAAAATCATCCATCTTCACATTGGTGAATTAATTTTCTAGATAAACTGCACGAGAATTCTTATTAACTTGAAAAATATTTTGCAAACGCTCACATGCGTGTTGAGCAGTCGAATCCGGTTCCAATATGGTGTGAAATATATCTTTTGATATGGTGCCGTAAATCAATTGAAGGACTATAGCATCTAAGTGAGACCATAGAGCCATATCAATGTCGGTGGACTTGTCTTTTTCCATGACACCCGATTGAGGCTTTGGAGGAAGAATATGGTCAATGACTTGGTATGCGCGGCGATGAATTTTGAATAACTCCGGCCAAGATGAATATTGCCCTTTTCCCATCTCAAGAATCACCGGAATGAAGTTTTTGACATTATTTACGGCAAGAGCGGGATGAAATTTGTTTTGGTTAACCATTGTTACCCGATAGAAACAAGAAAAGAGGAGGAGGTAGGTTTTTTCAAAAGTGGGTGTCGGCCGGAGCTAGGGTTTAGGGCTTAAGCGGCTAGGGTTAATTTTTTTTTTTTGGCTCTCGATATCATGAAGGAAATATTTTTCGTGATATTTTCATTCCTTGAATGTAATAATATATATACATGTTACAAGACTAAAGTTTAGGCTACACTTACGGTATTCTAAAATCAGAATATTTACATTCTAAATATAAAATATACACAAAGATTATGTCCATAATCAAAGATTATTTCTATAATCTATGAGAGTTACCTGAGACTAAAAAGGTATGCAAATCGTTTTCTTTTGTTTGTTTACTCTCACTTTTCGCCATGCGCCCATCCTAATTTTGTCTCTGCTAAGTCAGAACTATATGAATTGGTCCAGAGAAGATTAACTTCTCTTGGAATGTAAGAATTTAATGTTATCACCGTCCTACATTCTTGATATGTCTGTTATATATTCTTAATTAAATAAAAAAGAAGAGAAGTTTGTCTTTCTTGGCTTGCTACAAGAAGTTAATCCCTTTACGTAAATGAACACACTCTAACATCATAACCTTACTTGAACAGGATTAGTTTTCAAGGATCATATCATTGTATCATTGAGATCTTAGGAGACAGGAGACCATGTTTGGTGGATGAATCAAACTGGTACTATCTCATGCAAGAAAAGTATTTCAGTATTAGAATCAATATTTGGGATTACTAGTTTAATTTTAAGTATTTGTAAATATAAAGCTTCAGAATGTGAATTCCAAGTGAAGTATTCAAATATTGGTTTGGAAGGTGGACTGCAAGTGAAATATCGGAACTACAACCATCATAAGATGGCACTAAATATTAACCAGCAAGAACGTGGTTGTGTTGTAGGATACAGTGGCGGAACCTTGAATTTATTAAGAAAATTCAAAATATAAAGTGCAAACATACACCCATGCATCTTTATCTTTGAAGGGGCTGTAAGATGAAGGATCTAACTCCAACCGGTACTTGATTACATAGGTTATAATACTCCTATAAAATATACCTTCCCAAGTTTGGCACAGATTAAAAATGGAAGGCAGATATTCAGTTTGAAATAGAAAATGTGATTAGTTCATTTTCTAAAAGTATATTAGAATTTGACAAATTGTCACGTGTTAAGATTTTCGGCCATGTTTGTTAGAACATCATGTGTTACAGCAAAATTGAATCTTGTTAAGAGTGTGGCAAAATATATAAAGATTCATATTATAGGCTATAATATAATGAGAGCCATGTTTGACTCTTTGTTTTTCTTTTCTTCTTTTATTATAATGGAATTCTAACTATGTCATGCAGACCAAGTATGTCTGTTCAGTTTTGGTTGCAGCATTGGTTTGGTATTTGGTGATGGTTTGCTTCTTGCACTTGTGAAAAAAGAGGGTTAAGGGCCGAAAAATAATACGTAATCAGAATTCATCTTTGAAGATGGGTCCAAATCTAAACAAAGGCAAATGGGCCGAGAAATTTAGATGAGCTTTTGCGTGAAGAATTGGAACTATGTTAGGCTAAGAGGTAGACCTGCCTCTTCATAGACTATTAGGTTCCTGGTTGGTAGTAAGAGCTTTTGCAGTGCATGTGGTGCAGCCCAAAATTCTGGGGTCTTTTGTTGCTTTGGGCAGTGTTCCTACCTCCCCCTGTACTTCTCATGGCTCAATGAAACAGATATAGGATAGCAGAGAGAGAGAGAGAGAGAAAGTAACAATGATTTCTACAAAATGGAGTGATCACAAATCCTAATCCACGCCCTAAAAGCAGGGTCGCTTTCCAAAAAAGAACAAACTACGTAAATTGGTCTTGTTAATGTATTTGTTAGTAGGCACCTTTTTTTAGTTGATGTGTAGTCTTAATTTAACTGGTAAAGCTGATGTCATGTGGCAATGAAGTCATAAGTTCAAGTCGTGGAAATAACCTCTTGCAGAAATATAAGATAAGATTGCGTACAATAGATTTTTATGGTCCGGCTTTTCTTTGGATTCCGCGCATAGCGGGAACTTAGTGCATTGAACTGTTTTTTTTTTACCCTTTTTTAGTATTGCCACCGACGAAAGAAGCAACTAGTTTCCGATAACTTCACGACTAAGTCACCACGCAAGTTTCCTATATTTTTTTTTCTAGTTCAATACAGATTATGGTGCTAGATGTATTTCATCATGGGTGTTGTTAAGCTGTTGTGCGAGACCCGAAAAGATGGTACATCCTGCAGTTGATGTGTGAAAGCAGGAAATAAACTCCAAATTCTTGTTTAGAAGGAAAAACAAAAGATTGTTGGAGCAGATGACGGCCGTATTTGTTGACAATTGCCGTGGTTGGCACATAATCATTGGCAAAGCGGGTGGCACACATTTTAGCTGTCGCCACTCGCTCGCAAACATAAATTATTTGAGCCTCTACCAAAATCTTAAAGGTTCTGATCATACCAACTTAAAGGAGTCAAATATCTTTAAAAATAATTTACTAGTAATATCATAATATCATATATATATATATATATAAATATGAATGATCTTCACACAAAATTTCAACATGATAGTGCAAATGTAGTTTAACTAGAAATTAAAAAATCTATTCCAGTATTACTTTGGCTATAAATTCTATTTAGATATGCATTATCTTCAACATGATTACTAGCTAAACATTAAGGCATAGTTTGGCGTTATTGATGGAGATTTGTTTTACAACAAATTTGGATTTAATTTTGACCTTTTTTTGTAGAAAAAGAAATTTCGTTTCGTCTTCCTGATCCAATAGGTAATTGAAATAAAACGGTTGAAGTAACGATCGCTTTTGAAATTTGTTAGGTGTTGGTGACCTTATTGTTATATCTATCCACCAGAATTTATGGAGAGGGCCTCCAGCCTTTCAACTTTTTAACAAGTTGTGCTAACAAACAAGCCAACGCAATAGGGCAAAAGCCGACACGATGCCTTTCTATCAATTTTCATTTAGTTAAGTTAATATCACATAAAATCAAATAACAATTACATCCCATGATAATCTCACCAAGTGGGGTCTGAAAATGATAGAGGGTACGCATATCTTATCCCTATTTTTTTTTATATCCAGCTTCCCGACTTACGTCAGACTATTCTTGGAGATAGTAGTCCCGATTCCTCATCACTACTACCAGTAAATCGCGGGATGTGTCTGGATGACCAGGGTTTGAGAACAGAGCAACTGATATTACCTATAAGGTCTTACCCCATAAGAAAACAAATTGCTCCCACCAGGGTTCGAACTCACGCTGCATGCCTGCAACACTGTTGAGAGGAAGATCCTTGGCCCAGTTCCCTTCCTTTGACATCCAGCTATGCTCCGTGGACGGCCTTAACCCTATCTTGTAAAGGTAAGGAGGTTATTTTCGATAGACCTCCAATTGAAGAAAAAATGCAAAGACAATAATAATAATAATAATAATAATAGATAGTATAATAGCAACAAAATAATAAAGAGTTAAAGAAACAAACAAATCGTAGCAGAGATCACATAAAATCAACAAAAATTAAAATGTCACATAAAGTCACTAAAACATTTGTGATGTTATCCCCCAACACACAGGGATAAGGATGATCCACAGCCACGAACACTTCTAAATATAATTACTTATATATTTATATTTTTAATCATAAACATCGACAATATATTAGTATTTCTAATTTTAGGAACCAAATGATGGGAAAAAGAAAAGAGGCAGGGTTAACGACAGAAAATAACAAGTTCCTACCAATTAATTGAGAATTTTGGCATCTAATCAGATTGCTACTTCTCCTTCGGTTCCGTTGGGTCTTTACAATCCCTAACCACCTATTATTAGCCTCCTCTAATTCCCACTTTTGTCTCTTATCGCCTTTGCACATGGCGTATATTTTAGAATCCCCTTTTGTTTTTTTTTCTTGTTTAAATATTAAGTATTGTTTAATTTCTAGTATAAATTCGAACTATGAATTGTATAAAATATTTGAAGTTTGAAACCGTCAAGTTAAATATTAAATGAAAATATCTGAAATTTACTTGCAGGTTTTGTAACGCATAACTTCAGATTTGTATATTTTTAGTGATATCAGATGCTGAGTTTCAACTTCAATCCTGTAAGTTTGAAATTAGTTTTAAAACGGCTAAACTAACAAATATTAATAAACTTTGACTGGTCCTCGAATCAGCCATCTGTGCATTAGCCCTCTGACTAGTCGATTCGTAGCTTTGAACTCAAATAATATGAAAAGTTAAAAAGAACAACATTGGCATATATGAAAGAATAAAAGGATGGACCTCGAATCAGATATTCTACGGAACAATGGTGAGTTGAATGTGCAATAAAGCTGAATATTATTTTTGGATATTTTCTAAGAACCATTCTACCATCTCCGTCAATCTTAATTAATATATCGTGGGAAAGGTTGCATGATATGAAATTATATTTATGTCCTAGAAACACTCTGTATTAGGACAAATGTACTTTATACACATTCGTATTATTATTAATGGAGATTAATATTTTGACATTTGCAATTATTGAATTATTAGTTGATTGTTTATAATATTCTATAATATGCATCCCTAGAGGTTACGTTGTTATTAATAATGTGAGTTATTAATATTATAATGTAACTCTTAAAATATCCTCGACTAATGATCATCGAGAATGGGATATCGATGATATGTGATAAGTCGACATGTGGTCTGCATCACATGCTTAGAGGATGTAGAATGTCTCACCTGCTGCGAGTAATTCTATTCGTTATGGACACATGGATACTTTGAAAGTATTGGTATGCCCTGCTGATATACTATTTGTTATACTTGTCTAAAGTATCATCAGTGTGTGGGAGATAGAAGTCCTTAGACTTGAAGTCAATGCACACCTTATCTACAAAGTAATATACTTTGATCCTGTCCTAAGCTCAAATGCCTTATAGGTTGAGATGCGGCTTGTATTGGGTACATTACGATGTGGATTAAAGGTGGTAGTTGAGCCAAGATTAGGATTCATTCCTCGAATGTATATTCGAGAGCACTCAGCTTCTCAGTGATATTAGGTTAACGAAGTCTTTGGACAACGCAATAGACATATTTAGAATATAGTCTAGTTGTCAACTAATATAGATGAGATACAATGATCAAGCCATTTGGATAGACACTTGACAAATCATAAGCTTGATCGGGTGTGTCGTGAATGAAAGGATTTTATCTTACCACATAGAGGTTAAGTTTACTGGATTCGTGTAAACGTACTTCACATATTGAGTTTGTCTTGCGACGCCGTCTAGAAGTTACGCGTAGACCTTAATTTGATTAATGTTGATATGTGAAGGCATGTAGGGTCACACTATGTCGATTGTCTTTTTGATCTAAGGATGTATTGATGGAGTATTAAATATTCAATTTATAATCGAGATATTTAAATGAATGATGATTGTTTTAATTAAGTCAAAATTAGATTTTGGATTTAATTAATAATGTGCTAAAAAAAATTGGGTCAGACCCAAGGTCAAACCCTAATCCGATTTGACCTAATATTAGGGTTTGACCTAATTTTCACCTATAAATACAGACCTACACTTCATTATTCATCACACTTGATTTTCATATCACTATTCTAAGTCTTAGAGACTCAGAATCAAAACACTCTCTCGAATCTCTGCAGGATTTTCTAGCTTTCCAAAGGAGAAATACATTGAAGCTTGGAGCTTGCAATCGAAACGGCATTCGCATGCGCACTCATAGTTGATAAAGATTTCAGATATTGTAAACATGTAAGTACCATTCAAGTCTTATGTTTACGATTTTAAATGATCCTATAGTCAAACAGTTCTACGTTTGTTGAATTTGAAATAAATTTTCAATAACCGCTGCGTACAATAATCTAACAAAACCCTAATGATAGACAAGTAAATGTTAATGATATGTCTATATCATTAAGTTGAAAATGGAAAGAGACACAAGGGAATCAGAAATTAAATGAGATCTTTCACTTTGCTTGAATAGACATATCATTAGATATATTATGTGTATAAAAATAGGCTAATATTTGACAATGATAGGTCAATCTCTAAGCAACCTGATTCTGTAAGCTATCCCTATTTAGGCCCATGCATCATTTTTTAATATTCTGAATCTAATCTCCATCGTTTAATAAACTTTTCAGCTACATATATGAGATTGTATGGGTCCCATGCTTTAGATAAACTTCTTTTCAAAAATGCAAATTCCTTTAAATCTATTCTCCATCTCAAGATATTGTTCATACGATAAAGGATCTGAAACTATATATGATGACGTCTAATATTGTTATAGAGTTCGCGAAAACTAAATATGCAAAGTCAGTGATGAATTTTTTTGTATAACAATGTTCTGATATTTTGTTAATGTAATTAACCTTTACAAACTTTAAAATGAAAGGCATTAGGAAGAGGATGGTATTAAAATAAGGGTGAGTTTGATGCGAAGGAAAATGTTTTGTATTTGGTGAATATTATGGAGTACTAAAATTATTTATATATAACCTAAACAAACACGTGGAGTCCAAGGCTGCGAGGGTAGAGAAAAGACAAATAACGTGAAATGCTAGATGTAATTTTTCTGATTTTGATGAATCTTTGGCCTAACTCAATCCCAAAAGCTAATTTGTAGGGCGATGATTGTCCAAGTCCATATAAGTAGTTTATGTTCCCATTCTATTTCCAAATCCATATAAAGAGCTCATATTCCCATTGCATATCCGATGTGAAACACCTGACTTATGATCCCAAGTATAAATAGTTTCAACGCATTTTGCCTAACTAAACTTCAGGAAATTTTACTTAGATGGATGGTGATCAAGAGATCTGCATGATATATTTGAACGTTGCAGCATCGACTTGACAATGCATGTATCAATTTATTGGCATGTATGAGAGAAAGGGGATGTTATGAATTTGTTCTTATCCTTTCAGAAACTTTAAAGTCTTATTAGCCAAAGAGAGAGTCAAAGGGGATGGAGGACTAATTATCTAAAAGATACTATGCGGTAACCTTTTTTGTCTTTTGCACCTTATCATTCCCCCTTTTCACGAATAATGACTAATCTATATCGCAAGAGATGAGGTTTCATAGCTTATTTATTTATTTATTTTAGATGGAGGTCGCTCAATGTGCATTTAACTAGTTGGTAAAAAAAGAAAATAAATGGGATTAAAATCGTGCACTTATAAATTGTGTAAAGTAGTGACGTAAGTATGAGCATTTTGTTTCTGTTTAATTAATGCAAAAGTTATGAGTATTGTAAGGGTCATTTGGTTCAAGAAATTAGGTAGATTTATCCCGGTTTAAATTCTTAAATTAAAACTATTTCATATTTAATTGGAGGTATTAACTAAAATTGATATTTTGTTGGAGGTAAGGTTTTTTATGTTCCCCTCTGATGTAAATACAAATATTAAAATCAAGACTATAATCAAAATAACTTATCCTATTACAATCTTGGTTTTAATGCCAAATTTATAATCTTTGAATATCCCGTTTTCAAACTAAATAACCCCTAAGAGTATTATGAATACATTATTATACTGTGTGTGGATCAGTATGCTCGTTTAAAACTCAATAATGGTTGAGAATATAATTAGGTACTAAATAACAATGTGTTTTTTTTAATTGTTTAAATTTTTAGCAACATAGGGTTAAAAGCTACACTCGTTTCAATTCTTAATTGACTTAATATGTTAGACCCTCATATTATGTTGTCTACGCTCTAGTTAACAGATCTCACGTGTAAGGGGGTCTCAAAAATTCTCACCTCGATTTTCAATGAGTTATACATTCTCTTCAGTCTTGTGCAATTTTCACTTCATGCACTATCATTTGGCTGGGGTTAATTTAGGATCATGGTTTCATTTTTTATCATGGCACCAGAGCAATTAGAGCTCCTGAGTTTGAGTGTTACCGTAATTTATTATTATAAAATTGCATGTGCTTGACCTATGAAAGAAAACCAGGCTCATAAGGTTTGCAACCTTGGAGGGTGTGTTTCTCTATGATAATTTATCATTTTAGATGAGATGTTTACACATTTCAATCATGACTAAAATATTGTAGTTATAATTTGTTCATCAAAACTCCTCCTCCAAAAGAAGAGCGTGACATATTTATGACCAAACAACAAGAAACTGCTAAACCCCGAACCTTCATTATTAGATAAAGTATTATCGCCATAATTTAGGAGTAATTAAGTAGCTCTGGGGTTTTCGAAAGTATCCAAGATATTGTCGACAAGGCATCTGCAGAACCCCATATTATAAACAGTGGAATTATCTTTTTGAGCAGTTAAATAAAATATATGGAATAAATTCCTAAAATTAAGAATATCCAAAATAACAGCATGGTTACGTTAATCATTCGTATCATTTCCAGTATTCATCAAGATTCAATTCTAGTACTCTTTGAATATTCTGAAATTATTAACGTAACCGCTCATGTAATATTAACGTACCGCTCATGTAATTTGAGAACTTCCAAGAATTAAAATCATAGAATGGAATACGTACTTCATTTGTATGAATTTAAATTATATACATTGTTAGGAGGTCTGGGCGTGCGGGAGAGTATTAAGAGTCCCACATCGAAAAATGGAATGAAAACATGGACTCCTTATATGAACAATGGAATGGAAACGTAGACTCCTTATATGGACTTGGACAATCCTCACACTACATGATATCTTTTGGGGTGAGAATTGTTCAAGTCCATATAAGGAGTTCATGTTCTCATTTCATTTCCGATGTAGGACTCTTAACACTCAATTATTTTTTTGGTCATTATCAACTATAATTTTAAATTAGGCCATAATTGGAAAATATCATAGCTAATTTTAATATAAGTGCACCATTTACATGTGTAGTTGCATACAGAGTTCGACAATCCACAGCTTTGTTAAATAAATTCTTTTTGTGGTGACAATCAATCGTCGCTCAATGCCTTTTCTTTTAAATCCCTTTCCTAATAATTTACATGAAAGTTGAATTACGAATTACCAGCTCTCATATACATACCCACAGAGTTGAGTTAGTAAATTAATACGATCGATAATCAGAGTAACAATTTTGAAAAATAGTGAAAGGTACGTATACGATATGAATCATATGAAAATGTGAGATTCTTTTTTTATCAGTTTGGATAGGTAAACTAAATAGTTTCTCTTTTTATGATCGCGAACTCAGAATTGAGGTAGATGATTCCTCATATAGAGTACT
The DNA here is from genome assembly GCA_029783415.1 of Anisodus acutangulus. Classification (NCBI taxonomy): domain Eukaryota; kingdom Viridiplantae; phylum Streptophyta; class Magnoliopsida; order Solanales; family Solanaceae; genus Anisodus; species Anisodus acutangulus. The sequence goes on along the minus strand of CM056501.1, from coordinate 44,163,737 downwards.
TAATTAGTATGGTCATATGATATCATAATGTAAAGACACAAAACTGAAAGCTAACGTTATTACTTTATAGCAAATTTAGCCACAAAGAAACTACTATTGGAATTTATTTTAGAAGTGATTCAAAATATAACTATATTGTGAAAAAATGTTACTCATTTTTTAGGATACACATATTCTTGTACAAAAGTGTCATCCAATCTTAAGGATACATCCCTTCTTTGAAAAAGTGTGTTAGTTATTCTCTACATTTTATAAATAATAGCTTTGTTGTAGATTGTAGGAATCTAGTAGCTCAGTTGGTTGACTACCTGAATTTTCACTTTGTTGGTGAGGGTTCGAATCCCCATATTATAATCTTCTTCTCGTTTCCCCGTCCCCTACCTCCTATGTAATAATTTGATGTAGATTTTCAGAAAAATTTCAGCAACACAAAATTCCAGCAATACAAAATATTCTTGCGACATAAAATTCTGCTGTCTTGCCTCTTCCTTTTTTACTAAAGCATTTGAGAGATTAAAAGGATTATTCGAAACTTCTATTTTAGTGCACATTAGAAGAATCCTGAGTGGTTCATTATATCTTGAGAGTAGAACGTCATTTTTCTATTTGTACCGTGGTGGCGACGGAAATCTACTCTAAAGATAGCGTCATTCATGGCGTGCCTTGAATCGGGTTTTCTAGTTTCAACTTTGTCTTATCTTTATTTTTATTACTATATTTTATTTGTCTCTTATTCTTTTCAATGTGATTATCTCTAATATTTTTCCAACAATTACTTCATCTCGTGTTTGTTAAATAAAACTAGTAAGTTACTAGAATTGAACTTTCTTTGACTTTGAAAGACTTTAGGCGTCGTTTGGTACGAGGGATGGAATAAGCAAAGATATCCAATGGGTGGAGATATCTTATGGGATTATTTTATTTCATTTTCTATATGAGATAGTAATCTCACCATTTTAGTACAAATGGTGGAATAGAATAATTTCGGGATTAGCTAATACCTCAAACCAAATATGGGGTAAAGTTGATTTCAAATTTAACCTTGAATTATTGTCGTTGTCCCACGTACCAAATAAATTTTGGATAACTTTTTAAAAAAGTATTTTGGATAAAGAAGAAGCTACCTTAAAAATAAAACGAGTTTGGAGGTTGTACATTTTCTTTAAGATTTCCAAGTGTTTCGTGAGGAGTAACAACCTAAGCTGGTAAAACTGAAAGAAAATAATTTCTTCCTAATTTTATTATGTAATTGATTTATATACATGATATATAATAGTCATCTTAGGATATAATTATGAAAATCAAATATACACTTAACTAAAACAAATGATTACAACCATAATTACAGATATTCAAAAACACTAATAATATCAAAAGAATATATTGTGTATATTCTATCACACCCCGGCATTAATAGAGGGTGTTTGTCGTACGCTGAGACTGTTCCTAAAATCTTCAAACAGAACTAAGGGAAAACCCTTAGTAGAGATGTCAACAATTTGATAACGTGAGGGGACATGCAAGACGCGTACTTGTCCACGAGCTACCTTTTTGCGAACAAAGTGAATATCCATCTCGATATGTTTAGTGCGTTGATGTTGGACAGGATTTTCCGAGAGATATATCGCACTAACATTATCGCAGTAGACCATGGTAGCTTTCCGAATAGGAAAATGAAGCTCTAAGAGGAGGTTACACAACCATCATGACTCAGGCACCACATTGGCTACCCCTCAATATTCAGCTAGAGCGCGACAAAGTAGCCTGACGTTTAGCCGACGAAGAGACCAAGTTATCACCAAGAAACATACAATAACTAGATGTCGAACGCCTGGTATCTGGACATCTACCCCAATGAGCATCTATATAACACGTGAGAGTAGATACCGATGATGGAATTAAGTGTGAACCATAATCAAGAGTGCCCTGAATGTAGCACACAATACGTTTGAGTGCGTGCATGTGTTCTTTCCATGGATCATGCATGAATAAACACACATGTTGTACTGCAGAAGTAATATCGGGCCTCGTAAATGTGAGATATTGAAGAGCACCCGCAAGACTATTAGAGTGGTAGGGATCCTCGTATGGTGTGCTAGAAGTAGCACTCAACTTCGATTTAGTGTCAACCGGAGTAGGAGATGACTTACAGACTGACATGTGAACCCGTTCAGTGATCTTTGTTGCATACTTTACCAAAACAATAACTCAAATGCCCTAAGTCTTTCATAACAAATTCAAATCTGAGAAGAGATATGATAGACTTGTGTAATTTATCAGAGGAAGCAGTCAATATAATATCACCCACATATAACAGAATGTAGGCCATAGAAGTACCGTGACGGTAGATGAACAAAGAATGATCAGACCTGCTATGAGAAAAGTCAAGAGTAGACACATAATCTACAAATCTTTTGTACCAAGCCCGAAGAGCCTATTTTAGCCCATACAAGGACTTCTTCATCGAGTACACGTGATTAGGAGAAGCGAGGTCCCTGAAACCCAAGGGAAAATGCATGTATACAATTTGCTTGAGATCGTCGTATAAAATGCATTTTTCACGTCCAAATGATGAATGGGTCATGCTTTTGAGAGAGCTAGATTGAGAACAGTGCGAATAGTCATCGGTTTGACCACCGAACTAAATGTCTCACCACAATCCACATCAACATGTTGAGTTTTGCGATCACCTATAAAATGGGTATTATGCCTCTCAAAACAACCATCAGATTTTTTCTTATGAGTAAAAATTCATATAGAATGAATCACATTAACACCAGGTGGACGGGGCATCAACTCCTACGTCTTATTTTCAATCAGAGCATTATATTCATCATCCATGACCATTTTCCAATTCGGGTCACGAAGGGCAGACACGGGGTTACTTGTTAGGGGTGATTCAGTGCCATTAGAGTTGAGATTAAATTGTCATTTTTTGTCTAAAAATATCCTGTTGGCTACGAGTTATGGGCCCTTGTCCCATATTAAAAATGGGTTGGATCTGGGTAGGTGTAGTGGTGTCGGTACTGATTTGGGTTGGGAGGAATTGGACCGACTGGAGGCTGAAATTATTTGGGTCAGTATGCAGTGGGCCTGGTGGCAGAAAATGTGGACCGAGAGTATTTGGGCCAATAAGCAGTAGGCCTGCTGGCAGAGGCTCAATGACAAGATTTTTTGGGCCAGCAGGCAGTGGGCCTGCTGGTAGAAAATTTGGACGAGTGCGTGTTGGGCCAGCAGGCAGTGGGTCGGACTGTGCCTGTTGGTTCGGGTTTCGAGGTGTGGGCTGGACCACATATGGTGATAGCTCATCATCCAAAAATTCATAAGACTTGGACGCAAAACTATACAACCTAGCAAACAGAAATTGGATTTATAAAAAATGACATGGCAACTAATGATGATTTTATTAGATGATAAATCAAAATATTTGTAATCACGATGATTAGATGGGTAACCCAGAAACACACAAGCGATAGAGCATGCTTGAATTTTGTTAATTGTAGTGGAGGGGAATAGAGGATAACATAAATACCCAAACGCCCTAAGATGAGAATACGAAGGGTCTTTTTGATAAAGAATTTTGAGTGGAGATTGGTATGATAATCATTTGCTAGGGAGTATGTTAAGAAGGTAAGTCACCATTTGTAATGCATGATGTCAAAATAAAGGTGGCAATATACCATTAACCTTACAAAATTCTCTAAATGGCCCATTATTAAATTCTCTTCCATTATCACATTAAATGTTCTTAATTTCCCGTTCAAATTAAGTACGGATGAATGTTCTAAATGATAGGAATGTGGAATAAACCTGAGACTTTTAAGATAACGGAAATGTCCATAAAAATTAGAATAAGCATTCAAAAATAACACATAATAACGGTGGCCCAAAGAGATCATCGGTGGAAGGCACATTCTCCTTGCTTTTTTCCGATTTGACGATGTGATGGAGGACTCTATGAGACCTTGCGTAAATTTTAAAAAGTTCCGCCCACGTCGCATATTGGACGTTCTCCATTTCAAGAACGATAGGGATGTTGTTCTTGATGTTGGAGACTACAAGAGCAGGATGAATGATATTCTTTGTGTTAGACATGATGGAGGAGAATTATGGTGGCGGAAAAAAATTTGAAGGGGCGAAAAAATTGAGAGGGCGGCGGAAGTGGTATGTGGAAGGAAAAAAATTGCCCTAGATTATTGATACCATGAAAGAGAATAATCATTTGCTGATTTCATTAATGTAATTGATTTATATACATGGTATACAATAGTCATCCTATGTTATAATTACGAAAATTAATTATACACTTAACTAATACAAAATGTTACTACCATAATTACAGATATACAAGATCACAAATAATATCAAAAAAATATATTGTGTATATTCTATCAAAAACTTCAAGGGAGGTTGAAGCCGATTTTAAATTGTAAAAGGCATAGTTAAACATCAAGTACGTATAAGATGTAAAATCATCGGTTGGGGTGATCAACTTATGATTGATTTTGATATATAAGCAATTTTTATATGTACCATATGCATAATTAAGACAAAAATTATTTAGGTTTAATTAGCTAATAAGTTTAGTCAAGCAACATCAAATTTTCTTTCAAAAAACTGTAAAGGGATAACTTCTTCAAAAACCTATTTTCTTAAAATTAAAAAAAGAGCTTCTTAGAAAATATAAACGCATTATGAAAAATCTTTTGCAAGCTAGGTTACAGAATATATATCCACAACTAAATGCGGCCTACACAATTTATGCATTTCATAAATTAATGAAAAAAGAAATTGTGTACATAAAATATTACTAACTCGTAATAATAAAATCATTGTAAAGACAATTATTGGTGGCACCCTCGATAATATAATGAAGCCGAAAGGAAAAAAGAGAGATTTTTAGTACTTAATTGATTCATTTTATATGTTACTTTTACTACTAATGTTAATTTTTCTTAATACGCTTCCTTCAAATACTCAGAAAATAATTTGACTCTAGAAGTAGTGATTCATACTATAATTGAATCCTCATTCCAACAAAAATGTTTCTTATTCCTATTGAAGACTTTGAAAATTGAATTCAATTCTTTTTCGGTGAAAAGAAAGCTTTTATTAATCACCAGACAAAACGAATACAACTCCTACTCTATTCCTGAGATTTTGGCATCCCTCTGTTTCAGTCAAAAAACCTATAACACATAAGTGTAAACTATCTTTCTAAGTAAACTGGTATAATCTTTCTATCCATTGTCTTCCTTGCGTACTTTCCTTCTTCCTTCTCTTGTTCTTTGCTCGTATGTACACTTCTTGCTTGATCCTGTCACAAACCAAATCTGGTCTTGGTGTTGGGAATTGAAATATCAAGCGCCATGCGGAAACTAACAATTATAAATGTCAAACGACGATAAATCAGACGACAAACAAAAACTACAAAAAAGACTTATAACATGATATGAGTTTGGTCAATTGACCTACATATATATATGATAAAACAAGTATAACATTATTTTAAAGCTATTAGAAGAAAAATATCCCCATAAATAAAACTCTATAAACGACTATATTGTGGATGCTATTGTGTTGTGTATGAGAGAAAATATATTATATTATATAAATCCAAATCATCTCCTAAAAAAAATGATAGTTTTTTTCTACAAAGAAACCTTTTACTCCAAAAAATCATTTTCAAAGTAAAAAAAATAATTATGACAGAATTCAAATAAGATAAGAAATTCAGCCAATTTCTGACACTTGTTACTTTCATTTGCCAGATTGCTTCATTTCTTGCTCTCTAAATGTTGTTGCTACCAATACAGCAATAATGAACTTTCTACAATTCCACTCCTTTTTACTTCTTGTCATGCGTCTCCATGGCCCATTTAATGCAGCATTGTGGACTCCCAATTCCATCCATTGCAGTAGGTTACTCAAGCAAATCTTTGAGAATGGGCACTCAAACAATAAGTGCTCAACACTCTCAACTGGTCCACCACACAGAACACAGCACTCATCATCAGTTATACCTGTCCTCTTCAGTCTCTGCCTTGTCAATAGCCTGTTTATTGGGATAAAAAAATAGAATATCATGCAGAAGCTAATAATTGCAAACCTTGAACAACGATAAATCAGACGACACAAAAAAATATACTAAAAGAAGCATAATGCTAATATGATTTGGTCAAGTGACCTAAGCTAATATAAAAAACATAAAATCTATTGACAGATCAATTTCCCCCTAAATGAAACTCTCTAAATGACTACATTGTGGATGCTATAGTGTTATGTCTGAGAATAAAAGATCTTCTATTTATAGAATTCCAAAACTTTTTTTATAAGAAAATAATAAATATGGTAGTCCTTTTCTATAAATAAATTATTTTTCACCAATAAATTATTTTTATAAAACACAATTATGATAAAATTTAAATAAGATCGGAAATTCAGTCCAACATTAACACTGTTATGAGATATTAACTATCCAATGAAACAGTGCTTTGGAATGATTATTGTATTCCATAGCCACCTACTGGCTTGCCAGACTTCCATCTCTCCCATCCTCCAAAAATACCCACTCAGAATGGTGTTGATGGAATTCAATTTTGTCTTGTTAAATCAACATGAATGGTAGTCGAAGGGATACGGTCCCTTTACCCTTAACTAGAGGTCTCAAATTTGAGCATGATATGAAAAAATCATGTTAGATTTCCTCCTTAAATAAATTTTACACGATGTGAATCCGGATCAATTGTGTTTTCAATGCGGATATTGAACACCGGGTGAGAAACCAATTTTTTTAGGAGTAAATTACCATATCTAACTAAATTTACGGGGAAAATGTACTATATGATTTTTATATCGGTTAAAACATTACTCATGAGTTTAATTATTAGTTGTAAACCTTATCTATTCCCTAATTTATTTATTGCTTTATTCAAACAACCTCATTTTATTTTAAAAGAAAGAGAAATTGTTGAGCGGGCAGTGCTATTAATATTATGAATGATTTCTCCTTGGCTAATAGTAAGCCGACAAGTGTGTTATAGCAGCTAGGACTGTAGAAATGCGGCTTTTAATTTGAAGGGCCACCAACGGTTGCGATTCTCGCCACGTCTTTGGGCATTTATTCATGCTCTTATCATGCATTATCACGCATTACAGAGCGTGGCATTCATGCATCATCGCTTGATTGGTTTCTGTGCCTTGCCAGCAGTTATACGAAACCGTAATTTTTTCGTAAGAAATAAAACGTTGTTCCTACTATTCCCTCCTATTCAATTTATATGATATGATTTGATAGGGGATAAAGTTTAAAAAATAAAGTAAAATTTTTAAATTTTATAATTTAAAATAATTTAAAAATATTTATGTGATTATAAATTATCTCGTTAAATATAAAAGATTAAATTTAAAATTAAATTACTATTAAATAAAAAAACATATAATTTTTTTTAAAATTGACTAAAAAGTAAAATATGTCATATAAACAGAAGAAGTACTTTTATTTTAACAGTACAAATCATAAGTAAAATTAGGAAAAATCAATTAAAACCTGTCAGTTATCAGGGACCAATCCTACCATTTTGGTGGAAATAACACCTATTTATTTTTGAAATATTGAGATATTTGGTCAATAACTAAAAAGTTTTTAAGTAGAAGTAAAAGTAATATTTCGGAAAAGCTAAAAATGTCTGTTTTTTGAAAAATGCAGAAGCAGAAAATTATTTTTTTTTAAGATAAAAAATTTCCTATCATAAATATATTGGTATATCTCTCATTAATTTCTAATTATACATATTTATGTACAACAACTCATTTTGATTCTTAATGAAATCTCAAACATATATTTAAATGTTCCAAATAAAATGATAATTACTTCATATTCTTGTTACAATTATCAAGTTGTATGTTTATATATTTTAAATTTTACACTACAAAAACAATTCATTTCTAATCCAAAAACTTGATGTTTATTTTTCTTTTGATATTCAAGCAGTCTTATTAGTCTTTTATGGGTAGTTTGATATGATGGATAAGGAAAGATAGTCATGGGATAAAAATTTAGTACCGCTTTATCCTTTGTTTGGTTAATAATTATGGAATATGTTATTTCAGGATTAAAATAGTACCATGAGGTTCTTCAAATCCATTTTCTACTAAATAAGTTGGGGTTATTTATGTAAACAAACAATTTTTTTAAAAATAATTATGCAATGCATGCCACTTTTAATACAACAAACTAAACAACGAATAAGAAATAATATCAGGATAATTAATTTCAACAAAACTAATCTCAAAATAACTAATCCCATCATAACTAATTTCATCATTACTTGTCTTCGAACCAGACGACCCCCTTAGTACTTAAAAGAATGACAATGTTATTTTGATTGATGATTTATTTATCTGTATTTATATATATTAAAAAATTTAATATGTACTTTCTAAATTTTAATTAAATAAAAATAAAAACTTAATTAAAATCTTTTTTAATAAATATTAAAAAAAATATTTCTATAAAATAATCATAATAGTAAACATTCATGGATAATTCTTTTACACTCCAAAGCACTTTTTTAAAAGATTAGTTAAACACAGTCTGCTTATCAAAAGCACACAAAAGTATTTTTCAAATAAATTAATCAAACACGAATTATTTCTTTAAAAACACTTTTAGAGAAAACATTTCAAAAAATAAACAACTTTTAGCCATACTTCTTATTTTATAGGATCAAAATATCTCTGAATATTTTATGTAATTGAAAATGACACATTTTAGTCATTTACGATGATTCCTACAAATAAATGTACACAACTTATTGTAAAATGTCTCTTCAATGACAAATATTATTCAGTCGCGAAACTTATTTAAGAGATGTTTCTATTGTGATCATGTCTTTTGAAAAGATGCACGTGTGACTTTTCGTGTTCTGCCTCATTTTTTCAATCTCTTACCAATACGTGAAGGGAAAAAGGAAACCGCTATGAATTTAATGACACGTGTTTCTAATTATTATCGATGAAAATTAGTTAGACTAATCTAATCATGATTTTTGTCTTTTTCACACTGTCAATTTGGGGAAAATACTATTTCCGTCCAATTTTTTTTTTTAAGTGGATGATGGCGATTAAGTTGGTAGGATGATGACAATTAAATTGGTAGTTGGAGGGTTCAATATGAATATTATTAGTGCTTACGCGTCGCAGGCGGGCTTGGACAAGGAGGAGAAAATGCATTTTTGGGAGGATTTGGACGAGGTGGTGGGTGGTATATCACCCACTGAGAAGTTATTTGTATGAAGGAATTTCAATGGACATATCGGATCACTTCTGGTAGGGTTATGACGACATGCATAGAGGCTTTGGCCTCATGGACAGGAATGAGGGAGGCGTCTCACTTTTGGAGTTTGCTAGAGCTTCTGGGATGGTGATAGCCAATTCGAGGTTCCTGAAGAAGGAGGAGCAATTGATGACTTTCCGTAGTTTGGGTTGTAAGACTCAGATAGACCTTTTGCTCCTTAGGAAGGTTGACAACGGTCTTTGTAAAGTCTGCAAGGTTATTCTGATGGAGTATCTTACAACCCGACATAATCTTTTGGTAATGAATTTGGAGATCAAGATGGAGAAGAAGACGATGGTTGTGGATAGCACGTTAAGAATTAAATGGGGGAGTTTGAACATGACTAGTGCAAAGTAGATAGAGAAGAGGTTGATGGCAAAGGGGGCTTGGGGGAGTAGTGAGGATGCGATCGGTACGTGGGACAGGACGACCAGTTGCATTCTCGAGAGGTATCCAGAAAAGTACTTGGGATCTCAAGGGGTAGCCGTGGTGGGAATCGAGGGGACTGATGGTGGAATGGTAAAGTTTAAGAGAAGGTGGAAGCGAAGAAAGTGGCGTATGTGAAATTAGTAGAAAACAAGAATGATATGGAGAAATGGACGAATAGGGAAATGTATAAGATGGCGAGGAATGAGGCAAAACTTGCGGTTACGACGGCGAAAATGACTTTTAAACGCCTATATGGGAAATTAGAGGAAAGGGGCGGGGATATGAAGTTGTACAGACTAGCCAAGGCGAGAGAGAGGAGGGCCCGTAACTTGGACCATGTGAGGTGCATCAAGGGTGAGGACGGTAAAGTACTAGTGGAGGACGCGCATATTAGACAGAGGTGGTAGTCTTACTTCCATAAACTCTTGAACGAAAAATAAAACAGAGACATTGTGCTGTGAGATATGAAGCAATCTGGTAGGTACCGGAATTTTGGATATTGTAGAAGCATTAAGGTTGAGGAGGTTAAGGGTGTTGTTCGCAGGATGCATTGAGATGAGCGACCGGGCCTGATGAGATCTCAGTGAGTTGTTTAACGTCATTTTTAAAATGACGAGAATGGCCGAATGATGGAGGTGGAGTACAATGATCCCTTTGTACAAGAACAAATGTGATATCCAGAGTTACAACAACTATAGGGGTATCACGCTGCTAAGCCATACTATGGAAGTTTGGGAAAGTACCGTGGAGATGAGGGTGAGAAGAGGCGTGTCTATTTCTAGAACCAGTTTGGATTCATTCAGGGGCGTTCGATCACAGAAACCATTCATCTTATTAGGAGGTTGGTGGAGCAATATAGGGAGAGGAAGAGAGACTTACATATGGTTTTTATCGACCTTGAGAAGACATACGACAAAGTCCCTAAGGAGGTTCTATGTAGATGTTTGGAGGTTATATGTGTATATGTGGAGTACACTAGGGCGATCAAGGATATATATGATGGAGCCACGACCAGGATATAGACAGTACGAGGAGACTCAGAGCACTTTCTAGTGACAATAGGGCTGCACCAGGGATCAACTCTTAGCCCATTCTTATTTGTCTGGGTGATGGATGGACTGGCATGATAAATCCAAGGGGAGGTGTCATGGTGTACGTTATTCGCAGATGACATAGTCCTGATTAATGAGACTCGCAACAGAATGAACGCTAAGCTGGAGGTTTGGAGACAGACTCTGAAATCTAAAGGGTTTAGGTTGAGTAGGACCAAGACGGAATACTTGGAGTGCAAGTTTAGTAATGGAAGCGACCTTGAGACAAGATTGGAGGTGAGGCTTGATACTCAGGTCATTCTAAAGAAAGGAAGCTTCAAGTACATCGGGTCTATTATCCAAGGAGATGGAGAGATTGATGACGATGTCACACATCGTATTGGGGCAGGGTGAATGAAATGGAGGCTCGCATATGGAGTTTTATGCGACAAAAATGCGCCACCAAAACTTAAAGGCAAGTTTTATAGGGCGGTGGTTAGACAAACTATGTTGTATGGGGCGGAGTGTTGGCCAGTCAAGACTTCGCACATCCAAAAGATGAAAGTTGCGGAGATGAGGATGTTGAGATGGATGTGCGGACATAGGAGAATGAATATGATTAGAAATGATGATATGCGGGACAAAGTGCGAGTGGCCTCGGTAGAGGATAAGATGCGAGAAGCGAGATTAAGATGGTTTGGGCATGTGCATAGAAGAGACACAAATGTCCCAGTGCGGAGGTGTGAGATGTTGGCTATGGACAGGTTCATGAGGGGTAGAGGTAGGCCGAAGAAGTATTGGGGAGAGGTGATTAGACGGGATATGGCGCAGGTGCAACTTACTGAGGACATGACCTTAGATAGGGGTTGTGGAGGACACAGATTAGGGTAGAAGAGTAGTAGGTAGTCGAGCGTAGTCCTTCCTATGCTTGCGAACTGGTAGTTATAATGTTATTATTGTAGGCCCGCTTAGCCTATCATACTAATAGGCGCAATATTCTTTATAGTCCCTTGTAGTTTGATTTCTTCTGATATATGTCATTTAGTGTACTTTGTTTAGCTTATTTACATGCTCTAGTTACTGCTTACTTTTTCAGAATGAGCTATCATGACTTATTCGTTTGTGATACCAGCATTTTCATATTGCTTTAAATTTTTTCTGACCGGGTCTGACCGTTTCTCTTGATTTGCTCTTGCTTTGCTTTTGTTGTTGCTTTGCTTGTGATTATACTATGTCTTGAGTCGATGGTCTCTCGGAAACATCCACTCTACCTACCAAGATAGAGTTAAGGTATGCGTACACTCTATCCTCCACAGACCCACACTGTAGGATTTCACTGAGTATGTTGTTGTTGTTGTTGTTGTACTTTTTGAAAGTCAAATTATATAAATTTTTATCAGTATTTCAATTTATATTTTTCACTGTATTGATATGAGAAGAAATGCGACTTATATTACCTTTCGTATAGTTTTGAGATATATAAATTTAAATTTCAAAATATTTAATTAATCTAATTTTATTTAACATTAAAAATTAATCAAATTGACTTTCGATAAATAAAATGTGGCAAGTAATTTAGAACGGAGAAAGTATTAATTTTTTACTAATATATGAACAAATATCTTCTACGCAAAATTTTACTGATATAAATACATGTAGGGAGGAATTGCATGCAGGACGGCAGTATGAGTATGATGGGGTAAGGCGTTATCGTATGCTAGAGATTGTTGAAATGGTGAAAAATGGAAAGAAAGTGAATTTAAGAGCTGATAATGATTGCAAATTGTGTCATTGAAGGGTTATTAAAGTTGAAAGAGAAACAACAACCTACAATAGGGAGTGGGACTGCGCAGCCACAGCCGCCAATTTTTTCTTCTTCCCCACACTTTTTATTCTCATAATAATGATAATGATTCATGATTAATTATAAATTTAAAAAACAGTTATGAATATTAACTCTTTCATTATTAGTCCCACTCATAGAAATCCAAGGAACAGCTACTAGTCCCACTAACCAAATCAGATATTTCCCCCCCAACAAATTACTAAAATTATTCTTTCATTATAGTAAGTAAAAGACAAAAACTTAAATAAAAAAAAAGGGAGTTTGTTAAACTAGAGTATTTCCTATGTATCCCCACTTTTTTTTTTTTTTTAAAAGTGTGTGTGTGGGGAGGGGGGGAGGAAAGATAGCCCCAGAAATCAGTATAAAAGGGGAGAGTGCTGAGTGCATCTAATATAGCAAATCTCTCAATTTCTAAGTTCTGCATAATCATTGAATAACTACTCATTTTACTAAAACTAACACCCAAAGAAGAAAGTAGAAAATAAAAGAAGAAGAGCTTTTTAACGGCCCCATTTCTTTCGAAACCTTTTTATTTTTTCTTTGCTTGCCCTTTCTCGTTCATATATCTTTCTTCTTTCGTTGAATCCTCCTTTGGGTTTTTCTTCAATTTCGATAAGAAAAAAAATAAGCTTTTCCGCTGCCCCTCTACTTTTTTACCTTCCCCTACACGTTATAAATCGTATTATTACACCTATATATATCTCTCTTTTGCTCCTACAAAGCAATTTCAGTCTAAACGTTTTCGGATTGTTAATAGTAAAAGAAAAGAAAAAAGATGGTGGCAAATGGAGTAGTGTCGATAGTGGTGAGAGAATTTGATGCAAAAAAAGATTGTAAAGAAGTTGAAGAAGTTGAGAGAAGATGCGAAGTTGGGCCGAGTGGTAAACTCTCTCTTTTTACTGATCTTTTGGGTGACCCAATTTGCCGAGTTCGCCATTCTCTTGCCTATCTCATGCTAGTAAGTGGTTAACATTCATATTCTTAAGAAATTTTATTTTCTTGCAAATAAATAGTATTCTTATATTAACAGCCCAATATTCTATGATGATCAGGTAGCAGAGATAGTTGTGCATAATGAAAGAAACGAAGAAAGAGCAATAGTAGGGATGATAAGAGGTTGCATCAAAACCGTTACGTGTGGAAAGAAACTCTCAAGGAATGCCAAAAACAGCTCTGATTCCACTAAGACACTTCCTATTTTCACCAATCTCGCCTATATTTTAGGCCTCCGCGTTTCTCCTTCTCACCGGTAACTACTACGGAGTACTACTAAAAATTAATTAACCTAACCTTATTTTATTTTTATTATCCATTGATGCCGACAATCCAAATAATTATTAGTATTAGATTGTATTAAAAGTTCATTTTGTTTTTCTTATTTTAGTTTATTAAGCAATAGATCCTCCACTTTATACGCACCCGGCCAATGATGGTTTAGTTTTTGCTAAATAATGCTGATTGTGTGGACACATTCTAAAGACCCCTCTTTATTAATATCACTATTGTCTTTAACAATATTTTTTTTTTGGCATCTTAAAAAAATAGTCTTGCGACAATATAATGACATTTTTTAAAAAATGTTCTTTCAGGAGAATGGGAATTGGATTAAAACTTGTGTGCAAAATGGAGGAGTGGTTCAGAGCTAATGGTGCTGAATATTCATACATAGCTACTGAAAACGACAACCTAGCTTCTATTCAACTCTTTAACCACAAATGTGGTTACTCCAAGTTCCGAACTCCGTCCATTTTGGTCCAACCCATTTTCGCTCATCGGGTCCGGGTATCAAGTCGGGTCACTATCATCAAGCTCGGCCCAACTGATGCTGAAACCCTATACCGCCGCCGTTACTCCACCACCGAGTTCTTCCCTCGCGACATTGATTCTATTCTCAACAACAAACTTAATATGGGTACGTTTTTAGCTGTTCCAAAGGGCCTTTACTCGGCCCAAACATGGCCCGGTGCGGACGACTTCTTAGCGGGTCAGCCCGAATCATGGGCTGTGCTCAGTGTGTGGAACTGTAAGGACGTGTTCAATCTGGAAGTCCGCGGCGCGTCGAGAATGACAAAGGTTTTCGCCAAGACAACTCGTTTAGTGGACCGGGCTTTTCCTTGGCTTAAGGTACCGTCGGTGCCGGATGTATTCAGGCCATTTGGGCTTCATTTTATGTATGGGCTTGGTGGTGAAGGCCCATTAGCAGTAAAATTCGTTAAATCCCTGTGTGATTTTGCTCATAATCTAGCAAAAGAGTCGCGGTGTAGCGTGGTGGTGACAGAGATAGCGAGTAGGGAGCCGTTGAGGTTAGCAATCCCACACTGGAAAAAGCTATCATGCGCGGAGGATCTATGGTCCATGAAAAGACTAGGGGAAGACTATAGTGACAGGTCAGTAGGTGACTGGACAAAATCACAACCTGGTGTTTCTATTTTTGTTGATCCTAGAGAAGTCTAACTTTATAATAGGGGCTCCATGTCCTTTCACAAATAGGACTCTAGGGAATCTAATTTTAGAACTTCAAAGAAAAGGCAGGTAGTAAAGTTGATATATCCTTTTTGGTAGGTTCTGTTTTTTTATTTCCAAGTCAGTTTTAACTTTTTAACTAGATTTTTATTTTATTTTATTTTATTTTATTTTATTATATAGGAGTAGAAGAAAAATAGGGAGAGGGATTAGGGATTTTAATATTTCAATTAGTTGAATCTTTTATCTTGCCAGTGATGATTCAAAATTGGAGAAGAATGATAAAATATTATGGGGTAGAAGGGAACACTTTGTTTTGTTGTTGGTTGCTGTAATGAAGGGGTAATATCCCACATTGTTTGTAAATGAATGTGGCTTTTTAGATTCTCTTTCGGCCAAATAAAAGATGTTTCTGTTCTCATATGATGGATTTTTTTTTAATCTTTTTGGTTCTCTATCTCATCCTTTTTGTCTTTCCTTATTCTAAAGTTCAGGAACAAAAGTAAACGATTTACTAAAACCGGAATAATGTAAATGGATTTGATCTTATATTTCACAGAATATTCTACTAGAAATTAGAAAATACCTCTCTCCGTCTAAATAGATATATCAATATTCGATATAGTACAAAGGTTGTCTATGCCACGTCTAATCTTAGACGAAAATTCTGATGTTGATTTTTATTTTTGTATGTTTTAGAAATCAAAGAGAAAGTTGATTATGCCGTTAAATTTAAATTATCACCCTTTTTAGTTGTGAAAATTCTAAAATGATATATTATTATTAATTTACTTGGGCCAACTTAATATTTTGCTAGAAACTCTAATATGATATTTCAATAACAAATTACTAATTCTTTTTCAATCGTTTCTTGGGTGTTTTCTTTCACTGTCCTAATGTAAGAAGTAGAAACTATCATTTTCTGTGACAATTTTTTTGACTCCTTAATAATGTTACATTTTGATTAGAAGAAACAAGAGATGTGTGCAAATTGGAATGATCATTTGCATTTGGCCTAGTTTTTAATAGGCAATATATTTGTATTTGGGTCGAATATTTAAACTGAGAAAAAAATTGATAGTTGGATGTGCTTTCTCTTTTAACGAGGCTTTATACTGCACGAATTAAATTAAATCGGGATTCCAAACCGAATACCATAACAAGCACTAGGGCTTGGGCGTGAAAAGGACATACTAAGTGGTTTTTCAAGTGACTTGAAAGAGGGAGAGAGATTGACAAATATGGGGGACCCTTGTAAAAAACATGGAACTAGATGTGCAAGTGCTAGGATAATATATATCCATAAATATGTGTGACGAAGTCATTAAGATAAGTTAGCCAAGTACCTTTTTCTTGGCTTAGTTACTTTCTTATTCATCATATTCCTTGTCTTTTCAAAACAAATTATACACTACTACTTATGATTAGGCAAGAAAGTATAAATTGTGGTGAGCTGTGCAACGGGGTTTTGTTTCTTCGTGAAAATCCAAACGAAATAGAACTAGAAAGTTTGTAGTGATTAGGGATCAGTTGAGGTGGGGGATCGACTTCATTCCACTTATTTCTAACTGCACATGAATAACGAGGGACCATTTCTTTCCCCACTATAGTTTTGTTTTTTTGTGGTCTCCATTAGCTTTTGGACCAGCCAGGAATTTCTCCAAGTGTAATGTTTATGGAAGACAAGGCTTCTGTAAATACATTATACTGATGTTACTATATAAGTAATAATTGGAGATGGTGGGGAAGTAATTAAATTATACGATTTTTTGCTCCTTTCCGCTGTGCGAAAGTGTGTTTAGCACGGCAGAAAATTATTAATCCGAAGATTATTGTCTTTTTGATCTGTATATAATATTGAATGGAAATAGGGGTATCTGTGAAGAAGGTGGTGGAATTTGGATGAAATCAGACCATCATATTGTTATACATGATCAGTCACCATCAAATCTTGAAATGTAAAACTACACGATTTTTGTCCTGATAACTCATTTGATATTATATAGTATATTTTTCATTACTTCACTTACATTCTCAAGCAATATTATGGGAATCTAGAATAAGAATTGAAAGTTTCCCGTACAATCATATGTCTGGTTCATATAAAAAATAAAACGTCGTCACTGGAAATCGTTTTCTATCTAGTTGGAAAGTAGTTACATGATCATACAATTCATGAAGCTTTAAGGCTACTTTCGGTATATGTTTGGCTTTACTTGGTGCTGACTAAGTTTTTGCGTTCAATAAAGTGTTAGTTGTCATTATGGATAGTCAATTTCGGACAATATAATCCACCTAAATAAATTTAGACTAATGTATTTCAATCTATATGGAAGCAAAACATGAGCGTATTTACTTGAAAAAACATATATATTTTCATCAAAATAGAAAAAAATAATTCAAATAAAGATATATCTTTAACAATAACTTAATGCAAATATTCTCAAATGATAGTCCTTACATATGTTCTATAACTCTCACCCAACAAGATACTGGCTCAGTTAAAGAAGATAAGTATCTAGCGCGAGCCTTATTTGTTAGAGTAATTTAGAAGATGTCGTATGTATTTTCGGGGTAGACAAAATCTATAGACCCAACTGTGGAGATGAGGGTGATGACTTGGAATCCTTTAATGCGGGGCATAGAGTTATAGTTTATTGGTACTTCAAGTTTCGAACTCAATTGATCCCTGTCCAAACAAATTTAACTTTTTTTGTCTTTCCAAAAATGTAGGTTTCAGTACCAAAAATCCCAATGCCACATAATATTTGCTTCGTTTCCTTCTCAGTTGTCACTTCAGTTTCATCATTATTCAAAACCAAAATAAGCACAAAAAATAATCTCAGATCTGAATGGATCACTAGTTTTGTAGACTCTTTACTTTCAAAGTTCAATATTATAATTCCCTTATCTGTATCAGTAGGGTAAAAAGGAAAAGAATTAGGCAAGCTTTGACCGGTGCACTGCGAAACTTAAGTCCTAATCATATTTAATTAAGTATATACTAAACTAAACAATACCAGCAAAAACAAAACGGTGCCCAACATTGTTCCAATCCGAAAAGAATTCCACACCTGGCTCAATACTCGATAGTTGGTTTAGGTAAGGTGGGAGAAAAGCAGCACTAATTTTTACTACAAATCAAGATAAGTCAAGTTTTGTCGGCCTTAATTGCTTTTACAATATTTTAACGTACTTAGTGAAGGATTAAATATCTTTCGTATCATGAATTTTCTTACTAATTAATCTCTCACTAGGGGTACCATTAGCCAAGTTGGTAACTCTGTCCACAAAAAATTAGACGGAATCTCTTGTAACCCTACTTTCTCGTGATTTTTCACTCATTTCATTTGATAGCTAGAACACACCGAATAATGCACTCACTATTCCTCTTTGCAAGTGTGACAATTGATGCAATGATAAAGTATGCAAAACCATAATTCATAGAGACTGATTGGAAGTAGTACGTAGTAGTGGACAGTTTGAAGTGAAAGCTCAATAATCTGAAACTGAAAGCAATTGTTTTTGTCCTTGTGGTTCAATTGAAATCTGGTGGAACATAACATGGAAAGAATGACAACAACTCAGATATAGAGTTAGTCAGTTAGAAACAATTCAGAGACAAAATCATGAATAAAGAGAACATCCTAATGTGAAAACAAAAGCACCATAATGGAATGTCGGTAGGCGAAGTTTTTTGGAGAATGTCATATCTCGTGTGTGTGGTCAAGTACGGTCTGGGCTTCTTTATTTGATATTAGGCCTGGGTTTGTGGGGTTAGGACTTGGATTTTGTGGCCCATATCAATATTTGCCCACTATATATGTAGAAATATTCACTTCATTTTGTTTTGTTTATTTATATCTTTTTGTCCTTGAGTGGATTCACCTGGGAAATATGATACCTGTATATATGTAGTTATTAAAGTAAAGTAGTGGTGCACATAAGAGGAATATCTTTGTACGAAATTATGAGGTTGGGACTTCTTAACAACCCATTTTAGTTATTCAATTCTATTTAGGGGCGACATAAGGACAGTTTGAATTAATTACTTGGGTTGAGATGGGCTAGATTAACATAAGTTAAACAATGTGTTAAACTCAACCCGCTCAACTTTTATCAATTTTTTTCTCTATAATTTGCTTAATTATTTAGCAAAACTCAGAAATCGTTATTATGGCTATGTATAATGTATCAAATAAAAAAAGATTTCTTAAAAAATATTTTTGATAAGATTTCTTATGGGTCAGTTTAGGTTACATATATGATCTAAATCAGTCAACTTTTAGATGAGTTGAATTGAATGATCAAAATAAGCTAACTGACTGAGTTAATAGATGAACGAATCATTAACCCTCACTGGAGCCGATCGGCGGGGTCATGCTTACATGGGTATTTTATCGCCCTACTTCTATTGTATGTATATTAGCAACTTCATAAATCTTGTCAATTTGAAATGCCTGTTAGGTTTATAGAGACCAGCTGAGATAAGTTAAAATTCATCAAATCTTAGAAAATTTAAACAGTATGGTGTGACCTTTAAGAAATCTTATAATACATTAACTCTCGACCTCCCTTTTCGTAGTCAACTAAAAAGTACTCTCTGTCAAAATATGAAAAATAGAAGTCGGATAACGAAGATTATTTTGTATTTTTGTCTACTTAGAAACTTCACAAAAACTGAAAAAAGTAGCTAAACCACAATTTTCGTAAAATAGCACTGTTTTGGAACTGTTTGAGAAAGCAACATAAACGAAAGATTTGTTTGAATCCAAATAGTAATAACTAATAATGTCAAATAAAAATAAGATACAAGGGAGGAGATATTGTAAGAATATCTAGGAGCCTTTGCATTACAATCTATATATAAAATAGTACAATATGAATCATAATACAATATAAATCTAGGTTTACCATATGTATCTTAGTCTTACCATAATTAAGTAATCTAAATATATACAAAATATTTATAATTATGGTGATGGGATTGTATAGGGATTCTACTACTGTTAATACTCCCCCTCAGTCGAAGCAAGAGGAGGCCGAATGATGAGACTGTATCTGAAATCAGTGAAAAGCTGTTTTGGTAGTCCTTTGGTGAAGATATATGTGTACTGATAGGATGAGGGAACATGCCTTATCTTAAGTTGGCCACGAGCAACATTCTCACGAACAAAGTGAATGTCCAGTTCGATATGTTTGGTACGTTGATGCTGAACTGGATTGTGAGCAAGGTATATGGCGAAAATATTATCACAGTACACCAGAGATGCTTTACGCAAAGGGCACTGAAGCTCCAAGAGAAGATTTCGAAGCCAACAAGTCTCAGCAACCACATTAGCAACTCCTCGATACTCAACTTCTGCACTCGAACGGGATACCGTGGCTTGCCGCTTGGCAGACCATGCAATGAGATTATCTCTCAAAAAAATGCAGTATCCGGATGTAGATCGGCGCGTGTCTGGACAGCCAGCCCAGTCTGCATCTGTATATGACACTAATTTGTTCGGTGATGTGGGGTAGATATGTAATCCATAATCAAGTGTACCCTTAACGTATCGAATGATATGTTTGAGCGAAGTAAGGTGAGGTTCCCTGGGGGCATGCATGAACAAGCAGACCTGTTGAACATCATAGGCGATGTCTGGCCTGATGAATGTGAGGTACTGAAGTGCACCTGCAAACTCATATACAAGGTGGGATCTGACACTGGATTACCGTCGATGGCACTGAGCTTAGATTTTAAATCGACTAGAGTGGATACGGGTTTGCAATTTTCCATTCTAGCCCTGCACACGATCTCTTCTGCATACTTGCATTGGCAGAGGAACATATTGTTGGCAGATCTAGATACTGATATCCCCATGAAGTATCTCAGTTTTTCCAAGTCAGTCATATCAAATTCGGCCTTAAGTAGTGCAATAATCTCAGATTTAAACATGTTAGAAGAGGCAGTAAGAATAATGTCATCCACATAAAGCAACAAATAAGCAATGTTACTACCCTTATGAAATGGGAATAAGGATATATCACATTTGCTGCAGACAAACCCAAGTCGTAAAAGATACTGAGTAAATCGTTCATACCATGCCCTGGGAGCATATTTTAAGCCACAAAGTGACTTGCAAAGTCGACATACATATTGTGGAGCTGTTGGATTGACAAACCCTGGCCGTTAGTGCATATAAACAATTTCTTTTAATGCCCCGTGAAGGAAAACATTTTTGACATCTAGATGATGAATCAACCAATGTCTCCCCATTGCAATGCTAAGAACTGTGCGAATGGTAGCTGGTTTAACAACCGGACTGAATGTCTCACCATAATCAATTCATTCCTGCTGAGTAGTACCATTTGCCATAAGTCGCGCCTTATATCTTTCTAAGTCACCACTGTCCCTAAATTTGTGACGAAAGAGCTACATGCATCTGATCACATTCACCCCCTCCGGTCTAGGAACCAAATCCCACGTGCGTTGGTTTATTAAAGCATTAAATTCCTCACGCATAGCCACATTCCAATTAGGATCTAGTTTGGATAATTTAGGGTTTTGGGGGAAATGATTTGGGCTGATAAGTTGAATTGGGTTTTAGGTTTGAAAATCCCATGTTGGGAACGAGTTTCCATTCGATGGGTGGGTGTTGCATTGTGTGTGGTCAGGGGGTCGGGATGCGTTGTCAGATCGGGGTTTGGGTTCTTGAAGTTTCGGGCTAGGGTAATATTGCGATCAGGGTGGTTTACGAGTTGGGTTCCGTTTGTAGGATAGGTCGGGACTGGTAGTTGGGGAGATGGTGGGGGCAGCGGAGTGATGTCGTCGCTGTGAGAAGATGGGCTGGTAGGGACTGGTGATGGTGGCAGAGTGGTTGTGGTGGATTGTGAAGACTGGCCGGAATAGGATTGATCAGACGGAAGAGATATGGCGGAGAGTGATGGTCGATGTGCACGGTGAGATGCCGATGACGGGGATGCTGCCGGGGACAAAGTTGTTTGGGAAGGCGGCGATGGTGGAGCCGACTGTATAGAGGCTGTCGGTACTGCCTGACTGATGTGTTGGGTGATGAATCGATAGGTCGACAAAGTTCTTGGAGGATAACGGGAGAGAGGTTGGACTCATCCAGAAAGTTGTAGTCAGGTTTTCAGAATTGTTGAATATTCAAAAACGGGAAGGCCGACTCATCGAATGTGACATGGCGAGAGACATGTATTTGATTAGTAGAAAAGTCGTAGCACAAGTAGCCCCTGTGATTAGGTGGGAAACCTATGAAGACACATAGAGTGGTTCTGGTGTCAATTTATGAGGGGCGGTGGAGGCAAGGTTGGGAAAGCAGAGACAACTGAATATGCAAAGGTGGTCATAGGAAGGGACTCGATGGTAAAATATTTCGATTAGGGTCATGTTATGGAGAGTGCTTGTGGGTAAGATGTTGAAGACATATTCTATGATTTTGATAGCATAGACCCAGAATGACGGAGGTAGAGATGCATGAAACAACATTGTACGGACCATATTATTGATGGTACGGATAATGCGTTCAACTTTGCCATTTTGAGGAGAAGTATGAGGACACAAGAAGTGAAAAACCATCCCATTATTTTTTACAAAATTTGTGAAATTATTGAATTCACACCCATTATCACATTGAAAGAATTTGATGACTTTTTTGAACTGTGTTTTTTAAAGGTGCAAAACTCAAGGAATTTGGCAAAGACCTCCGATTTGTATTTAAGTGGGTAAATCCATATATAGTGGGAATAATCATCAAGTAGAACAAGGTAATACTTATGACCCAAGGAGCCAGTAATAGGAGAAGTCCACAAATCCGCATGAATTATATCGAAAGGAGCAAACGTAATACTAGTAGAAGAATGAAAAGAAAGACGAGTATGTTTGCCTAATTGACAAGAAACGCAGTTTTGGACAAGCTTCCCATTACAATTAATAAAATTATTACTCATAAGAAAATTAAAAACTGGAGCCCCTAGGTGTCAAAGTCTATTGTGCCAAGTGGACGGAGAGAGATCAACAAGAGAGGTGTGGGAACGGAAGCTGGCAGCAAAATTATGTGTGAATGGATATAGGTCCCCGGAGCTATTGCATCTCGTGAGAGGAGTCCCCGTATGTAGATCTTTCACAGTGAAACCAAAAGGATCAAAATCAACAGACACAGAATTATGACGAGTAAATTGTTGAATAGAAATAAGGTTTTTGATGATGTTTATGGCATATAGGACATTATTTAGGGAGAATGGGGGGTGAGATGATTGTGTATAAGCATGACCATAACCTTTAATTGAAATGCGGTGACAATTTCCAATTATAATAAATTGAGAATGCTTCAAATTAAACAACTGGGAAAGATTACCTGAAGACCGGGTAAGATGAGAAATGGCTTTGGAGTCCATGTACTAATTTTCATCAGGCTGTTGGAAGGTCATGCTGCTAAAGGCCTGGCCCAGATCTGTTGGGGCCAAATTAGTGGGCTGTTGAACGATATGGGCCTGTTGGGTATGAAAATTAAAGGGTCTCGGACTTGGGCCTTGGCCCAATATACCCTGCTGCGTGCCATGAAATTGGGTCGCAGAAGGCATGTTATAAGTGGCCCAATTGGGATGTTGCTGAAACTGCACAGGTCCAACCCATTGTTAGTTCGACGGAGGCTGCAAGTTGGTCATCGGTGAATGGCCGCCTCTGCTTCCCCGTCCTCATCCACGACCACCCCTACCATTACCTCTTATGTGACATGATTTTCCTCCCCAACGACCGAGATTCTGATCGCCGTTTGCCGATGAATGACCGGCGGCAGATGCGGTAGTGTGAGCTGCAGCGTCAACGACGAACACTTTTTGCGAGTGTTCTTCTTGTCTGGCACGACGAGTTTCTTCAAGTAACAACTACGATCGAGCCTTGTGAAACGTCGGAAGGGGATCAGATTGTTGAATTACCATTGCAAGGGTGTCGTATTCGCCCTTTGGTAGACCGACGACGAGTTGGAGAACCATACGCGTGTCAGAAACTATTATCCCAACATTCGAAAGTTGGTCAGCCAGGAGCTTGAGTTGCTTGCAGTAGTCTGATGCATTGGAGAAGTTTTCAAGGCGTGTGCTGTGGAATTGTTCTTTGAGATAGACAACACGGGTGTGTTTGTTGTCCTGAAAAATATCTTCTAATCGAAGCCAAAGATCGCGCGCAGAGCACTAGTTTTCAGGATGGTTAAGAGTAGGTCCTGAGAAATTGTTCTGTATATCCATTGTTTGACAACACCGCCGAGACGGTGCCAAAGTGTATCATCAACCTCACTAGGCCGGGGAACAAAATCATCGATGTGATCTAGCACATTATAGACACCGGCGTGAATACAAAATAATTCAACCCATGGGGTATATTGCCCGTGTTCTTGATCAAGAATTATGGGAATAAAGTTCTTGATGTTTGTAATCATGAGAGCTGGATGAGTGGAGGGTGAAACAGAGGGTTTGGGATCGACAACAGAGGATGCTGAGGCTGATTAGAAAGACATGGTAATTTGTATTAGAACGAAAACAGAGGAGGGAAATTGGCAGAGGGGTGTGTTGTGGCCGAGAATCAGAAGTTGTGTTTTGGCCGAGAAACAGAGATTGGCTGATACCATGTAAGAATATCTCCCCTTGAGGAGCCTTTGCATTACAATCTATATATATAGTAGTACAATATGAATCCTAATACAATACAAATCTAGGTTTACCATATGTATTCTAGTCTTACCATAATTAGGTAATCTAAATATATACAAAATATTTATAATTATGGTGATGGAATTGTACATAGATTCTACTATTGTTAATAGATATATCACAATAATACACCAAATAATATGAAAATAAAGTTCGACCTAAACAAAGGGCCATGAAAAACAATAAAAATTACGTGGATTATCATGGGGCCGTCGCTAGCGATTATAAATGATATGATATATGCAAATTTGGTCAAGAATGCCGACGGCTTCCCAGTGAAGATGAAATAAGATTTGAGTGATTCCGTCTTCTATTAATTCTTTAGTCAAATTCAATTCCAACAAATAAAATAGAAAATTATGTCTTTAATTTTTGCCCCTACTTCTCATTTAATGAAAATTTGTGGGCCAAAATATTCTTTATTTGCGGGTCTACTAAATCAGAGATTCTGGGTTCGAATCCCCGCAGAAGCAAAAAAAAAGAGAAAAAAATTGCAAAGAAAAATTTTCATAGAAATTATGCCTATTCGGCCGAAGTTATATAGAGATGTAACTAGTTTGACCAGGCATAATCTTATTTTTTCAACGAAACTTCGACCGAATAGACATATTTTCTAATGAAATTTTGCTTGCGAATTTTTTTTTCTTTTTGGCTCTATTGAGATTCGAGCCCAACCTTAAAGAATATTTTTCGGTCATTTTTTTAGGCGAAAAACAAAAAATTAAAGACCACCCTAAAATAGGGGCAATCGTGCGAATTGCCCAAAAACAATTATGGATGTTAAATAGGCAGGTTGAATTGAATATGGGTGGGTCAAAAGTTATTTGGGAATAGATGGGTTTGGATCAGATGGATTGAATAATGAGTCATAGTACATTATTTACTTTCTTATAATTTGTTTAATTACATAAAAAAAATTATTATTATTATGGCTATATAACATATCAAATAATAAAGATTTTTTTATAATGTTCTACATATTTAGCCCATCGGCCTACTTTTAACCGGGTTGAGTGAATTGATTGAAATAAGCTTGAGTTAATAAATGGGAGGGTCATTAACTTGCCCAAACTTAAATCGATTGAACGGATCATGCTTTCATAAGCTAATTTTACACCTTTCCTCCTCCTCCCCCACCCCAACAAATAATACATAAATTGATCGACTCAAACTTATGCAAGAACTTGAAAATGAACCATTCAATGACTAAGTGTTGATGCAATAGAAGTGAAGAACTGACTCTGACTAATCCACTTCTAACAACACAAAGGCTAAAAGCAAACCTTGCTCCACTTCCACTCAAAGATGGACGGTAATTACTAGATTATGCATGATTGTGATATTCGTCAGCATTGATAGACTATTGTATTTTAGTCAACCATCAGTATATGAACCCTTGACAGCTATTAGGAAATGAGCGCGGTGTCTCCAAAAGTGTTCGGTCTAGGATTGTTGTCTTCGCTTAACCTAAATCTTTAAAAAGTGACCTTAATTTGATAAAACTCGTTGGAAGAACTTGTGTTGTCCATCAAGTATAAATTTTAGCTTTTGCCTGTAAGGCAGAATTTGTAGTTATTGAGCAAGTTCACTGTCTTAAAATATCTTGAACTTCTACGTTATAGGTAAAAGCTAGAACTTATGTCTGAGGAAATATAAAGCTTTGTCTATGTTGTCCATCAGACATAAGTTATAGCTTTTGCCTATAAGACATAATTTGTGATCAACTGAGCATGTTTACTGTCTTGAAATTTTATAGATAAAACTAATTTATTTTCACAACTTATGCCCGACGGGCAATAAAAGCTTTGCGTAGCGAATTTTCTAAAGTAGAGTTTATTTTAAAAAAAATTATAAGTGAGACCAAAAAATCATAACCACCTCTCCCTTATGGCAGCCATTTATGAAGTTAACCCGACAGCTACTGTCATTCAACAGTGAGGCCCAAAACTTAACAAGAATACTAAGTCCAACTAAAAACAGAATGTTTAGAAATAAGGAAAAATTACACAAATACAGCTTCTAAAAATTAATAATTACAATTACTTTTTAAAAATATAAATACAATTTCTTTTAATTTAATTTTTTTATTACACTATGTACAACTTTTCATATCCCTTAAATATCTTTATGAAATGCATTAAAATGAAAATTTTGGCTTCCCTAAAATTCTAATTAAATATGAATTACCACTAAAATAGAATCTTAATTAATAATTGACACCCCGTTACATAAATTTTGACTTCATTTGTGCCATCACATATTTATTATTCAATCTTTTTCTCTCTCTTTCATGATAGGAAACTTAACTCAATTGTATTTAAATTTGCATACATATAAATAACCGATAATACTTTTGTGTAATATACATAAGAAGTGATATTATATATAGTATATAATAGTTAATATAAATAAAAAACAATATTATATATAGTATATAATAGTGCAATATACGTAATATAAAAATATAAAAATATAGATACTTATTCAAAGAATTGTATAATGTATATCATATAATTAGTAATATACTTATTTATGAATTAGAATGCTAGCTAAGTATGTTAAAGATTTTTAGAAAAGTAATTAATGTATTTTAGCATGTATTTAATTTGATGATTACTAATATATGACACTCCTCATTTTTAACCTTTTATTTATAGCAAACATTCTTGATTATGGTATAAAATCATATATACCATATGTAATATAGAGTATATATTGTAGATTATGTAATTTAGTTAATAGTTATAGATTATGAAATATTTTATTGATTTACTAGTATTTATATAACTTTCCGTAGAGATAAGTACCTATTGGCCCTAATACAATGCCAACGAGAGAAAAGGACCAAAATAGTACATTATTTTTTAGTTTGGACCTAAAACCATACATGTTATTTTACATGGAGCATTAATAGTTCATTATGTTTGCATAAGTGGTGCACTTTAGTCTACTCCGAAATATTTTGTTTAAAATTTAACGGAAAAGGATAAAAATGTCCATGAACTATTAGAAAATGTCTAAAAATACCCTTCATCCACCTATTTTACTAAAAATATCCCCCAATTCAACTTTTTTTGGCTCATTTATGCCCTTTGACTAACGGTCAACACTAAATTAAATTTTTTATTTAAATTACACATGGCATTTTTTTACCGGAACATTGATTTTTTTAAAAAAAATATCTGAAAATGATTTTTTTAGAATCAGAAAAAACATTTTTTAACCCTTTCTTTAAAAAAAATTGTAAAAGTGAATTTTTTAATTCAAATATCTGGAAAAATGGTTTTTTCTAAATCAGGAAAATTGATTTTCTTTAAAAAAAAATGTCCAAAAAAATTATGATTTTCATGATTTTATTTTTAGAAAACTTATAAAAAGGGAAAAAGTGATTCGTTTTCAAAATTTGAAAAACTGGATTTTATAAAAATCTGAAAAAATGTTTTTTTTTACTAAAAATGTGGAAAACCCTTTTTTTTAAAAGAATTCAGAAAACAGTCTTTTTTTATTATTTAGAAGAAATTAACATCGTATCAATTTTGCACATTTTACTTAAAATTTTCCTTTTTTCCGGATTTAAAAAGTCTAAATTTTAATAAAAAGTTCATTTTTTTCATTTTTTTAAAAAAAGGGCTTTCCACCTTTTAAAAAGAAAATCAGTTTTCTATATTTAAAAAAAATCACATTTGTTAATAAAAATCCAATCCTGATTTCTTTCTATAAAAAACGGGTTTACCGCATTTTAAAAAAAAATTAGTTGTTCCAAATTTTATAAAAAATCATTTTTTTCAGATTTAAAAAAACAGCCTAGTAATAAAATGCCCTGCGTAATTTATTTATTTTTTAAAAAAAATTAGCGTTGACCATTAGTCAAAGGGTATAAATGAGCTAAAAAGTTGAGCTAAGAAGTATTTTTAGAAAAATATATGAAAAAGGGTATTTTAAAACTTCTTCTAATAGTTCAGGGGCATTTTTGCCCTTTTCCGTTAAATTTTTAACAGAACATTTGGGAGATGACTAAAAGTGCACCCACTTATGCAAATATAATGGACTATTGATGCTCCATATAAAAAGAACATGTATGATTTTAGGTCCAAACCCAGAGATAATGTACTATTTTGGTCCTTTTCTTGTGCCAACAATCCCAATTTACAGCGACTACAAGGTTGAATGTAGCGACATTCGTTATTCTTATTCAGACTCGGAGTAGAAGGTGAAGAAAAATGTTCGGAAAGAAAAAGAATGTAGTCCCTGCACATCTATGAACTCTTCGGATCAAAAAGAGTGTTACTTTGCATTTATTTTTTGAGTCAAAAAAAAGTTTTCACTTACCAAATCAAGAAAGAATTAACCTTATTTTTTATTTTATCCTTATTAAATATTACGTGACCAAATCCCAACACCTATTTAATTAGAGACATTTTAGTCAAATTATCTATTTTTATCTAAAAGTTAACATTTTCTTAAGGGGTATGTAAGTTGTATAGGCAATTTGAATTTCTTGACAATCACCATTATATGCTTCTTGTAATTCTTTTTTGTTAAGTTTACTTCAGGCTATACATATAATATTTCTTACTTCAAAATGTAAGTTGTGTTCAACTTTTAATACCAGATGCATAAAACAAAAACACCTGTTGTATTCCCTTAATAATTTTTAGAATTTTCATGTCTTCATGTCCATATTGTTCCCTTCAGTTTCCACCAGATTTATTTGACCACCTGGATATGAAAGAAAAGAACAGCAATGCAAGTCTAATCTTGTAAAAAGAGAGCCTAAAACAAAGGTGGTCACATATATTTCTCTTGGGAGCAATTGAATACAATGGAAAAACTATCAAACTAGAGGATCCAATTTAGTCCCAAGCTGATCTAACCTTGCAAAACATTCTTTAAATGCTCAAAAATTTTAGGAGGAAATCTCCCTACCATTTCAAGGGTTAGCGGCAGACTTTACCTTCTTCCAATCCTAGCATCAAACAAGGGGTGAAACTTTTACATAAACTTAAGAGAAACTGGTTAATCTGCAACTAACATTAAGACAAGGAATGCCTCCTCCTTGATGAGGTGGACTTCGATTCCCCAGCATTGGAAGATCCCGGGCTTTCTGATGTATCCGAGCTGCTGTTCTCACTTAGTCTATCTTTGTTGGACCACAGTTTCGAGAAGATCTTCTTGGACATGAGTAAACCCTTCGCTTTGCCACCAGCAACTTTTTCGGCGCTCATTTTCATGTCTATTGAATTAGTATCCTTGTCCCTCAACCTTAGAGTAGCAAGCTCCCCTTTCAAAGCTTTAAGCTCCTCAGCAGTTGGAACGGCGTCCCAGTCCTCGTCTGTGTTTGTTGTAGCAGATCTTGAGCTCTCATGGGATTCCCCTGGAGGCAAAGTCTTGATTGTTCCAGCTAGGTCCGGGGTGCTGCCACCACCAGATGATGTTGCTGCTCTGGCTTGCTCAAAGAACAGAACTTGTACAACTACTCTCAATGGAAGGCGCTCATTCTGCACAGCATGCATGCACGCCTCAGCTGATAGTTTACGGCAGTCCATTAGTTTACAAATTCTTTTTCTTTCACTCTTGGTGATCCCAGGATGTTCCTGCCAAAAATAAATTATCATTCAGGGCACCTCGAGGAGCTGACAGAGAGGTTTTACTAATTGATTCGTTTTCTTTTCAAATATCTCAAGCTTACAAACTATAAAATGTGTGTTTTGAAAAAGAGAAATGCAAAAGGGATACCTTAAGATACATGTCAATAGCACGGTAAATTCCATCATGGGAAGGTCTAGGGAAGCCAGACACCATATCAGCAAGATTGACAAATTTCGCCAAAGGTAGATTTGGATCTCGAGAAACTTCTGCAAGGTAACCATCAATCACCCTTGCCACCTTAACCTTGGATGCATCTGATGCAAATGCAGGGTACATCTCCTGAAATTTGTTATCTTCGGGAAAATCACTCCGCCCGCTCCTTTTCTGCAGCATGAACTGCCGAACAAGCTCATGTACTATGTCAATATTGTATATAGTAGTTTCATTAGCTGGTGCTCGAAGGAGGAGGTCAGCTACCGATGCCTCGTCAAGCTGTTGGCCGATTCTCCTCTTCAGTTCAGTTCTTACTGTTTCTCCACAGTCCAACGAAATAGACGTCTGTAACAATCTGACCAAGAAACTACATGAAACGCTATGTTTCTCTGTGGGCAACAGAGAAGTAATCGCATCAACCAAGTACTGATACTTAACAGGATCACTTCCTTGGATTGTACCCTTGCTGAATCCTGGTAGCCTTCTGTAGGCATACGCTCTCAATGCTTCACCTATTACTTCTGGAGACATTCCTCCCTTTGTTTTTATTGTTGTTATAACCCGTTTATACAAGTCAATATGAAGTTCAGAAAGGTCCTCAACCCACCAGTCTCTTGGAACATACGGTTGCTTTTTCACACCATTCCATAGCGGATCATTTCCATTTTCAGATGGAAGCTTTTTGCGGTTATATGTATAAGACCAGTCCACCTTTGAGGTGTCAATGTAAGCTTTAGATGCAACAGAGTCTAGACAATGACTAACAATCTTTAATTCCTCAGACCAGGGAAGAAAAGATTTTGTTGTTTGGAGAACAATGATTGAATCTTTCCAGCTCCGGAATATGCTAGATGTAAGAAAAACTTCTATCTTGTAGATAAGGTTACCCTTCTCGACAGTTTCATACATTTCCAGGTATTCCGCTGCACAACGAGCCGCAATCACATTATACGCATTCAGAGTTACTGTCATACCATAACAGAACTTTGCGCATATTTCAAAAGCTGCAGGTCCACCAGGTATATCATCGATGTTGATTTCATCATTGCTTTCCTCATTTGTATGTGCAGTCAACTTCTGCAGGCGAAAACTCTTGGATAGAAGGGGGAACTGGAGAAAGTATTACCTTGTTAGTATTAACAGGTAATGTATCAGATGTGTATTTCAAAATTACAATTTTAGTTAACATGCAGAAAAAAGAGTGACAAATATGGCCTGAAATGGAGAGAATACCTTGTGGAGATAAAATTTTACATCTCCAACATTGATGACCACGTCCGTTGCCAATTCAGTTGCTACATACCTGAATAGGAAGCTAAACATCATATTCATGATGAAACCATTTCAAACAATGTTAAATCAAACACACTGCTTCCACATTACGTATCAAAAGAAAAAACAACTATAAGTAAAAAGTTGAGATGATACACCCTGCCTTAGTGCACATAACTAATATGTAGTAGCTGGACTGAAAAATGGAGGTTTTTCCTGCCTCAAAAAGGACAATATGAGATCTGTTAACACTGAAAGGCCAGCTTTTGTCGAGGTAGTATAAATGCTATATGATCTAAGTACTTTAATAAGGTTTGTGTAAAGGTTTAAAGGAGAGAGGGTGTCAGTTCTCATGTAAAATACTTTCATAGAGGAAAATTTCATTGGAACCAGAAAAAAGAGTTAAAAGAAAAGTTCCTTGGTTTACCAAGCTGTTTGTCTCAAGATGAACTGAGGTAGACGGTTAGCAAACGTCACATTCATTTATGTTTCGACTGTGCTAGAGGAGCCCTTTTTTTTGGGGGGGGGGGGGGGGGATAAAGCTTTTGGCATCAATGAAGTATGTTATGAACCAACCTCAAAGTTTAATTCATAGATTAGCAAAAGGAAGACTCATACACTCTACTCCTTTCTCTTTGGAGTAATCCTACATTTCAAGTGAGAAAATGACGTGATGCATGTTATTTGGTAGTTGGAGCCATTTTCAAAGTTCAAAAAAATGTCATTCCCAGTTGTACTAATTTTTGACAACTTGCTTAAAATGGTGAAGCAACTTAGTTTTTCAGATACTTCACAAGCTAAAAGAAACAGTCCAGAGCAACATAATGAGTTGGGTGGCTTTGAAAGAATTATGTTGGCCAGAAAAAGAGTAGAAATTATGAGCACCACAAGATCTCAGTCTTACATTTGTAAGAGTTGGGGATCAAGAATAAGTGGTTGAGGCAATTAAGTCCTTGTGCAACAATTAGCATCTAAGAGACTTGTTTGTTCTAATACTTACCTTCACTCTTCTCTGAAAGTATATTTATGTCTTAGAGACAATCTGTATTAGGACAAATGTACTTTATACACATTCGTATTATTATTAATGGAGATTAATATTTTGACATTTGCAATTATTGAATTATTAATTAATTGTTTGTAATATTCTATAATATGCATCTCTGGAGGTTACGCTGTTATTAATAGTGTGAAATATTAATATTATAACGTAACTCTTAAAATAGCCTCGACTAATGATCATCGATAATGGATATCGATGATATGTGATAAGTCGACATGTGGTCTGCATCACATCCTTAGATGATGTAGTATGTCTTACCTGCTATGAGTAATGACTACTCGTGATGGACACATGGATACTTTGAAAGTATTGGTATACCCTGTTGATATACTGTTTGTTATACTTGTCTAAAGTATGATCAGCGTGTGGGAAATAGAAGTCCTTAGACTTGAGGTCAATACGCACCTTGTCTACAAAGTAATGTACTTTGATCCAGTCCTAAGCTCAAATGTCTTATAGGTTGAGATACGGCTTGTATTGGGTACATTACGATGTGGATTAAAGGTGATAGTTGAGCCAAGATTAGGATTCATTCCTCGAATGTATATTCGAGAGAACACTCGGATTCTCAGTAATATTAGGTTGACTAAGTCGTTGGCCAACGCAATAGACATATTTAGAATATGGTCTACTTGTCAACTAATATAGATGAGATACAATGATTAAGCCATTTGGATACACACTTGACAAATCCTAAGCTTGATCGGGTGTGTCGTGAATGAAAGGATTTTATCTTACCACATAGAGGTTAAGTTTACTAGATTCGTGTAAACGTATTTCACATATTGAGTTCGTCTTGCGGCGCCGTCTAGGAGTTCCGCGTAGACCTTAATTTGATTAATGTCGATATGTGAAAGCCTGTAGGGTCGCACTATGTCGATTGTCCTTTCGATCTAAGGATGTTTTGAGAGAATAATTAAATGTTCGATTTAGAATCGAGATATTTAAAGGAATAATGATTATTTTAATTAAGTCAAAATTGAATTTTGAATTTAGTTAAGAATGCGCAGAAAATAAATCGAGACAGTACAGAAACATGTCGAGCGACGCGGCGCCCATACCCTAGGGCCACAACGCCTCTGCCTCAATTTTTCACCTATAAATAGTGACATTCTCTTCATTATTCACATACCAATTTCATATTATCATTCTAAGCCTTAGAGACTTAGAATTAAAATACTCTCTCAAACCTCTGTCGGATTTCCTAGCTTTCCGAAAGAGAAATACATTGAAGCTTGGAAGGGCAACCGCGTGTCATCCCTATAGTAGATAAAGATTCCAGATACTATAATCTGTAAGTTTTATGCTTTATGTTACATGTTTTGATTGTTGTATAATCATACCAGAATAAGTTGTTGGGGTAAGAAACAAAAAATTTTAACTTCCGTTGTGCCTTATGTGTTTTGAACCCAACAAATTCCTACAATGGTATCAGAGCACAGGTTGGTTCAATGGTTATATAACAATTGAATAATGTTATAATATGGGTTAAAACGAGGTTTCTTGAAATCCTACATGTATTGAACGAATGTTGACCTTTTGATATCAACCTAAATTTTCTCCTACGCTAACTCGAGGAAGTCATTCCGCTCTAACTCGAACTAAGCCAAAAGTGCATTGTCCGGCTCATTGCACGGTGCACAGCTAAGAACGGGTAAGAACGGATGATGATCGATATGAGCGTTATTGATAGTGGCGGATGATGATAAAGGACCTGTGAATTGATCCCTAAATTGGATTTAGGGGTCGAACGATTTTGAAAAATCAACACATAAACGTTTGTTAGGACATCGGTGTCGCGACTCCATGGTGGAGAGTCGCGGCGCTAATGCAATTGTAGAAGCAAAAATGTCTCTGCCCTTGCAGGCGTCGCGACTCCATAGTGGAGCGCCGCGGCACTAATGCATTTTGCAGAAGTCGAAAGACTTCTGGCTCGGTGGCGCCGCGACCCTAATGATTAGCGTCGCGGCCCCATTCAGAGTTCAGAATGTTTAACCCAAGATTATTATTATACTGTATATTATTTGATAAGTATACTATTTATGTGCTAAATGTCAAAATGTTTGTCATATACATTTCTAGAATAACGTCCGCTATAACTGTTTGGGCAGGCGGCGCCCAGTATTTGATTAAACCATCTTATATCATGCATATTGGGCTGACGGTTCCCAACTATATGTGTCATTGGTTTTGCATGATGTTAAGATGTCATATTAGATATGGCATAAAAGAGTTGATCTTAGTTAAAACTCTGAATTAAAAAGTTTTCCAAAACATTAAATATAAGTCTAAATTAAAACGCGTCGTCCATTATAATTGTTAGAGTGCAAAATCATTTTCGGTGATACGAGTATTTATGCCAAAGCATTTGCTCTAAGTCTACGAGGACCCAAACTCTTTCATAGATGTGTTTTAATGTAAAGGTAAACGATAAACTTTTGTGGGTATTTACACCAAAGTGTTTCCTCACAAAGGCCAAATTTACTTAGATACATAAACGCAGTCGTGTAATGGGGTTGACTTGCTTAGACAAATCTTGGCGCCAAAGTGTCGGACTAATCTAAGGACACAAGATTAAATGTAATATCTGATCAACCAATAGTTGCAAATAAGTTTTGCAATTGGTTTAGAACCTACCAAGATGTTGTTATTGAAGTTATCAGCCAAAACAAACGCGGAGATAGCATAGGCTTGGATCTTGGCCCGTTATGACCTCAATTAATATAGGTTCGTATTCTACCATGGGGTCGTAGAAGTATGTTAAAATAGTGGGAGCTAATTAAACAAAAGGCCATGTTGATTAGCCTAAACGAATGTGTATAATAGAAAATAGATTTGGAGTTTGATTTATAGTCTATCTAATTCTTCAAATTATCAAAGATGTCGAGCTTATCATTGAAAATGTTGATTGAGATGAACAAACTTACTGGACCGAACTACCATGACTGGCTAAGGAATTTGAGAATAGTTCTGAGACAAGAGAAAATAGTATACGTGTTGGACACGGTGTTTCCAACAGTCCCTGCGAGAAACTCGGCTGAATATGCCTCTTTTGATAAGGATGCTTACCAAAAACACCTAGATGATGCCACTTCAGCACAGTGCGCGATGTTGTCTTCCATGTCAATGGAACTTCAGAGACAACATGAGAACATGGGTCCCAATGAGATGCTCGAACACTTGAAGAGTCTCTATGACTCACAATCCCAAACTATGGAATATGAGTTACTAATAGAACTCTTTAAGTGTAAGCTCAATGAAGGGGGCCAGGTCTCGCAGCATGTATTGAAGATGATAGGGTTGATAGAAAGGCTTGCTTCAATTGGAACGAAGCTGCAAAAGAATGCCGCTACCACCCTCATCCTGAACTCTCCCTCGTTCTTTTGAGAACTTCATAGTGAATTTCAATATGAATGGAACGAATGCGACTTTGCCGGAGCTGCACAACATGCTCAAGACCTTTGACTCTTCCACTTCCAAATGCAAAGATGTGCTCATGGTGAGCTCTACTAGCCAACCCAAGTCGAAAGGAAAGGAATGGCAGAAGAAGAAGGGCAAAGCAGTCGTTGCGCCCTCAGCTATGAAGCCTAAGAGAGGTGTGAAGAAGTACAAGGTAAATCCGGCTAACGATGAATGCCTCAACTGCCACAAGAAGGGGCAATGGAAGGACTGCACGGCACCGGGAGGAGGAAAAACACCAGGTGCTTCTGCCTCTGGTGGACAAAGTATGTGCGTCATTGAAATAAATATGTCTATAAATAACTCTCATTCCTGGGTATTGGATACCGCTTGTGGCTCACACATTTGTACAAATGTGTAGGGGCTAACTGATAGCAGGAAGGTTGGACCAAGGGAGGTAGACCTACGTGTTGGAAACCGAGCACGAGTGGATGTTGAGTGCGTAGGGACTTGTAGATTAAATTTACCTTCTGGCTATTGTTTAGTGTTGAATGATTGCTATTATGTACCCTCGTTAACGAGGAATATCATTTCTATCCAGTTTTGGACATGGAGGATTTTTTCTCATATATATTTATAATGGCAGTCAAGTACTATCTTTTGATAATATTATATATGGAACTGCTCCTCTTGTGGATGAATTATATACACTAAACTGTAGTCGAGAGATATTCAATGTACAAAATAAATGAGTCAAGATAAGAAATAGAAACTCTACCTACCTATGGCACTGCAGACTTGGTCATATCAATGAATCAAGGATAGCAAGGTTGAGGAAGTTAGACTACCTCGAACCATTTGACTTGGAGTCTTATGGTAACTGCGAATCTTGTTTGAGAGGAAAGATGACCAATAAACCACTTTCTGGGAAAGGTGTGCGAGCCAAGAAGGTGCTTGAGTTGGTCCATAATGATGTATGTGGGTCATTCTCGACTCAAGCTATAGGAGGCTTCACATACTTCATCACTTTTACTGACGACTTCACAAGGTATGGATATGTGTATCTTATGAGACACAAATTCGAGGCTTTTGAGAAGTTCAAAGAGTACAAGTCGGAAGTAGAGAAGCAACTTGCAACAAGTATCAAGACCCTTCGATCGGATCGATGAGGTGAATACTTGAACAAGGATTTTCTAGATTACTTAAAGCTACATGGAGTTCAATCAGAATGGACACCTCTTGGAACACCACAGATGAATAGTGTTGCCGAAAGGAGAAACCGAACCTTATTGGATATGGTTCGATCCATGATGAACTCCTCAGCTCTACCAACATACATTTGGGGACATGCTATACAAACCTCTATATATGTTCTGAACAGGGTTCCAAGTCAGTAGAAAAGACACCCTATGAGATATGGTGTGGCAAGAAGCCAGCTCTTAAACATATGAGACCCTGGGGTGCCCTGCATATATCAAGAAGATGCTCACTGACAAGTTAGAATCTAAAAGTGAGAAATGTTAGTTCGTGGGGTATCTAAAGGAAACTAAGGGATACTACTTCTATCTTCCTGGAGAACATAGGGTCACTGTTTCCAGGAACGCAACTTTCCTTGAAGAAGAATATGTCTACAAGGAACATAGCTGCATATAGAACTTGAGGAAATTCAAGAGCCACAAGATAACACAGAAGTTGAACCCTTGTCGAAGGACCTAAACAAGGATTCAGTGGGAGTATCTGGTGAAGATTGGGTACTTATATGCCCTTCAGCCAGTGGGAGTGTTGTGAGAGATAGTCCAGAAATGCAAGACTCTCATACACAACCAATGGAAGATGATACGATGGTTGTACATCATTCCATTCAGGAAATACATGAAAATGACATTCCTGAAAGCTCTCAAGGTGATGGATTGTCCAACACACAAAGTCCTTCTCACAATCAGAATGCAACAAACACTGAAACGCAGAATAATCAACACCGTAGGACCATTAGGACTCATCGTCCGCCTGAAAGACTTAATCTCCTTGTTGAAACACACAATGAGATAGATATTCCTGATGACGATGAACCTACAACCTACAGCGAAGCTATGTTGGACATTGATTCGCAGCGATGGCAAGAAGCCATGAAATCTGAGATGGACTCGATGTACATAAATCAAGTTTGGAACTTGATTGATTTGTCAATAGGGGTTAGACCCATATGATGCAAATGAGTCTTCAAGAAGAAGATTGATGCATATGGCAAGACACAAACTTATAAAGCAAAATTAGTGGCTAAAGGTTATAATCAACGGCATGGGATCGATTATGATGAAACATTTTCACATGTTGCTAAGATTAAGTCCATTCGGATTTTGCTTGCAATAGCTGCATATTATGACTATGACAATTGGCAGATGGACGTCAAAACTGTTTTCCTCAATGGTAATCTAGTTGAGGAGGTGTATATGAAACAACCTGAGGGTTTTTCACTTGAGTCCAAACCAAATGTTGTATGCAAGCTACAAAAGTCCATTTATTGGCTTAAGCGCCTCGAGGAGTTGGAACATTTGCTTCGACAAGGCTATCAAGTCATTGGATTTCGTCAGAACCAAAGAGGATCCATGTGTTTATAGTAAACGCAGGGATGGGAGTATTGCCTTCATTATCATATATGTAGATGACATATTAATAATGGGAGACAATAAGACTCTCTACTTGATCGATCAAGGAGTGGTTGTCCAGTACCTTCATGATGAAGGATTTAGGTGAAGCCTGCTACATTCTGGGAATTAGGATTGATAGAGATAAACCTAATAGATTGTTGGGGCTGTCACAGTCAGTCTACATAGACAAAGTACTTAGACGTTTCTCTATGGAAAATTCCAAGAAAGGCAGTCTACCTATGGGGCAAGGCATCAAGTTATCTAAGAAGGATAGTCCTTCTAATACTATAGAACTTGAACGCATGAAAAGGATCTCATATGCTCCGGCTATAGGATCGATCATGTATGTCATGACCTGTACTAGGCCAGATGTGACCTTTGCATTTAGTATGACTTGCAAATTCCAACAGAATCCTGGGGAAGAACACTGGAAGGCAGTCAAAAATATTCTTAAGTATCTTAGACGAACTAAAGATTACTTCTTAGTCTATGGTGGGGAAGAAAAGCTAGTTGCTACTGGTACACTGATGCTAGCTTCCAGTCGAATGTTGATGACTACAAATCTTAGTCTGGGTACACGTTCATTTTCAATGGTCGAGCAATAAGCTGGAAAAGTTCCAAACAAGCTACAACTGCTGATTCGACAACAGAAGCTGAATACATTGCTGGATCGGAAGCTAGTAAAGAAGTTGTCGCGATTTCTGAGTTCCTGAAGGAACTAGGGGTCGTTCCAAGTGTCACTTGTCAAATAACGATTTATTGTGACAACACTGGTGCGATTGCGCAAGCTAAGGAACCAAGATCAACCAACAGAAACAAGCATGTACCAAGGAAGTACCACATACTCAGGGAGATGATGGAGACTGAAGAGATTAGATTAGACTATGTTCTCACAGACGATAATCTAGCTGACCCATTCACTAAACCATTAAGCTTAGTCAAGCATAATGGTCATTTTGAGAATATGGGCATTAGATATGTTGGAGATTGGCTCTAGGCCAATTGGGAGATTGAAAGTATATTTATGTCCTAGAGACAATCTGTAATAGGACAAATGTACTTTATACACATTCGTATTATTATTAATGGAGATTAATATTTTGGCATTTGCAATTATTGAATTATTAATTAATTGTTTGTAATATTCTATAATATGCATCCCTGGAGGTTACGCTGTTATTAATAGTGTGAGATATTAATATTATAACGTAACTCTTAAAATAGCATCGACTAATGATCATCGAGAATGGGATA
Source organism: Anisodus acutangulus (assembly GCA_029783415.1). Classification (NCBI taxonomy): domain Eukaryota; kingdom Viridiplantae; phylum Streptophyta; class Magnoliopsida; order Solanales; family Solanaceae; genus Anisodus; species Anisodus acutangulus. The sequence continues at coordinate 44,123,482 of CM056501.1, read as the reverse complement.
TCGATGATATGTGATAAGTCGACATGTGGTATGTATCACATCCTTAAAGGATGTAGTATGTCTCATCTGCTATGAGTAATGGCTACTCGTGATGGACACATGGATACTTTGAAAGTATTGGTATACCCTGCTGATATAATGTTTGTTATACTTGTCTAAAGTATGATCAGCGTGTGGGAAATAGAAGTCCTTAGACTTGAGGTCAATACGCACATTGTCTACAACGTAATGTACTTTGATCATGTCATAAGCTCAAATTCCTTATAGGTTGAGATACGGGTTGTATTGGGTACATTACGATGTGGAATAAAGGTGGTAGTTGAGCCAATATTAGAATTCATTCCTCGAATGTATATTCGAGAGAACACTCGGATTCTCAGTAATATTAGGTTGAATAAGTCGTTGGCCAACGCAATAGACATATTTAGAATATGGTCTAGTTGTCAACTAATATAGATGAAATACAATGATTAAGCCATTTGGATACACACTTGACAAATCCTAAGCTTGATCGGGTGTGTCGTGAATGAAAGGATTTTATCTTACCACATAGAGGTTAAGTTTACAGGATTCGTGTAAACGTATTTCACATATTGAGTTCGTCTTGCGGCGCCGTCTAGGAGTTCCGCGTAGACCTTAATTTGATTAATGTCGATATGTGAAAGCTTGTAGGGTCGCACTATGTCGATTGTCCTTTCGATCTAAGGATGTATTGCGAGAATAATTAAATGTTCGATTTAGAATCGAGATATTTAAATGAATAATGATTATTTTAATTAAGTCAAAATTAAATTTTGAATTTAGTTAAGAATGCGCAGAAAATAAATTGAGACAGTACACAAACACGTCGCATAGTGGCATTCTCTTCATTATTCACATATCAATTTCAGATTATCATTCTAAGCCTTAGAGACTTAAAATTAAAATACTCTCTCAAACCTCTGCCGGATTTCCTAGCTTTCCGAAAGATAAATACATTGAAGCTTGGAGCTTGCAATCGAAAGGGCAATCGTGTGTCATCCCTATAGTAGATAAAGATTACAAATACTATAACATGTAAGTTTTATGCTTTATGTTACACGTTTTGATTGTTGTATAACCATACCAGAATAAGTTGTTAGGGTAAGTAAGAAACAAAAATTTTTAACTTCCGTTGTGCCGTACTTATGTGTTTTGAACCCAATAAATCCCTACATTCTCAACCATTTCCTGCACAAGAATATAGTTGCCTAAACAATCATCCACACTTATCCCACCCATTGTGAAGAGCTTGCTTGAGAATGTAAAAGTGATTAAAAAAATTCCAGAGGAGCTTTAGGAAAGTCGATATACACACGCACACATACTTCAGCCTAAATATACAAACCATGCCTAAACAATGACAACACATTCAAACAGGTACAACACTACGAAAATATAAAAGTATATCATCAGGAAAATAAGACATGTATGAAGAATAAAGAAATACCTACTTAGAATAGATAGGAAGGAAAATAAACTAAATTCACAAAGATGGATAAACTATTGACCTGATATTATCTCCTTCTGTCTGAAACTGATCGGGCTTGGATCCAAGTTTCATAAACTTCATCTTTGCACTCTCAAAGTATCTATTCACCTAAACTTTCAGTAATTGAGAAGACAAAGCCAATGAAAGGAAAGGACAACCAAGAAGTGTCTATATTTCAAACTTCACAAGCTTTCAAGTAGGAGAGTTGGCTTCTTTATTGGTTCTAATTGTAAGCTCAACCACAACCAACCACAAAAGGCAATCCAAGATATAAAACCCACCGACTTAATACCTCAAAATATGCAAATTTTAGCTCTCAAAACCAGAGGCCACCGCCCTTGCTCTAATTGTTTATCCCTCTACTCTTAGTGCTAATTATATATTTAAACAACTTCCCCGTGCCTTTTTTGGAAAAGCAAACACCAGAATCCACATTCCTCTACTCAGTAATCCTCTCTGACCAATGAAGTTGAAGGACCTGTAATAACAAAGAAACATCATTTTTAGGTATGTTTTCAAGAACACAACCACCAAAATTGTCGACAAGAATCATCAATTGAGTCTAGGAGGTAGCACATATGTGAACAAACATGCACAAATACCCAAAAATTTGTCCTGAACTGGAAAAGAAAAGTTAGCAAATTTACCTAAAACAGAGCATCACATTGAACATAACATTTAACACACAAATCCAACGTAAAACGTGCCACAAAAAAAAACCACCAAAACAATTACAAATACTATTGAACACAACAAATCCATATTTTCTTGAAAAATGAACGAAATTAGGGAGAACCCATTTGAGCATGCCAAGTTGATTAACAAACCCAAGCACAAAACAAAAAAAAAGTATCTTTACAGAGAATAAGTACCAAAGATGGGATTTTTATTTGAGTGAGTGATCTCCAAGACTCACCAAAAAAAGCTATGAAGTTTCATGGGAAGGCAAAGGCAAATCAAGAATGTAAATATAGAGTAAAAGCACTAGAGAAAGCATAACAACTTTGAGAGACAAAGCCAAGAAGACATTCCAAATACTACAAGCAATCAGAGATAAAGATGAACAAACGAGAACATAAAAACCAACCATGAAAAAGATGACTTGTACCTAATCTTTTGCCAGCCACCAAAGCAACACCTTGTATTCACTAAAATCCAATCACACAATGTTCCCAAAACAAACTTAGATATCTCTCTATCTCTTTAGAATCAGTACCACCGTCCCCACCAGTCACAAATGAAGAAAAAACTAGTCCCTAATTCACTAAATAGCTGTATTTAGCTTCTTTTTTGCTGTGTTAAGCTCAAACTTGAAAGTGGGGGTGGCTTCTTTTTGAGTAAATAAAGGTGAAAAGAAGGAATCATCATACTCCAAACTCTAATTATATCATCTCTCTTCTATGCATTGGTACAGTGATACGCACGCCAATCTGACATAGTCCACTTTTTTGCCTACACTTTCCCAATTAAACTAAGCTTTCTTTTACCCCTATTGTTTTACTCCCTCAGCCTAAATTGGGATTACAAGTATTTTAAAAAATAAAAGAAGATTTTATTATATTTATTAAATTATTATTATTTTAGTAGCTATTTTTGTTGATTTTTTTCTTTACGTACATTTTTAAAATTAAATGAGATTCAACAAAGATAAAATAAGAATAATGCTATTAAATAATTGCTAAATAAGAAAATATAACATTCTAACAAGAGAAAAGGGTCAAATTTGTCCTCCAACTATAATTTATAGTTTAACATTGGCATCCGTCAAACTTTGCAATCAAATATACCCTTCTCGTTAGCAAACTTGTTAAATTTGCCCTTATATGAATGAATTTGTGAGTTGTACGCCACGTCGGATTCACGTAGACTACACGTCGGCTCAAATAAATAAAAATCTGAAAGAATTAAAAACTAGCACCGCCACAACCACCCTCTCCTCTCCATCTTCTCCACACCCCTCCATCGGACCACCGCCACCCCACTGCTTCGCAACCACCAAAAATTCCGACCACTATACAAAACACACCACACCACCACCACAAATTACCGCCACTGTCATCTCCGACAGAGAGCCCTGAATCAAACGCTATCAAAATAACACCAAAATCATCACCGTCGACCACCAACAAACAACCCAAATGTCCCAAAATCATTACTATTGTCGGAGCTCGTAACCGGCAAACCAAGAAAATATGTATAGAGCGACTAACTGTGACAAATTATTCATTAGTATCACTTGTTGGTCTCAAGATCCAAATAAAATATCTTCAATACTTTGTAGTCATTTTTTACATGACTTGCGAGAAATATGGAGTATATATACTATAAATACTTTTTGTGTATTTTCTGAATAAAGAACAAATTTAAATTAGTCCAATAAATGTAACTCTAAAATTTGATTAAATGGACCTTCAATAAACTAAAAGTTCTCAAACAATTTAGGCCAATGGTATTTCAACTATATATACGTATGGCATGGAATAGTCCAATCAAAAAAATGGGCATCCCCTCTCCACCTTATGGACAAACTGTGACCACATCCCTTTTCTCTTATCCAAAAACAAAAGGGTCTTTTGTTTTTAATTTTTCCTCTCGAAACCTCTCACATGCCCATGTCCCAAACTACAAAATCCTCTTCTTCCAATGTCACCTAAAATCAAATTAATATTTTCTGACATGCCATATTCTTTGCTTTTTACACTTTCCTATAATAATGCTCCATTGATTTGTGAAGGGGAAAGTCCCGAAGGCGAAACCCTCACATGTACCAGAGGCTCCTTGGTCATGTGGGATGTAAATCGAGGAATATGCGCGAGTGACAGCCCTGCAAGGGAGAGGATCAACGGGACACGAACCCAACAACATCCCTTGCAATATTTCAGCAAAGACTGTCACCACACGGATTCGAACCCGCGACATCGGAATGATTGTGCCTCAATCACCTTGCCACTTACCAAATCGCCTGTGCCTGGAGCAATAATGTTCCATTGCTAAATTAATTAATTAATTGATTCTAACATTGTGTAAGGAATCTCTTCGCCCAACACATTCTTTTACGTATATTTGGTCTTCTTCCTTCTTCTTTTTAATTATACAATAATTATAATTTTGCATCAATGAGATTTATGCAAAGATGCGATTGAAAATGTTACTTATAGTAGCATTGATAATTGGTTTAGTGGCAATCTTGAGAAAGATACTATCCTCGACATTTGCATCAATAAGATTTATGCAAAGATGCGATTGAAAATGTTACTTACAGTAGCATTGAGAATTGGTTTAAGCTGACACAGAGTTTTGGAGGCAATATTGAGAAAGATACTATCCTCGACATTTGGTCAGATGTCTCTAAGCTTTCCTTTCGTTTTCTTGCAATATTACTTTAACATTTGCCAATATTGTTTGGTACTTTGGTCTAACAAACTTCCTCTTGTCATCGCACGAGGGCGCTTTGCTTCACATGCGCTTCTCGATGTCTCCCTTCCTTCTTCACATGCATGGAAATAGAATTTTATTTCTTAGTTTTTGGATTTTATGATTATTTGGTTGGAGTACAATTTTCTTCCCAAATCTCAGGTAAAGGAGAAATACTATGATAAGTGGGCAGGTGGATGAATCATCTTTATCGATAGCAAAAAATATTAAGTAATTTCTTTATATTTACCTAAGTTTTATTGGGTAAAGTTATCATGCACATATGTTGGTTGGAGGTAGCAAAAGTCGAGATGCACAAGTTAATACGTGATAAAATATACGTAGTATATTCCTAATATATGATGTATATTTTTTGATATTATTAGAGATTTTGTATTAGTAAACTGTAATTATGGTAGTAGTCTTGTATTAGAAAAATATATATTTGATTTCCGTAATTATAGGCTAAGTTATTATTATATATCATGTATATAAACTCTTTACATTGATGAAAATAATCAAGGAATTATACTTTTCATGGTATCAACAGTCTAGGGCAAACTTTTCCTTCTCCAAAAATACTCACCTTCCGTTGCCCTACTCCCTCCCTTCAATTTTTTTTCCACACCCTAATTCTCCTTTTGTTTTGTCATCATGTATACCACAAAGAACATCTTTCATCCTAACATTACAGTCTCCAATATCAAGAACATCCCTCTCATTCTTGATATGAAAAACGTCCAATACGCGACGTGGGCAGAACTATTTAAAATTCACGTAAGGTCTAATAAAGTCCTCCATCACATCGTCAAACCGGAAAAAGACAAGGAGAAGGTACCTACCATCGATGATGAAATAGAGTTGTGGGCAACTCTTGATGCTACAGTACTCCAATGAATTTATTCTACCATCTCTACGGATCTCTTACATACTATTCTCGAACCTGACGTCATCTCTACGGACCTCTTACGCCATGGCCACTGTAATAACGGGGGTGGAAAAAAGGGTCAAAATTGTGGGAAAAATCGCGGAGGCAAGGGTGATGACCGCGGCGGCGGCGACAGTGGAGGAAGTGACGGACGATCAATCGGGGCCATGCCCTGGGCCAATGGGCAGTGGCCCATGTCACCTTGCCCCTTTCCCTCTTCTAATTGGGTCAGGCCCACTGGACAAAACAGGCAGCAGCAGCCTAGGTCGAGAAATAATTCGGCCTGGCAGCAGGCTGGCCTGTTTGGGCCTTGGCCTCAGCAGGCCTTTGCTGTTGTGGGCCCAGCAGCAGTCCCGACCCACACGGACATTGAGGCAATGATGCATACACTTGGATTAAATCCTCCATATGCAAATTGGTACATGGACACCGGTACTACTTCTCACATGACGTCCGCACCAGGTAATCTCTCATCTTATTCCAATTTTAATAAAAAAATCGTGGCATAATTGTTGGTAATGGTACTACAATTCAAATTCATGGTTATGGTCACACTAATTTGTCTGCCCCGAATCCACCTTTAGCCTTGAAAAATGTCCTTCATGCTCCTCAATTAATTAAAAATTTGGTGTTTGTTCGGAAATTTACAACTGATAATTGTGTCTGTTGACTTTGACCCTTTTGGATTTTATGTGAAGGATTTCTCGACGGAGATACCTCTAATGAGATGTGATAGTCGTGGCGAGCTCTATCCCATCACCACCTCCACCACCACCACCACTAATCAAGCCACACCGTCAATGTTTGCCTCGTTAGAACCTTTCTTATGGCATGCGCATTTGGTCATCCGGGAGCGTCTGTTCTTTCCTCCCTTAACAACAATAAATTTATTGAGTGTAATAGTACATATAGTACTAATGTTTGTCCTTCTTGTCTGTTTGGAAAACATGTTAAATTACCGTTTGTTGCCTCCAATTCTAGTATTTTATTGCCATTTGATATTATTCATAGTGATTTGTGGACATCTCCCGTTTTGATCTCTTTGGGCCACCGTTATTATGTGTTATTTTTGGATGATTATTCTAATTTTTTGTGGACATTTCCTTTATCTAAAAAATCTCAAGTTTATTCCACATTCCTATCATTTAGAGCATTCATCCGAACTCAATTTGAACGGAAAATTAAAAACATTCAATGCAATAATGGAAGGGAATTTGGTAATGGGCAATTTAGAGAAGTTTGTAACATTAATGGTATATCTTTCCAGTTTTCTTGTTCACATAGATCCTCACAAAATGAAAAAGCCGAGAGAAAAATATGCACCATTAATAATATTGTTCGGACATTACTAGTCCATCTTCTTTACCACCTTCATTTTGGCATCATGCATTACAAATGACTACTTACCTTCTTAACATACTCCCTATCAAAGGATTAGCATTCCAATCTCTACTCCAAATTCTTTATCATAAAGACCTTTCGTATTCTCACCTTAGGGTGTTTGAGTGTTTATGTTATCCTCTCTTCCCATCCACTACAATAAACAAACTTCAAGCCCATTCTACCGCTTGTGTATTTTTGGGTTATCCGTCGAATAATCGTGGTTACAAATGTTATGATTTATCCTCTAATAAAATCATAATTAGTCGTCATGTCATTTTTTATGAAACTCAATTTTCGTTTGCTAAGTTGCATAATGATGTGTCTAATTCTTATAATTTTCTAGATGATGGGCTCTCACCGTATGTGGTCCACCATTTGATCCGGCCCACCTCTCGGGATTTGGACCAACAGACACCGGCAGGCCCGATGCCTACTGGCCTAGACCCTTCCCGTGACCAAATTCAGCCAGTAGGCCCAATCTCCTCCCGTCACCCAATTCTGCCAGCAGGCCCACTGTCTGCTGGCCCATCTTCTTCCGGTGCATCCCTACCAGCAGGCCCACTGCATGCTAGCCCAACCTGTGACCACCCTCTCGGTCCAGTCAGTTCCGACGTCCCTATACCGACCCAGGTCCGACTCATTTTTATTCCGAGTCAAGGGCTCGTTACTCATAGACAATGGGGTATATTTAGACCAAAATGATATTTTAATCTCAATTCTAATGTCACTAAATCATCCATACCATGTAACCCAGTGTCTGCCCTTAGTGACCCCAATTAGAAAATGGCCATGAATGATGAATATAATGCTCTTATTGAAAATAAGACGTGGGAGTTGGTGCCTTGTCCGCTTGGTGTCAATGTGCTTCGTTCTATGTGGATTTTTACTCATAAGAAAAAATCTGATGGTTGTTTTGAGAGGCATAAGGCCGCCCTTGTAGGTGATGACAAAACTCAATAGGTTGGCGTGGATTGTGGAGAGATATTTAGTCCGGTGGTCAAATTGGTAACTATTTACACTGTTCTCAGTCTGGCTCACAATATTTCTCATTGCAACCCAACATCATGGGCCCACCTCCCAGGCCCACAGTACACGGCCACCAGCACCAGGCCCATTACACAGTGGCCCAACACCAGCCGCCCAACCTTAATCTAACGGATTTATGCCATGCTTTCGGTTCTTTAAAAATTCAGCAGCCCGATGATGCGTGGTATATGGATACAGGCGTCACGTCTCACCTCACCAACAATTCTGGTAATCTTTCTCAACTGCGCAATTTAAATACTCCTCAATCTATTGTGGTCGGAAATGGTAATCGCATTCCAATTCAAGGGTTTGGCCACACACTAACTCCACCACCGCAACCCCACTTCTCCCTTAAAATCATTCTATACGCCCATAACATTATCAAGAACCTCATCTCTGTTAGAAAATTTGCCACCGATAATTCTGTATCCATTAATTTTGACCCGTTTGTTTTTTCTGTAACAGACCTACGTACCGAAAAACTTCTTACGAGATGCAATAGTAAGGGGAATCTCTATCATTTTCTATCCACGTCCGCAGTCAGTGTCAATCCTCCCACATATCTAGCTGTCATCTCCTCCTCAACGTGGCATATTAGACTTGGACATCCCATAACTCATATTTTTTATTTTCTTAGAAACCACAATTTAATTAAATGTAATAAAGGGAACCTTGCCCATAATTGCTCCTCTTGTCATCTAGGCAAACATGTTAGACTTCCATTTACGTCTTCTCTAAGTGTTACTTTCTCTCCCTTTGATATTATTCATGCGGATTTATGGACATATTCTATAACTAGCAACCTAGGTCATAAATATTATTTGGTATTTTTGGATGACTTCTCTCACTTCCTTTGGGTCTATCCGCTTAAACTTAAGTCTCAAGTCTATTCCAAATTCCTTGAATTTCATACATTGGTTAAAACGCAATTTAAAAAAGACATAAAAACGTTTCAATATGATAATGGTCGTGAATTCAATAACTCACACTTTCATAATTTTTGTGCGGCTAATGGCATGGTTTTCCGTTTCTTTTGCCCCCATACTTTCCCTCAAAATGGTAAAGTCGAAAGAATTCTCTGCACCATTAACAACATGATTTGTACCCTTCTTTTTAATGTGTCTCCCCCATGCCTTTTGGGTTTATGCATTAAAAGTGGTAGAACACATTCTTAACATCTTACCTATCCGTACGATTCAAAATCGGACACCCACCGAAATTCTCTTTAGTCGGATCCCTTTCTATGATCACCTTCGAATTTTCAGTTGTCTTTATTACCCAAATCTGGCCTCCACGGTCCCTCACCAATTAGCACCTCGCTCCACTCCATCCATCTTTCTCGATTTCCCGTCAAACCATAGGGGTACTTGTGCTATGAGATATCCACAAACAAAATCTTAATCTCACGTCATGTCACGTTTGTTGAGTACGTCTTCCCGTTCAACAACATCCAGAAAATTTGAGTTACTGATTACGGTTTCCTTGATGACTCGGACACCTCCCCTCTACTCTAAAATGCACTACAAAATCCGCAACCTTCGGTCGTCCAACCACCCGTCCCGTCGACCCCACCACACTGCCTAGTCCCATTCCCGTCACTGCCAAAAACAACACCCCAACCCACTGCCAGCCAAACCCTACCTGCCACCCTGCCCAGTCCTGGTCCAGCCCATGCCCAGACCCACTACCCGTCACCACTTCCCAGTTCCGATCCCGCTGCCCAGTCCTGCCCGTCACCATCTAGCCTCCTGCCCCACCCGTTACCGTCCCCACTCACCGTATGGAAACCCGTGCACAACATGGTATTTTCAAACCAAAAGTTCACTTTAACCTATCGATTCAAACTATCTCACTCATTCCTAAAAAACCAACTTTAGCCAAACTTGACCTGAATTGGAATGCGGCCATGCGAGAGGAGTTTAATGCGCTTACTTCACATCGCACTTGGGATCTTGTTCCGCGACCTGAGAGGGTGAATGTAATTCATTATATGTGGCTATTTCATCATAAGTTTAGAGATAATGGTGCCCTTGAACGTTACAAGGCCAAACTTGTGGCAAATGGCACAGGGCAGCAGGAGGGTGTTGATTGTGGTGAGCCTTTTAGCCCAGTGGTTAAGCCAGCTACCATCCACACGGTTTTGAGCATTGCTATGGGGAAGAATTGGCCTATTCACCAACTTGATGTAAAGAATATTTTCTTACATTGAGATTTGAAAGAAATCGTCTATATGCATCAACCGCTAGGATTTGTGTATTCGGAGGCTCATCATCATCTTTGTCGTCTTCGTAAGTTGCTATATGGGCTGAAACAATCCCCTAGGGCTTGGTATGAGTGGTTTGCTACATACATCATACAAATTGGTTTCGTGTGCAGCAAGAGTGATCATTCATTATTCATTTTTCATCGAGGTACTGACACAACTTATCTTTTGTTATATGTGGATGATATTGTTCTGACAGCTTCTTCAGATGGCTTGAAGCACGAGATCATTGCTCTACTCAAGTCCGAACTTGTTATGACTAACTTGGGTAAGTTAAGTTATTTTTGGGGATATTAGTGACCAGATCCGCACATGCCATGTTCTTGTGTCAGCGTAAGTATGTAGAGGAGATCGTCTACAGGGCTAAAATAGAAAATTGTAAGATCATGCCCACTCCCATCGACTCCAAGTCCAAACTTAGTGCAGATAATGTGGATCCGGTCAATGATCCATCTCTTTACAGGAGTATCGCAGGTGCTCTTCAGTATCTTACCTTCACTCGGCCAAATATTGCATATACGGTTCAGCAGGTGTGCTTGTTTATGCACGCCCTTGGGGAGCTTCACTTTACAACGCTTAAGCGTATCATTCGGTACGTTAAGAGCACTCTTGACTATGGACTTCATTTATATCCCTCAGCACCGACTAGATTGCTCTTCTACACAGATGCAGACTGGATAGGCTGTCCGGACACCCGTCTCTCTACATCCGGCTTATTGTGTATTTTTGGGGGATAACATCATATCGTGCTCTGCCAAGCGGCAAGCCACACTTTCCCATTTGAGTGCAGTAGCAAAATATCGAGGTGTTGCGAACATTGTTGCCGAGCTATGTTGGCTTCGAAATCTCCTTCTTGAGCTTCATTGTCCCATACGTTAGGCATATTTGGTTTACTGTGATAGGATATATGTTGTCTACTTGTCTCATAACCCGGTTTAGCATCAACGAACCAAACATATTGAGATGGATATTCACTTTGTTCGTGAGAAGGTTGCAATAGGTCACGTTAGGGTGTTGCATGTTTCTTCTTCGTATCAGTATGCAAATATCTTCACAAAGGGGCTTCCTCGACAACTGTTCTTTGACTTCAGATTCAGTCTCAGCGTCCGGCCTCCTCCCGCTCCGACCGAGAGGGTGTGATAGTGAATATATTCCATATATATTCACAATATATTCTGTAATTAATATTTAGTGTAACTAAGGTAAAATAAATATTCTAATTCTATTAGGACTACAATTGTAATTAAGGTAAAATAGATATCTTAATTCTATTAGGACTATAATTGTATACTATATATATATATATGACATTAATAAGAGAACTACATTAAGGAGAAATACACTATTCTACGCTATGTTTCTTCCATTAAACTTCATATATTTAATTCAAACCAGTTTTACATACGATCACTAATTTTATCCACTATAATAGTGTAATCATAAAATTATTTTTTCTCACATGAATTGCATTAGTAGAGAAGGCAATGGCAGTGATGCAGTGAAATTCACCTTGTAATGATGAGAGCTAGTGAGTTCAAAAGTCCAATGAGCTTCAGCAGAATAAGAAAATCTTGTAGTTCACATGCATCGTCGTCATTATGCTCTTTATCACTATCAATTACGCATCATCACGATTTGCTATATTTCTAAAATATTAAGTTTTATTTTAAGAAAACGAGTTTTGGTTCAATGAATATGCGAGAATTAGGCAGCCTTCTTCGTCAACTTTTTTTAGGCTCAACAGCAATGCACAGATTAACGAGACATTTTATCAATAAACTGGAAAAGGTGCTTTTCGAAAAGTCAAACAATGTTTCTTAAGACCAAGTTAACAAATCCAAAGATGCTAGTGATGACTCACTAAGAATTTGTAAAGGCATAGTTAGTTTTTGTAAATTATTGCCTATATGCAAAGGATGTTTTCCTATTATAATGCTTTTTAGAGAGTTAGAATTGAGATATTGGGTTCGAGTTTTAAAATGAAAAATGTTTTGCTAAGCAGTGCTTCTTTCAATGAGTTTTATGGGGCACAAATTTCAATTAGATGAGTCTAAATACAAATATAAAATATCGGAGGGAAAATCTGAGTTTTTTTTTTTGACAGGCAAACTTATAATTCTATTAGGACATGACCACGTTTTATATTTTAGTCTACAAGTATGATATATAAAAGGCAGAGATCAATTAAATATGTACATATCATTATATGAAGGAGATTCTCGGTCCATGAAATTTTTAGTTCCTTTTTTTTTTTAAGGATTCCGCCACAATTAAAGAAGGCTAAAGAAAGAATGCATCGCTGGGAAGACACTCGAAAGCTTATTTTCATACTTCGTTCTATTTTTGTGATAGATGTTGGTACTTTATAATAAAGAAAACATAAGAAATTAAATTAAGAAAGTATTGCTGGGAAAACATTCGACAGATTTTCTTTTCTGTTTTTTTTTTGTTTTTGAGTTATTTGTTCCCTATAACAAGCAGGTCTTAGTTCGGTGATATTTTAGAATGGATATGCTGATACTCGTTAGACAATATTTGGGAGAAAAAATAAGTGAAGATGCTCTGTTTGAAAAGATCGGACTCGGAATTATTAGTTTTGAGGCTGGACATGTATGAAGAATGAATCTATACTAATTGTCAAAGCAAAGAATATGATGAATGATGTAGGACAGGAGCACATGAAGTAAATATTATGTTTCTCACTTTATTTTATTTGTTTTTTCTAGGTGAAGAATTTTCTTTAATTAAGAATTTGTGTTCTGTATATTGGTTATCAGTAATCGTGATTTTTAATGTTAAATGTGCAGAACCTCATATCGGGAAAACGTGCACACGCCTCAGATGGAGAAGACCAACGGCTACTATAAGCGAGCCTCGAATTACATTCTCCTTCCTAACTATTTTAATCCATTTTTTTTCCTTTTATGTGTGTCCTAAAATAATGTTCACAAGTATTTGACAATTAGTTCAGCACAAGATAAAAACTTTCCATAATTGCCCTATATAGACATGAATAGTCTAAAAAATATAGAAGAAAAAGTACATCAAATTCTCACTAATAGTACAGTAATTTACATTCGGTATATACTATAAGACAAGTGGCATTATATTTGCGTTGAACCTATAAAGAAAAAGACTTGCATCGCATATACATGTCACGGAAAGAACAGGTAGTTTCACATGCTAGCTAATGTCAGTAATACTAAACACAAAGTGATTATGATGTCATGATATATTCGGTGAACTTGCAAAATGAATAGTTGAATCAAAACCAAATTACTCACACAAACTTACTCGTACATTTTAGAGGTGAACTATAGAATATAGATGCGTATATGGACACTGCCATTTCCTTTTAGTCGTCTTTTACCCATATATGACACACTGGCACTTCATGAATATGTTAACAACGTTACGGAAACATGATTTTGGGCACTGTGTAATTCTTCAAAGGGGTTACGAACACCAAAAAATTACTGGAAAGAGAACCTTTTCAATTCTTAAATTTTAATAGCAGAAGAGGAAGTAAAATGGAAGATTGAAACTCATATCTAATGCGTACGAAACTTTGATGAATATTAATATCTAACTCTTTAAGTCTTGGTATAGTCTATTTAGTATTCATCATTTTAGGTCCAAACTTGTATCATTATATGTCATGAGAAGACTCTTTTTTCTATTCTTTTTCCTGTTCAAACTGCTTTTGTATAGTTCCTACAAATAATGAGCACTTTGTTTGATTTGTATATGTACAACTTGAGTGGTTCTGAGGTAAAAACTTACCCGCAAGTATTTACACTTAACAAGTGAATGCAATGCATGTGTGCCATGGTCCATAGACTCGTTTAAATTTTAAAAAGATGTGGTATGACTGCCTCCGTTTTTCAGAACTGAAATTCCCATTATGTCAAGTGAAAGCTACCGCCATCACTAACATATCAATCTTATAGGAGTATGGAGTTTGGGAAGTTGCGCACTCATTGGATATAAATATGGCTTTGGGGGCTAATATATGAGTGTACTTGTAAAAAGGAAACCTATACTCCATAGGCAATTAGGTATGGACCACCCTATAACTAGTAGGACTATATCTTTTTCCCTTATGCATTTGTGGTCCTCAACAACATATTTATACTTCTGCTACACTAATCAAAACTTTTGGATTTTAGTTGAGGTAGCTGAATCCACAAACTAGGTTAAAACATTCTGTAGAGGAATATAGCAGAAGTCAAGATAAAAGAATTACCCTTGTTTGATGCTTGTCATAGAAAATATAAAACAATTTAGAAATAATTAATAACTATTGCAGTGTGAGTTACACTTCTATGTGCATACAGTTTAATTTTTTCTCAAACATTATTAGGTCACTTAAAAGACAAGTACAACACTACCAACCAAAATTATGAGATAAATTAGCTGCTATAACTAGTTGAAACCAAGGCTGGCCAACGGGGCAGGTTGGCCCGCCCCGACCCCGCCCCGGTCCCACCCCTACCCCGCTTAAAATAAAATAAAATAAAATACCGGTAATGGGATTCGAACCGGGACGGGACCTGGGCTCGTCCCGCCCGCGCCCGTCCCGCCCCAGTCCCGATAGCCCAGTCCCGCCCCTTTTGTTGCCTCTCCCCCTCCCCCAACCCCCCTACCCCCTTAATATTTATTTTTAACCCCAAAATTATTATATTTACACTTTAACCGAATTTTTCAACTATAAATATCTCATTTTCTCTTCATCTTTCTCACAAATCTTCCTACAATCTCTCTAATCTATCTCTCTCCAAGTCTACACTGTCTACTAAATATTTAATTTTATTTATTCATTTGGGAGTGAAGTTGGCAACTAGCTTGATGATCATTCATCGAACAAAGTTTCAATTTTCAACTTCTCGATTACACATCGACGTTACGTCGGCGTTTGGTACATTCGCTCCTTTATTAAATTATAATTATTTCTTTATTTTAATTAGCGCACTTAATTTCATTATTTTTAATTATTTATTAGCATATAATTAAAATGAAAGGATTTAGAGGTATGTTTAAGGGTAAGGGTAAGACTTCTTCTAGTAGGTGTAACAAGGGCAAGGGTACTTCTTCAAGTCACCATATTCCTAGACAAGATGATTTGCTTGAAAATGAATTTTTTCCTGAAATACCATTAGATTTAGATGAGGAGATATTTTCTGCAACTCAACAAGACTTTAATTTAGAAGATAATCTAGATGACGTACCCACTAATCTAGATGACACACCGACTAATCTAGATGACACACCCACTAGTGCACCTCCAACTGAAACGCCTCTTATTCTCCCTAGTATGAGACGAGGCCCAATAAAACGAAAATTAAAATCAGATGCATGGATTTTTTTATAGGGGCGAAGGGAACCAAGTAGTTAGATGTCAAATTTGTAAAAATGTTTATAAATTTAAAATGGGAAAATGTCAGGGTGGGACGAGAGGTTTATTGAGACACGTACAAAACTATCACAAAGCTATGTGGGACCAATACCTGACTGAAAATCGGGTGCGCCAATGCCCTCTCAGTCGGGACAAGGTTCACATACTGTCCCAGACCAAGTACATAGTCAAATTAACCCTATGACGGGGGGAATTGTAGGCCCTAAATACGATAAACATAGAGATAGGGAATCAATAGCAAAATTAGTTGTCGTGGAGAGTTTGACTTTTTCATTTCCTTCCTCTCCTGATTGTATTCATTACATTAGAGATATGTATGATCCTGCTTTTAACGGTTTTTCTAGATCAACTGTTAGGAGAGATGTTGTCACACCCCGACTTTTCTCAAGTCTTTCTTTAGGACGTGATGGCACCTGGACAACTATCCCTTTCCAGGCGAACCATTTACTTCATTTTCTTCCTAAATTAAACATGTATTTGCGGAAATAATGTATATAATAATCAATTTGAAGTTTACGAAGAACAATCTCATGTGGGGTATTCCCCGAGATAATAAAACTTAATTCTTTAAACAAACTTAGTCTAGAGTAACTTTCACCAAATCCGAAATAATGAATTGGTGGTACGATGAGGCTGCGGGACGATTCGCTAGCCCTCTTGCGGAGCTTTTCCTCTATCGCGCCTTCCTGAAATATGTTAAATAAAAGAGTCAGCCCTACCATCCGGGGCTGAGTGGGAATCTCACCTTACAATCCAAAGTAACCTCACAATATTTTTAATTACAATCACATTATAAGAAAATCATAAGCATGTTGAAATAAACAGATTACAACCCTTTTATTAAATAAATCAATAAATATTCACGAGCAAAATTTTCTCCCCACTCGTCTTAAAAAAAACAACTTAGTTTAATCAGTACTCCTGCTTTTTCCCATATAACATATTATACATTTGTTGCGGTACGTGCAACCCGGTCCAGTGCATTTATATATTTGTTGCGGTACGTGCAACCCGATCCAGTGCATTTATATATTTGTTGCGGTACGTGCAACCCGATCCAGTGCATTTATATATTTGTTGCGGTACGTGCAACCCGATCCAATGCATTTATATATATTTGTTGCGGTCCGTGCAACCCGATCCAATACATTAATGTATTTGTTGCGGTCCGTGCAACCCGATCCAATGCACTTATTTATTGCGGTCCGTGCAACCCGATCCAATGCACTTATTTATTTGTTTAAATATGGCATATGTTCAAAAGGCTCAAATAATATTTTCTTCCTTCAATATTTCGCCCTTTTCACTTGTAAGGGTTACAACTCTCAAATCGTAAGTCGGATTTATCCCCGTAAAGTCTCAAACTGTCGAGGACAGAGTAATCTATAACTTTTATTCAGCACAATATTTCATATGCTTTACCTATTTGTACAGTTTTTACGTTATACATTCTGCCCTTTCAGACTTCGGTTGATCCGAGGCAGAATGTTTAAACAGCGATAACTCTCAAACCGTAAGTCGGATTTATCCCCGTAAAGTCTCAAACTGTCGAGGACAGAGTAATATATAACTTTTATTCAGCACAATCTTTCATATGATTTACCTATTTGTACAGTTTTTACGTTATACATTCTGCCCTTCCAGACTTCGGTTGATCCGAGGCAGAATGTTTAAACAGAGATAACTCTCAAACCGTAAGTCGGATTTATCCCCGTAAAGTCTCAAACTTACCGTAACATAAAGATGTACAAGTCTGTAAAATTTCATCCAATTCTAACAAGTATAGCCTATTATAAAAGATTACAATTTCACAATCCAAACTAGTTATTAAACAAATCATAAATTTCATGTTCATTCTTTCAATAACCGGATTATATTCTAACATGTATTGTAACTTAAAAATAAAGGATTTTACTAAGAACTTTGAGTGAGAAAACTCACCTTTGATGCTTCGTAATTGCGAATGAACTTTAACTTCAACTTATCCTTCAACCAAACCTTTTTGGGACTCCTTAATGCTCTCAATATTTTTCTCACTGTGTGTGTTCTCTATCTATAGTTTATGTTTGTGTTTCTTCTAGTAAAACCACTCTCTCTGGATTTTTTTTTCTCTGAAATTGTTTTGCTCTCTCTTTCCCTCACCACTGAAATATATCAATTTTTTTTATTATAGGTGTATGTGTGTGTTGTGTTGCAGAATTTTAGGAACGTGAGGGAGTGGAGTGAGGGAGTGGTCTGTTATGTGTTTTTTTTTCCAGGACTTTACAGATGTATTTAAATTTTGTACATGAATATCAACAGTATTTACGTTATTCCTTATATTATTTTCCTGGTAAAGTATCTATCACGTCTGATATAGGCCGTAGTACTAACGACCATGATTATTTAACGGTAACATGTCATTGGATAGATTATAAATGGTCTATGCAAAAACGTATTTTAGCGTATATATATATAGATGATAGGCACACTGATACTTTTATTTCAAAATATATTTATTCAGTTTGCGATTATTATGGCATTAACTGATAAAATTATGACTATTAAATTAGATAATGCTTCTTCTAATAATTATTCTATTAGAATTTTAAAAGAACTTTTAACTCCATCTTTTCCAAATCATTTTCATATAAAATGTGCGTGCCATATTTATAACTTAGTTGTAAATGATGGTCTAACACTTTTTGCAGACATTCTTAATAAAATACAATTTGCTATAAACTTTATTTTTAGAAGTAATAGAATACAACGAAAAAAAGAATATAAAAAAATTTGTCACGATTGCGGACTACCTTATAGACAAATTCCCGAAGAAGTAGCGACAAGGTGAAATTCTTTATACGAACAACTACTTGTTGCTTATGATTATAGAAGACCTATAACTTTATTTTTAACGCCCATAATCGAAATCTAACTGATATGGTTGTAGATAACGATTGGAAAAAAAATTCAGAACTTATTGCATTTCTAGAGAATTTTTTTCAAGCAACAAAAGAATTTTTCGGTATATATTATCCTACTATTTCTACTATGTTGTTCTATATAGCTCTAATATTTTTATTACTTAGTGAATATAGGAAAAAACCTGCTTATAAGACACCTATTAAAAAATATTTTATTCATATTCCACTATTTATATTATTGGTGCTTTATTAAATCCGATTATTAAATAGACGGTTGTAAAACACTAATTGAAACTATTTCTGATTGTCTAGCAGTATTTCCACCTCCAACTCCAAAAAATCCAAATGACCCACCACATATTGAACAAACTAAAGAAGAAGTGTTGTCTAGCATACAAGATGAATGCAAAAAGTATATAGGCATTACCAACAAGAAAGTGCTAGCAACCAACCGACTTACATACCATCTTTTTCTTCTTCAACACAACCTCAAAAAAGACATGCCGTTTATGCGGCAAGAATTGAAAGTCTTAGACATAGAATGTATAGTGGTACCACTACTAACCAAGTTAGCGAATTTGATATTTTTATTTTGCAGGGTGTTGTACCGTTCCAAGCAGTTCTCAATGAAAAAGGACGTAAATACTTGATGAAATATTGGAGGGAGAATGAGAAGACATTCCCGACACTGTCAAAGATGGCTCAAGATGTGTTGACATTCAAGCGTCATCAACAGCGTCTGAAAACGTTTTTTCTGACGGCAGATTTCAAATAGGATAGCACAGACACTCATTAGCGGGAGACAACTTGGAGATTGCAATATTATTCAGAGATTGGATAAGAGCGGAGCGGAGAAGGTGCGGTCAACTGGAGATCAACGAAGAAGACGAAAACTACAACGACATCTTATCCGACGGAGGTGGAAGCGACGTCGAGCAATTTGACCAACAAATACCAGTTTCAACCGGAGAACCACAAGAAATTATGAAGAAATTAGAAAAATGTGTTTTTAAATATGTAAATTTTTAATTGCAATTTTATTATGTTATTTGTAACTTTCAACACCAAAAAATTGAAATTTTGACAAATCAGCGCCATGAAACTAGCCCAGGGAAAAGTTAAGCCTGTCGTAACAGCGTAGGTTAATCATTTTCAGCCTTATAAGTTATAATTGATAAATCAACTTTTACATTCTATGATAATAATCTGAAATCTCACTTGTAAATTTTTTCCGTTGAGCCTCCCATAAAGGTTAGTTTCACTTTTAGAATAAGGGCATCTCAAAGAGTTTGATACTACTACCGAGTCTATGACTGGATTTAACATGTAGGAGAGCCCAATATCAGTGTTTTTTTGTGCGGATTTCCACTCAAACGCACCGGTCTTTAATTATCCCTTCATTTTTATTATCTTTAATTTTTATCCATGCTATTTATTTTATGAAAATATTTAGGTTTACTTCGCAAGTCATATTCTTTATAATGTTTTTTTTAAAATTAAATTTTTGTCTCACACGGCATAAATTATGTAGGAATTAAGTTATGCGGCATAATTTTATAATATTTTTTAAAATTATGTTGAGTGTTAGAAATTATGTCTTATCTGACATAATTTGTGGATGTTATGATATATATATTGAAATTAAACGCTAATTATGTCCGTCGAAATATGAAATTATGCATTTTTTTTATATTATGTTGAGTGTTGACAATCATGCCTTATCCAGCATAATCTGTGGGTTGTGTATGATTCATATGCCGAAATAAATATTAATTATGCCGAGCGAAATTCTAATTATGCCGCGCTAAGAATAATAAAGGACAAAATTAAACAACTCAAATTTGAAGGACAAATATTAAAGACTACCCTTTGTGCGAATGACGCGTGTAGTTGTTACCAACGATATCGAGGGTAACAAATTGTTGCTGGATATGTACTCTTGGCCCAATTGATGCAACAGAATAATAATGCAATCCAGCCCATTGTTTTTTAAACTTTCTTTAAGGAAACTAGAAAAAATGTTTTCAGTACAATCTGTCAATGCCTAAGCGTTTCCCACTTATCCGTTCTATGGTAGGACAGGAGTAATATACTGAATCTAAGTTATATAATATTAAAAAGTATAAATATTTTTTATACGATGGAGTGGTAAATTTAACTTGTGATAGCAGATTAATTATCATTTTATCAAATGATTAACAAAAGATTTACTACATGTCTTTACTTTAAAAGCAACTTTATGTGTAATTTATTTTACACCACCAGTAAATAAAATCTAAGCTCATTATTATATAGGGGTGGCCAGTGGGCCGGGCTCGGGATGGTTAGGCGAGATTTGTCGAAGTCCTGTCCCGATCTCGTCAGAATCGGGGAGGGGGCGGGATCGGAATCGGGATCCGGGGCATTTTTTTTATTTTAAAAAATAATATATATATATATATATATATATATATATATATATATATATATATATATATATATATATATATAAACTCAATAATTAAATAAGATAGTGTAATAAAAACATCCCAAAGCTATTTTTGTGCATCTTATATTATTTAATAGACATATGATTTTTTTTGTAATACAAATACAATTGTCAAAATTGCAACTTTGTGGTGTTGTTCAAAAGTTGCAAATTACATAGTAAAATTGCAATTAAAAAAATTATCTTTTGAAAAAAAACTGTTCTAGTTTCTTGATAATTTCCTGTGGTTCTTCGGTTGGAATTGGTATTTGTTGGTCAAATTGATCCACGTCACTTCCACCACCTTCGGATAAGATTTCGTTGTAGTTTTCGTCTTCTTCTTCGTTGATCTCCGGTTGACCGCACCTTCTCCGCTCCGCTCGTATCCACTATCTGAATAATATTACAATCTCCAAGATGTCTCCGGCTAATGAGTGTCTGTGCTATCCTATTTGATATCTGCCGGCAGAAAAGCGCTTTCAGACGCCGTTGATGACGTTTGAATGTTCAAAACATATTGGGCCATCATTGAAAGTGTCGGAAAGGTCTTCTCATTCCCCCTCCAGTATTTCAGCAAGTCTTCACGTCATTCTTCATTGAGAACTGCTTAGTACAGTACAGAACCCTGCAAAACAAAAATATCAAACTTGCTAATTTGGTTAGTAGCGGTACGACAACCACACATTCTATTTCTGAGGCTTTCAATACTAGCCGCAGAAACAACATGTCTTTTGTAAGGTTGTGTTGAAGAAGAAGAAGAAGATGGTATGTAAGCCGGTAGGTTGCTAGCACTTTCTTGTTGGTAAAACCTATATATTTTTTTGCATTCGTCTTCTACGCTAGACAACACTTCTTCTTTAGTTTGTTCAATATGTGGTGGGTGATTTGTATTTTTGGGACTTGGATGTGGTAGTATTGCTATACAATCGTAAATAGTTTCAATAAATGATTTAGTACCGTCTATTTTAATAGTCGGATTTAATACAACACCAATAATATAAATACTGGGAATAGGAATAAATTTTTTATTTATTTTGATAAATATTTTTTTAATCGCTGCCTTATATGGTGGTTTATCCATATATTCATTAAGCAGTAAAAATATTAAGCTATATAAAACAACATAGTTGAAATAGTATGATAATATATACCGAAAAATTCTTTTGTTGCTTGAAAAAATTTCTCTAAAAATACAATAAGTTCATAAATTTTTCCCCAATCGCTATCTACAACAATATCAGTTGGATTTTGATTATGGGCGTTAAAAAATAAAGTTATAGGTTTTCTATAGTCATAAGCAACAAGTAGTTGTTCGTATAAAGACTTCCACCTAGTCGCTACTTCTTTGTGAATTTTTCTATAAGGTAGTCCGCAATCGTGATAATTTTTTTATATTCTTTTTTCGTTGTATTCTATTACTTCTAAAAATAAAGTTTATAACAAATTATATTTTATTAAGAATGTCTGCAAAAAGTGTTAGACCATCATTTACAACTAAGTTATAAATATGACACACACATTTTATATGAAAATGATTTGAAAAAGACGGAGTTAAACTATTTTTTAAAATTGTAATAGCATAATTGTTAGAAGAAGTGTTATCTAATGTAATAGTCATAATTTTATCAGTTATGCCCTAATAATCGCAAACTGAATAAATATTTTCTGAAATAAAAGTACCAGTGTGCCTATCATCTATATATCTATACGCTAAGATACATTTTTGCATAGACCATTTATAATATATCCAATGACAGGTTACCGTTAAATAATCATGGATGTTAGTACTATGACCTATATCAGAAGTGATAGCCACTTTTCCATTAAAATGATATAATGAATAACGTAAATAGTGTTGATATTCATGTGCGAATTTAAATACATATCTCTTAACAATTGATCTAGAAAAACCGTTAAAAACAAGATTATACATATTTCTAATGTAATGAATAAAATCAGGAGAGGAAGGAAATGAAAAAGGCAAACCCTCCACATCAACTAATTTTGCTATTGCTTCCCTATATCTATGTTTATCGTATTTAGGGCCTACAATTCCCCCCGTCATAGAGTTAATTTGACTATGTACTTGTTCCGGGACAGTATGTGAACCTTGTCCCGGATGAGTCCTTGTTACGTGTCTCATTAAACTCTCCATCCCACTGTGACCTTTTTCAGTTTTAAATTTTAAAACATCTTTACAAATTTTACATCTAGCTACTTGATTCTCTACGTCCCTATAAAAAAATGTCCATGCATCTGATTTTAATGTTCGTTTTGCTGGACCTCGTCTCATACTAGGGGGAATATGAGGCATTTCAGTTGAAGGTGCACTAGTGGGTGTGTTGTCATCTACATTAGTGGGTGTATCATCTAGATCATCGTCTAAATTAAAGTCTTCTTGAGTTCCAGAAAATAGTTCTTCGTCTAAATCTAATGGTATTGTAGGAAAATGTTCAGTATCAACAAAATCATCATGTGTAGGAATAAGATTATGTCTAGAAATAGGACTCTTGCCCTTGTTGCCCCTATTAGAAGAAGCATGACCCCTATCCGTAAGCATACATTTAAATCCTTCCATTATAAATTTATACTTATACTAATAAATAATTAAAGTAAACGAAATTAAGTGCGCTAAATAAAATAAACATACAATAATAATTTAATGAAGGAACGAATGTACCAAACGCCGACGTAACGTCGACGTGTAATCGAAATATTAAAAATTGAAACTTTGCTCGATGAAAGATCCTCAAGCTAGTTGTCTACTTCACTCCCAAATGAATAAATAAAATTGAATATTTAGTAGACAATGTAGACTTGTAGAGAGATAGATTGAGAGATTGTAGGAAGATTTGTGAGAAAGATGAAGAGAAAATGAGGCATTTATAGTTAAAAATTGGGTTAAAGTGTAAATATAATAACTTATGGGTTAAAAATAAATATTAAGGGGATAGGGGGGTTGGGGGAGGGGAGGCCAAAAATGACAGTTGCACAACAACCAAAATGTAAAATGGTCGTTGGTGCAACGGTTATTTTTGCGAAGGGGAGCTTCGGGCTGGATAGGGGGCGGGACCGGGATCGGGTTGAGACCGGCGGGATTGGAACGGGTCGGGACGAGACCATGTCCCGTCCCGGTTCGAGTCCCGATACCGCAATATTTTTTTTAAAAAAATCGGGTTCGGCCCGTGACCGGATCGACCCAACCCACTGGCCAGCCTTATTATTATATCATATATGTAGTTAAGAATTAGCACCATATTGTGTCATACGTTCTTTTCTAGTTTATATTATACCTCGTGTAAAATTTACTATCCTTACTTTCCGTATAGGTATCGTCTGATGCAAAGAATCTTGACCACCAAACATCATATAATCCATTAGAAGTAATATTCAATAAAGCATTTGAAAGTAAGAAGATGCCTTGTTTCCTGTTTTTGTCCTGCCGTTATCATTGGGCCAGGACTGTTATATATCAAAGGACAATGGACGTTCAATAAACAAGTATCAAATGGTGCAAAGGCAACAAAAGCATAAAGTTTCAAAGGTGCCTAAATTCAATTAGCCCCCAATCGTACTGAATATTTTTGCTGCCCCACCATAGACCTCATCAGCTAGCATTTCATTTAACGTGTTTGTCACGATCGGGTTGCAAACTGGCCCGGTTTACTATCCACGAAACTCGTGAAGTAGTGCAATATAACAATGATAAAATTTCACCCAATTGAGCACGTCTAGCATATTTTTCGAAGTATAGGGAGAGAGGGAGACCACTGAATCAGTTGGCTCAGCTCTGAAAACTGAGTGACGAGAATCTGTCTTCACAAACCTGCGAT